>OY882873.1:39822615-40422615 GCA_963693515.1 Pipistrellus nathusii
TGGGCGCCTCCACTGACTCCCAGAGCAGCACAAAGAGAGAGGGGGGAGGCCTGCAGCAGGAGGGGTCCGAGAGAGACAGCTAGAGGGCAGACAGCCAGAAGGAGAGATAGGGTGATTGAGGGACAGAGTGCCAGGAGGAGCTGAGCTGCTGTTTCTAACCTTCCTGGGGGCCAGGGGAAATAAGATGGCCCCCCTGAAGGACCCCACCCCCACCCTCCCCTCTCCCCGGCCAGACTCAAGTCTCTGAGCATCCTCGGGACCTCTCCTAATCACACCCTAAACCAGGCAGGGGACTCTGGTTTGGGGTGCCCTCTGCTGGCACCTATGAGGATTGCACGGGGGTAGCCAGGGTGGCGGGAGAGGGACCTAGATGGCAGAAATTGGGGTAACAGTGGATGGGGTGAGGGAACAGGTGGTGAGGTGGGGTGATTGTGGGGGAAATGTAAAGCGTTATGTTATCACAGGGTGTTGACTACCCGAGAAGCAGGAGGTGCCCAAAGGCGTTGACATGGGGTTTGGCTTGGGGAGTTTGGTGTAGGGAGATTTAGGGGGAGCTGGGATCTCACCGTGACTCAAGCCAGAGCCCCCTCTCAGAGTCAGATAGTGCAGGTCCAGGTCCGCACAGGGCGGGGCGGGGGCCGGCGGGGGGCTCAGGCTGGAGAACGCCGTGTCCTGCAGGCCTTGCTGCTGCTGCAGCTGCTGCTCCAAACCACAGATCTGCCGCAGGTGGGTCTCCACCAGGGCCCGCTGCGTGGGAAACAAGGGGGCCCCAGGAGCCCCCCAAATGCCATGTCTGAACAGCCATCACCCCAAATCGAGCAGGCCCCAGGTCACTCCGCCCTCCAAGAGACCGTGAGTTCGAGGGCTCCACTCCCAGCTCCTGCAGAGCGGATGTCTCTGGCTACTGCCCCTTCCCTGTCACTAACACAGGGACACCGCAGGAAGCCGCCGCCCCCTGTCCAGACAGGAGTGCGGTGACTTCCATCTGCATGTGTGACAACCACTCCGGCTTCATCTACCTCATCTGTGAGATAGGGGCAGCCACACCTGCCTCTTGGGTTTGTGATGAGGATGAAAATGAGTAACCATCTAAAGAGATAAGAGTGGCCGAAACCGGTTTGGCTCAGTGGATAGAGCATCAGCCTGCAGACTGAAAGGTCCTCGGTTCAATTCTGGTCAAGGGCCTCTACCTTGGTTGTGGGCACATCCCCAGTAGGGTGTGTGCAAGAGGCAGCTGATCGATGATTCTCTCTCACTAATGTTCCTAACTCTCTATCCCTCTTTCTTCCTCTGTAAAAAACCAGTGCAATAAATAATAAATTAATTAATTAATAAAAGAGATAAGCGTGGTGCCTAGCACATGGCAGGTGCCGTGTGAGCGCTTTTTTTTTTTTTAATATATTTTATTGATTTTTCACAGAGAGGAAGAGAGAGGGATAGAAAGCTAGAAACGTCGATGAGAGAGAAACATCAACCAGCTGCCTCCTGCACGCCCCCTACTGGGGATGTGCCCGCAACCAATGTACATGCCCTTGACCGGAATCGAACCTGGGACCCTTCAGTCCGCAGACCGACGCTCTACCACTGAGCCAAACTGGTTTCGGCACGTGTGAGCGCTTTGATTATGAAAAGCCAGGCATTCTCACACTCATGCCCACCACAGCTCGGTGAAGCCATCTGCCCGCTCTCCAGAGGAGGAATGCAGGCTAAGCAGCATGACCCAGGTGGCAGCTAGGAGCGGACAGAAACCACGCCTCCTGATTCTGACCCCTGCCCACTTGCTCACATGCACGTGGCCATATCCTGACCCAGAATCACACATGTGCCAAGACCCGTTCCAGCAGCCGCAGGCACTTCTGGTCCCCTCTGCCCTCGCTGACGAGGCCTCCCAGGAGCCGCGCTGTGGGCCTAGGGGAGGCCCAGCAGGAGACTCAAACATACCCGCAGAGCCACCGTGTTCTACGGGGTCACTCACACAGTCACCCCCCCGACACTGCACGTGGGTATGTGCACACTCACAACGGACAAGACACACAGCATGCACAGATAGACACACAGGATCGCAGCGGGATACACACCCTGAGCACACTCACAGGGTGATGGCTGGCACACACCCCGGTCACCCTCTCCCACCCCGGCTCCCCGGGCCTCACCATCTCCCCAAGCTCCGTCTCCAGGTCGCTCTTCTCCACACAGAGCTTCTCGTAAGCCTGGATCATCTCTCCGAGCTGCTCTTCCTGCTCCTTGTTCTTCTGCAACTGGAGGGGGCCCAGGGGGTTGGGGTGCACGCCAGTCGGGCCCCTCACTGACTCAGGGGCTGAGCAGTTCCCTGCGCCTCCTCCCCCGTTCCCTGTGACCAGCCCGAAGGAGGATCCTGGCCGTCCCTGCTCCGGGGGACAGAAGGCCAGAGGCCGGCGGGTGTGTGTGTGTGTGGGGGGGGGGGTGTCTGAAATGGATTGGGGCGAGCTTAGGGAAAGCAGAGAAGCCTTCGAGGGCCTCACCTCACGCTGGAACTGGTTGAGCCGTTGCTGCAGGCTGACCTTCTCCACCTCCAGCAGGGAGCCATCCTTGATCTCATACAGGGAGAAGCCGTGCTCCTCTCCGAAGTTGTTGATCAGCGGTGGGTACTGCGGGCGGTGGGCAGGCCCTCAGGAGAGCTGGTGCCTGGGTCCCTGCCCAGGCTGCAGGCTCACTGTGCCCCTGCCTCACGGCCTGTTCCCGAGTCCCTCCTCCAGCGGGATCTGCACATCCCAATGCCCGGGGGCCTGAGTGCGTCCCCACTCCCCGGACCTTCAGATCCCCAGACCCGCCCCTCCAAAGCGCATCCCTCCTGACCGCTTCCTGATTGGCTCCGGGCGCTCAGCGTTCCCACCCAGAGCAGCCACACCTCGCATGGGGGACTCTCAAGTTTCACGAGTCTGTGTCCTGCCCTCCCTTTTGGATCCCTGGAATCTCTGCTGATCCCCAATTCCTGCCATTAGCAGCCCCCCACCCCACACCCCACCCCACTCACAAACAGCCGGACCCCCATCGTCTGTCTCCGAGTTCTGACCTTGATCTCATAAACTTTGAGGCGGTGCCGAAGCGTGGCGTTCTCCCGCTCCAGGCCCCCCAGACGCTCCTTGATGTCGCCGTAGGCCGTGATGAGGGCGAAGTGGGAGGCGGAGCACATGTCTCCCCCCAGCGACGGGTCTCCGGGAGCGTCCAGCCACACCTCACCGGGGCCCAGGGCTTCCTGGGTCAGGATACTGATGTCATCCTCAAACATGGACTCCATGGCGAGGGCCTGGGCTGCAGCACCCCTCGGGCCTCCTGGGCAAGCAGGAGACGAGACATGGTGGAGGGGTGGCCGGACGCTTGTCCCCTGACGCCCCTAGTCTTGGCTTGAGAGGCAGCCTGGTCCTGCCCCCCACCCCCACCCGCCCCATCTCCCACGGCCGCTCCCGGACTGCCAAGCCCCGTCTTCTCTTCTCGGCACCCATCGGGGCGAGGGGCTGGGTGAAGACTTGGGGGTGGGGAGCCAGGGGGAGGTGGCCAGTTGGGACACCTAGGCCGGTCTAGGCAGGGATGGGCTCCTTTTGGAACCTGCCTTCCTGGCCCCTTCTCCACCCCAGGCCTCCTTTCCCCAAATACCTCTCTGCCAAGTTCCTCATCCCGGGCCCTGGCACCCCTGGCTCCGCTCTAAGAAGGCTCCGTGCTCCTGGGAGGGCCAGCCCAGCACGGCCAGCACTTCCTCTGCGGCCCCCGCCCAGCTCCCCGGCTTCCTCCTGCAGGATCCCGGAGTTCAGGAAAAGGAAGTGCCTCCCCCACTCTCGCCGGCCCGGCCGTGGCAGCGCTCCAGGCCCTCCTCACCCCTGACCTGGGCCGCAGGAAGGCCTGGGAGAGCCGGCAGGGCGCACCGGGCCGGGCGGGCCCAGGTGACAGGACCCCACGCCCGCCCTGTGGGCGCGCAGGCGGCGGGATGGGAGCCCGGGGAGGGGGCCGGGATGACTCAGGCTGGGAGGAGGCGAGGGGTGCGCGTGTTTATGAATGTGTCTGCCGCCGGCGCGCGGGGGACGGTGCCTGTGAATGGGTGTAGGTGTGCGCACTCCGGAGCGCGTGGCGGGGCTGCGGGCGGGGGTCGGGCTGGAGCCGGGAAGCGGCCGTGCGTGTGTGTGTGCGCGCGTGTGTGCCTGCACGCGTGCGTGAGCGTGTGTGAGGGTGGGCACGCCTGGGTCACGTGAGGCACCATGGGAATGTCCGAGGCGCGCGCGCCGGAGCGTGTGTGTGCGTGTGTGTGTGTGCGCGTGTGTGTGTGCGTGTGCGCGCGGGAGAGGGCTCCGGGTGCGAGTGCAGACGGCGGGGTTCGCGGCGCCCCAGGCCCCGCAGCGGGACCCGCCCCGCGCCGCCCCCCGGTTCCGTGCCAGCGACACGCGTGCGCCCGGGCCCGAGTCCGGAGTGTGTGCGCCCCACCTTTAACCCCTTCCTTCCAGGCCCGTCCCCCCCCCCCCCCCCCCCGGCCAACCCCGCCGGCCGGCGCGCTCCACACCCGCACGCCGACCCCGGCCCGCCATCGCGGGGGCCCCCCGCACCAGCCCGGGCGCAGGCCCCGGGCCGCCCGACCGCTCCCTTCCCCGCCGCCTCCCCTCCGGCGGCCCCGCGAAGGGCGGATGGGGAGGGGGTGCGCCTCGGCCCGGGCCCTCTGCGGCCCCTTTAAGAGCCGCCCTTTCACCCCCTGCGGCTCCGCGGAGCGGCCGGCGCCCTCCCTCTGCGGCCGGGCCGCGAGCCCCCTCCCCGCGCGGAGGGCCCGGCGCCCGCCCCGGGCCAGGCAGGGGCGCGGGAGGCGGCGCGGCCTGGGGAGCGGGGAGCCGGGCCAGGGCGCCTGCGGGCGGCGGCGCGGGTCCTTCCCCCGCCATCCTGGGCCGAGCGCCGGCCCCCGCGAGCGGCCCGGGCGCTCCCCTCCCCTCCCCCGCCCGCTCCGCCGGGACTCACGGCCTCGCGGTTCCTGCTTGCGATCGCAGCGGCCCCCGCCGCCGGCGCCCTCCCCAGACGGGCACCGGTGCCCCCACCCCCTGGCACCGCGCTCGCTCGCGCCCTGTCGCCGCCGCCGGGTCCCTCCCCACCCCCAGCCCTCCCCCAGCCCCCTCCCTCCCGCCCGCCCCGCTCCTCCTCCGCCGCCGCCGCCTCCTCCTCTCCGGCTGCTCCGCGTCCTCCAGCTGGGAAGGCGCCCCGGACCCCGCCGCCGCCACGTGGCGAGAGGGGCGGCCGGCCCCCCGGTGCGGCCCGCCTGGCCGCGCGCCCGGCCCCCCGCCCGCCGCCCGCCGCCCGCCGCCCGCCGCCTCCAACGCAGAGCGGGGCATCGCGGGCTGTGCCCGGGCCGGGGGCTGCTTTGATTTTGCTGCACCGTTTGGGGGGAAGTGAGGCTATTTGGATGGGGGCGTCTTTGCTCTTTGGAGAAGGAAAACATTGCACCTGCTCCGCATTGCTATGGGGCTCTGCTCTGTGAGACACACACACAGTCCAGGCTGGGAGAGGAGAGTTAAAGCAGGAACTTCTCCGGAAGAGAGAGTGAACTAAGGAGGTCAAAGGCCCATTTAGGAAGGAATACATCACCCCCTTCCCCCCCGCCATCCTCACACTCACACACACACACACACACACACACACACACGCACAATCCCCTTCCCCAACGCACAGAAGCATCCACAGGCAGCGAAATGAAGAAACAGATTGTACCCTTCCCACAAAGATCATCTCAGCTCTTGCCAAACTACTGAGCAGGAGGGGCAGGTTTGGGTTTTTTGTTTGACTGTTTTTGCCACTTTCCCCGTGTGTGACCTTGGACAGTTACTTAGCCTTTCTGAACAGAGTTGGAGATGACCCCCCTGTGACCATGGGGGTGAGAGCTGAAACTGCTCCGTGACACTCAAGGTGTTGAGTCGTTTTGGCCAGACGGCCGGGCTGCAGGTAGGGAATGACGGAGGAAGTGGAGGACCCTGGTACAGGCGGCGGCGGCGGGCAGGGGCTCTGGGTAGGCCCAGCATTTAGCTGGGAGGAGGGTTCAGGCGGCTGGGGCCTGAGTCTGCCTTTATGGCTCCTGACGGGTGGGGTGGAGGGTGAATCTGGGGTGAAGAGGAAAGAAAAGATTTCCTGCGTGCTGTGAGCTTTGAGAAACAGCAGCAGCAACTGCCATCTTGCCCCACTGAGGGGTGAGCTTCTCCCAGGAGAGCCAGCAGGGGCTTCAAAGAAAGGGATTCTCACTGCTTTCCTCCCTCCTCCTCCTCCCCCTCCTCCACCTCCCCCTCCTTCCTCCTCCTCCTCGGGGTTCCTGAACAAGAAGGCAGGCCATCCGCTTCTCTCTGGGGCACTAGCTTGCTCTGGGCCACATGGGACAACCCATCTGCCCTCTGGGTATGAAGGCTACCAGCTGGGACATCTGTCACCCCGCTAATCCTGAAGGCTAGGCAGGTGTCGCCTTCCTCAGTGCTGCCCAGGCTCTGTGCTGAAGCAGACCAGGTGAAAGGCTGGAAGCGAGGCTGGAAGGGGTGGGGCTGTCATGAACGTGGACTTGGCTACCAGCTGGACTTGGGGAACTGCCGGCCAGGCCCACCCTCACCAGAAGGGGAGCGCACTCTCTGGTGGATGAGTTGACAGCCCCTGATGCTACTGGGCTGCTCAGGACACAGGCCCGAGTCCCAGCCAAATGGTTTATCCTGGCTTCTAAGCAGTTGGTAACAAAAGCCCTAGAGAGATTGGGCCTGTTTTATTATTATTTAAAAATGTATTCTTATTGATTTCAGAGAGGGAGAGACATAGAAACATCAATAATGAGAGACTCATTGATTGGCTGCCTCCTACACGCCCCTCACTAGGGACTGAGACTGCAACCCAGGCAGGCATATGCCCTGCCCGAGAATTGAACCGTGATTCATAGGTCGATGCCCAAGCACTGAGCCAAGCTGGCTGGGCAGATTAAGACTGTTTTAGGTGCCCCTGAAATACCCCGTCCCCAATCCCCAATCTGGATCTCCAATCTGGACCTGATACCGTCACATTCCGAATGTTCTGGTTCTGTGGCTAAACAGGGCAGTTCTGAAAGCAGGGTCCATCTATTTTCATATCCCCACGTGCTTTGAGGCTACCTGCTCACTGTCCATTCATTAATTCAGCCAACATTTATTTTTTTTAGTGATTTCAGAGAGCCCTGACCGGTTTGGCTCAGTGGATAGAGCATCGGCCTGGGGACTGACGGTTTCCAGGTTCGATTCCGGTCGAGGGCATGTACCTTGGTTGTGGGCACATCCCCAGTAAGGGATGTGCAGGAGGCAGCTAATGGGTGTTTCTCTCTCATCTATGTTTCTAACTTTCTATCCCTCTCCCTTCCTCTCTGTAAAAAAATCAGGAAAAAATACATATATTTTTATTTTTAAAAACTGATTTCAGAGAGAGAGACAGGGATAGAAACATCAGTGATGAGAGGGAATCATTGATTACAAACCCTCCCACTGGGATGGAGCCCAAAACCTGGGCATGAGCCCTGAACAGAATCAAACTGTGACCTTCTGGTTCATGGGTTGACACTAAACCACTGAGCCACACTGGCTGAGCAGTTCAGCAAAGATTTCTTGAACCACTTATTAATAGGCTGGCTGCTGAGAATACAATGAGGAGCATGCCTCTGAAGGACAAACATGTCCTTTTTGCCCTCGTGGAGCTTATATTCTAGTAGAGGAGTGAGATCGAAAAGATTAATAAGAGAAGAATTGGAGGGAGGGGGATCTGCTTTAGATAAAGTAGTCAAAGCAGGTTACTCCGATGCGGTGACATTTAAGCTAAATCTTAAAGGGTAAGGAGTGCTCTGGGTTGAGTGAATAAATGAATGAAGCGGTGTGACTCAGGATTAGTTACTTCCCCTCTCGACCGGTTTCCTCACCTGGAAAAGCGGGGAGCCTGGTCTAAATTCCTTGTAAGTACCATGATATTATCAGGGCTCATCACGATGGAGGCAGAAAATGGGAAAACCCAGGGCCATGGTCAAGGGGAAGTGAGGCAGGAGCTAAGGTGGGAGGGGAGAAGGGAATGTGGCAGACAGCTGGTCAGGCGAGAGTTGTAAACATCTCTAGAAGGCGTTCAGAGGCACAGTAAGAGAGGACCCGCCTCCACCAGGAACTGGTAGGAGAGACAACCCCGAAGCAGGGCCTGAGTCACCCCTGCGTGTCTCCTACTCCAGGACTCTTGCTCTGGAGAAAGACTGTCTTTCTGGTCCCACTCTTTCCTGAAAAGAGTAGGAGGAGATGGTGTTTGTTAGCAGCCGGCAAAGAGATCGAGTGGAAATGACTCCAATAGAACCAGGCAGGCAGGAACATGGATTAGACACATGTGACACTACAGGACCCGGGTGCCACCTTCGTCCTCCGGTTTTAGACCTTAGAAATTAGGGTTCGACGCAGAACCATTCTGGAATTGCAACTGCAGCTGCTGGTCTTCCATCAAACCAGAGGTTGTGCAGTAGAAAGACCTTAACTTCTTCACCAAATCCCCAGATTCCTTTGGAGGCAGCGTACTTCCGCTAATCAAATTAGCCAGGTTTGCCTGGAAATTGTTTTAATAACTCTTTGTGCTTCGTGTTTTCCACAACCACATCCCTTTCTGCTATCTCCCAAACAGAATTTAAATATATATATATATATATATATATATATGTAATTATTACATTAAAGTTTTGAATACTTATGAAGTATTGTCCATTAGAATGTGGACTCCATAGGATGGAGATTTTATTTGCTTCATTTTCTAGTGCCTTTAACAGTGCCTGGCACATACTCAATAGTTCTCAATTAATTCATGTGTGAGGCCCTGTGCTAAGAACTTCATGTGCATTTTTAAAAATATATTTTGTTGATTTTTTTACAGAGAGGGAGAGGGGTAGAGAGTCAGAAACACGGATGAGAAACATCTATCTGCTGCCTCCTGCACACCCCCGACCAGGGATGTGCCCGCAACCAAGGTACATGCCCTTGACCCGAATCGAACCTGGGATCTTTCAGTCCTCAGAACGACGCTCTATCCACTGAGCCAAAACATTCAGGGCTTCATGTGCATTTTCTTTCATTGGGATTCCTGTTTTATAGATGAGGAAACGGAGGACCAGAAAAGTTGAATTTCCCCAAGGTCATACTACTAAAACTACCATGTTTTGAAGGGCAGAGCTCAGAAAACAGCAGGCATTGGTTATTGCTAAGGAGAGCTTATTCATACAGAGCCATTTCTCATTCCTCTCTCCTTCAGGATGGTGACAGGCTGCCCCTCGGTATCCAGAGCCCAGGCAGGGTGCCAAAGCGGAGATGTGCTTTCCTTTCAGAAAAGAAGGTACGTTTCACACCGAGGAAAGCTCAGCTCAGGAACGTGGGGCCTGAGGGCACCTGGGGAGAGAACAGCTCAGTCATGGGAGGCCTCCTGCCCACATAGGCTTCCCAGGGTCAGCTGACAGCACTGGGGTGATGCAGACGGGGAGCTTACTCAGCAGCTCCATCCAACATATATCCCCTCCCCAGCCCTGGTTCCCAAAAGCTTCTAGCTCAGAGGGAAAACAGCAGAAGTGCAGAAGATGGTTCAGATCCTAATCACGAAGAAAGTGGATTTCATTTGACCCCGAATGGAGAGTCTGACAGTTGCCAACGGTTGACAATGGACCTCATAAAAGAATCTCAAGACAAAATGGCTTTGCTGTTTAATCACAAAACTTCATCCAGGGCTCTCTCTGCTTCACCATAAACTAAACTTTGGGAGCAGAGACCCTTCTGCTGCTCCTACCACGTGGCTATGCAACAGCCCAATGGGAAAGCAGAGCCTGTGAAATCAGCCCTGCTTGCTAGCCCACATGACTCTGGGCAAGGGTCTGGGCTTGTTTCCTTATCTGTGAAATAGGACAAAAATGGTGCCTTTGTTATAGTGGGGGTCACTTTTATTACTATCGGCCTATGATGCTTATTACTAGCCTGACACCTGCAAAAAAAGGACACCATATAATGATTTAACTATTGACTAATCCTGTCCCAGCCCTCCAGTTAACCCAAGGTTAACAGACGAGCCTGAAGACACCCAGCAAATGAGAAATGGGAGAGTAAGGGCCCAAGTCTTCTGAGGCCCTGCTGTTCCCGAGTTCCTGGATGCTCTGCCCTTCAAAGGCTGAAGCCATTCCAGAATCTCCCTGTATTGACATGCCATTCGTTCAGCAAATATTTATTGAAGGTCTACTATACCTCAGATGCTGCTCCAGTCTGAAGATATGGCAATAAATAAGACAGCCAAGGTCACTGCATTAGGTAGCTTACATTATAGTTGGGAAAACTGGCAAAAAATCAGTAAGCAACAAATTTGAAATATACCTTTAAATAGTCCTAGTAAGGAAATAAGATGCATATTATAAATACGTACATGGGCCCTAGTATTTATATTGCTAAGATGCTGGTAGCATCAGTCGAGGGCAGTGGTCAGCAAACTCATTAGTCAACAGAGGCAAATATCAAGACTTGAGTTTGAATTCAAGCTCCATGTGACCTTGGCCTGGTTTCAATCTTTCTGCCCCTCCTGTTTTCTTCAGCAGCAAACAGGAATAGTGACTGTTCGAGTGGCTGAGAATCTATATAATAAAAGCCTAAGAGTCCGTTATGGTGGCCCCTCCTGTTTACTTCATCATCCCACACAACAGTCACCAGTTTGATTCCTGGTCAGGGCATGAGGAGGTTGTGGGTTTAATACCTGGTGAAGGCTCATATGGGAGGCAACCAAGGTTTCTCTCTCTCCCTAAAACAAATTTAAAAAGCTATAATGGAACTAACAAAATCTCCATGTTCACTAGTCTATGAGCCTGGTGGAACTGTAAGCTTGTTCTGTTCTTTGAGTGTTGGCTGGGAAGTGGGTATATGGGAATGGGGGTTATTGGAGAAATGTTGAAAAGGAAAAACCACGTTTAGCAGGGAAAGAAATCTCTCCCTGCCATTTGATAATCAATTGATATAGTTTTTCCTTTTAAGTACTCCTTTACTGGAGAAATGTCCTTGGTTAATTACCATCACTCAGGATTTAATGCAGTCTGATTAGAATTACAGGTTACCTCTGTAACAGAGGAATCTCAAAATTGGACATAAAAACATTAGAACTTTTGTTTATATTTACTTTTTGATTAATTGGTCTTTAATTCTATTTTTGTTATGATTACACAACATATGGGTACAGTAGTACAGGTATAGAATTTATAAACAGTTGAGAGTAGGCATGATCAAAATTTCTTGACAAGTGTGTGCATCTAAAAAAGGTAAATGGCTATATGGAGGCTAAGGTAGAAGTAAAGTTAGCCCTCATTTTATTTGCCTGACATAAACTAATCAAGTGAGTATTTCCACAAAATAGCCTGCAGGTGCCACTAAGCTCCTAAGCAGCAGGGTGAAGGACCGAGTTCCTAAATCCCAAGTTAATGTTCTTCACAAGTTTCTGGGGCAAAAGTGGAAGTAAAAATTAAATACATGTTGCAGCCTGAGTGAAAAGCCAATCTTTGTGACGAGCCTTTTAGCAGCCCAGATCATTAACCTGGAAAATATGCACGAGGCCAATCTTTAGCAGTTTCACACTGTCCGAACAGGATACCTCCTCCATGTAGTACCTTTGCACGACCCCATCTGTGGGAATGTTTTTATTTCCCACTACATTATGTACAGTCCATTTTAAAGACAGATGTGTCTGTCCTTCCTCTCCCAAACTCACACACACACCACCACCGCCACCACACGTTCTAGCTTCTTTCAAACCATTCATTTCACCTTCAAGGTGACACCATCTGGAACCAAAAATGAAGCAGCAAAATGTTGAAAATAAAAATAAAGCGGACTTTATTTAGAAGATAAAGGTGGTGGTATCAGTTTTGGTTAATAAAGTTGGGCTCAAGTGTTTTAACAGGTCTTCAATGCCATCACAGACTGGCATGCCAAGGGCATTTTAAATGCCAATTACAGATTGAAGTTTCGAAAACCAAGATGCTATCAAAAGCTGATGGAGTTTGGATTTCTCTTAAAGTCAGACTAACACACTTCTTAAATATGAGTGACTAGATTACTTGGTTCTGAAAGTGAAACACTACACTGAGCAATTCCCCTCCCTTTCTCCACAAGTCCCTGAGGCAGCATCACAGTTGCCTCTTGACAGCCAACATTTCAACAGAGGGGAGCTGAGGGGAACTGGAAAAATGTAAAGCAAAATTAATAAATGTAATTGTAATTGATATAGGCAGCTGCCACTGTGGCAAACCAAAGCCTAGTCCGATGTCCATTTTCTTCACATTTGCACTGACATCTTCCCAAGCAGACGGTAACTACATTCTTGAAGGAATGTGCCAAGACTAGGGTGGGGAAGGCCCAGACAAGAGTGGATAGAATGTATTTTGCATCCAGTTGCCTTAGGTGGTACAACTGATTAAGGACAAAGCCCAAACTATGGAGTACCCACTAGCCAAAGGTAACTAGATTAAATGCATAACCAGTGCAGAATAACTGCGAGGCACCAAGACCACAATCCAACCAGCCCATTTTCCTCCTCTCCATCACTGAATGGATCTGGGAGAAAGCGTTAATAACAGCACTTGTCAACTGCTTCCCTGGAACAAAATGACAAAACACACGCAAGGTTTTGTTTTCATTATGGTTCTTGGTGTACTTTATTCTCCTGCTGTCTAGCTAAGCAGCCCACACAGGACAGAAATGGGTAGCACTGAGGAATGATCATTGTTTTCTCCCCAATATTCCTGCCGCATCCCTAAGCCTTGACCAAACCCTGTCTACCAGGAATGGTTAATATACCCTCTCCCTCAAGGAACAACTAAAATTTACACAAGGCATTAGAGGGCCAGGTCTCTTCTTAGGGCTTAAGAGCTGGTGCACTCTATTCACAATGGAGCGTCTTTTCTTCAAATACCTGGATTTATTTTTTGTACACTGGTTCATAGATCGGCACTTGACTTTGAACCTGGCACCAAAAGGCACAATATCTGATACCCTGTACAAGAGCTATTAGAGATGCTGCCATATGGATGGGCAAAACCGAGCCAAACCCACATATGAATGGAAGGCTTGGACAGGGAGGGGGAAATGGCAGAGAAATACATAAGCCCCTATTTTTTGCTAGAAGGAAAATGAAAATGGGAATTTTAAGGTCTTGTTTTTCAATCCTCCAAATACCAGGAAGCATTTAAAAATCTCCCTTGGGTGTTTTTTGAAAGCAGCATATTCAAAACACCAGCAAAAACTCCTCTATTAACTGCAAAACCAGAAGAGGATCAAAGCTCACCCACATCCCTTATTGCTGAAAGATTCTAAAACCCAAATTCAGGGTGCCCTGTTCCCTGTGAAAAGGGAACACAATTAAGTCTGATTTATGGTTATCACAGCACATCACACTTTTAAAAAAATATTAAAGTGTGTGACCAGGGGAATGTTTGACACCGTTTTATTAGTCTTCAACTTCAGTGGAAAAATATAACCTTTTTCAAGTGCCACTTTCATCACAAGAGTTCTAGTCTAAGTATATGTATATATATACTTATATATTCTTTTGTTGTTGTTGGATAGTTGGTTTTGAAGTGCAGCAAGAGACCAATATCGCATTGCAGTCAATCAAATAAGAGAACAGAAGGCCAAGCAGTTTCCAAATGGTTATTTTATCAGATTGTTTGAACATTAAATTTATCCTTGTTTGCAATCCAAAATAGTTACCTGAAGTTTGCTGGGTGTGTGTGTGTGTGTTTATTGTATGTGTTTTCTAAACTCTTTGGCACAATTTTCTGGGGGTGTTCAGACTGCCTTGATACACGTCAGGAGAGAATGTTTCTTTGCGCTGCCAATCTGAGCATTTAAATTTTGTTTTTTTGGGGGGGCTGTGGCTTTCTTTTGTTTTTGAAGTCTGCATTCTTTATTTGTAACAATTGCATTTTTATTTTTTTCTATATCATCTAACTCCAGAGTTTTCGTTTTCTCCCCCCTCCCCCCAATTCTACATTCACAGTTGAACCATATTATTAGGGAAGGCGCCTTGATGAGATAGATCAGAATGGGAGCTCTGAACATTCGTCAGTGTTTTCCCTAGAAGATAATTAAAAAACAAAACAAAACAAAAAATGAAACCTAAAGAGCTTCCCCCCCCCCCCTTTTTACATCTCTTGTGCTGCATCAGTAGACAGAACTTCTGTTAGTTTTATGAAATGCAATGTCTAACCCCTTTTTTTCTGGGAAAAAGAAACTGCAATGACTTGAAGTTGAGAATGTGGATACCGCCTCATTCACACACACTCATTCTCAGACTGTAAGAATCCCTCACCCTCCTTTTAGCCGGCACACATACAGTACCGTATGGCAAAGGTACACCAAAGGTGGGCTCGAGACCCAGGCTCCATCTTTCTTATCAGTAGCAAAGGCCAGGCTGCCTTTTACAACAAAGCACCACAGCTGAACCCAGTTCCTCCTCCTCCCCCTCCTCTCGCAAACTAGTCATTCCACTCACTCCGCACCGGCCAAAAGACAGAAAAGCTAGTTCTAGCCTCTCCTGGGAAGAGACAGCTTTCTTTCGTAAGTAAGTAAATCCATCGGTTTTCCTCTCTTCCCAGATGGCCGACGTTATGGTTTTCTACGAAGTCAGTGCTTACTTAGCTCACTAACAGCACTGCTGTTGGTGGCTGCGGCTGCTGCTGTGGCAGGATTTTCAATGTGGTGTGTTTTCAAGCCTCACTCACTCATCCTCTCATTCCCAAACACTCAGCATCCGTGCACACTCCTCACTTCCGGGTTTTTCAAAAGATTGGAGATTTCCAGTGGGGGCCTCAGGTTATCATCCCGATGGTAACAAGATCTAAAAATAGATGGGAAAAAGGTCAGTCTTTGAGATCACATATAGCTGGTAGAGCCAAACACCTCTGATTCCTACAATTTTAAGTGCTCAGAGGCCAGAATGGAATTTGTCAATTTTTCAAGGACTGATTATTTTTCTCCCCTTCCTATGTGCCATTTATTGGCACATCAGAAAGTGGGAGGGAAAGTAAAAAGATAACACTCAAAAATAGCCAATTTTACTGGGATCTGTCAAGTAAAATAACTGAGTATGTGAGAGAAAAATAAATTAAAACCACATTGCCAAGCAGGGGTCAGACAGCTGACTTTGGGTATCTTCTGTAGAGCTAAGCATGTCTAAAAGCATGGCAGTAAGAAAGAAAAGAGAATTATGGGGAAATGCCATTCTGGAGGACTTTATTAAGGCCCAAAATGTGGGCACGTCAGTGAATTCTAGTTATAAAAGTTCTGTTCTTCATCACCACGAAGAATCAAGTATTTGGCTCAAGAAAAGATTGAGGTTGTCTGACCCCTTCCACTAGTACAAAGCCCTGCTCGGACACACTTATAACGGCAAACAGCACAAAACAAGATACCAAATGAAAGGGAGTCTTTGTCATAACAATCTAAATAAATGCCTCCCCCCCCCAAGAAAGTACAAGGAAGAGGGCAGTAAAGACAAGCTCTTACCAAGCTTGGTTCTTCAGTTTCCTCAGTTCTTTTGTTGCCCATGTAGCAAGGGTTTTTGCTTTGTTAGTCTTCGATCTCCGTCCTTCAGTTAACAGTTCATGGATCATTGGCCTAGCTTCTACTAATTTCAGGACATCCTTCCCAAATGCTGTACATAAGTCCCTGGACAAAATAAACACACCTGAACATGAGCTCCCGACCGGACGTATTGAGCTCAATAATTTCAAAGCTAGCTATGCGTTTTTTCTATCATTTACTGTTTTAAATTGAAAGAAATCTTATAAATAAGTCTAACACCTGCCCTCAAAAGATAAAAAAATAAAAAATGAGGTCTAAAGAGGTAGAATGACTTACCAAAGTCAATCATTCCACCGATATTTCACTCTAAAATCAGAACTAGAACCCAAGTCTTTGAGATTCTCAAAACCAATGTTCTTTCTTTAAATGATGCTTCAGAAACCCTCAATTTGTTGACCAACACCAGAATATGGGATGGACATAGATCTAATGCTGCTTTTATACCTAATTCACTTTATAAGTTTAGAGGGGAGAAATTAGAAATATGGTCTTAAATGAATTATTATTTGTGAGAACTCAAAAACATGACACCATGGGTTCTATGAAAGAAATCTCCTCTGGCTTGGCTCAGTGGATAGATCGTCAGCCTGGGGACTGAAGGGTTGTGAGCTCGATCCCCAGTAGGGGACATGCAGCAGGCAGCAGATCAATGATTCTCTCTCATCATTGATGTTTCCATCTCTCTCCCTTCCTCTCGGAAATTAATCAATAAAAAAGAAATCTCCTCTGTACCAAAGTGTATAATTACCATGTAGTCTATCCCCCTCCCCCAATTTTATTTTTTACATGTCCTTCCACTTTCCACCAGAAGTTAACCTCAGCTCTGAGAAGCCAGGTATAACCTACCCTATCAGTCCAGCAGCGCAAGCTACTACTCCGTCCGTATGATCCTCATCCCCCGCAATGTGGTCAATGAAAGACAGAATAAATTCTACTCTGGGTTGTACGAGCATCACATCCGCTATAAAAGAAAGAGATGGTCTGATGAACCTGTCCCATATCTGGCAGGACTATACCCCATTTCCAAATTGCCAAATACTCTAATCCCATCAGGCAGGTGTCAGGCTGGAGACCTAGTTGAATATAATTATACCAAATTATTCTTTCTCAGATTAACAAGCCATTTCTCAAGTCAACAGAAAAAGCAGACATTCCTCTTCTACAAGGCTGATATAATACAGCAAAAACAAAGCCCGTGATATTGAAGGGATAAAAGACAAAAAATCCCCCAATCATGCAATTCGGTCTCACAAGGAAGGTATATGTGTGGACCAACAACTGCACTCAGGTTGGTGCAGATGCAATAGCCTGGCTGTATCCCGTCCCTTGCAATGCTCAAGAATATGAGATAATGTAGCAAAGAAGGGGCAGAAATAAGAAAAGTCTATCCCTCCCCATAAAGCTCCTCTCTTCATTAGGGCACTGTTCCTCTTTTTCCCCTTCCTTTAAGCAATAGGTACTAAGTCTACAAGTAAGCTACAGAATGAGAGACAGAGCCCATTTGACCAAGTGCACCCTGGACTATGTAAGTTTGGTTGAATACTCAACGGTGTACGTTCTCCTGGTCTCCCTTTAATCCCTGGACAATTCCGGTATAGGCCTCCAAGCAGCTTTCCCTCAGTTCATTCAGATAATCCACCATGTCATAGTCTGACTGCAAGACACAAAGGAGAAACTTTCCATCATATTGCTAGTTTTTAGTTATAGTATGTTTGCCAAAGTTCTCCTCCTATAATCAGGGCTGGACTGAAAGACAGCTTTACACTTACCTTGTCCACCTGGGCTTGGGAAGCCTGTTGAAGAGTATTCAATACAACCTCTAGGTATTTCTTAAACTCTCCACCAATAGCAAGGGCAATATCACCAAACACTGACAGAATCTGTGGCTTCACAGACCTGTGGACATTTTCATTCTGACAAGGAAAAATAACCAGGAAAAGCAAATTATTAACAGTCACAATCTGTTCTACCCAAGACACAAACTCTTAAAAAAACAAAACAAAACAGCAATTATTAATACACACAACTTAACAACGGTTCTCTCTGGATAGAGGGATTCTATATTTACTTTTCCTTGGCATTGTACTGGTTTTCCTCCCCAAGTTCCATGCTTTCCTTTAATTTTATAATCTGACTCTAGAATTGTCTTGTGAAAATGAGTAATAAGCCCTTCTTCTTAAGCCCACAGCCACGCTGTGGGGTCTGAGGACTCCCCAGAGGCTGGTGGACCGTGGTGTGGCACCTCACTCACTCACCCCCAAGTTTTCCAGCAGCAGCTGCATCACCTCGTCGCAGAAAGGCAGGATGCTGGACTGCAGTGCGCGGCACAGGTCTCCCACCAAGCCCACCGCTGCCAAGCAGACCTGCAGAGGAGCAAGAGCATGATTTCCTAACAGAAAAGACTGCCTGCAGGGAGGAGTCAAGCACTGTTTACCTAGCTGCTGGTCCTTTAACATATGAACCCTCCTCTCTGAGATTTGTTCATTTTAATGAAAATGGCAGGAAGAGAACTGAGACTATCAGAAATATCACTAAGAAAAAGACAATATTCACCAGGGATGGTGGCGGTGGAGGCAGGTGGCTTGGGGGAAAACAAAAGCACTACTCTGTTTTGGTGCAGCTAAGTCCTGCTTCTCAGTGACTACTTTTAGAGCAGACACAAAGAGCAACAAATAAAATAGCTCAATACTTGGGTCCATACACAGGGAAGAACTACATGTGCTACAGGAAACCGAGTTTGTACCAGAATGACTATTAGGTAGAAATGAGAATATAAATGCATTATAATTGATCCTTGGATGATGTGGGGGTTGGAGTTCCAACCCCAGTACAGTACAAAATCCACATATCACCTTTTCTCAACACTGGAGCATGCTGCAATGGCAACAGGAGGCTATGAAATATCACAGTAATAGTTCTGCTTTAATTTCAAATAATTATGATTTAATATTGCATCTTTACATTTGTATGCATTTCTCTGGACTGTCGCCATGTATCTATTTATGTATATAACTTTTGATAAAGTTTATCTATAACAGATGTATAATTTTGTGATAGTAAACGATAAACTAATATCTACATGTCCTTTATGCATTCATG
This sequence comes from Pipistrellus nathusii, assembly GCA_963693515.1. Lineage (NCBI taxonomy): Eukaryota > Metazoa > Chordata > Mammalia > Chiroptera > Vespertilionidae > Pipistrellus > Pipistrellus nathusii. Next base: position 39,841,332 of record OY882873.1, read on the forward strand.
ACACAACTAATTTTCTTTTAATTTTCTAATATTTCTAGGCTACGTGATCCATGTCTGCAGGTTTTTTCAAATTGTTGCAAATAAAAAAAAAAAAATTCCCAACGTATTAAAAATTCTGCATACAAGCAGACCCACGCAGTTCAAAGGTCACCATGTTTGGAACGCATGGCCCACCTGGTACTCGGCGTAGTTCTTCAGCCCGATGCCCAGGAAGGGTTTGAAGGCCTCCATGTACTTCAGGAACTCGCCGCCCAGCACTGCGAACAGACAGAGTCACCGTCCAGGATGTCAGAGTGAGCAAATCAACCAGGCCCGCCACCCCAACATATTCTCACTCCACCATCATTAAGACGTGGAAGCTGCCTCAGATAAACTATTCTGGCTGCTGGAAAGGCCTAACTTCACGCCACATCGCCGCAGATTAGGATTTCACTCTGGCTCAAACCACCACGTGGTGGGGCCTCCTAGGAATGTCAAGGTTAATTTGAATTGGCTGAGCTAGCAATACTGCCTCTTGTCTACCTCTTCATCTGATTCCAACATGTCCTCTTTGGAAGCCAGCTCACAACGGGGTCCCCAGGCAATTCCATTAAGGACTTACTTAAGCCAGTCAGGATAAGCAGACTGGGACTCATATCCAAACCAGCTACTCCAGGAGCCAAAATGAACCACTGTGCTGTGAGGGTGGTCGCATGGTGACAGACCAGTTAGACACATGCTCTTTGAGCTAGAAATAGGTTTGGTCCTCAGGGGAGTGGTTCTCACGTACAGGCATCGCCTAAAGAAGCATTCCAGGTTTCTAAACTGCTCTTTAATGTATTTTTAACGACCCTTCAAAGAGTCTTAAGTCTGATGTGGCTTCTAAGTCATGTAACAACCAGAAATTCCAAGAACTCACTCACTGTTTTATTCCATCTCATACCAGACACTAAGATGTGTCAACCTGAGTCTAAAGCATTACCACCCAACAAACCAGGAGGTAAAGTTCTCTATCCTTGAGAGGAGCCAAACCTCAATAATCAAGTAAGACTTTCAGGGAGAAAAGAAACCCAACACACATTAGGTAGATGATAAGTTTCCCCCCAAAAGGTTGCACTCTGATTTGCAAACTGGCTCCCCATTTACTTCAAGGAGAATAAGAGGCAAGGCAGTCATGCACAATTTTACAATTACATTCAATTTAACTCTGAACTGACTCATGCCGCAGTAAATGAGAAAACACAACTATGCTTTCCACAGTAAAAAATTCTCCATGGCCATTGTAGCTCTTGCCTTCTAAAAACATCCCCTGCTTGATTTGGACTCACTGACCTTCCACTAGTGTGCTAACTGCCATTAGAGCATCCTCTTGAACTCCCCCTGACCCAGCCGTGCTTTGGAACATTCTTAACAGGGAAGCCATGACGACATCAGAGATTTGCAAAGCATCTTGATGTTGCACTTTCCGGAGAACATTCTGTGAAATGAACAAGAGGTCAGGCTCTGTTTATTCCAAATCCTCCAATCAGAACATTATACTTAAAAAAAAAAAAAAAAAAAAAATCAATTAAGTCCCTTGAAATTTTTTCTTAAAGAAGCCAAATTGCCGGGACTGGTTTGGCTCAATGGATAGAGCATCGGCTTGGGGACTGAAGGGTCCTGGGTTCAATTCCGGTCAAGGGCATGTACCTTGGTTGTGGGCACATCCCCAGTAGGGGGTGCGCAAGAGGCAGCTGATCGATGACTCTCATCGATGTTTCTAACTCTCTCTCCCTTCCTCTCTGTACAAAATCAATAAATTAAAAAAGAAAAGAAAAGAAAGAAGCCAAATATACTGCCCCGGCTGGCATGGTTCAGTGGTTAGAGCGTCAGCCTGCACACCAGGTGGGGGGTGTGTGTGGGAGACAGCCAGTCAAATGGATGTTTCTCTCTCTCCCCCACCCTCCATTTCTTTCTGAAAAAGCAATGTAAAATATATCCTCAGGTCAGGTTAAATATAAAAGGCCAAATGTATCTTTTATGCTCAAATGTTTTTTGACAGTGCAAATCACTTGCAACATATACTCTAATACCCTATTTCCCAATTCAGAACACACAGGATGATCTTTCATGTGCATAAAACCAACTCTTTATGTCTAACAAACCCATCAGCAGCTTCCATATTCCAGTCTTATTACTTCTGCTTCAAAGAATATGTCATATAGTACTTGCCCACAAAACAATAACAACCCTTCATATAGCCTAATGGTCAAGAAACAGTCTTGATAAAATGAAGCCAACCTTACTTTTCCTAATTTAAAATTCTGCCAACTTCCCTCCTTAACCTTTGTTCCAATTAATGCTACTGAATACCCGTATTTTCCAGCGTATAAGACGACTTTTGAACCGATGTACAGTATCAATGTATGGTATATATTACGGTATGTTCGAAAAATGTCATTCATTAAAAATTTAATTAAAAAAAGAACTGTTGTTGCCTCGGAAGTGGGGGGTAGTCTTATACAGTGAATATAGGCCTAAACCTATGTTTTAACTGTAAAATTAGGGGGTCGTCTTATACGCCGGAAAATATGGTAATTCCTGTATTTGTCAGATGAATAAGGAAACACTTCTTAACAGACATGATTTAAAAAGTTTGGCACAGCCATCGTAGCTGTGGTTGAGCATCAACCTATGAACCAGGAGGTCACGGTTCGATTCCCAGTTAGGGCACATGCCTGGGTTGCAGGCTCAATCCCAGTGTGGGGCATATAGGAGGCAGGCAATCAGTGCTTCCCTTTCATCATTGATGTTTCTATCTCTCTTTCCCTCTCCCTTTCTCTCTGAAATCAATAAAAATATATTTTTTAAAAAATTAAGTTTGGGCCGAAACCGGTTTGGCTCAGTGGTGGAGTGTCTGTCTGCGGACTGGAGGGTCCCAGGTTCAATTCCGGTCAAGGGCATGTACTACCTGAGTTGCAGGCACATCCCCGGTAGGGGGTGTGCAAGAGGCAGCTGGTCGATGTTTCTATCTCATCGACGTTTCTAGCTCTCTCTCCCTCTCTGTAAAAAAAAAAAAAAAAAAAAAAAAAAAATCAAAATATATATATATATTTTTTAAATTAGGTTTGGAGTAAGAGAGGGGAGTTCACAGGTAAGGACACCTAGTAAGCAACACCCAACGCTAAAATCTAGTGCCCACCTAAGCATCAGGCAAGTTCCAGGGGTTTCCTGTTCTTTAGTAAAAACCCCTCAGCCCCTGCATGAGCTGTCATGAGGAGTGACATTTTCATTATCCCAGCTTTCCAGAAAACGGCTGCTGCCAATAGGTATAACTCAAGGTATGAGGGTAGAAACCCCCGGCTTTCTTTTTAGCTGGGTGAAGTACAGCTGGGAACCAATCTGCCGGGCTGCACTTGGACAACCAATGGAAACCAAAGACTGAAAGTGTCCCAGCACTTCCACAGCTGTAAAGAGCATTCTTATCAGTCTGTTGAGATCTTGCTTTCAGGTGTATCTGTTCAACTCAAACTCATAAATTCAAATATTCAAAAAACACTGTATAGCAGGGAAGACCATCATAAACTGAGCAGTTTTCTTCCCTACAAATGTCACCTTTCTGGACAGAGAAAGGAAAATGAAAGATTATTCTGCCAATCCCTTTGAGAAGAGTTTCTCATAAGCACCATCTGCAGCATCTCAAAGTTCAGGGTGTACATAAACTTGTTATCCTGGGATAGGATTCTCTCCCCTGGAGAGTGTGAGATGGCACCATCATACCTGAAGAGTTGCACAGAGTAAAGACTGAAGGTCATTGAACTGGATCCTGTCGGATGTGCTCTGGATATGTGACTACAAGAAAAAAAAAGATCATCATGTTCAGAATAAACACTTTTTACAAGAGGCTCTAAAGTCCCTCATTGTTTCCATTTTCGCTGGGTTTGCATTAACTGAGGACCATGAAATAAGCTTCACTGATACTAATGTAGGAAAGTAAATAAAAGTAACACGTGTGCCCTGGGGTCAGTCGCTCAGTTGGTTAAAGCAGCAGTCTCCAACCGGCGGTTGGTGGACCACTGGTGGTCCTGAGGTCCAAAAGGTTGGCGACTGCTGGGTTAAGAGTGTTCTCCCAATACCACAAGGTTGTGGGTTTGATTCCAGGTCAGGGCACTTACAAGAAGGAACCAATGAATACATAAGTGGAACAATAATTTGATGTTGCTTTCTCTCCCACAAATCAATCAATAAAAACAAACAAAAACCCCCACATTTATGAGTAAACTGTGACAAGCAATGCAAACTTTAAATTACAATACTTTTTTTGCATAAACGTTATCTTTCTGAGAAAACATATACTTAAACACCGAAAAGAACAGCCTTGAAAGCAAAGCTGTGTTAGAAGTAAGTACTGCATCCTTTCTACCCACAGCCAGGAATGCCCTGTCTCACCTCCATCTGAAGTACTTGTTGAAGTCGCTCCATGATGACTAGAGTAGTTTTCTGAACAGCAGGGTAACAATCCTTGGCACTGTTTTTCACAATTTCCATCAGAGATTCATATGCAGAACTCCTCAGATTGTTCTGGTGTCCATCAGGTCTGCAAGCAAAAGACAGGAAAAATCTTAAAGTCCCAATTGAGAAAGAACAGAAATTGTTACAAGGTAAACATTGTTTCATCAAAAAGAAGAAATCAGGCCCTTGCTGCCACAGATGGTTGAGCATCCTCCATCCAGTGTACCAAAAGGTCACAGTTCAATTCCCAGTCAGAGCACATAACCGGGTTATGGGTTCGATTCCTGATCAGGGTGCATGTGGAAGATGGCCAGATGTTTTTTGCAGATGTTTGCTTCTCTTTCCTTTCCTCTATAAAAATCAGTAAAGATATTCTTTTTTTTATTTATTTTTTATTTTATTTTTTTATTTTTTTTTTAAAGTAAAGATATTCTTAAAAAAAAAACAACATTTTGTTGTGTTTCAAGTATTAAGGAACTCAGAAACTGATATGGTGGCATACCTATTTGAGTTTGGCAACAAAATGCAGCCAGGAAATAAATTTTCAAACTTTGAGCCAATGACTATATTTATTATGGTCTCCAGACCTGGTTAAAGTATTGGATGGCATTTTGGAAATAGGCTATAATTATAAGAAAAAGTTAGATAAAAATGAAGAACCACCTATGTGGACAATTAAAGAGGTTGCCTGAGTAGCTAAGAATATTATATATAAAGGCATCTCATAGATCTAGATGCCTTTATATATAATTTTGAACAGAGAAGTGGAAATAAACAAGGTAAGCCTGAAGAATTTATAGATAGCCCTCTTCATTAATGGTTTTTCTTTAAAAAAAATATTTTTATTAATTTCAGAAAGGAATGAAGAGGGAGAGAGATAGACACATAACTGATGAGAGAGAATCATTGTTTGGCTGCCTCTTGCATATCCCCCAGTGGGGACAAGCCCACCTGACAGGGAATCGAACTGTGACCTCCTGGTTCATCGGTCAATGCTCAACCACTGTCCACACTGGCCCGGCCCGGCCCGGACTTAATGATTTCTTTTGAGCATGGCTTTAGTAAGTATAGTTCACACAAAACCAAAATATTTCAAAGCTGTCCCCAACTTGTAACCCCTTAAAACTACATTTCAATGCTCTTTTAGAAAACAACTGCATTTAATAAGTTTTGCATCTAATATCATAAATGATAATTAATGATCTCACATGGCAACAAAATTCATCACAAGAGCTGCTATTTCTCTTATACCATAATCAAACAGTTCTGCTAACGGTAGGCACTGCAAAAATGACTCTAGATTACTCTGTAAGAAATGAGACTATTTTCTGACTTTAACTGTAAGCTGAACAATCCTAGTTACACTTCTTTCCCTCTCTTATTTCAACAAATAATTACCGGATTTTTAAAATTCCTCCTATTATGATGTTTCTATGACTAGATTAGACATCCCCTCCTCCCCCAGAAGGCAGGAGCTGAATGCAGACACCTAGTAAGAAGTTACCTGTCCGTGGTCTCCAGGAGCTTCTGAACTATGAGTTCAAAAGAAGACGACAAGCAATAGGTAGCTGGTTCTTCCTGATCATCGGCTACGTCTGCAGCTTCATAAGCAGCTTCCGCCAGGCTAGAGAAAGCCTTAAAACCAAAGAGAGTTAATACTAGTCCTAAAAAGAACCCTGCCCCAGGACTACCTCATTTTTCCTTGAGATACACCTTGGGCAGTTCCTCTGCAACTGGTCTAAGAATATATCAATGCTAGTGAATTCAACTTTTCCGGTCAAGGTCATCTCAAAACATTTTATAGGGGTCCTTAAAAATTAAATGTTTACTTATTTATATTCTGCTTGTGCTGCCCCAAACTCTCCAACCTGCAGAGTGCGTCCCCCACCACAAATGCCTGCACTTCTGCCTCTAATCACAGAAAGGCTTTAGCCCCCACTTTTCCTTATTTGAACTCCCTCCCGCACCCCCAAAGGTCCCTAGTGAACTACATTCGGCCATACTGACTCAGCACTTCCACCGCCTACCTTCCTTTCCTCTTGCCCCCTTCTCAGCAACTGCCCTTTTTGTAGCCAGCAACTCTCTACTTTAATCTAATTTCTTCTCCCCAAGCAACTGAAGAAAGAAAATGGAGTCCAGATAGTTTTCCCACTGGGCTAGCATGACTGTTCTAAATGGTTGAGGAGCTGAACCAGTCACTATGAGTCAACAGCTCCCACTGGCTAATGCAGTTGACATCTCCCCCACACTTAATGGAAGAAATTAGAAAGGAGATGCCAGTCAGAAAAAGCCTTCCAGGGAGGCAAACCCATTTCTCTCCCACACCTCGTATTTCCTTGCCAATAATGGTTTAGCCAAGATCCTTATCTCACCAGGGAAAATCCCCTTACCCAGCACACATTTGAAGCCACTCTGGGTTCGGCACTGAGGCCCTCAATCAGACACTGCAGCAGGGGAGTCAAGTAGACATCATTGATGGCAGCTTCAGGGAGCAGTTCACAAATTCTGCCCACAGTCCACGCAGTTGTATCTCGAACAACTACACTGGGGTCTTTCATTAATTCTATTAGCGTGGGCATAGCCTGAAAATACAATAGTTATTAGCAAGGCAAAACAAAGATTAAGACTACAGGAATAAATACCAAGAGTTAGAATGTTATCCCTAGACAAGAGAATTAGAGATGACTTGTTCATTTGGCCTATGCATTTTTCAAAAGTTACGTCTTTTTTATAATAAAGAACAATTAAATAAATATGTATTTTGAACATTCACAAAGAAATATGTTTTACTCTTCATTGGCAGCGAATAGCTATCCACAAATAACTTTTGCGGGTAACTCCTTACAGCTTTTTAAAAATAAAGGCACACCTTCAAGCAAATAATTTAAACAAACAATAAATATCTAATTTCCCTCCCCAAAACTTCTGCAGTTTCACCTGTATAACTAGTGGTTTGAGCTGATTGGGCTCTGGTCCTTCCAAGATACAGCCAAAAGCCATCACTGCTGCATCCCGGTACCGCCAGTCAGGGTTCTTGATGTGTTCTTTAATGAAGGGGAGGACATGGGGAACAATGTCATCTTCACAGCAGGTGGCCAGAAGCATGATGCACACCCCGGCTGCTTTGCAGGGATTCCAGTCATCGTCATCATCATTTTCATCCTGGAGAAAGAATGTAGCACTAGTTAAGTTTTTGCTAAAAAAAAAAAAGGAAGACAATCACTTTCATTCACAAGGTACTCTGGCTATTCCCAAGGGTCATTAGAACTTAAGCTTTGTGGATGGAAATAAAACAAAACCTTTATAATTTACTAGAGGCCTGGCGCATGTATTCGTGTACCAGTGGGGTCCCTCGGCCTGACATGTGGTGATCAGGCAGAAACCGGCTCTCCAACCTCTCCTGAGGGGTCTCAGATTTCGAGAGGGCGGTTCTCAGGTGATACATCCTAGAATCAGGCTCCCTCTTCTCTGGTTCCGGGTGTATCACCTGAGAACCACAGCTGCCAAGTCTCTGCAGCTCAGCAGCTCTTGCATTGAGCACCTATCCCCTGGAGGTAGCTCAGTGCATGAATTGGTGCACGCATGGGGTCTCTCGGCCTGGCCGGCAATCAGGGACAATTGGGGCTATGGGAGGTTGGCCGGCCAGCAGGGGGATGGTCTGTAGGAGGTTGGCCAGACCAGGAGGTTGGCTGTGGGAGCACATTGACTACCAGAGGGCAGCTCCTGCATTAAGTGTCTTCCCCCTGGTGGTCAATGCACTTCCAGAGATTCATCACAGCACAGATTTGTTAAGTAAGATCCAGGTGGAGGGAAAAGCCACTGGAGTATTACACAATGAGATGAACCAACTTAACTACATGTAACAAGAAGAATGATCTCACCGAGACCAGTTTGGCTCAATGGATAGAGCGTCGGCTTGGGGACTGAAAGGTCCCGGGTTCGATTCCGGTCAAGGGCATGTACCTTGGTTGCGGGCACATCCCCAGTAGGGGATGTGCAAGAGGCAGATGATTGATGACTCTCTCTCATTGATGTTTCTAACTCTCTCTCTCCCTTCCTCTCTATACAAAATCAATAAAATATATATTAAAAAAAAAAAAAGAATGATCTCAGACTTACAGAGTAAAACAAAAATGTATATATGATTCTAGTTATATACATAGTAGTTTAAGGTGCCTATGCAGTTTCAGGTTAATTACATACCTAAATAATGATTGTTCCCAAATCAGAAAAGTACAACCAAAATAAACAAAAGCAAAAATACTATTATAAGGTCAAAAGATAAAAAACAGCAACTATAAAGCCGAGAGATGAGATAAAATTTTAAGGGAACATCTAGTCCATTTCAAACCAGACACATCTCCACTTATCTTTTGAGATCGAGAGTCATGTACTCCCCCAAACCAAATTATATTCTAGTGCACAGAGACATTTTGCTGGAAGTTACAGCACAGCTGCCTCAGAGCACCAGTACTGCCAGCTCTTTGGTAACATTTTACATGCACCAGAAGAGATGAGGCAATAGAAACAATTCTTCCCAACACTGTAAGGCATAAATTCAAACGGGAACGATTGCAACCAAGGTACACTTCATATAAAAAATTGTAGCTCAGGTCTCTTCTGCTAGTTTGAATAACGTAGCACTCAGGAAATCAGAGCAGTATGTGGTTCATTCCTGCTCAAAACTGCAAACAACTCAGCCTAGAGGATCTTATAGAGCCAGCTCAACAGTTCCCAAGTCATCTATATCTGAGCACCAACTAGTTTAAGAGTTGCTGAATTCTTTCTTGGAAATGGTTCCACAGCAAACCAACCCACAGCAAGGTTTCACTTACCTGGCTTGAACTGGAAGGTAACTCACCTGTTTAGTTAACGTCTGTGTGAGGATCGGAACCAGGTACTGTAGTGCTCCCTTGGCATAAAACTTGCTGGTGTGCTCAGGGGGCCGTCCTTGTTCTGCTGCCTGAGGACAAACAGAGCAAGTTCTGGATGGCAAGACACAAGCTATGACACTAAGGCACACTCTGAGAGCTGCCCAGGATCTGTACAGAAATACATGGACCCAATGGTGACATGCGCTATGATCTTTGAAGACATTTCTTTTTTGGTCTACTTCAATGAGATCCTTTTAGGCCTTAAGAATTACACTCTTTTTTCATAAGCTCAATTCATATTAACACAATGTCATCTATAACCTTAAGAATGCCAAAATAAGATTTTTTTGTGTTTTATGAAGTACACAAAGACAATCAAGATGGGAAACAAATATTTCAAGTACAGAACTACCCCCCTTTCCATATCCAATTTCTTCTTTGAAGTTAGTAAACTATTGATATCTACATTCCATATTTGCATTAGGACTTCCAAAAGGAAGTACTTTAGCATCAGATGTCACTTGGTTGAACTGTGGTTGCCTGCTGCCCCCTTGTGGTCACAATACTAAAATGAGTGTAATAAATCATGCCAGGCTGATTGGGAAAAACGTGAGAGGAAACATGATTGATCAGTCTCCTTCAAAGGTGGCTTTGGCTAGCAGAAAAATAACAAGTTGTACAAATGGAGATACCCACAAAGTCCAGTCAGAAGAAAGCTTTCCCAGAGGAGAACAATCATATCCACAAAGGAGATATATCCCCAAAGCCCAGGCAGAGTAACAGCTCCCCCCTCCCCACCCCAACCAACCGTCTCCCAGGCTCACCTCTGAAGCCTCAATGGCCAAATCCATTTCCTCATCGCACACATTGGACCAGAATTCTATCCCTTGTAGGGCCACTTCATCAATATCACTTTTCATTGCTTCGATTGTGATCTTAAGAGGAAAAACATGGTAACCCAGGCCCCACATAAGTGCTGGTTCAAGATAGACCCCCTCCTCTATCCACAGACATTCAAGTTTCAAAAATGTAGATTTATAAAAGCTATCTGAAGTGAAAGGTAGAAAGAGGAAACAGATTTTTTAAAATATACTTTTTACTAGAAGAAACAGTACAAGCTTTCTTGGCACACTATTAATGAACATAAACATAACACTGGAACTCAAGAAATTTTCTTGATTTATAATTGCAAGTAAAAAATTACAGAATTCACAAAAATACCCAATAAGCTACATGCTCAAACACATAAAATAGAAATACTTACTGCAAAAAGAGCAGGACCCATATATGTCTCCATGTACTGATAATACAAGGACATTATTTTCACCAGATTCTGTAAGGCAGCCACTCGAACCTTTTACAAAGAGATTAAATGATTTACCATTTAGTTTAAAAAGGCAATTAGACAAAAGTAACTACTTCACTCAAATGGGTCAATAACCTAAAGGGCCATACTAGGTACATTTGGGTTATCATTCCCCCATGCAAGCCATAGCAGGACAAAACTTACTAATACCACTTAGACTAGAATGTTACTTCAAGGGTCAAGATTAGGTTACAGCAATAGCAAAGCTGTTTCAATGGTTACGCTGGAAAACAATCAATTAAAAAACTACTGCAATTAAGCAGCAAAGCGGATCAAAAACCATTTCTCCCCTAAACCCTTTCCAAGATGTCAGTTTTTAATATGTTAACTTTCCAAATCCTGTTCTTCCCTTTTCTTTAATGTTGAAGAAAAATTCTTATTGGTCAAACCTTATTTCTGAAGTCACCTGATTCTCAACATTTCAAACTACAATGCTAGAGCTGGCATTTCCTAGGAAAGTAGACAAGCCATATTATTCAATGACCTCATACTTACCCTCGTATCTGGACACTGTGTGGCTTCACAAACCACCTGCATAATAAAGTGCCTTTCGGACTGTAGAAATAAAAGGGAATTAGAAGAGTTTAAACCATATATATGAAAATTGTTAGACTATTATTTCAAGAAAAACCTCACTCCCTCCAGAAACCACACAATCCTGGACCAATCACGCAGCTTTACCTTGACACAGTAATAGCACCGTGAAGGCTATAGTTTGCCCCCAGTGTCTACTATATGACCTACCCTCAAAGGAAGTCCCACCCTAGCTGGTTTGGCTCAGTGGTTGGAAGGGTTTTGGGTTAGATTCCTGGTCAAGGGGTATTTACCTGGATTGCAGGTTTGATCACGGTGCGTGCAGGAGGCAACCATCAATCTCACACTGATGTTCCCCCCCAACCCCCCCCCCATTACACTCTAAAAAAATTCCTTGGGTGAAGATTAAAAAAACACACCTACAGTAAGAAAACCAGTTTCTTTGTATTAAAAAATTAAGATAATCCAAAACATCTGCTTTATTTCAGAGTAAATGCAGCAAGATATAGAATGATGAATTTTGCTATTGTCCTAAATCTTCTGAAATCTAAAAGGAAAATCCCTATTTCCTAAGCAATTAGAATTTCAGTTTGTTTGGCCTCCCTTCTTTGTCCTCTATAAGGCCAAGGAATGGCAAAAATCCCAGCTAAAGTGCCAAAATATATACAAAAATACCTTTAGACCACCATATGACCTAGCGACTCCACTTCTGGGTGTACATATAAAAGTACTGAAAACAGGGTCTCAAAGAGATCTATGCACCCCCCCACACACACACACACACCCATGTTGATAGTAGCATTATTCTCGATAGAAGGTGGAAGAAAGCAACCCAAATGTCTAGTGACAGATAAATGGGTAAACAAAATGTGGTATATACATACAATGGAATATTATATATATATATTTTTCTGTTTTTATTGATTTTTAGAGAGGAAAGGAGAGGGAGAAGGAAGAGAGCTAGAAACATTGAGGTGATCTGAGAGCAGAACATCAATTGGCTGCCTCCTGCACACCCCCTACTGGGGATAGAACCAGAAACCCAGGCATGAGTCATAACTGGGAATCAAACCAGCGACCTCTTGGTTCATGGGTCAACACTTCTGATACATGCTACATGCATGAACTCAAGACATTATACTAAGTGAAATAAAGCAGTCACAAAAAGACAAATCAGATACTGCATGATCCACTTATGTAAGCTATCTAGAGTAATCACAAAAACAGAAAGTAGAAAGTTAGGTAATCACAGAAACAGAAAGTAGAAAGATTGTTGCCAGGAATAGGGAAGGGAAAACAGGTGTTGTTTAATGGATATAGTTTCAATTGCGAGATGAAAAAGTTCTGGAAATTGGTTGCAAAATAATGTGAATACACTTATTACTGAACTGTACACTTAAAAATGGTTAAGATGGTAAATTTTATGTTATTGTCTATTTTAACACAATTAAAAATAAGTAAATAATGAGAAAATACTTTCAGGCAAAATAAACTTTGTTTAAATTTTAATTTTCAAAAGCACCTTCCTCAGCCTAGCCGGGAGTGGCTCAGCAGCTGAGCGCAGACCCAGGAACCAAGAGGTCACCGGTTCGATGATCAGGACATACGCCCAGGTTGCAGGCTCAATCCCCAGTGGGGGGCATGCAGCAGGTGGACAATCAGTGATTCTCTCTCATCATTGATGTTTCTGTCTCTCTCTCCCTTCCACTCTGAAATCAATAAAAAAATATATATATGTTTTTAAAAGCACCTTCCTCAGGAAATATAAAACAGCCCAATTTCTTTTCTTTTTTAATCTTCATCCAAGGATTTTTTTTTTTTAATTTATTTCAGAAAGAAGGGAAGGAAACACTAATGTGAGAGAAACATCGACTGGCTCACCCCCTAACTGCCCAACCAGGAATCAAACCCACCACCTTTTGGAGCACAGGAGGATGCACCAACTAAGCCACACTGGTCAGAGAAGAAAAGCCCAAATTCTACAATCAAGGGGGTTAGGGGGGTGGGGAGGATTCCCAAGTACACTTTGTACTGCAAAAGGAAAAACCTAAGCTCAGAAATCCTTCAGGTCACATTATTCCCAAAGACTGATTAAAAATGGCTAACACCTATTCCAAGGCCACATCTCACAAATGTTAACTAGAAATGAATGCCTCTATCAACCCAGGACCTGACAATCAACCTTGGAGCCATTCTCATTCAAGAACTGCCTGTTATCATGTAAAGATTAACAATCATGTTGCCTAAACAGTGGGCTCCCACCCCAGCCTACTACTTCCCATGCCTGCAATCCCTACTTCCCCATAGAAGCCGCAGATTTATGGGGGAGCTGCAGAGCAGATTTTAGTGGATGACCTAGTGCTTTCCCATACTACCAGCAGTACTGGAATAAATGCTCCTATGATTTAAAAAGAGAAAGAAACCAATGCCTCTAAACAAAACAGCCCTTTCTAAGTCATAAACTTGAAAACTTTCATTTAACTCTCACTTCTCACCTCTGAACTTACACCAAAAGACACTTACCTCTTTGTCAAAGTTGGCTTTGGTGAACTCCAATGAGTTCAGCAGTGCATTAGTAGCTGCTAGCTTCACATTATTACTGGGCTCTTCTTTCCGCATCCCCTGAATTATGGCAGTCAGAATCTCATTGGATTTATCTTGTAGCTGCTCTGGGTCCTGAAACGAGCAGAAGCGCAGTAAATATAATAATGAACTCATGACTTTTTAAGTGTAAAATCTTTTTAAGTGTAAAATCCACTTGAGTGAGGATAATGACTTTCTCTGATCTTTCAGCACATATTTCCATGTAGGGTCAAAATATCCCAGCGCCTGGTAGTCCCAAATTGATCCGAAACACGTTAAACTTATCAACTTTATATCTGACTTCTTAGCATGATTCTGGACATGAGGCAACACTGTTTCCCCGGTTTTGTGCAAATGGAAATGACAGTGTGATCCCCCCTCCTGTCCCCAGGTCACCCCTCCCAACTGAAGTATAGCTTCAGAACGTCTGAGTGCCAAGAATCAACACCTAGGCACATATTAGGGAGTCCAAGCCCATGTCAACTGCTAGGGACTTCTATGCTTCAAGTCTGTATATCAAAACAGACACCCCCCCCCCCCCCCCGACACATACAAACCTCAGACACCAAGAGTGGTAACGTGAGCAGCACAAACAGTCCTAGGAAGGCTGCATTTAATATACTGTGTTGTGGCTCCAATGACTAAACCAATTACAAGAGCTGGCAAACTGTTTCTATAAAACAGTCAATGAAAATGTAACAGCATCCATGGTACACTAAGGACCTTGAGAAAGGGTCAGATAAGGGATGCTCCAAGATAAAGAATATCCTTAAAAGTCCAGAATCTGTCTCTCCAAACACATGGAGTTTTTGACCCTCAAGGCTCTTAATTTTAGTAGATGATTAACAATGTTAGGGTAAGTTAATTTAGGAGCTAAATGAACAAATAAAGCAGTCCTACTTTCAAAACACTTTGCAGTAGCTTAGTTTTCTTTATAATACAGTAAAGATCATCCCAATATGTGCCTGTAAAAACTAGATGAAATCGTAGCTATGCATGTTAGATAAGATGAGGCAGCACTTACGATATCTTGGCAAATGTAACCAATAGCTTCCAATGTTGACTCTTTCATATGCTCTGTGCTGTTGGGATTTGTGACATTGGCCACCAGCTGAGGAATGAGTTCTGGCCACTGGTTCACTGGGATCTCCGCACAAGCAATGCCAGCCACACACTGCGAGGCTGAGCTAGGCCGGTAGGTTTCTGTGCCCAAAGTCTGCAAAACCTGCACGCACACACATACACCAAAAAAGTAAGATGAAAGATATTAATTTCTAATACTATTTAAACCCTCATATCAATCTGAGTTTTCAATAACACAGAAAAGTAGAAATTGGCATTTACAGTACAAGTCAGTTGTCAGAAAAAGGAAAAAAAAAGCCAGTCTCAATACCAATATTAGCACAATCAACATCGCCTCAGACTCCAGGGGAAAAAAAAAACAAAAAACCCGACCCCTACATCCAATGGAATTCTCCAAAGCCGGACAACTCATTTCAATGTTCAACTCAAAGTAGAAAAGCAGCACGTGAGATAGCATTAAAAGGAGGAAGAGATGACAAAATTAGTCTTCTATGTTCCTTGCTGGTAATAATGGAAGGATGCTCACAGCTTTGTTTTGTGCAAAGGGTGTGATTTTAGGATGAAGTTAACCAACTCTGGGGCACTCAAATGGATCTGATTCCTAATTTAACCTGATTCAAGGAAGAGATTTTCCCACTCAGGAAATGTGGAACACACCTTCTGTCTTCTACTCATTGACAATTTAGCACCCTGGGGGCTCTCATAGTAAGATCATTAGATACAGACATAAAGTTACTGATGTTACCAATACCTAAGAACCAATCCTTATTTAACTTCCAATCTGAAAGGATTTGATCTGTTTCCCCCAAAAATCAAAGAACTGTTCTCTCGGCCATCAACAGATACCAAGTACTAGTCAGATATGCCAATTAAAATGAAATCCACTTAGCATTAAACATACCTTGTTTGAAATGCTAATCATACAAGCGTTTATGTGAAGGTAAAGACACACGTACAGATAAAGGCTGAAGCGACAATGGATCCAGGGTTAATTATTATCATATTCAGCTTATTTAGTCAATGAACTAAGAATCACCAGTCCACTCAAAAGGCAAACAGTTAACTGTTCCTGGCATGAGCACAGGACAAAGAGGAGCTGCCAATTATTCAGGCCAACTCTGCTGACTGGGTCAGGTCACTCAGTATCCTGCTTTGTAGCTAATAATAATGACCCCCCCCTCAATCTTTCCCCCTTATACAGTATACTCCCAACAGCTCTGCCCAATAAACAAGCAGCTCTGATTCTAAATAAAGGTTTTGCTCTCTAGGGCTACTAAAGCTGGAGTGCACTGTAACAGAACTGTACGTCAAAAGTCTAAGGCAGCGGTTCTCAACCTTTCTAATGCCGCGACCCTTTAATATAGTTCATGCTGTGGTGACCCCAAAATCATAAAATTATTTTCATTACTACTTCCTAACTGTAAACTCGCTACTTTTAATGAATCCTAACGTAAATATCTGTTTTCCGATGGTCTTAGGCTCCACTGCTGGGTAATTTTTTAAAAAAAACTAGGGGTGACCTTATGAGAGGTACTAACCTGAAATAAGAAAAAGAAACTAGTTCTCAATTGTGTCCAAGACCCAGATTTCAAAAAATAACCACCAGCATTGAGAAGGCATTAATGACCAAAATGTGCTATTAAAGGGAAAAGGCCAAGATAACTGCTGTGCGTGTGTGTGTGTGTGTGTGTGTGTGTGTGTGTGTGTGTGTATTTTTTTTACTTCAGAGAAAGAGAGTGAGAGAAACATCAATGATGAGAGAATCACTGATCAGCTGCCTCCCGCATGCCCCCTACTGGGGATCAAGCCCAGAAACTCAGACATGTGCCCTGACTGGGAATGAAAACACGACCTTCTGGTTCATAGGACAACATTCAACCAGCGAGCCACACTGTCTGGGCAATAATTGCTATTTTTCTCTTCACGCACAAGGGCTCAACAAGTTCTTATTCAAATTTCAGAGAAACTTTTAGGTCAAGATTTTTTTTTGATTTGACAAAAAAATAAGTCACGCCCTAGCCAGTTTGACTCAGTGGATAGAGGGCTGGCCTACGGACTAAAGGGTGCCAGGTTCAATTCTGATCAAGGGCATATGGCCAGGTTGTGGGCTCCAGTAGGGGGCAGCACCAATCAATGATCCTCTCATTGTTTCTCCTTTTCTCTCTGAAATCAATAAAAATTTATTTTAAAAATAAACAAACAATTAAGTCAGTTACAGTCATATTTCAATTTGGGCACTACAGCACAGGAATCAATATTTTCAGTAACTGATGAAATAAACTTCATTTGTATCAAACTGCTGAAGGGTAGATTAAAATTTTACTACATAAGCAGACTCAATGTGCATAAAAACAATTCTATATATTTTAAAGAATATACAAAATAAGTTGCCTTCATAACCTAATTCTTTGTCATGGGTATATCGACACAAGACTGGAGAGAGACGTATATTACTAGGAAAGAGAACTTATTGCCAAAAGGGGCGTCAATGTACCTAATGCTGACACCTAGAACCAAGAAATCACAAATAAGACATAATAACCATACCTGCACAAGTACACACACAAGAATCCCCCACTAGTTCCCCTCAAATACCAAGGACCAATAATGCGTGACTTACTCTCTGTGCCTTAATATAGGACAGTTAAAAAAAAAAAAAAGCTCCATTACTTAAAAAAAAAAAAAAAAAAAGCAAAACACATCTGTTCATATATTCCATATCTTGTTACATTTAAAAATATGAATTTCTAATACAACAATAAAAATCACAAGAACTCCATGATGCAGAGTAACAAGATACATCCAATTTTCCACAAAATCCATCAGCCTAAATGCTTTGATCAAAAGCCCGGTATTTCTAAAGGAAGCTTTCCATAATTTGCTAAAGATGTGATCAAAGCACCACTGATGTCAATCTTGCTTCATAAATCCTCTGGGCTTCAATGGCCCAAGAGATGATTTCATTCACCTTGTGATTCCACACAGTAGCATCCCTAAATCACCAAACAGCGAGAATGATCTACAGCAGACTAGGACCACTTGGGAAGACAGGTTAAAAAAAATACCCCAAACCTCACCCTCCAAAATCAAAATTTCTGGAGGGAGCTTGAAAACATATTAACAAATTCCTTAAGTGATTCGGATATTCCAAGTTTGGGAACCATCAATTTGTATATTACTCCAATTCTCCAGAGATTCTACAAATTCTGGCATCTAACTAAAGATTTCCAAACTGCTGCAGTCTACCTTAGTGATCTTAAAAGAATTCCAATCCGTTAATGGGAATGGCCAAGCTGAAATGATACAAATCAAATACAATTTTTATCTTCAAGTGAAGTTTAGGTATCAGAAACCTATTATACCATCAGCTCTACCCCATGCAAATGATAAAAGAACTGACAAGAGATTTTTCTTGTTCCCTACGCTACATGACCAAAAGAGGCAAAAGTTACTTACATAATTCTTGACTTCCCGTCGAGCATTAGCATCAATTGCTAGCCACCTCTGCTGATATTGTGCCTTGATATCTGGATCTTTTGATGTCAAAGAATTCTTGATTTGTAGACCTGCTGCAACTCTGGCAACTTGACTGTTTCCTGGATTTGCTAGCACTCTGGACAGTTCCACAAGGAACGTGGGCTGTTAAGAAAGATGCATTGGTGAATGAAAATATCTCTTCAGAACTGTCAATTGAAGATAGCTTATGAAGCATCAAAACACTGGGGAAAACCTAAATTTTTTAGGACATATCATAATGCCTCAGAAAACTCCAAAACATCTACTTCAAGGCTCCTGTAAAAATATCACATTAAGGAAGTCATCCATCTAATCATGCAGCCTCAGCATTTAACAAGTTACAGGTTTTCCTATCAACATCATCCTTCGTGCCCAAATTGTCACATCAGATCCCCCAGAATTAAAGCAAGGTTGATAATCTCGTAGTCAGATTATTTTTTTAAATGCACCTATAACAGTGCCTGTTAATACCTATTTGTTGAATAAATGGATGTTATGACAGGGTAAAAAATAAAAAATTTTTCTAACTTAAAAAAACACCTCAGTCCAAATGGAATGACACTCACGAGTGGCTTTTGATCTCAGAGAAGCAGGTAATCTTGTATGAATATTACTTATAAACATAAAACAGACTTAAGAAACAAGCCCTCTATTTTAGTTGTGAGTGCTCATCAATTGGGGAACAATGACAGGGGGGTGGGGGAATGATACTTAGAAATTGTCATGGTAAATCTGTCAAAGCAAATGACTTTATATTTAATAGCCAACATTTACATAATAAAGGCTCCTATACACTTTGGATTTGAGCTGACCACTAAACATAGTGGATTCCCAAAAAGCACACTCAATCTTTTCTAACACAGAACCCCAAAACTACTCCCTTTGTTTTTTTTAAAACACTTAACACACAGTCCTTTACCCTGCAAAAAGCTCTGTCCAAAAGCTCTTCTTCCCTGGCTAAAAGCAGATAGTTTCTTACCACCACCAAGTTCTGCAATCACAGAAGACGACTCTTTAAATCTTATTAACTTAACACTACTAAATAATGCCAGGAATCACATAAAAGGCTTCTTGCAAATTAGCAAAAGCAGGAACAGGAATACACTCCAAATGGAAATACTACCCATCTATACCAGTGTGGGGGGAAATATTTTCTATGGAAAGTGAAGAATAAAAAAGTAGTAATCAAACCTATCACATATAAGGGGGGGGGGGAGGAATCACTCAAGAGAGCAGCTTGTATAAAATAGGCCTCTTCACTATTTTCCCCTTATATTATTTTTCTAATTAACCCAAATAAACCCATTTGGTTAGTGTGATTGCGACTTATTACCTATTACCTTTCAAAGATGTCAAGTACGAGCCACCTTTCCCTTTGCTCTCCATTCCCCCACCAATAAGAGGAAACAATCCCGGCACCAGGCTATTTCAACCACCCTACCCCACACATTTTCAGACAGAAGCCCAGACTCTAGGGGACGTGTCTTCCTTTTCCTGCACCCCTTAAATATGAAGTGATGAAAAACGAGGAACTTCCCTCTGATTTCGTCTGGAAACAGGCCCTATCTTTAGGGTGAGCCTCTAAAGGCCTGCTGTCTGGATACAAATTCTCTACTCATCGAATTAATTAAAAAGAAAACTGGGGAAGGAATCATCAGGCAGGTTAAGGGAGAAATATTGCCCGGGAAAGGGTCAAGAGGCATTCGGGTGCCAGACCTGTCTCTGAGCACACACCAAGGGAGAGGGGAAAGGGTAGAGCTCTAAGAAGTAGATGCATTTGAATCACAAGGGCTACGGGGCAGGAAGACGCCGGCCCGGGTCCGCACAGGGCGGGCAGCCGGGCCCGGAGCTTCCACATGGCCCCTAGGCCCGGCTCCCCCACCCCCACCCTTGCTGAACACGCAGCGCGGCGCAACCTAACTTCGCTTCCCTCCCTCTTTCTCCCTCCCGCTGCACCGCCGCCCTCAGGCCGCGCGCCGATTGGCCGGCAGTCACCCCGGCGCGCCGCGCCATTGGCCAGGCGCCGGGTCCGGGGCGGGACACACCCACCGGCTTCCCGATGGCGGGGTTAGGTTGGACCGGGTGGGGGAGGGAGGGGGACGGGATGGGGCGGGGTGGGTTCCCGAGGCCTGGGCCTCCGGGAGGGCGGGAAGGCCCGCACGCCGGGGATGAGGAGACAGAGGGATGGGGGCCGGCGGGATGGCACGCACCAGGTTCTCCACGGCCGCACGCTCCAGGAACTTCTGCGCCGCTTCCAGTTCCAGCCGATCTGGGGGGGAAGGAAAGTGGGAAAGGGGACAGGGTCAGAGGGGCTAGGGCTTCCCTCCCCCCCCCACCCAATCACCTCAGCCCGACCCCCAGCCCCCGCGTCCTACCCGGAGACACGGTCTTCTCGAGGATGGTGATCAGCTCCATGGCGGAGGTGGCAGCGGCTACTCCTTCCTAAGACGACGGGTCCGGCCTCTGGGGCGGCGGCTCTAACTGGGGATGGGGGTTGGGGGTCGGGTGGGAAGGGAGGGTGGGGTGGGGAGCGGGGGTCACCACCAGCCCATTCACCGGCTCCCTCGGGTTAGTCGCTCTGGCTCCCTTCCTTCCTCCTCTCGTTCTCTCCTCCCTCCCAATCCGCTGCTGGCGGCGGCGGCGGCGGCAGCTGCTCCTCTGGCGGCGGGGGAGGGACCCCGGGGGCAGCTCAGAGCGCGGCTGGTGCTCGGGCGGCGGAGGGAGAAAGGAGGAAGGGAGGCAGTCAGTGAACGGCGACTCGCAGGGAGCGAGAGAGAAGGGAGGGAGGAAGGCGGAGGGATATTCGGGCCGGACCTCTCCGCGGCGGCACCGCGCTCCACGCCGATTGGCTGCCGCCGTGGCCATGCGGAGCTCCCTATTGGCCAGGCGGCCTGCGTTGAAGGGCCGCCCTGCACCCATTCGCCCGCTGGTTTCAAGTCCCGGGTTGGTTGGGCGGGCAGCGGAAATGGGCTGCGTGGATTGGCCGAGGGCCGGAGAGAGCCGGGCGCTGATTGGGCTGGCTGGGTAAAGGCCTCGGTCTCACACCGGCGGAGCGCTGAGAGGAGAGTGGACCTAAGGCCGGGCTCCGGGCCCCGCAGGATTGGCTGGGGTACGAGACGTTGATAGGACAGGGCGCCCGGGAGAATTGGGGGGAAGAGTTCGGGGTCGGGGCCTCGGCGAGGCGGGAGGTGCCCCGGGCGCTGTGGGAGCCCGGCGCGGGGCAGGATGGGACGCCCCCGGGAAGGGGCGGGGCCGCGTCCGGGTTGCGGTTGGGGAAGCGCCGGCCCTCGGAGGGGCGTGTTGGAGAGGGTTTCGCGGGCTTGAGCGGGGGAGGGGAGGGGAGGGGAGGGAGGGAGGGGGGCGTTGAAGCCGTGCACCGCGCCCACAGGAAGCTGCTTTAATGGCGGGACCTACTGGGTAGCAGGTTCAGCGGCGGGGCAGGACCTTGGAGACCATGCGGTTCCACTTCCAGTTTGCAGGTGTGGAAGCGGAAGCCCAGAGAGGGTATGCAACGTGTGTGCGAGGCCACACTGCTTGGGACTGGACCCAAGCGCTCCTGACTGCCCTGGGCCTTGCACTCAGCTTCCCCCTTCGAGGAGGTGAATACCGATCACTTCCCTAAGACATTTATAGGATTTGAGGCCGGTGCTGTTACGAGCTCTCAACTCACATGGCGGGGAGGGGGGGGGTATTTGAATTCCTCTTAGATCTCCACCCACAGTGGTCAGGTACTTAAAGGAATAGAGATGTTTCATCCTGTGAAGGTGCCTGTTTAAAGGGAACCGGAAAGAATGCTTGTACAGGTGGAAAGGATCGTGGTTCTTAGCTACTTTTTTTTTTTTTTTTTTTTAAGTTCTAAGCTCTGGAAGGAACAAATGAAAGCCTTCCCTAGTAAAAATGCACATAAAGAAAAAGTGCAGTTTCTTGACTTCCCCTGATATGGTTTCATGGGCTGCACGTGAAGCATTGTCTGAATTGTTATATTTTCACTATATTGCTCTAAGGTTAATTGGATGTAGGTAGTTTATAGGACTCTTATTTTTTTTTTAATATATTTTATTGATTTTTTTTTTTTTTTTTTTTTTTTTTTTTTTTTACAGAGAGGAAGAGAGAGGGATAGAGAGCTAGAAACATCGATGAGAGCGAATCATCAATCAGCTGCCTCTTGCATACCCCCTACTGAGGATGTGCCCGCAACCAAGGTAGAAGCCCTTGACTGGAATCGAACCTGGGACCTCCACTGAGCCAAACCGGTTTCGGCAGTTTATAGAACTCTTGGAATAATTTCCCTACTCTAGCCAGACTGACTACCTGGGTTCACCACAGCCCATCTCTGCCATTTCTTAGCTTGTGTGACTTAGTTTGCTTTTATATATATATATATAAAAGGCTAATTTACCTACCTCAAAAAAGGACTTTTGGAAGTTCTTATGTGAGTTAGTAGATGTTAAGTGCTAAGAACACAGCCTGGCATCAAATATGTTATGTACACATTGGCTATTACCTATGTAGCATGCATTTTGGACTAAGCAAGTAGTTTTTGGTCCCTAGCTGATTAGAGAAGCTACAGTAATTAATTAATCTCACAAATCAGTGTAAAATTGTCAGCGTGACAGGTACCAAGGAACGCTACAGTCAGGGCACTCAAGATAAACTTACCTGAGAAAAGGAAGCAAGTTACCCAGGTGGAGCAGAAAGGAACAGTGTGTACAAAGGCCGAGGCTGGAGAGTGCAGGGAGATTACAAGGAACTGCCAGAAGGTGGGGCCTCTAAAACCACGGGTTGAGATAAAGCTGGAGAGGTGAACAGGCAAAAGGCCACAGGAAACCTTGCATGCCACTCAAGTGATTTGTCTCTCCTCACAGCAAAGAGCAGCTGGTGAAAGGTTTTAATAAGAGTAGTGATTGCCCTAGCAAACTCATTAGTCAACAGAGCCAAATAGCAACAGTGCAACGATTGAAATTTCTTGTGAGAGCCAAATTTTCTGAACTTGGTAAACTTCTTCTAACGCCACTTCTTCCAAAGTAGACTTGCCCAGGCCGTGATATTTTGTGGAAGAGCCACATTCAAGGGGCCAAAGAGCCACATGTGGCTCGAGAACTGCAGTTGGTCTACCATGGCCGGTTTTGCTCAGTGGATAGAGCAATGGCCTATGGACTGAAGGGTCCCAGGTTTGATTCTGGTCAAGGGCATATGTAGGAGGCATGCAGGAGGCAGCCAATCAATGATTCTCATAATTGATGTTTCTTTTTAAAAAAATATATATATATATATTTTATTGATTTTTAACAGAGAGGAAAGGAGAGAGATAGAGAGTTAGAAACATCAATGAGAGAGAAACATCGATCAGCTGCCTCTTGCACACCCCCTACTGGGAATGTGCCTGCAACCAAGGTACATGCCCTTGACCAGGATCGAACCTGGGACCTTTCAGTGTGCAGGCTGACGCTCTATCCACTGAGCCAAATTGGATTCGGCTCATAATTGATGTTTCTATCTCTCCCTCTCCATCCCTGAAAGCAATAATATATATATATATATATATATATATATATATATATATATATATATATATATATTTTTTTTTTTTTTTTAAAGGCTAGTGGTTGTAATATGAAGATTAGACTGGAAAGGGGGATGAGTAGATGCAGGGGGACCTGTTAGGAGGCATTGTAATCATCCAGATAAATTATTCTTATAGAAAGGAGAAGGGTAGGAAGAATAGTGGAAATAGATATCAGAATTCATTGAACTTAGTGACTGGAAGAAGATGGAAGTGCCACTGGTACCTTTTAGGATGCTCTTTGCAGTATCTCCCAAGTGGAAGGAATCAGAGACCGTTGTTTAGAAGAATGAAGAGAGCAGTACGTAGGAGGCTTCATGTTGTATTTTTTTTTTTAATATTTTATTGATTTCAGGGAGGAAGGGAGAGGGAGATAGAAACATCAGTGATAAGAGAATCATTGATCGGCTGTCTCTTTCAAGCCCCACACTGGGGATGGAGCCCACAATCCAGGCCTGTGCCCTGACAGAGAATCGAACCGTGACTTCCTGGTTCATAGGTTGACACTCAACCACTGAGACACAACAGATGGGCTCAAATTGCATTTCTTCTCCTCTCTATGGAGTACATGGGTTTTGATATGTTATTCTCTAACTTTTTGAATATCAGGACTATTCATGTCTGGTAAACAAATTATGAAATTGAGAAAAAGAAAAACTGAGTTTCATTCTTACTCTGCTACTTCCTGCTGTATGATCCTGAGCACGTTTTTTTAACCTTTTGGATCTGGATCTGTGAAATGGGTTGCCTGCGCAAAACCAGGAGCCTCTCTGAGGTGCTTGGTGCGAGTGTCTTGTGCCAGGAGGTGCCCACCAATACGTTTCCCCTCCTGGTGTGATGCCGCTCACGCCCCTTCAGGAGAGAAGAACAAATCTGAGGCTCTTCCTGAGCAAGGCTGACTGTGAGGGTTAAACCTTGGCCTCATTGGTGATGAGGAGGAATGGGAGGTGAATATGACGTTTGGAGGACTGAGTCCTCTTGCTTAGTGATTGGGCAAACTTCATAGCCATTTTCCTGACTTCCCACACAACATAATTTAGAAAAGAGAGAGCATTCCAGAATGCTCTTCGTCTTCAACTCCCGTAAGCAGAGACCGTTATTGTCTGTAAGCAGAGACCGTTATTGTAAAAGAGTTCTCTAGGCTTCCCTGCCCCTTCCCTGCGCTCACCAGGCTCTGGCCTTTCTGTCCCTTGGATACACCATGATTGTGAGTCTTAGGACATTGGTATTTGCTCTTTCTCCCATTAGTCCTATCTCAGAGTCAGATGTCACTTTGTCAGGCCTTTCCTGACCAACCTGTCTAAGGTAATTGCCATAGCCACTAGAATGCAAATTCCATGAGAGCAAGGATCTTGTCTTATTTGGTGCTTAACATTGTGCCTCACACGGTAGGTGCTCACGTATGTGTTAAAGGCAAGAAGTGTGGATCACAAAGCATGCAGCACGTCCTTGTGACCCATGAGCAGTGACCGTCTAGCTTTGTGGAAGGCACTTTATAACTTTGCCTCCCTTTCCAGTGCTCCGCTGGACCTTCGGTCCAGTCAGTCCAGCCAGGTCACTGTATCCTGAAGAAATGCTCGTCACTATCCTGGGCATGTCCCCTGCCTGGAGTTTCCTCCTTGTCCTCTGGCTCAGTGGCTGAGTCACAGGTGGTCATGGTTTGATTCCCAGTCAAGGCACATGCCCCAGTTGGAGGAGGGGTGTGCAGGAGCAGCCAATTAGTGATCCTCTCTCATCATTGATGTTTCTATCTCTCCCTTTCCCTTTCTCTCTCTGAAATCAATAAAAACAATTTTTAAATGTACTCTTGTTAATTTGTTCATTCAACTACAATAACACTTTCCCTCGCCCTCCAGGGCATTTCAAATATGACATGGGAATGTTCAACAACAGGTGCATATTACTTGATCAGAAAAATTTTTTAATTATTTTTTTTAATCCAGGAAAAGAAATAGGGAGAATGTTTGAAGAAGGATGTGTAAGCTCAAGGGCCAGGACCCTGCAGCACCTGGCACAACCAGACCTCCATAAACAATCTTCTGAACGCAGATGGTGATTCTCTCTCCTTATCCTCCTCCCCAAAGGAGGCAGCAACCCCGGACTGGATGGAAGGAAGGATGGGACAATGTAAGAGCACAGAAACAAGAGCTTCCTGAATTCTAAGCTAGGAGTGCCTCTGAGAGGTGAGGGAGGTGGAGCAAATTACTTAATGAGTCTGCCCCCCACAAGTTTACCAAAGAGCTTGGAGGTAGACCAAACGCCCTGAGCCACTTTCTCCTTTCATTTGTTCAATCCTCTTTTATCCCCTCTCTCTGTTCTTTTTATTTTTTTATTTTATTTTTATTTTATTGATTTTGTACAGAGAGGAAGGGAGAGAGATAGAGAGTTAGAAACATCGATGAGAGAGAGTCATCGATCAGCTGCCTCTTGCACACCCCCTACTGGGGATGTGCCCGCAACCAAGGTATATGCCCTTGACCGGAATCGAACCCAGGACCCTTCAGTCCCCAAGCCAATGCTCTATCCATTGAGCCAAACCGGTTTTGGCTCTCTGTTCTTTTTGTGATTATCAAAGTAATACGTGCTTCTCACTGGCAAAGTTTTGAAAAGCATCAAGAGTTAAGCAGAAATCACCTGGAATGCTAAACTATGTCCACCATTAAAGTAATTGGTATATTTTTCCCAACAAAGTTCAGATTTAAATGAAAGCCGAGGTATTACCTTGTAACATTTTTGTCATCCCTCCTCAAAATGTACTTTTAAGAACTTTAAATTGGTTCAACTCTAACAGGTTGCATTAAGAAATAAGATGAACCAAATATTTGAACTAGCTGTGGAAGGCACGTCACACAGAACAATGCAGAAAATGCCTTTTAGCTTTGGCTTAACCTTTTTTTAAAAAGTGCCAATAGAATAAGCTAAAATGGGAAAATCATTGAAGTGTGCCCACTGGGTCACCAAACTCAGAGCTCTCTAAGGCCCCTTTTCCTGGCCAGGCGTGGCGGGAACCCTCTGTCCAGGCCAGGGCTCTATTCTATTTCAGTTCTTTTTTCCTTTATTTAACTGAATGCATACTCGGTCTCCGCTTTGTCGTTTTGGGGGAAACCTAGCTTTTTGTATGTCTCCATTCTCACACCATCTACACTCACAGTTCTGACATCAGAATGTGTGGGTGTCCCCCATCAAACAATTCTCTGACCCCAGGTGAGTGTCCACATTTTAGTCCATCTGGCACTGCCTGGGAGTAACCTCAGATTCCCCAGGTTAAGGACTCAGATGCCAGTCACAGTAGTGGGCCCCCTGGTTACCCACACTCTCTGTCTGACTTGGCTACAAACGAGATGTTCCTTTAACCCTTTCCTTGGTATCTGCTACTGCGGCTCACAGGACTCGGGGAAGCAGGTGCCTCCATTTTCCAGGTTGTTAAAGAGACAGATGGCAGCCAGGTGAAGAGTCGCTGAGGGTGGGGTCTGGGATGGTCCCTAGCGCAGAAGCTTCTGTCCCTGTGAAGCTGGAGTGCTCCATCCTCCCGGCTCATGGCTATGTTCAACCCCCGGACGCTCCCCAACTCCCCCCATTGGAATTTTTTTTTTAAATATATTTTATTGATTTTTTACAGAGAGGAAGGGAGAGAGATAGAGAGCTAGAAATGTCGATGAGAGAGAAACATCGACCAGCTGCCTCTTGCACACCCCTTACCGGGAATGTGCCCGCAACTAATGTACATGCCCTTGACCGGAATCGAACCTGGGACCTTTCAGTCCACAGACTGACGCTCTACCACTGAGCCAAACCGGCTTCGGCCCCCCATTGGAATTTTTATGGGCGCTTCCTCTTGTGGGCGTGATCCGTTATCTCAGTTTCCAGATCCTCCCCTCTCCAGAGAAGTTTTCTGGTGACCAGCCCATGTTCACTACCATCGGAAGTCGCCTCAAGACCGAGCATGATCCTCATGTTCTTATTACATGGAATGAACAGGGTTTTAGGAGTCTGTGTCAGCGATGGAGTCAAAGACCAAATATTAGCCCTCGCCTGTTTGGCTCAGTGGATAGAGCGACAGCCTGTGGACTGAAAGGTCCCTGGTTCAATTCCAGTCAAGGGCACATGCCCAAGTTGTGGGTTCGGTTCCCAGTAGGGGGCATGCAAGAGGCAGCCAATCAATGATTCTCATCGATGTTTCTAACTCTTCCTCTGGAATAAAAAAAAAGAAAGAAAGAAACACCAAATATTAGATAGAGGTTCCTAGTGTTCTTACCACATAGGAAACTATAAGCATTTTAGGAGCTCTGCTAGGAACTGAGGTCAGAGACTAATATATCTTTTTTCTGTTATTTCTTATTTGTATGTGCACACATCTTTTATCCCCATAGACTGACTCAAGGTTTCTCAACCTTGTTGCTATTGATATTTATTTTTTAAAATATATTTTTATTGATTTTTTACAGAGAGGAAGGGAGATAGATAGCTAGAAATGTCGATGAGAGAGAAGCATCGACCAGCTGCCTCCTGCACACCCCCTACCGGGGATGTGCCCGCAACCAATGTACATTCCCTTGCCCGGAATCGAACCTGGGACCTTTCAGTCCACAGACCAACACTCTACCACTGAGCCAAACCGGCTTCAGCTGCTATTGATATTTTGGACCAAATAATTTGTTTTGGGAGCCTGTCTTGTACATTGCAGGATTTTTTTTTTTTTTTTTTTTTTTTTTTTGGCAACATCCCTGGCTTTTGCCCACTAAATGCCAGTAGCAAACCCCTCTCTTGACAAAAAATGTCTCCAGATCACTCTGGCCGGTGTGGGTCAGTGGTAGAGGATTGGCCCATGCACAGGAAGGTCTCAGGTTCGATTTCCAATCAAGGCATGTGGGAGGCAACCAACCACTGTATCTCACATTGATGGTTTTCTCTCCCCAACTCTGTCCCTTCAACTCTCTAAAAATCAATGGAAAAAATATCCTCCCGTGAGGCTTAATCAAAGAAAAAAAGTCTCCAGACCTTGCCTAGTTTTCCTTGGTGGCAAAATTCACTCCACCCCCGGTAATGAGAGCCACTGCAATAGTTCCTTGAAGTCAGAGGCCTTGTCTTATAAATTCTGTATCCCCTAAAATGTATAGCACATAGTAAGCATTTTTGTTGTCCAAACAGTATCATTGCCTCATGAAAATCATTGCTAATATTTGTAAGGCTCTTCTAAGCTCTTTACATATATTAACTCATTTAATCCTCACAACAACTCTATGAGATAGGTACTATTTTTGTGCCCCTTTCAGAATAAAAAAGCTCAAGTTCAAAGAGGTAGATTAGTTGCTCAAGTCACGTAGCTGGGGAGTGACCCCAGCATTTGCACCCTAACCAGATAGTCCATCTGCAGAATCTGGGCTCAGCCTTCTTGCTATCTACTGTTTTTAAATACAAAGAACAAAACTCAATTTGTAAAAAAAAAAAAAAAAAAGTCAGACATTCTCCATTGGTTTACAGAATTTGCATAGGCAAACACATGGTAAAAAATAAAATTTTTTTGACAGAAGAGAGCAAAGCATTTTGCAAAAATCTGAATTGTTTCAGTGGGTGCATCATAGTCTGTCAAAAGGATAGAAAATAAGCTAACATAACCAATCCTTTATTGGGCATTTTGGTTGTTGCTAATATTGTATTTGAAACATCATAATTGCTTATTGCATGTAAGTTATACTTCAAAAAATGTGTCAAACATGTAAGGATACAGTTTGATACATTTTGACAAAAGTATAAACCCATGCTACCACCAGCAATCATGCAGAACAGAACATCTCGCTTTTGTTCCTTTCTCAGTGGGGTGCTAAAGCTAGTGGCCTGGTACCAGCTGGGAGAATCAGTATGTACATTTCTCAAATCCGCATTTGGTGACATCGCATTAGTAGCTCAGAATTGGCCATGGTAGGAGTGTTTACGCCACAGAAATTGACCAAGTGTCACAAACCACGGCTCTCCGCCCCCCCCCCCCTTTTTTTGGACCCTTTATAGTCTGCCTGCATCCCCTGCCCCAGCCCTTCACCATCCTATTGCCTATGTAAAAAAAATTTTTTTAATGTATTTTTATTGATTTCTGAGAGGAAGGGAGAGGGAGAGGGAGAGTGAGAAACCTCATTGATGAGAGAGAATCATTGACTGCCTGCCTCCTGCATGTCCCCTATGGAGCCGCAACCCAAGCACATGCCCTTAACCGGAATTGAATCCAGGACCCTTCAGTCCTTGGCTGATGCTCTACCCATTGAGCCAAATTAGCTAGGGCTAAAAAAAATTAAAAATAAAATATAATAACTTCAAAAGGTTGGAAGATAAAAATTAAAGAAATACCCTTAAAAAAAAAAACACCCTGAAAAATAGGCATTAAAATATTTTTTAAAGCTAGAGGTGGCTTAGAAGGACTAACATTTAACTAAGAAGAGTTCTAGAGAAATGGAAAATTGGAGGGAAAGCCATCATTGAAGGAATAATTCAAGAAATAATCTCATGCAAGACACTGCGGCGGGTGTGTGTGTGTGTGTGTGTGTGTGTGTGTGTGTGTAAGTGCCAGGTGGTAGGGGAGGCCAGGAGGAGGTCAATGGGGGGGGAAAAGGAAGCATATGTACTACTATTTATAATACCTTAAACAATAAAATAAAAAAAAAAAAAAAGGCTAACGAAAGAAAGAAATAATCTCCCACCCAGCCACGGTGGCACAGTGAGCATTGACCTATGAGCCAGGAGGCCATGGTTTGATTCCCGGTCAGGGCACAGGCCCTGGTTGTGGGCTTGATCTCCGGGGCGGGTGGTGGTGGTGGGGTGGTGGTTGTGTGTACAGGAACTAGCCGATTAACGATTCTCCCTTCCTTTCTCTTTGAAATCAATAAAAACATTTGAAAAAAAGAAATAAAAAAGAAGACACATGTAAAACTTTAGACAATAATTTTTAAAAAGGAAGCTTAATTATAGAAGACTGAATAACTTGGCTGTGAATGATATTTATGGAGGCATAATTGTGTAAACAGAGTATATGGATGGATCGTCCCTAATCCCAGCATTCCTGGGCTTTCTCCTTGCAGTCTGCAGTCCAGCCAGCAGGGGCTGGCTCTCTGTTCTAACTATTCTGGGTTTCTTTTGGTTCAACAGGAGTGGATTTAATTACATTCTATTGGAAAACAAATACATTAAGAAATCAATTGTTGAATTAAAAAATAATTTTTTATTAATATTTTTCTTCCCTCCTTTTTCCTCTCTCTCTTTTTTCTTTTTTAATCTAAGATTTATTGAGGTGACAGAAGCCAGTTTGAGACGACGACCCCATCTGATGTTTGCAGAGCACTCAGTTGCCCCCCAGCGCTGTCCCATCTGCCTGCCTCACGCCGAGACGGGTGCTTTCTCACCTCTCCCACCTCCCATTCTGCAAAAGAGGACCTGAGTTCCTAAGAAGGTCTTGCCCAAGGTCACACAAGTCAGTGTTGGAGAGTGTTCAGGTCTTCTTACACCCAACAATGCACACATACGTTTGTATAGATATGTATTTATTTATACTTATAAAGTATATTTTAATCCTCACCTGCAGATATGTTTTTATTGATTGTAGAGAGAGAGAAAGGGGGAGAAAGAGAAAGAAACATTGATGTGAGAGAGAAGCATCAATCAGTTGCCTCCAGGATGCACCCACCTGGGGACTGAACCTGAAACATAGGTATGTGCCCTCCCAGGAATTGAACCCACACCTTTTTTAAAAAATATATATATTTTATTGATTTTACAGAGAGAGGAATTGAGAGGGATAGAGAGTTAGAAACGTCGATGAGAGAGAAACATCGACCAGCTGCCTCTTGCACACCCCCTACTGGGGATGTGCCCGCAACCAAGGTACATACCCCTGACCGGAATCGAACCCGGGACCTTTCAGTCCGCAGGCCGACGCTCTATCCACTGAGTCAAACCGGTCTCGGCTGAACCCACACCTTTGGTGTATGGACAGTGCTCCAACCAGCTGAGCCACCTGGCCAGGGCACATTTTTATGTTTTAATTGAAGTTTTAAAAATTGCCATTTTAACTGTTTTTAAGTTTATAGTTCCAGTGAACTATGTTAAGTATTTTCACATTGTTGTACAACAGATCTTGAGGACATTTAAAAATGTTTAAAGTTATTTTTAAAAATAATTTTTAGCCCAAACAGATTTGGCTCAGTGGATAGAGCATCAGTCTGCGGACTGGAGGGTCCCAGGTTCAATTCTGGTCAAGGCCATATAACTTACGACACTTCAATAAATCCAGGACCCATCGGGCACAATACATTACAATATTGTTGACTATTTCAGAGCTTTTTCATCTTGCAAAATTGAAAACTCTATCTGTTTAACAACAATTCCCAGCCCGGCCTCTGTGGCTCAGCAGTTGAGTGTTGACCCATGAACCAAGAGGTCACCAGTTCTATTCTCAGTCAGGGCACATGTGGGGGCTGTGGGCTTGGTCCCTGATGGGGGATGTGCAAGAGGCAGCCAATCAATGTTTCTATCTCTCTATCCTCCCTTCCTCTCTCTCTAAAACCTCCCCTTTCTCCCTCACCCAGCCTCTGGCAACCACCATTCTACTTTTCTTTCTCTGAATTTGAATAGTCTGGTACCTTATATAAGAACTCATACAGTATGTCTCTGTGATTGGCTTCACTGGGCATAATGTCCTCAAGGTTCATTCATGTTGTAGCATGTGTCAGAATTTCCTTCCATTTTAAGGCTGAATAATAGCCCATTGTACATATGTACCACATTTTGTTTATCCATTCATCTGTCAACGGACACAGTTGCTTCCACCTTTTGACTATTGGGAATAATACTGCTGTGAGTAGAATCCTTGAGTCCTGCTTTCAATTCTTTTGGGTATATACCCACAAGTGGGATTTAAATTCTCCATCTAATTCTAAAAAAAGGAGCCCCTGGTGAAGTGGTTGAATTGGTTGAACAATCGGCAACAAAAGATTGCCAGTTCGATTCTTGGTCAGGGCACATGCCTGGGTGGTTGGTTTGATCCCCAGTCAGGGAGCATACGGAAGGCAACCAACCGATTGATCTCTCTCTCTCTCTCTCTCTCCCTTCATCTCTCTAAGCATGTCCTCAGGTGAGGATTTAAAAAATAATAATTCTAAAAATGGTTTGAGGCCACTGTCCCAGCACCTTCATCGATATTTTTTAAATGTTCTGAATCTTGAATGAATGAATTAATGAATAAAGGGACCAGAATGGAACAGAGGAGACAATGGAAAGGAGTACCTACAGAAGTCTTTGCTGGAATAAATCTCCCCCCTTCCCCACCCTTGAGAAGTAGCTGCAAATAAACTTAAGATCCATCAGAGATGGACTGGAGTGGCCAACCCTTCTTTTCTCA
This sequence comes from Pipistrellus nathusii, assembly GCA_963693515.1. Taxonomy (NCBI): domain Eukaryota; kingdom Metazoa; phylum Chordata; class Mammalia; order Chiroptera; family Vespertilionidae; genus Pipistrellus; species Pipistrellus nathusii. Next base: position 39,874,703 of record OY882873.1, read on the forward strand.
TCCACACAAAGCTCTCAGAAACATCCCAAAGTTACATTCAAACAGCGTAAGCCCTATACATGTGAAAAGGTCACAAAGGAGGTTAATTCATAAGACTTGGTCTACGTGGAAAAGGGTACAAACTCAAGATATTCTAGGCCGGTCACCTGAACTTCATAAAGGACCCATCTAGGCCAGTGGTCGGCAAACTCATTAGTCCACAGAGCCAAATAGCAACAGTACAACCATTAAAATTTGTTTTGAGAGCCAAATTTTAAAAAAATATATTTTATTGATTTTTCACAGAGAGGAAGGGAGAAGGATAGAGAGTTAGAAATATCGATGAGAGCCGAAACCGGTTTGGCTCAATGGATAGAGCGTCGGCTTGGGGACTGAAAGGTCCCAGGTTCGATTCCGGTCAAGGGCATGTACCTTGGTTGCGGGCATATTCCTAGTAGGGGGTGTGCAAGAGGCAGCCAATCGATGACTCTCTCTCATCGATGTTTCTGACTCTCTATCTCTCTCCCTTCCTTTCTGTACAAAATCAATAAAATATATATTTTTATAAAAAAAAAAAAAAAGAAATATCGATGAGAGAGAGACATCGACCAGCTGCCTCCTGCACACCCCCCATCGGGGATGTGTCCGCAACCAAGGTACATGCCCTTGACCAGAATTGAACCTGGGACCTTTCAGTCCGCAGACCGATGCTCTATCCACTGAGCCAAACCGGTTTTGGTGAGAAGCAAAATTTTTTAAACTTTAACTTCTAACGCCACTTCTTCAAAATAGACTTGTCCAGACCATGGTTAATTTGTGGAAGAGCCACACTCAAGGGACCAAAGAGCCTCATGTGGCTTGCAAGCCGCAGTTTGCCGACCACGAACATAGACAGTGTAGTGACTGAGGCATAATATGCTGGTCACCTCCAGAATTTTTTAATTTAAATTTTTTATTGTTTAAAGCATTACATTAACCTTCTTTGTCCTCCATTGGCCTCTCCCCGGTGGCCCCGACCCCCTACCTCCAGACATTTTTATGCTAGATCTGATTTTTCTAAAGTTGGAAACATGGACATATCTTGGTTTTTAAAAACTGAATTTAAATTTCCAAAAAGATTTTAACAGCAATGCATAGGTGGGGAAAAAAGAAAAGAAAAAGCAAGTTTGTAACGTCTGGTATGCAGCAGTGTTAGGCATCATGGCAGTCAGTGACCTCTGGGGAGAAGGCGCGCCTGGTTGGTTTGACCAGAGCTGGGGAGAGGGTTGTGGTGATGCAGTTGCAACCCAGTGCCCACACCTGCCACAGCCCTGCCCTTCCGTACTCCAGTAATGTTTAATGCATTGCCGGCAGAGTGGAAGTGGCCAAAATGAACCAAGTTCTCCACGGTAGTATATCAATGCTGCTCAGATCTTTCATCCACTGTGAGATTTTATTGAGCCTACTTCACAGAATCATTGCAAGATTAAACTGTCACCTATTTGTAAAGCTGTTGCATTTTTCCTTAAACATGGAATGCAGGTGCTAACCCGGGTAATTATTTTCCACAAACAGGTCAGAGGAGTGTCGTGTGTGGAATGAGGGCAGCGTCTACAGGAGGTGCTGGGCCTCCGCTCTGGCCGGGAGGAATCAAGAGGAAAGAATGTCCCAGTGGCTCCGCTGGCGGGGCAGGAGGGGGTGAGGAGGAGGCAGAGTTCTGTCTTTTCTGGCAGTGAGTGGTGCTGGGAGTCAGCGTGGAGTTGGGAGATACACTTGGCCATAAATGGTGTGCGGCTGCTCCAGACAGCGGGGCTCACCCCTCAGCTCCGTGAACTTCACACTGGAAGTTTCGACTGAAGTAAACTTCTGACCTTTCCATCCGCTCCCTTGAGTAAGTCAGGGTTTTATAGACCATTTCTATTCCCATGTAGGAGATCTGGACTACGACTTCTATTACTTAAGAAGGCAGCATCACTTATAATTACTGCTAATATTATAATGTTAGTAGTATTCCTATAATTATTTTTAAATTCTTGACTTTTAGAGAAAAAGGGAGGAGAGAAACATTGGTGTGAGAGCACAACATTGGTGCTACCTGCTGCACACCTGCTAGTGAGGATCTAGGCCACCCCCCAGGCATGTGCCCTTGCCCTGGAATCCAATGAACAGCCTCCTGGTAACAGGAAGACACCCAACCAGCTGAGCCACACTGGCCAGGCCCTGTAATGTATCAAAGATTACAAAGACCTTTCACTTTTATTCTTGTTTTGTTTCCTGATAATTCTGTGAGATGGCAATTATTCTTCTCCCTTTACAGATGAGGAAACTGATGGTTTCCTATTGTCCGTTAGGCAATGTTTAGATTCTTTCACATGTCTGACCCTCGCCTGTTCCCCAGATTCCTCTTTTACACTTTCCCCAGACTGGTCTATATCCCAGCTATTCTGGATTTCTTTTGGTTCCTTAAATAGGTCAAATTCTTTCCGGCCACAGGCCATTGCACATGCCGTTTCTTCTGCCTAGACCACCTTCCCATCTCCTCTTTGGCTAGCAACCATTAATCTTCCAGGTCTTCACTTACCATTTCTTCCTGGGAGCCTCTCCTGCACATTCAGGCTACCTTGGGCTCCCTGCTAATATCCTCTTGGACCACCCTGCTGGTCCCATTGCAGACTCATCCCACTGAAAACTTCTTACTCAGTATTTCTTGTTCCTGCTAGATTGTCAGCTTCACCATCAGAGACCAAATCTGTCTTATTTAAAAACAAAACAAAACAACCCCACAATTTTGTTGTTTTCCGAGAAGAAGGGAGAGGGAGAGAGAGAGAGAAACATCAACAATGAGAGAATCACTGATCTGCTGCCTCCTGCATGCCCCACATTGGGGATCAAGACCACAACGCAGGCATGTGCCCTGACCGGGAATTGAACCGTGACCTTCTTGTTCACAGGTCAACGCTCAACCACTGAGCCATACCGGTTGGGCCAAATCCACCTTATTTGATAGTTTCAGTGCCCAGTCCTGTTGCTCTGAAAGCTTTGGTTTGCTCTCTGGATTCCATAACCATGGTCTTGCCCTCAAGATAATGCTGAGGAGCTCTTCAGACAGGCTTCTCCTGATGAGCAGTAAGCAAGTCCTTCCATTAGCGACCAAAATGCACGCCTCCCACAGCGGACTGTGGGGTTCGAGCAGCTGTGTTTCATTTGGTAACGACCAGGAAAGGCTGGTGCGCTCACCTCTCCTGGAGTCTCTGTGAGGCTCATTGCAGTGAGAACCTTTGTCCAGCATCCTAGATGGGTCAAGTCACAGATGACAGGAACGTTTAAAGCTGTCCATACTATTCCTACCTCAGGTCCTTTCTGGGTTTGGTGCACAATTGGTTTGAGTCCTTTACAGATGGCTGGCACATTGATTTTTTTTTTTTAATTTTTTTTTTAAGCATTGAGGTTCAGTCACCAAATTAATGGTGCAAGCACAGGAGTGGAAGTAACACAGCTGCTCAGGCTCGCACGGCAGGCGTTCAGCAGGTAGGTAGGGCCCAGGGGGAGGAATTGGTGACCTCATTTCAGCAAGCGCAGCGAGCTGAAGTCCCTGCAGGTTGCAATCTGTGAAAAGGGGCACTTTTTCTCCCCCCCAAGCCAGTTACATCTCTTCTCTCCAACGTCTTTGTGAAAATCCATCACCATAGACCTCCCTAAACCCAGTTACTGATAACAACCAAAATCTGTAGCTAAACACTCAGGCAACACCGTATATGGCTGTAAATGATCCAAATAGAGTCTCAGTTCACATCTCCGTGAGGAAGAACATTGAGTGAATTCATTACATGAGCCACTGCAACGGAACCAGGAGCTTAAGGCCACATTCCTCGAATGTGCACTCCCCAGTTTCCCATCAGGCAGCGGGACCAGTCAGGCCGGACCACTTCCCCCCGCCAGTGAATCTAAACAAGACACGCGTCCCAAGGAACACATTTGCCAACTGTTACGTTGCTCTCCAGTCATCCTTGGGGATTAGCTTCACGACAGAGCCCGCACCCTTAGCTCCATGCGGCAAAGCGAAGTGTGCTGTGCTGGTTACAAAGGGGAATAAGCAGAGGCCACAGCCTAGCTTCGTTATTAAAACAATTGAATGCGTAAACTGAGTGTGAAAACGTAACTGGGAGAATATGCTCCAAACTTACCGGTTAACCATGCCTGTCTTTGGAAGGTGGCTTTATAAGGATAGTTACTTTCTATGTTTGTGTTTTTCCTTCAAAATTTGGAAAATGAATGTGGATTACACTTGTGAACAGAAATAAAATTTGAAGTAGATCAGAGTTAGTGACAGTGTTCATGTAGACTGTCACTCCAATAAAAATTTAAAAATCTATAATAAAAGCATTATATGCTAATTAGACTGGACATCCTTCCAGACGAAGCCGGGGCTGTGAGGGAAACCCAGGTCCCAGAGGGAAGCTGGTGCTGGCCGCTGGGGAAAGGAAGGCCTACTCTTGCACGAATTTCATGCATCAGGCCTCTAGTAAATAAATAAAATTCTCTACAGGGAGGATCACCACATTCGTCTTTCCAATGTTCCGATTTCCACTAAAGTGTAAACCAAGAAATATTAGGGGAAAGGAAAATCATTAAATATCTTAAAGCTAATGCCTGGGTAAAGTCTGACTATATGATCTTCTAATTGTGGAAGCATGGCAATTAGCGGGAAGAACACAGGTTTTGGACACTGTCAAGCATAGGTTAACCATTGGTTCTGAATGTTATGTGCAATGTAACTTTTACCTAAATTTTCTAAGCCTGCTTTTTTATCTGTGAATTGAGTATATTGCCTATGATAGGGAACTATTTATAAGACCAATAATAAATTAAAACACCTGACACAAAAAAGGTTCGATCAAGACCTTTAAAAATCAGTCAAAATAATAATAGAAAACAGAGAACACACTCAAACTGGGTAACCTGAGGAGGGTTTAATAAAGGGCTCTTTCAAAGACACGGGCAGAGTTCAGGGAAACCAACAAGGATGATGGAATAATCCAGAGTTAGTTAAGGAGTTGTCCTTTATATCCCTAGGTTTGCAGGGGCAGAGAGAAGGAGGTAGAAGCTAGAGAGGGCTGTATAATAGGAGTCACAGTCTTTGGTACAGGGACAACCATGTGACCTGGCAATGAGGAAGCCAGAACAAATTTCCTGACGGTCCTTTTCTCAGGCCTTTTGATCACCTGAGGGCGCTACTAATTGCATCAACACAACCTGAAGTGAGAGGGCCAGGGGGCTTGTTAATGCCATACACCTGGGTCAGCACTCCTGGGCGCAGGCAGGGCAGGGTGCAGCCGTTCTGAGGGGCAAATGGAAAGTGTCCAGCACAACCTCTCCCCAAACACAATTCACACCACCGGAGCTGTTACACACAACGCTTACATGTCTGTTGAGACAAAAACATTTTCTTTCCAGAATTTTCTAGTCTTATTTTTTTAGGGGAAAAAGAGGAGGGGAAAGAAAGAGAAGGGAGAGTGAGGAGAGAAGGCAGTGGGGAGGAGAGACACTTTCCAGAATTTCTGATGTAAAATTGAGTTCTTTTATTAAAGCAGAATTCTTCTCAGTCTTTTGTGAACCTGTTTTGCAGCTTCCCTAATTTAGAAGGAATCTTAGGATTTTTCTGTTTAGGTACTATTCAATAGGTATTCAGGTACAAGATTTTCTTAGACTCAAAAAATCAAATGGTAGTGAAACTTACAGTCCTACTGAATGATAGGAAAGTTTTTGGTTTCTTATCAAATAGATAAAATAAATAAATCAGGACATCTATTTCACATTGACATTTTTATTAACGCCAACTGTTTTTTAATTATTATTTTTTTAAAACAATAGCACAAAAATGTTTCAAGGAAGCAGTCTCACAATCTGATGACCTTCTGAAATACATTAAGCCACACCAAATATGAATTTCTGTTAATAACACAAAAATATTTTTAAAGAAAAATCAAAGGAAAAGAGGGGGGAAAAGAAAAGAAAATTGTAGGGACAGAGACAGGAATGAGATGTAGAGTTAAAACGCACGAGTTTAGACAGGTGAGGCTTGTAAGTAGGATACACTGTTGAAGGAGTGGCACACCACAGGCATATAGGCTTGTTACTGCTTTTAACCAGTTACCACTAATAAATAGGCCCTGCAGCAGTTCCCACTGCTCCTTCCGTGCCCCCGTGAACCCGAGAAGCCAGTGCTGATACTGTCAGTAAGAGGTTTGGTAGCTGGCCTCCGGGACAACTAAGACCACTTTTCGCAGGATAACTCCTTCAGAAAGGCCTGGCTGAAAACCTTTTCGTTTCTATTGTCTCACTTATATGCCTTTCAGGGTTCTTAAAAGTAATCTTAAAAAAGAAAGAAAAAGCAATGTATATCAGTTTCTCTTATTTAATGTGGCTATAAAAGATGTTTCCTTATTATTTCGTTACCTCTAAGAAGGACACCAGGGTGGGGGCTGGGGGTGGAACTAAGGGGAGGAAAAACCCAGACCAGGATAAGTGTGTTTTTTAACCTTTTTCTTCTGCCAAGGGGTCACACAGAAGGGAAGGCAAGGAGGAAAACTACAATCCTTGTTTGGATTGAGTTATGCAGGAAAATGTGTCTCCTGATCAGTCCCCATGCCAAAACAAAAACCAAAAAAAAACCCAAAACCCACTTGGAATTATGCACAGACTCTATATTATACGAGCTATCAGTCTTTCATGTTTGACCATTCCCCGCAATGGACACTACCCTTGGCTTGGAGGCTGCTTGCAGAACCCACTTCACAAATATCCTCTTCACCCAGAAGCCTCTGGTTTCCTTTGGGTAGGTTATAAAAACAGAACATCTGTCATTAACAGGAGAGTGTTAAATACTTTTTACCACTGACAAGGCTTCAGGAAGTTTCACAGTTTCATTATGCTCTATTTATTACTATCATATTTACAGTTTTATTTTTTATTCTTTTTTTTTTCTGTTTTTGCTGAATTGCTGATTTTCCTTTTTCAATAGAACTTAATTCTGGAGTGTGAGCAGGAACCAGTTAACTACATTCATTGTCCAACCCCCACTGGTTTGAAAGAAGACTCCAAATTCTTGGTAAATGAATCAGCTGTTGGGCGGCTCCACCTTCCCCGGGCGGCCGGGCCGGCAGCAGAACCGCAGGGCAGCGCTCACTCGGTCACACTGCGGGCGGGGAGGCCTTCCGCTGGAGGAGGTGCTGGTGGATGCTCTCCGCGTCCCGCTTGAGCCACGCGGCGTTCAGCAGGATATTCTCACAACACTGCTGGATGGTTCGCTCAGCTGAAGGAGCGGGGTGACTCTCGAAGAAAGCCTGGTGTGAAACAGGAATAGTAAGAGGTCAGTACCAGGTCCTGAAAAAACACCTGCTCGTCTGTAAAGGAATCAGAACCTTCACTCATGATGATTTACCACTGCCATCCTCAGACTAAAAGAAAACAAGCAGCCTCTTGGACCTGCCTACAGGAATTCTCCCCTAACCTGAGTATTATATGTTTAAAACCTAATAAAAAGTTAATAGTAAAGAGACAGAACCTACAACCTTTCTTTTTAAGAAAAATATATTTTTTATTGATATCAGAGAGGAAGGAAGAGGGAGAGAGAGATAGAAACATCAATGATGAGAGAATCATCGATCGGTTGCCTCCTGCAGGATCCAGCCAGCAACCAGGCATGTGCCCTAGACTGGAATCAAACCTGGGATTCTTCAGTCCACAAGTGGATAATCTAGCCACTGAGCCAAACCAACTAGGGCCAACCTTTTTGTTAAAAGCATTTTTATTGATTTCAGAGAGGAAGGGAAGAGAGACAGAAACATCAGTGAGAGAAAACCACTGATCAGCTGCCTCCTGCACACCCCTCATGTGCCCAGACTGGGAAGTGAACCATGACCTCCTGATTCACAGGTCGATGTTCAACCACTGAGCCATGCTGACCGGGCCTTACAACCTTTCTTTAGATTTAGACTCACTGTCCAGCGGTTAGGCTAGGCTTTGGAATCAGGCTTGAAACTTGATTCTAGACTTGATTATGTACTAATCTATGACAGTAACTGTTCTAAGTCTGCCTTCTCATCTATGAGAAAATATTTACTTCAGAAGATTAAAGAGACAACACATATAAACAGTTGTCAGAGTACTGAAGGACTCAACACATTTTGGCTGTTTCAGAAAAAGATTTATAAGGGATGATAAAACCAAGAAACTTACATTGCTGCTACACCCTAATAATTTAATACTCCAATGACTCACATTTTTTACACAATAAAGCTATTTCTAATTTTTTATAATGCTTATTGATTTAAGATTAATTTTCTAATGAAGTCTACCTGGTTTCACAGAAAACAAAACAACTCTTAAATACCAACCAGCAAAAAGATAGGGTAGTCCCATTGAACTAATAATCACTAAGAGAATGATTAATTCATCAGATTAAGTCTAGAACTTCTAGAAATCAATAACCTTATTTACATAGATGACAGTACTCCCTCCCCCAAGTGTCCTTATCATGGTTGGATTCTTTTATTATTTTTTTTAATATATTTTATTGATTTTTTACAGAGAGGAAGAGAGAGGGATAAAGAGTTAGAAACATCGATGAGAGGAGAGATTCATCGATCAGCTGCCTCTTGCACACCCCCCACCGGGAATGTGCCCACAACCAAGGTACATGCCCTTGACCGGAATCAAACCTGGGACCTTTCAGTCTGCAGGCCGACGCTCTATCCAGTAAGCCAAACCAGTTTCGGCGCATGGTTGGATTCTTAGGGCCTGAGTAAGATGCTAGTCTTCCGCTTATTACAGAACCACCATTTACACAAGAGAAACCTGGGAATTATCCTCAACTCTCCCTGCCCCCAATATGTTCACAACACAGAGAAGCCATTCAGTAAATATTTGTTGAATTAAAGATTAATAAAATCAGGCCTCTGGATTTCTCTCATTACTTCACCTCCTCCAAGCTACTGTAACATTCTTGCTTGGAGAGTTAGCTTCCCACCATCTTCTCTTCTCCCTTTCAAACTATTCTCTACACTGCAGACAGGCTCAAATTTTAAAAACACAAACCAGATCAAAACCTCCTTTTTTCTAAACTGACAAATATGTATGTGTGTGTGTGTGTGTGTGTGTGTGTGTTTTGGGGGGGGGGGGACTGAGCCTGCAACACGGGTATATGCCCTGACAAGGAATAAAACCTGTGACCTCTTGGTTCCTGGGTTGACACTCAACCACTGAGCCACACCCAGCTGGGCAAGTCACTCCTTTTATTTCAAAGGCTTTTTTTCCAAAGCCATTCAAGGACTTTCCATTAATTTTTTTATTTTATATTTTACTGATTTTTTACAGAGAGGAAGAGAGAGGGATAGAGAGTTAGAAACATCAATGAGAGAGAATTATCGATCAGCTGCCTCTTGCACATTCCCGCAACCAAGGTACATGCCTTTGTCCGGAATCAAACCTGGGACCTTTCAGTCCGCAGGCCGATTATTGGTTTTGGCTTCATTAATTTTTTAAATATGTTTTTATTGACTTTAGAGAGAAAGGGAGAGGGAGAGAGAGATACAAATATCAATGAGAGAGAAACATCAACATTGATTGGCTGCCTCCTGCATGCCCAGTACTGGGTGGGATCAAGTCTGCAACCTGGGCATGTACCCTGTCCGTGAATTGAACCAGCAACCTCTTGGTGCATGGGTTAATGATCAACCACTGAGCCACACCCTGGGCAATTCTCAGGAAAATTATAATATGGCCTACAAAGTCTTCCATGGTCTGGCATCTACCTACCTTACAGCCTTAAATTGGCCACTGCCTTCCCCTCCAAACATTATGTGTATTTCTCCTTCAAAATACTTATCTGAACTGTTTACATAATACAATGCACAATATTAAATGAAGGCAGAGATCAAGTCTTTCACTGTTTTCTCAAGAACTTAAATCTTAATTTTTAATAATGGCTCACAGAGTGAACCAAACATCATCTTCCAAATCCATACCAGATAACCCCCTTGCCTTCAAATGCTGAAGGTGAAAGCGACACTTAAAATACTTCACAATTAAAAGCAATGGAAGGCTTAAAGGTAACATTTTCCTAATCGGTGTAGATTTCTCCCCTAAATACCAAACTTTATCACTATACTAATTATCAACATTTTAAAAGCTAAGAGAGGAGTTCCTACATAGTCACTTACATAGGTTATTAGAAAGGGAAAAAGCTGCCTTAGCCAGTTTGGCTCAGTGGATAGAGTGTTGACCTGCAAACTGAAGGGTCCCAAGTTCGATTCCAGTCAATGGCACATCCCCCAATTGTGAGCTCAATCCCCAGAAGGGGGTGTGCAGGAGGTAAGAGAGATCAATGATTCTCCTCTGAGCATTGATGTTTCTATCTCTCTCTTCCTTTCTGAAATCAATAAAAAAAAAACAAAATTTAAGGGAAAAAGCTAACATGACTGACCTACTCTGTTCCAGCCCCACTATGATACTTCATCTAAACAATAAACTTATCACTCCATTTTACAGATTAAGAGACAGGATCATAGGGGTTAAAAAAGTTGCTTGAAGTCGAATAGCTAACAGAGCAGAGCAAAGTTTTATACCCAGGTTAACTGCCTCCACGTTCCATATTCTTTCAACCATATTTCAACTCCCTCAAAGTTGATTCCAACCCTAAATTCTTCAGGCATTAAAGAATCAACCTAAGCTATTTTTCTCTAAGCAATAAAAGGAGAACTAACATATATTACCCCTACATGCTATGATTATAGTTTGGTTAGTATTTTTATTTACAAGGTTGAAAAGTGAAAAGTTAACGGTATTTTCCTTACCTTAACTTCTCCAGCCATTTTATCAACTGCAAATCCCTCAACTGATAGCTGAAAAACACACACACAATGGTTTAAATAGTAAGAGGCTTGGAACCAACTTCATTCACCCTAAAAACAAACCGTCTGTTCTTTCCCTACTTCAGTTTATTCCAGAGGGTGCAGGATGGGTGACGGAGATGCCCTTTTATAAGACTAATAACTAAGGAAACTCTTAAAGAGCAAAGACCATAATCTATGGGACTTGTGAATCGTGGATGTCTCTCAATAACATCCATGATAAGCAAGCTACTCAAAATAAATTCTTCACATACCTTTATTAGTCTGGATATTAAGAATCCTCCCTGGTATCGATTATATAGTTCTTCCCAGTTGTCCTTTATAAATTTCCAAGCAGCTTTTCTTCCATGTTTGCTGCCTCCAGCCACTCCACCAATTACTGATACAGTATCCTGTGGACGTACCTCTTCCTAAAAATAGAAAGAGAACTAAAAGTCTACTGTACCCTAAGCATCTAGTACCAGAAAGAACAAATGTTGAGGAACCCAAGTAATTGCATGAAGATAATGTTCCTTGTTTTAGCAATAACTGGCACCTGAAGCTTCCAACAAAGAGGGCATTTAACCTAAAGATCAGCCAATCCAATAATAAGGCATGGAATCAGGTACAAACTGTTGCTCAAGAAATACTTGGTAGGGCTTCTACAGTCACTATAAATAAGTGCTCACTATATGAATAACTTTTCAGTTCTGAGCAGTTTACATCAACATCTAAGGTAGAAAAGGGAAGAGAGAAAGGGAGCTTTCCAGTATATTTCCTCTCCCAACTATTATTTTGATTCTCACCACTAGAGGGAGATATAGAGGTCAGTAACAAAGTCATTCCAGTTTTCCTACACTATGCCTTACATGGACGGACCCACGGTCTGGATCAAAGACACTTGCTACAGATCAGTAGGTAACAATTCCCTCGAAAAGCAGTTTTCATTGTAACTTACTGAAAGTGCAAACGTGAGGACTTTTTGAATCAATTCAGGTGAAAGAGTAGCCCCAAGGACTCTTTCAATTCGGTTTTTCTCTTCCTGCATATCTGCTTGCTTGTGAAGCTATAATGAAAAAATAAAGACAGAGATGGTTAAATCTACCCTGGGAGTTATGCATATGCTTATATGAGCTTCTTCCCCAGTATGGCGCAACCTTTGCTCTAGATTCTCACTGGCTAAGACTGTAGGGCATAAAATTAACAAAAGAATACTTTTTAAGATGTTTGGCACTAAATTTCTCATACCTTTTTTGTAAGTCACTATAAATAAGTGCTCACTATATGAATAACTTTTCAGTTCTGAGCAGTTTACATCAACATCTAAGGTTTAAACCCTTCATGGTCAAATTCTTTACACCATAGATGTCTGACTAATGTTCTATGTTATATGAACAAACTAGTCACTACTAATACCACTGATGATCATCAATTTAATTTAGAACAGTAAAAAAATATATAAGATGCATTATTTAAAATAACATTTTAAGAATGTTTGATGATGTACACATGTTCTTGATACATTAAATGGAAAATGGAGAGATAAAGCAAAATTATTCTTAATTTTAAGAAGTTTAATGTGAAGGGGAAAAAACCCTGAAAACTAATCAAAATGTTAACATTAAGTAATAACGGTTTCTGATCGGTGAGATTCTGCATCATTACATTTTTTTAAACTGCAAGAAGAAGCACATATTGAATGCAGAATATTAAGAAAATAGATAAGTATAAAGAAAAAATCAAAATACTACTATACATACATTACCAAATCAGGAATAAGATCATATTATACGTGCTATTTTGGTGATCCTGATATTTTAAATTTACAGTAACTTTTATTTTTAATTTTTCTAGTGTCTATTCATACTTAATATACAAAATCTTCTTTCATAATCAGAAACATTATTATATATTTTTAAAAATTAGGACTACAAAGGTATATGAGATACTTCTTGAAGACAACTTAATTTATAGACTCTCTTGACCGTTTTTCCCCCTAAAGGTTTAACACTGACCAGTGTCTGGAGACCCCATCACAGCTCCCAGTTTCCTCTTCCTTTCCTTTGGACTCTTTTGAGCAGCAGTGTGGTAAAATAGATAGGAAGTCAGGTGATCTGGGTTCTAGTCCCAGTTTGCCTCTAACTAGCTGTGTGATCTTGACTAAGTCCTTAACCTCTCCGGGTCTCAGTTTCCCCATCTGTAAAATGAGCGGGGTGGACAGATGATTTCTAAGGTCCTTTTCAGCTCTAGTACTCAACGTCTGAACTTGGGCTTTTCGGAAGCATTTCCCCCCCCAGGAAAAATCTGTTACACTAGTCCACTAGATGGCACCATTACACCCTATTTCAAATATACTTTGAATTAAAGTTAATTTTATTTTGCCTCATTATCCTTAAATTACCAACAAAAAATCCTCCTCATCTCTAATCAACTGTTTGTGTTATTTTTAAAAGAACTTTGACTCTGAGCCCCAGCTGAGTAGCTCGGTTGGTTAGAGCATCCCAATAAGCCAAGTTCGCGGGTTCAATCCCCAGTCAGCGCACTAACACAAAATAACCAATGAATATAAATAAGTATAACAACAAATCAATGTGTTTTTTCCTCTCTCCCTTTCTCTCTCTAAAATCAACAAATCAAAAAAAACACAACTGATTCTGTCTTCATATGAGAGCTATTTCATAGTAAAACTGAATTATTGAGTTCCCCTGTATTAAACAGATACAAATTCTTATACATACCAGTATAAATTCTTAAAACTATGCCATGACATGAAAATGTCAAGATATCTGTTATGAAATTTTTTGGAACCCTATTTTGTCTCCTACCCTATATGGAATAGATAAAAACCCATAAATACCTCATTTTATATGCAAAGAAATATATGATTTATAGTATACAGATTCACAGATTATTAAGAATGCGAAGGTACTTTAATGTCATTTAGTTGAAAGGTAAACCTAAAGTATAATTGTCTATTATTAGGAAGAAGAAAACCCTTGCACAAGATGGGTAGTTAAAGGAGTACATTTTGAGATGGAGTTTCTTAAATCAAGTTTGTATTTTTCAGAACATTCTAATCATGTAAATAGGATTTGCTTAAAACTAAAATACTGGAAATTAGATTTGCAATTCTGATCCATTGGGATCAGTAAATATTCTTAATATTATATTATAGGTGGAAGTATTAAAACACATCACACTCCTACCTTGTTCATCCCTCTAAGTGTGGATCTTTCAATGCATGAGTGTTATAAGTCAGGTGATCTGGGTTCTAGTCCCAGTATGAGTATTTAGCACATTATGCACATTTTACTTGATGGTAATAAGAGGACTTAGCTCCCTCATCTCTATTACAACCAATGTAATCAAGTTATTCCTTAGACAGATAAATGCATGGATAGGGACTAGAGATATCACCTGTTCCACAGTATTAGGGCTTTCTAACAGGTCACTGCCATTATAAGGACATGGAAAGTTTTGCCTATATTTTTCTCTAAGCCAGAGTTAATTATATGCTAACCACCCTGGGGAAACCAGAGAGGCTATGCAGTCAGGTGAATTCATTTCCTGTCCATTCATAAGAGGCCCTGGCATAATTTAAACCCTTCAGATACCTGATCTATCCCTTTTCTAAGCAAAGAAACATTGTTTTAAATGGGCAGACCCCAAGTAAATTTACATTGAAGGAGAAAATTTTAAGAACCTGACTTATTAATAAAAATAAATGAACATTTCAGTCTTAAGATTTAAGATACATAAACTGGTGGTAAAAAGAAGTAAAAAATTGTTTTACTTTTTGTATCATATTGGTAGTATACATGAACAGACATTATATATTTACTAAAGGCCCGGTGCATGACATTTTGCGGGGGCAGGGTTCTCCCCCAACCCTGCCTGTGCCCTCTGGCAGTCTGGGAGCCCTCAGGGGATGTCTGACTGATGGCTTAGGCCCACTGCCTCAGCATTGCTGCAGAGGTGGGAGAGGCTCCCACCACCACCGTTGTGCTCACCAGCCTGTGCTCACCAGCCTTCAGCCTAGCTTCTACGTTGAGTGTCTGCCCCCTGGTGGTCAGTGCGCATCATAGCAACCAGTCATTCTGCCATTGGGTCGATTTGCATAATATCCTTTTATTATATAGGATCCTATAGTTTCTTAATATTTGGTGTCTGCAATTACGCATACCTGTATATATTTCTTTTGCCAGGACTTTTTTTTTTTAAACCACATAAAACTCATACTATCAATCCAAGTTCGAAAGCAGAAAATGGGAGCCCTTTCCAAATTTACTCACCTTTATCATAATGTCTAAGGTAGTGCCATCACCATGCTTCAAAACAGTTAGATAGACCTACAAGAGAATATAGGAACAAAAAAGAAGGCATCTAATTAAATGTATCTTCCAAATACTCTAAAGTTAAGTAAGGACAGAAAGCAAGTAAAAAAATTGTAACTAGCCATGTGTTGATGTTGCATATAATTGTGGCAAGAAGCTAAGAGCCCGCATGAACCGGAAAGGCAGATGGCATGTAGTAAGTAAGCAGAGCTCAGGGAATGTGCTTTGATAATCACCTTTCAGCACCACAGTGCAGACTGAGAAACTTTAAACAAATGAGAAGCTAACTACAAATCCCTTAAATACAACATATTAATACAGGATCAGACATGATTTTCAGGTCAGTACTTAGGTAATTTTTAGTTACTATTAAATATGTTCCACACCACAAGAGTGAAGCAGTCACCTAGAAATTAAGGCCATTCATTATGAAAACCTACAGGACTCCTCAGATCAGCGGAGAGAATCTGTTTCCCTTCCACATGGTCCTTAAACCGACGACGAGCTTCTTCTAACGTTGCCTTATGTCCTGCTTTTCCTAGTTTGCCCAGGACCAAGCCCCTCAGGAGTGCATCCAGATGACCTGATTAAGAAGAAAAAGAGACAAAGAACTACTTAAAAAGCCTATTTATACAAATATGCCTCCTAGATGTCTTATAATTGTGTTACATCATATCTACAGTCTTAAATAACAGAATCAATAACCTTAGTACTTGAAAGAACACTTGGTTTAAATTGATGAAATCATATAAGTGAAATGAAGTGCTAAATAGATCAGACAAGCAAATAAATTGCTAACTTTGTCTATATTCAAAAATGCCAACTATCTAAATTTACTAAATGTTCACTTCATCTAGGTAATTATATAGCTAAGGATTGTGTGTGAAAGAACAGGCTTACATCATGCAATTTTAACCCAAGATTCAGGGAAAGGCCACATACAGTACTAATATACTGCATATAAGGAATTAAAAATTGATTTTAAAAATAAAATTTGACAGATTTATTACTCCAAAGATATGCAAATAAGCACATAAAAGATGCTCAACATCATTGATCATTAGGTAAATGCAAATCAAAACCACAATGAGATACCACTTCACACCCAATAGGATGGCTAGAATAAAAAGACAAATAATAACAAATGTTGACAAAGATATGGAGAAATTAGAATCCTCATATATTGCTGGTGGGAATGTAAAATGGTGTGACCACTCTAAAAAACAGTCTTGCAATTACTCGGAAGGTTAAACATAGAATTACTATATCACCCAGTAATTCCACTCTTAAGTATAAACCTAAGAGAAATGAAAGCATAGGCCTACACAAAAACTTGCATACAAATGTTCATAGCAGCAGTCATAATAGTAAAAAAGTGGAAATAATCCAAACACTTATCAACTGATGAACAGACAAACAAAATGCAGTACTGTATTTCCATATAATGGAATATTATTTCAATTATAAAAAGGAATTAAATGATATGTAAAGCATGGATGAACCTTGAAAACATGCTAAATGAAAAAAACTAGACACAAAAGGCCACAAATGATATGACTTCATTTATGTAAAATGTCCAGAAGAGGCAAATCCATCAGATAGAAAGCATATTAGTGGTTGCCAGAGACTGGGAAATGACAGCCAATTGGTATGGGGTTTCTTATGAGGTTAAAGAAATTGCTCTGGAATTAGATGATAGTAACAGTTGTGCAACCTTGTGAACATACTAAAAACTTTGAACTGTATACTTTGAAGGGTGCATTTTATGCTATATTAGTTATATTTTTTTTAAAAAAATTAATACAGCCGAAACCGGTTTGGCTCAGTGGATAGAACATCGGCCTGCGGACTGGAAGGTCCCAGGTTCGATTCTGGTCAAGGGCATGTACCTTGGTTGCGGGCACATCCCCAGTGGAGGGTGTGCAGGAGGCAGCTGGTCGATGTTTCTCTCTCATTGATGTTTCTAACTCTCTATCCCTCTCTCTTTCTCTCTGTAAAAAATCAATAAATTATATATTTTTTAAATTAATACAAATCTGATGGATTTGCAACAGTACAGTGGCCAAATAAAGTTGTGGTATATTTACACAATTAAATACTCCTCAGCAAAAAAAAGGAATGAACAACCTAAATCATAGTGAGTGACAAGAACATCATACTGAGTGACAGAAGCCAGATATAAAAACAGAATCCTATATAATAAAAGAGATAATATGCAAATTGACTGTCACACACTCACAAGATGGCTACCTATGACCAGGCTGGCAGGAGGGTTAGTGAGAGATGGCCAAACAGCTGAACAAGCAGGCTGTGTGGGGCGACCAGGCCAGCGGGGGGTGGGGAGACAGTTAGGGGCAACAGGCCGGCAGAGGGGGAGCAGTTGGGGGTGACCTGGCCAGCAGCGGGGGGAAATCAGGGGTGACCAGGCCAGCAGGGGGGCAGTTAGGGGCAATCAGGCTGGCACGTAGAGGCAATGAGGGGTAATAAGGCCAGCGAGGGGCAGGGCAGTTAGGGGCAACCAGGCAGGCGGGCAGGTGAGCGATTAGGAGTCAGCGGTCCAGGATTGTGAGAGGGATGTCTGACTGCCGGTTTAGGCCCAATCCCCAGCAGGTGGACATCCCCCAAGAGGTCCCGGATTGAAGAGGGTACAGTCTGGGCTGAGGGGACTCCCCCCTCCATCCATGAATTTCGTGCACCGGGTCTCTAGTATATAAAGATAATGATTTCATTTATAGAAAGTTCTAGAAGAGGCAATATTAATCTAGCATTCAAAGAAGTCAGAACAGTGTTTGCCTCCCAGAATAAGACTGGTCAGGAGGAAATACCACCTTTAGTTATTAGCAGATGGTAGAAAATAATTATTTTGTCAACATTTTCTCATGGAGAGAACACACATAGAAGGCCAAATAATTTATTTAATTCAGAAAAATGGCCCTGCCCTGACTGGTTTGGCTCCATGGTTAGAGTGTCGGCCTGTGGGCTGAAAGGTCTCGGGTTTGATTACAGTCAAGGGCATGTACCTTGGTTGCAGGCTAAATCCCTGCCACAGTCAGGACGAGTGCAGGAGGCAACCAATTGATGCGTCTCTCTCACATCAATGTTTCTCTCTGTTTCTCCCTTTCCCTTATACACTCTTAAAAAAAAAAAAATCAATGGAAAAAATATCCTCAGGTAAAGAGTAACACACACAAAAAGAAAACTGGCACCTGTGTCTTTACAAGTTGTATATAAGGTATCTGGTATTTATAATAATAATAATAAAGAAAATAATCCAAAACTCCCTATAGCTCTTCTTGACTATAAATAGGCTTTTGGAACTCATGAAAGACTTTTTATTTCCACCATTTGCTTATGCACAAATCATATTTAGCAATAAATATTGAATCAAATGATGAAGGCTTAGATCTGGATGTGTTGAGTTAGTATAGGGCTGGGGTGTTGATCTGTGAGTGCCTTGGGTGGGGCCCGGATGAGGCTGGTGGACCTATTGGGAAATGTCTTTTGTGTGAAGTGTATCATTGGGCATGTGGAGGTATTATTGATTTGAGAAAATGCTAAGTAACTGATTTACTATCTGAAAAGGGATTTACGATTGGGGAAAGGGAAGGAAGAAGAGACTGAACATAACCTGCACCTATGGATGAGGACAATGGGGGATGGGGAGGGAGCGGAGGGTGGGGTGGGAACCTGGTGGAAGGGGGAAGAAATGAGGAACCTTTGTAATAATATGAACAATAAAGATTGATTAAATAAATAAATAAATAAATAAATAAATAAATAAATAAATATGTTAGTGACCCATGTAACTTCACAACTTGGCTTAAAAGACCCAAGTCTTAATTTCTGGCTAGCTGAATACATAACAACATCTAGCAGATACCAAGATGAGGCTACTGCCATTGTTAACCACAGATAAGTAACAAAGAACCAATTTCCGATCAAGTATTTCTCCATTCCGTACATCCTTTACCTTCTCCAGGTTTGGGGTCCCAGCCCAGTCTCTCCCCTATGGGTGAAAAGACATCTTTCACAAACTCCTGGATTTCCTCATAGAAGTCTGTGTGGGACAAGAGAGTTGAGAGAATCCCCAGGTTACAGCTCAGGTCGCTCCATACAGTATAATTGGGCTCATTCACAAAAGCCTCCATGACTTTTAGAACCTCTACAGTGCTAATGATTCCAGCTCGAGCCTGGGATAGGAAAAAACATAAATTAATCTAGTCTTCTAGCAAAAACAAAACAAAAAACACAAACATGCATTTTTGGCATTATCTACTGCTAGTCAGTCATCTCTTTGCTTTAAAGGAAATGAGACTACAGCAGCTCAGAACACTAGACTTTTATAAAATAAAAATCCTGACAACATTCCCTACCTTTTTTTTGTTGTTGTTGTTATTTATAAAAGAGCCACTTTAAAATATGCTAAAATTCTCCCAATTTGGAGAAAATGAAAAAATAAATGAAGACAGAAAACAGTTAACTTCCTATTTCTATTCTATTTCAGGGGTCTTGGCTTTGTTTTTCTTTTGAAAATTTTCATACATTTAGAAAAGTTACAAAAATAGTTGGGACTCGGGTTTTTGACAGAGGCTCTTTCAAAACTGGACCTGCAAACTATGTCAACTTTAGCTTGTCCTTTACTCATTTCTAAAAGAACACATACTGGAAGGCACTACAAATTCAGAGTCCTTTCAGAATTAGCTAAGAGAGTTAAGAAAAAGAACTTCTGTTACAACAGCCAACTGCACAAACACACCACTCTCCTGGGACAGGTCTCTCTCAGCAATGAGATCAGCAGATGTGAGGTTTTGTGCATCAATACTAATCTGTGTTTATACAAAGGAGGAATCCAAAACCAGTTACTGCAGAGGGCAGGGAAAACTTCAAGTCCAACTTAAAGGAACACTAGGACGAATCTGACAATTTTATCATAGTCAAAGATATCTAGAAATTATCTAACCTATGTTGGAGTCATAAAAATAGCATTACTAATTGCTGCTTTAAATCTTTTCTGGAACAAAGCCAAATATAATTCTAAAGCTAATGGGCTATTATATAGTTGTTAAAAAATTCTAAACTTTCCCAGCAAAGTACAATCTACTTTAGTTAAATAGAAATCATTCTAAATCAATTAAGTATTTTTAATCACATTAGTAGGGAAATTTCTTCAAAGCTCTTACCTATTTCTATTGAAAAGAATTTCTATGTTACAAAGGCTAGTTTAAGTACAGTTGTAAAAAGCTGACCTAGGAATAGTGAAATGGGATTTGTTTCTGGTAAATTATATAGGT
Organism: Pipistrellus nathusii; assembly: GCA_963693515.1. Classification (NCBI taxonomy): domain Eukaryota; kingdom Metazoa; phylum Chordata; class Mammalia; order Chiroptera; family Vespertilionidae; genus Pipistrellus; species Pipistrellus nathusii. The sequence goes on from OY882873.1 coordinate 39,895,175, forward strand.
TCAATTTTGTCATGTTAGTTAATAATTAGTCATTTGCTCTAATCCCAAAGGCATTCAACCTTCAAGAAGAACTATATTCTTCTAGTTATGTTTCAGTCAGACACTCCAGGAAAAACAAAATCCTTCAATCAACAAAACCCATCACACGATGTGAGAAAGGCTCACCAAGGAGAAGAGGTCATTCTGTAATCCAAGTCGGTCCACAGGGGGCAGAGAAAGGTCACGAATGCCTGGTAATAAACTTTCCAGCATGGCCGAGCTGTACTGGGTCCGATAAAATCCAACGGTTCCCAGGTTTAACTAAAAAGACATCCAGTAGATATTATTAAATAGTTTCATTTATTTTTTAAGTCAATCTTTTGTAGGTTTGAAAGAGTTCTAGTTTTAGTATATCTGGATGAAGACAACAAAAATCATAAATGCCAACAGATAGGGATTAAAATGAAACAACACATAAAGATAGGCCAAAGTGAGGGAAAGTAGGAAGAACATGGAGGGGAGAAATAATATGGATAAGTTTCTATTTCTAAACTTAGTAAATAGTTTTAAGATTATAGAAAATATTTACTATATGTAAAAATACTTGGACAGTGGAATATCTAAGGAAGACTAATAAGCCTTTACAAACAGTAATCTATTGAGCCCAGAGCCTCAAGAGAATAACAAATGACAGGTCCTAGATTTTAAAGAATTACATGAGCCAAAACCGGTTTGGCTCAGTGGATAGAGCATCGGCCTACGGCTGAAAGGTCTCAGGTTCGATTCCAGTCAAGGGTATGTACCTTGGTTGCGGGCACATCCCCAGTGGGGGGTGTGCAGGAGGCAGCTGGTGGATGTTTCTCTCTCATCGATGTTTCTAACTCTCTATCCCTCTCTCTTCCTCTTTGTAAAAAATCAATTAAAAAAAAATATATATAAAGAATTACATGAACTTAAAAAACAGTTCATATGACTTGTGAAATGAGGTTATCACTGACTGTCATTCTCTGTTGACTATTTGCCAATAACAAAAAATATTTGTAATAGTATTTATACATAAAACATTTTAATGGTAAAATAATAGTATAAGATACTTGCTATTTATATAGATATAGTAAAAAATCACCTCATAATTCTAGTACAAATATTGGTTATCTTATCTTTTACTGTAGAAATAATATCTTTGTTTACCTAATTACAATCACAATGTGCATAACTTTTTTCTCATTTATAATAAAATGTTCATATAGCTATTTAATCTTTCAGATTATAATTTCAAATAGAATATAGTATTCTACTGAGTATAAAAATTAAAACAGAGGGAGAAATTACACTTTTCAGAAAGCACAAAAGTCCAGCTAATGTATATTACTTATTAGGAAGCTACAAATGGGAGAAAAGTTTGTAGTAGACACTTTCATTATGAAACGTATAGAACAATGAAAAACAATATTTACCAACTGTTATTTTTATGAAATGTTTTTAAAACACCAGCTAAAGAAATTTCATGTTTCAGACACAAACTGATTATTATACATCTGATCTCACTTGATTATAGTTGTACACATACGATGACAACACATCATTGATGTTAATATATCATTACAATGACAGGACAGTTTGAAGTTGCGAGACTACAAATGTTTTGGTTAGTGTGACTTTATACATAGTCTACTATTTTCCCCCCTTTTTAATGCTTTGTATCTGCTTATCTACCACTCTCTGGCATAAAGGTAAATATCTAGACAATATTATTTAAAAACTAGCAATACATTTTACGTAGGAAAGTTTAGAAATGTTTTTTTCTTTGAAAGTCCTATTCTAATATGAAGCAGTAGAATTTAGAACCAGCCACAAAATGCATAAAAGAAGTGAGAGAAATCAATTTAGATAATATTAAAACGGTCATGCCATTTCTGGACTCACCTTTACCCATTGGTCTGGTTTAACATCCTTCAAAACCACATTCATCTCTGGCTTGTCCATTAGAATTTTCAGTTTGGCATGGTTGGGATCTTCACTAGTAGAGATTGTGATAGGAACCATCCACTGGGGACAGTCTTCTCCTTAAGCAAGAGAACAAATAGAAAACTTGAAAAATAAATTCTCACTGTAAAAAGAAGGTAAGGTGGAGAGAGAGGACTAGTATACTATGTACAGGCTTGAGCCTAACTATTAATATTAAGCCAATAGCTCATTTTTAATGGTACAAAAACTCTTTCAGGTGACCTGATTAATATTGGTGCAAAGAAAAAGAGAATTTATTAACAAAATCACAAGTCTAGCCCGGACCAGTTTGGCTCAGTGGATAGAGCGTCGGCCTGCGGACTGAAGGGTCCCGGGTTCGATTCTGGTCAAGGGCATGTACCTTGGTTGCGGGCATATTCCCAGTAGGGGGTGTGCAAGAGGCAGCTGATCAATGACTCTCTCTCATCGATCTATCTCTCTCCCTTCCTCTCTATATAAAATCAATAAAATATATTTTAAAAAATTACCTTATATACTACTGAAACACTAGAGGTTGGTTTTTATTTTTCTGATAGACAGGATACACCCTGGGCACTAATGGATTCCAAAATGGACAAGTCATATCTAAAAGCCAAAGCTTTTGTGAGACATACACATATTCTTAGGGATCAGACAGCAAAATTAACTTTGCATTAAGATGTCAAACAAAGGAGCATCACTGTCCAATAGTACATCAAAGGAACATTTTAATAAGTTATATGCCTTTATGCTATCAGGCTAAACCATAAATTAAAATTTCCTCTCAACACTGGGATATTTCAGGTTTTAACACTGCCTATATTAGTCATAGAGTATTAGTTAGACCTGCAAAACCTGTTAGTGCTACAATGCAGATTGCAGGTGTGAGGCAGAAAATGGCAACTGTGACCTTAAAGATTTATTTGGATAATACATGTGTCCTCTAACTTTCAAACATATTTATTAAAAGAGTAATTTTAAATGCTAAAGAAGGTTAAGGGTAGAAGGCTGTATCTTTCAACCTTAATCGAATGCATATTTTGGTGGACTGAAGATTAAAAGGCATTGGCAATTCTGATATACACCTCCCCCTGATTCTGATATACACCTCCCCCCGCTATTCTAAAGAGGTTTAAAATAAATACAGAAAACTGTATTTTTTCTTATTTTTCAATTAATCTTTATTTTCCTGGATAAAAGAATCTAATGACATGTAGAGATATTTTTTTTTTAAAACAGAGATGAGTGGTAAGAGTATAAATTCATGGAATCCAATTATTTTGTTTGAATTCCTACACTTTTTAAATTATTTTTAAATATATTTTTTATTGATTTCAGAGAGGAAGGAAAAAGGGGAGATAGAAACATCAATGATAAGAAAGAATAACTAATCGGCTGCCTCCTGCACACACCCCTTTCTGGTGATTGAGCCTGCAACCTAGGCATTTGCCCTGACCGGGAATCAACCCATGACCTTCTGGTGTATAAGTCACTTCTTAACCACTGAGCCATGCCTGCTGGGCTGAATTCCTACTCTTTAACTCATTAGAGAATTAACTCAAAGTGACCCTGGGCAATTTAACTAACCTACCTATGCTTCAGCTCCCTCATTTGTAAAGTGGAAATAATTTTACTTACCAAATAGGATTGCTGAGATTATAAAATAAGGGTCAATTACAGAGCTAGCACTATAATATATCTAAATAGTCACTGGGCTTTATTTATTTACTTACTTACTTATGCCCAGAATTAAAAAAAAAATTAATTAGCCACCCACACAAACATGTATTAAGTCTTCTTTTAGGCATTAAGACTAGAGCATCACTGCTTGATGTTCCTATGCTTCTTCATACACAGAGACATGGAATATAAAAAAATCTAAGAATATGACATTATATATACTTCATAAATCCCCTTTCTTAATTTTAAAAATTGATTTGGAAGTGAGAGAGAGAAAGTGGTAGTGGGACAAACACACACACAGAGAGAAAGAGATGTCGATAAGTTGTTGCACTTATTTATACATTCACTGGTTGATTCTTATATGTGATCTGACCAAGGATCAAATCCACAACCTCAGCATATCAGGACGGTGCTCCAACCAACTGACCTACCCAGTCACAGCATGGATCTTTCTTGATTTTCTGGATTTCATATTTATTCTATTACCACTTCCTTGTTTTTCTTAATTCTACTAAAATTTTTTAAAAATGGATAATTATTGCCGAAATTGGTTTGGCTCAGTGGATAGAGCGTCGGTCTGGGGACTGAAGGGTCCCGAGTTCAATTCTGGTCAAGGGCATGTACATTAGTTGTTGGCATATCCCCAGTGGGGGGTGTGCAAAAAGTCATAGATCAACTGCCACTTATAGCCATTTGCTTACCAACATATGGTCCACTGGCACAGAATTTCCTTTGGGACAGCTTCAGTAATCGGTCATTTTCTACCTAAAGAAACAAAACAAAGGCTATAGTAGTATAAAATTATTTTCTTTTTTGGAAGAGGCAACATTTCTGTGACAAAGTACAGGCAGTCCTCAGGTTATGTTGGACTACTTTACATCGTTTTGTGGTTATGTCGCTGTCACCCATTTACAGTATTTATGTGGAGGAAAAAAAAAGTTCCATCATTTTAACGTATGTACATATGTGCTTTATGTTTTTTATTATTATTATTATTTTTTACCACAAGGGATTGTTATCTTTCTTTAAATTTTTTTTTTAATAATCAAGGATTATCATCTTTCTTTTATTTTATTTTTTTACTATTTCACTTCATTTTGCTGTATGTACTCCAAGTGAGTGACGTAGACACTTATGTGGGCGGGTTACCAATTATGGCGAAAATCGAGTTACGTTGTGCCGTACTAACGGATCTCTGACGTAACCCGAGGACTGCCTGTAGAAGGTAAAACCAGTATAATCAAATGTCATGTAAGTACACAAGAAATGCAATGATGATGCTATAGGATAGTGAAAGGTCACTATTTCTTATTTAGGCTTCAAAATAATAATCTAAATAATAAAGAGCTATTATGCAAATAGTTATAATGCCCTGACGCTTAACGACAGATCAGCAGGAGGCTGTGTGCACAGGCGCAGGTGGGCATGACTTGCACGAGTCTCCAGGCCTAGGGACGTGAGGCTTGCAGTGCCATCCCGAGGGACGTGAGGCTCACAATTCTACCCCAGGCGCCGGGCCCAGGGATGTGAGGCTCTCGGAGGCTTGCATTCCTGCTCCTGGCGCCAGACCCAGGGATTTGAGGATTGTGGCACTGGCCCCAGGGACAAGAGCCTCGTAGAGGTCTACCTCTTTGGGGTGACGGATCGAGGGACTCCTACATTGTGACAGAGCATAGACCAGGCTGGGGGACCTCACCCAACTGCATGAATTTCATGCACCAGGCCACTAGAAGTCTAAATAAAAGAGCAGGTTCTATGTAATATGGTTCCTCAGAAGAAATATTGTAAAACTTTAAAGGATGAAAGTTCTCAAAAGGATACATAACAATAAGTAATACTACAAAAAGTTATTTTAGATTAGCATGTGAACTCAATGTTCAGAATTCAAACTTTTAGAATGACTTATAAGCATAAAAAAGAACACGTTTTGTTTTTAAAGGTTAAGCTTTGCAATGAAACAAAAAAGTATGGGGGAAACTAAAAAGCCAGAAGCAACAAAGACAAGTACGTGATTTTTAGAGAGAGAGGAAAAGGGAGAGGAAGAAATCAAAAATTGTTTTAATTACAGAGCTCTCCTATTTCCCACCAAATATGATTGATGCATTCACTAAACTGCCTTTTCAAATGCTTTCAGCCAATCTGAGAGGTACTTTTTATTATAAAACTAAAGGCCTGGTACACAACATTTGTGTACTGTGTGTGTGTGTGTGTGTGTGTATGTGTGTGTGTCCCTCAGCTCAGCCTGCACCTTCTTGCAGTTCACGACTCCTCAGGGGATGTCCAACTGCTGGCTTAGGCCTGCTCCTCTGTGGGAGCGCCGCTCAGCCAGAACCTGGGCTCACTGCTCCTTAGAACGAACGGCCTTGGAGGTGGGAGAGGCTCCCACAACAGCCGCTGCACTCACCAACCATGAGCCCAGCTTCTGGCTTAGTGGCGCTCCCCCTGTGGGAGCGCAGTGACCATCGGGGGACAGCTTCCATGTTGAGTGTCTGCCCCCTGGTGGTCGGTGCACATCATAGCGACCAGTCTTCTGCCGTTTGGTCAATTTGCATATTAGGGTTTTATTATATAGGAGGATACAATCATTTTTAAGGTTAAGATGTGGCTTTGGAAGGTTAACTTACACTGTAATGTACCATGTAAATTTGGGTGCATTTTGAGGGCTGGTTTAAATGTCACCTAGAATTCTTAAAGTACATAAAAATAAATTTGAAACCATTGATTGAATTTCACTTAATATTAGACAAATTGAGGGACTTTTTATTAAGTTTACCTGTTCTGCTTCCACATAAATGAGGGGAAATCCCATTTGTTTGGTCCAAGTATTCATCACCGCTGCTATAGGTTTACCACTAGCACCTTCTAAACATTCCCAAAGGTCCTCTAGGAGATACACAAACAATGAAAATGTAAATGTTCACATTTTTATTTTCCTAAAAAACCGCACAAGTTTTATATGTGTGGTTTTTGACAATGCATTGCTGACCAACTCTTCGCTTCTTTCATGTTCAGGAAACAAACAGCCAAATTAACATCCTCCTTGTCTTATCATTAAGTTAACTCTATTACAAAAAATGGTCTTATATTCTAAGATGTTCCTAACTTTTCTAATTTATTAAAAATTACAAATTAAAACAAACCAAAGAGAAACAGGTGAGTTTGAACAAGAATAAATAGAAACAAACAAATGGAAACACATTTAAGATTACAACTAAACAATCATTCACAAACATAAAACCATTATATTCACTCAATTAACAGAGTTAAAAAATACTCAAAGCTGATGTGGTGGTAGAGTGAGTAAAACAGTAATGCCATGAGACACATACTATAATGGGAGTAGGAACAGAGAAAAAGCAATTAAAGGAAAATCCAAATAAAATAAAAGCTTCACAAGAGTTGACTTTTTGGCCTGCACCCTGAAAAAGAGTTGTTCGTTAGATAGATATAAACCACTAGCTCATTCCAATTAGGCAGAATAAATGGTCTATGTACAAAGATAAAAGTATAAGAAAAAGACAGAAAATAACGAAAAATAGCAATATGTTCAATTAGCTGAAAATAGAGGGCACATGTGTGGGAATAACGAGCAATGAAGCTATAAAAGTAGGTAGGGCTGAACTGCTGAAGACTGTATGATTTACAAAGAAGTACTGACTATTGAGGGAATGTGGCATTCCCATTATTTTACTTTTTAAATCTTTATTGTTGAAAGTATTACATATGTCTTTTTTTCCCATGGACCCCTCCACATTCCCAGTATTTTTAATCAGTAGGGTGATGTAATCAGATATTCACTTCAGAAAGATAATCCTAGCTAGCCTCAGAGAGAGAGATGAAACTAAATAGAGTGGGGCAAGACAAGTAGTGAGTTAATAGGCAACTACAAAGTTCAATAGATCATGAAGGCAGGCATGAATTAAGGAAAGTGCAGTGAGATAGAAAGAGGGCACTGGAACTGCTGCGAGAGGATACAGATAACTACAATGTATCTGAACTGCCAACTGTCTTTCATAAACCACAAAACAAACCAAAAAAAGGTATATGGTGGGCCTTGCTATTCAAGTGTGGCCTATGAACTAGTAGCACAGGCTTCACCTGGGAGCCTGTTAGAAATGCAGACTCTCAGATCTTACCCCAGACTTACTGAATTATAAACATTCTAATAGATCCCAGGTGATTATATGTCCATTATAATTTAAGAAGCACAAGGTACTTCCCTCATATATTATATACGGGCATACCTTGGATATACTGCAAGTTCTGTTCCAGAACACCACAATAAAGCAAATATCTCAACAAAGTGAGTCACATAAATATTTTGGTTTCCAGTGCATATAATAGTTATGTTTATATTATACTATAATCTATTAAGTGAGAAATAGTATTATGTCTAAAAATGTACATATCTTAGTTAAAAATATTATATTGCTAAAAAATACTAACCATTGTCTGAGTCTGTTTGAAAAATGGCACTGACAGACTTGCTCAATGCAGGGTTGCCATAACCTTCAATTTGTAAAAAACACAACATCTGCGAAGTACAATAAAAACAAGGTATGCCTGTATACGCATGCCAAAGATTCATAAAACTTGCAAGAGTACATTTTTCTGTAGTCCTTCTTTAAGGAACAGATTGCCTCTATTTAAAAACTAAAATGGAAATTTATGGGGCTGGGAGTGGGGTGTGAAGGTTACATCATGTCCTAAACAGAGGGGAGATTGTATTTTTAAATCGCAGGTTACAAACCTAAGGAACACCCTTATAGCCAGGATTCTGAACTTCTGTCATCCTATTAAATACTAATGACATTACATAAATCTTGCTTTTTTTAAAACTATTTCTGTTCACTGAAGGACTCAAAACTATGACTCTGGCTCTTTTTCATATCCAATCAATTCTTAAGCTTTCATTCATCCTTTTGACTCTGATAGCAAATAAACTATAGACCATCACACGCAAAAATTTCTTAAGATTTTACATCACTGAAACTCTAATTCCGTATATTAACTTCTAAAAATGGTTAATCTGCAGCTATTTTAATGATTAATGATTAATGATTAATTTAGGGCAATAAAACCAACAAATAGTCAAAAAAGAACAAGCTCTAATAAGGTAAACAGCACTCTTCAGACTCTCTTAAGTGGCAAAACACTGAGCTATGGAAAGCTGACTATTGAAGGATGATGACCAAAAGATAATGGGCTCTGACTTAACAAATGGCATAAAATAAGTCAACTTCATTTCCTATCCAACGCAAAGAAAGTAAAGCAGCTAGAAAAAAGTAAATGTCCCACTTCCATTTCTCTCTCAAGCTATTAAAGATTACCTGTGGCAGCATTCTTTTGCTGGAACTTGGTTAAATACATGTTCATTCCTTTCTTAAAGTCCTGAGAAAATAAAATTTTTAAAAATTCAAGAGTCAGACTTCAGAATTTATAATATATTTACATATTAATACTCAAAAGCTACTTTACTAAAATTATTGAGTGTCAGATTTATTGAAATACATACATATATATCTACTGCCTTTTATTTATTTTAAATATATACTTTTATTGGTTTTACAGAGGAAGGGAGAAGGAGAAATAGAAACATCAATGATGAGAAAGAATCATTGATCAACTGCCACCTGCATGCCCCTTATAAGGGATCGACTCCAAAACCCAGGCATGTGCCCTGACTAGGAATCAAACCATGATTGCGTGGTTCATAAGTCAATGTTCAACCACTGAGCCACACTGGCCAGGGTACAGACTTTTATTTAAGAATGCATACCGTGGCCCTGACTGGTTTGGCTCAGTGGATAGAGCATCGGCCTGTGGACTGAAGGGTCCAGGGTCGATTCCAGTCAAGGGCATGTACCTTTGTTGTGGGCATATACCCAGTAAAAGGTGTGCAGGAGGCAGCTGATCGATGTTTCTAACTCTCTATTCCTCTCCCTTCTTCTATGTAAAAAATTAATAAAATAAAAAAATGCATACTCTGGCCCTGACTGGTTGGCTCAGTTTGTTCAAGTCCTGTATTACTAAAAGATCATGGGTTTGATTCCCAGTCAGGGCACATACCTAGGTTGTGTGGATAAAGGAGGCAACTGATCGATGTTCCACTGTCACATTAATGTTTCTCTCTTAAAAAAAGAAAAATCAATAATAATAAAAAACTGCATACTCTGCCTTCTCCTTTTAAGTTTTATACCAGCCTTCCACCCACTTCCAAACATATTTGTATATCATTCATCTAAGAGATCACAAGAGTCAATATAAAAAAATAAAGACAATCCAGTAATGTGATATTCTTCTAGATGCAAAAAAAAAACTTTACTTAGAAACTTAATCTAATTAAGATCTTTTTGTCACCATAAAAGAATAGAAAACTTTTAAAATTGCTTTTTTACCGTATCCCCAATGTAGTCATGCAGCATTCGGATGACAGATGCACCTTTGCTATATGATATAGCATCAAATATCTCATCAACTTCAGAAGGATGGCCCACACTGACCTGGCAGACAGTGTAATTCAAGGTTATGACAGGAAGCAGACAATCTATAATATGAATTACATAAAAAGCTTTCTAGGAAAATACTTCTAACATGATACTTTTCTACATTTAGTTCCCTCATAATGTATAACGATGACCCTTAAATATGTGTGTGTGTGTGTGAGTGTGTGTGTGTGTATCATGATCCCTGTCAACTCTTAGGGTCCAGTCTTGGCTCTACTTTGCTTGGGATGCAAGTCACTATCAATCTGTGTATTGGTGGTGGTAGTGAATGGGAGTGGAGAAGAGAGCGATGAAAACACTTTCTTTCTTTCTTTCTTTCTTTCTTTCTTTCTTTCTTTCTTTCTTTCTTTCTTTCTTATGATTTATAATTATATAGGACCTTGGTTAAATATGTCAAAGTAGATTATAAGTCTAGTTCTTTGAAAACAAAATTTATACATTTAAACTTAGCTAAAGTAACAAACAGGTAAGTCAAGAGAATTAAAAAATATATATAAACAGATAATGACAACAATAAAAGAATATGTTCAGAATTTTCTTAAAAACAAACAATGGAATGATAATGTTCCCCTATGCATATTACTCAATAGATATGGTTCTCCCATACTATTCAATAAAAATATATTTAATGAATGCTTAAGAGTACATAGTTCTTGATTCTACTAAGATCAATTTTTACAGTGTCTATCTTAAGAAGAAATATAATTAGACCAGTCTTGCTAGATTTTCAAGACTGGAAATATAAACTATAAAAACGAGTGAATCACCCATGCAATTTTCAGAGTTTTAAATAGCTCTGTAACAAATTACTTCATTAAAAATGAGAGCAATGGTTAAAATTATGGCTCACTTCAATAGGATGGCTGTTATCTAAGGCATCAAGCTCCTGTGCACGTGTATAGTCAGCAGAAACAAACTGAGTCCAGATATCATACTCTGGGAAGCAGTGGTCTACACACAGATATTCAATCCAGGATGCAAAGCCTTCATTTAACCATAGATGTGTCCACCATTCCTAAAAACAAAAAAGAAATATGTAAAGAAAACAAAATACTTCTCATTCCACTCATTGAAAAACTCACATGTCCCTTCCACTATACTCTAAAACTTGCCAACTTAATGAACTAAAATAAAAAATTAGTAAATAACTAAAATCTCTCTTTTTTTTAATCCCCAGCTGAGAATATGTTTCTACTGATTTGAGAGAGTCAGAGAGAGAGAGAAAGAGAGAGAGAGAGAGAGAGAGAGAGAGAGAGAGAGAGAGAGAGAGAGAGAGAGAGAAACATCAACTGGTTGTCTCCTGTACTTTCCTGACCGGGTTTAAATCCACAATCTTTTTGTGTACTGGACAATGCTCCAACCCACTGGGCCATACAGGCCAGGGCAGTAATTCATATATCTGGACTACAGGCTCTACAGCAGCGGTTCTCAATCTGTGGGTCGTGACCCACTAGCAGGGTTGCCTAAGACCATCGGAAAACACAGATATTTACATTACGATTCATAACAGTAGCAAAACTACAGTTATGAAGTAGCAACGAAAATAATGTTATGGTGGGGGGTCACCACAACATGAGGAGCTGTATTAAAGGGTTGAGGCATTAAAAAGGTTGAGAACCACTGGCCTAAGGGTTGCCAGTTCAATTCCTAGTCAAGTGCATGTACCTGGGTTACAGGTTTCATCTCTGGCCCTGGTTTGGGAGTGTGCAGGTGGCAACAGATCTCTCTCTCTCTCTCTCTCTCTCTCTCTCTCTCTCTCTCTCTCTCTCCCCCCTCCCTCTTTCCTTTCCACTTCCACTTTCTTTAAAAATCAATGGAAAAAATATCCTAGGATGAGCCGAAACCAGTTTGGCTCAGAGGACAGAGTGTCAGTCTGCGGACTGAAAGGTCCTGGGTTCAATTCCGGTCAAGGGCATGTACCTTGGTTACGGGCACATCCCCAGTGGGGGATGTGCAAGAGGCAGCTGGTCGATGTTTCTCTCTCATCGACGTTTCTAACTCTCTATCCCTCTCAATTCATCTCTGTGTAAAATCAATAAAAATATATTTTTAAAAAATATATATCCTAGGATGAGGATTAACAAAACAAAACAACAAAAAAAAAACCTCCCCCCAAAACAAACAAACAAAAAAAACCACACAAACAAACCCAGAAAGGTACTAGAACCAAACAAGAAAAACTGGAAAACTATTTCCATAATGGCTGAGAAAAATCATTGTTTATGGATGAGTTAAACATTCTAGATAAATAGAAAAGCAGTACTGCTTATATAAGAATTAGGTGAGATGAACAGTAATGGCAGTAAGTAGTTCAGTAATGAATGGTATTTAAGCATTTATCGAATAGAAAATTCTCACCTGTTAAGAATTAATAGGGGGATGAACAAAGAATATAATGGGTCAAAAAATCAACTTTTATTTTCTTAAAGCACATTTTAGAGATTTTAATATAATTTTCATTAAAGTTGATTAAATCTCTTATGAAAAGAAAAAGATATATAAATCCATGCTAAATGCTAAAGGATTAATGCAATGGTAAAAACCAAAAAGGCATTTTAAAATTCTGAAAAAACCAAGATTTTCCAATATTAAGTGATAAATGGCTATTTATCTAAGTGTTTTGTACTACTAGCCTCCATTAAGATAGCTGGTACAAAGCTATTCTCCAACCTATCTCCAAGCCCTTGAATTTCAGTTATTGAAACAACAGTATTTAATAACTACAATAGTTACTCAAATCAGGTAAAAAGCTGCTTAAAATCAATATAATAATGCACATATTTCCCCAAGAGTTATTACTGGTAGTTTCAAAATAAAATCATAAAAAATAAAGCTGGCTGAAAGCTGAGCCAAAAAAGAAATTGTTTAGTAGCAACAAACTTGTTGCATTAAGTAGAAAAAAAACATTTATGTACATATCTGAATACGCATACTTAATTCCACATAAAATTATATTTCAAAAAAATGTTTTTCATCCGTAAGTAAAATTTTAAACATCCAAAGTAAAAGGATAGAGTTTACTTTCAAGAGCTGACTTCCTTTAGAAACTGTCTCAGACATGTCATAGTTGCTACATGTCTTACTTTCTTGCTTATTTCTGTGACATATGGTCTTAACTAACACCCAAGTCAGGTTTTGCTCTTTGGCAGCCTAAAATGCCATCAGGGATTTGGCTGACTCCAGAATCTCCAATTCTTCCTTTGCAGAGGTACTTCTAGTTCACTAATTAAAGCCTGTGCTCCCAAGCTTTAACATAATTGGCTATTGTAGATGGTATTTATTTACACTAATTCTGCAATTTCTTTGCTTGAATTTCTATTAAATTTCAATATAACATTTTAGGCAATAAAAAAACAGACCCCTAAAAACATTTCAATATAATCAAACTAGAAGCCTAGAGCATGAAATTCATGTGTATAGGGAGGGTACCTCAGCCTGGCCTATGCCCTTGGGGGATGTCTGACTGACGATTTAGGCCCGATCCCTAGGGGCCTAAACCGGCAGTCAGACAACTCTCTTGCAATCTGGGATGCTGCATGCACCAGTGACCATACTTTTCATACAGATGAAAAGCATCTTGCTGCCCTAGCTGGTTTGACTCAATGGACAGAGCATCAGTCTGTGAACTGAAGGGTCCCAGGTTTGATTCTGGCCAAGGACACATGCCTGGGTTGCGGGCTTGATCCCTAGTGGGGAGCGTGCAGGAGGCAGCCAATCAATGATCCTCATCATTGATGTTTCTATCCTTCTTTCCCTCTTCCTTCCTCTCCAAAATCAATAAAATATATTTAAAAAGAAAGAAAAAAAAGCATCTTGCAGCTATATATTTTTTGCCATGATTTTAAAAAGTAGCACATAAAAAAAAAAAAATAGCAGCACATAGCATGATCCTTCTGAGGCAGTAGTACCATTTCCCCCATCTTATGGGTAGAAAAACTGAAGCAGAGAGAAGTTAATTGGTTTTTTCACACAGTGGTAAGTGTCAGAATCAGGGCTGGCCACAAAATGTGCAAGCCAGAGTCCATGCATGTCGTCACTGCATCATCCTGTTTTTTCAGTGTTAGAGCAGCCTTGCCAGGTTTTAATCTTTAACTCTAAGAGACTTCCAATATATAGGGTAGCGTCCCTAGGCCTTGCCGACAATGAGAGTCCATTTGTGGGGCAACCAATGGGCAGGACAATTGGGGGTGACCAGAGTGATTGGGGGGGCCTGCTGGTACCTGCCTTGGCTGGCAACGTGGCACCGCCCACTAACCAGCCCTGCCCCCTGACCACTGATCCCCGTCGCATGCCTCTCGGGGGGAAGGAGAACAGATGCCCCATTTATTTCTGTGGCACAATGTTCCAGGCAACCCTGAAATACTATGTAGCCAAAATAATGTGCAGCAGGATGAAGATAAATATATTTGAGCACTTAAAAATATTAAATACCATAGTAACAAGATTTCCAAACCATTGATGGGCGAGTTCATGTCCCACAACCAGAGCAACCCACTGGCGTGATGAAGAACAGGAATTTTTTGAATCAATAAGCAATGCAGTCTCCCTGTGTTTAAAAAAAAAAAAAAAAAGAATGAAATAATTAAACAATAAAAATATTATAATAAAAACATGCACAAGTAGGGAAGGAGATTCAAATAGTAATAAGATGATCAAATTAGGCTTTAGAGATATCAAGAAAACATTTTCTTAGTATAAAGAATAGAAAAAGTTCCATGAAGATTAAAGACTACATCAGTAGAAGTCATACAACAGAAGACAAAGATGTGACACAAGTTTAATTATCAGGTTATTGAGAGGACAGCTGCCTGAAATTTTGAAAGAACTTTGTCTTAGTGATTTAGGGATTACTGTGCTAGATAGAGAGAAGACAGTTCTTCCATTAAAAGAATGAGAGTGCCAAGTTGGGGAAGATGCATTCCACAATCCTAAAAAGAACACTAAGAAGGTTTTCTGAAACTTGGCTCATCATAGAAGGCAATTGCAAGTAGAAGGCAAAATCTTGTTTATAGACCCTGCTTCAAAAATTATATAACCCACATGTTTATAATGTAGTGACAGATATGTAAAAATTTGGCTAGAATATACTTTAAATCAGGGAAGGTTCGTCAAGCTAAATAAATAACTATGAAACTACTGGGAGGAAGAGAAGGCATCGAACTGAGAAACTGACCCCCAAACATATCTAAAAATGTTACTAAAGCCAGATGCTCACTAAAAATCATACAATCTCAGATAGTAGGACTAAAGGGTGTTCATCCACGTTTTTGAAATGTGCACAGAAGTGAAGGGAGGTAGGAATATTTATGGTAGATCATAATGCAGAAGATACTCAACTGTGATTATGAGTGAAGCTTTTATGAAATCAGTGATTGAAAAGATAAGGCAGGGTAATGCCTCATTAACATACCTATAAGTAACAAGGCCCCAGTTCTCCATGGCACCTTCATAAAATAAATATAAACATTTATTGATATATACACATACTTCTTCCTCAAAAATCACAAAATCAAAATAATTATTACAATTCAGCAATAAAATGAAATTTACTTTACCAGCTGCAAAGTCTGCAATAGCAATGAGATCAATTTTAGGTAGAGGATAAGGAACATTGAAGTAGTCCTTATAAAAAGGCAGGGTTTTAGCAGCAACCTATAAAAGTATAAACAAAAAAACCATCTAATAAATATTTTATTGGAATTCATATAGAAATCCACAAAGGAATCCTGTTGCAAGCCAAATTATTTCAAGTTACTAGAAATCAATCCCAGGGGCCCTACGTTCAAAGAATGTGTTAGCCGTAAGCTTTGTTGGCCAAACTCTAGTTATATATAACTCGGTATGAAAAATATAATTACATATTTTCCCACTCACTCTCTGTATAAATAAATTCTGCTCTAATATTCTCTTAATCATTATCTCATAGAATGTTAGTGCAACAGCAAGGTTGGTACTTCAAAAATTCTATTACAAATAAAACCAAAGTAGCACAACAAATTTCAGTTTAAGTTATAAATAAATGTACTAATAATTGATCAGAAATGTAAATTCCCCAACCTGGAGTTATGGACTGTTGGAACAATCCTCTTCAAGTACATTTACCTCTAACGCAAATTTTCCTTGCTCTGCTTTGCCAACAGGGGTGTAAACACGGACACACACACCATCTTTTGACCTTGTTTCTACAAAGTCATATTCACCCACAACAAATGCCACCAGATACGTTGACATGACAGGTGTGCGGGCAAACTTCACTTCCACTACATTTTCATCATCAGGGTATGGTTTCCGATCAATTACATTCTTAAAAAAAAAAAAAAAGATAAAATTTAAACAGATTTACATTAAATATAGAGAAAACACTAGTCCAAAACTGTAGGCTTTGTTGCCTTTCCTTTCTCATTTCCAGAACTTATCTATACCAATTCATCCAGTGCTTTAATGCTGTCAAAATCTTTCCTATTAAGAAGGAAAGTGGAGGGAGGGGGCAATGTAAGATATGTATACATATAATACCTTAATAAAAAAAAAAAAGAAAAAAAAAAAAGAAGGTAAGTGAGTTGATCATGCATTCACATTAAAAAGTTCTAGGCTAAAATGTTAAAAGAATGAGTAAAAAGAAACAAATTTTTTTGAATGCCTAAATATGCCAGGCACTGGAATGTTTTAAGACAAAGCTCAATACTTTTTAAGTGAAATAAACCTAGGAGACAATAATTATTAATAAAAAGAAAAGTGCAATTGTGAAATCTACATTTCAAAGAGAACAGATTTTTAGATTTAGAGCATTCTCTGTACTAAGACTAGCTCTAAGCAAATTTGTGAAGAAATCTCATTATACTGTTGGAGTCCCTAATTTCCCTTTGGTCTTCTCCCCTTTTTTCCTATTCAGGCTCTCAGTTTCCCCAACATCTCTCTCATCGTTCTTCCAAGGAAGACTTATTCAAAAACAGACCTGATAAATTCATACTAAATTGTAAATTAATATTTTAGTTTATTAGCCTGCTCTCTAAGAATATTTGAGAAGAGAATGGCATTCTATCTGTGGAACTCTTTTCCCTAATAAAGGAGGCAAAAGCCGTTATTTTCAGGTGCAGTAGGCTTTCCCAAGTTTCCCAGATTCACATTATAAGCTATAGGATATACTCTATGTCTGAAAGCAGTCCTAGACAAAACATTCAAGTGGTAAATGCTTACTTTGTTTATGAATGAGATCAGTGCATATTCCAAAAATACAATCAGCCAAAAATCTAAATACAATTTTCATTATGTGGTTATATCTTTTGATATTTAAGAAATCAGATTTTTTGAGGGTAGTGAACACACCATATAATATACAGATGATGTATCATAGAATTGTACACCTGAAATTTATATACTTTTTTATTAATCAATGTCACCCCCAATAAGTTCAATTTAAAAGATGTTTTTTTCTTTTGTGTTATATTTATTAAACTCATCACTTATTTATGTCTCTAAATGAAAAGAAGATAATCTGGTTGATATGGTTTACAGCGGTTGCCAACCAGTGATCCTCGGACCATTGGTGGTCTGTGAGGTCCGAAAGGTGGTTTAGAATTTCTCCCATGAAGTGGAAAATTCTAAATAAGGCAATTAGAAAAAAGAGAGCTTATTAGAAATACAAAAAACTAACATTTGTTAACTATGAACCATATGTTAGGTGGTTTCATGCTATCTCATCTAATTAGTAAATTAAATGTGCTAAAATTCAAAATTTAAATATACTTACAAACACATACATACCATGTTTGATAAAGCTACTCTGTCTTTAGGAACAACCAATGAGATATCAAAAGTGGCTTTGATGGCAGGCTCATCCCAGCAAGGAAAAGCCCTCCGAGCATCAGTAGCCTAAAAAAAGAAAAAGAATATGAAATGTAAGTATCACTGATTAACTCAGCAGTCATCTCTTCCTCTCTATTTCTATCATTCCTTCACTTGTGCAAATATTTACTTTCTACTTAGTGCTAGGCAACAAGCTAGGAACTAACTACAAAGAAACACAAGGCTTATTATAATTGTCACATAGTAAGGAACTATATCTTCTATAGATCATAACAATTTTGTAAAAATATATTTTATTTCTATTATTTTTTATTAAAAATATATTTTATTGATTTTTCAAAGAGAGAAAAGGAAAGGGATAGAGAGTTAGAAACATCGATGAGAGAGAAACATCGACCAGCTGCCTCCTGCACACCCCCCACCGGGGATGTGCCTGCAACCAAGGTACATGCCGTTGACCAGAATCGAACCCAGAACCTTTCAGTCCGCAGGCTTACGCTCTATCCACTGAGCCAAACCAGTTTCGGCTGATCATAACAATTTATAGCATCGATTTTCAACCAGTGTGTCCCAAGAATTTGTAAAACATTCAATACCTGACTATTTAATCAAAGGCACTGACCTCTTTTCCTTTAGATTACCAAATAAAGAAATGACATCAGCCAACACAATAGCTGTCCTGTGTGAATAAATAAAAATTATACCTATTTTTTTTGCCATTTTGGCAAAAACGTATTTTTTGGTGTGCTGTAGAATTTTAGTAGTTTATGTGTGCCATGAGATGAAAAGGGTTGAAAATCGCTGATTTATAGTATTAGTTATTTATAATTTTATATATATTTTATATTTTTGTTGATTTTTAGAGAGGAGTAGGAAAGGGGGGAAAGAGAGAGAAACATCAATGTGAGAGAGAAAAATCGATCAGTTGCCTCCTGTTTGCACCCTGACCAGGGATGGAACCCTCAACCTGGGTGTATGAGCTCTGACCAGGAATCAAATCCACAATCTTTTGGTGTACAGAATGATGCTACAACCAACTGAGTCCCACTGGCCAGGGATATAATTATATACATATATTTTTAAAAATAGATTTTATTGATTTTTTTTTTTTACAGAGAGGAAGGGAGAGGGATAGAGAGTTAGAAACATCGATGAGAGAGAAACATCGATCAGCTGCCTCCTGCACACTTCCCTCTGGGTTTGTGCCCGCAACCAAGGTACATGCCCTTGACCAGAATTAAACCTGGGACCACTGAGTCCGCAGGCTAATGCTCTATCCACTGAGCCAAACCGGTTAGGGCTATAATTACTTTTTTTTTTTTTAATTTTTTGTGAGTTTATTTGAGCCTTACTGTCGACATATGTCGGGAAGCAGAACCTCAACAGATTGAGATAATGCTCCAAAGAATGGCGGGTTACATTTCTCTATTTATACACTGAAATCAAAGGAGGGACATAGGTAGGTTACATGAAATTTATTGGTGATGGAGTAAGGAGGCGAGAAAAAGCACAGCGGGATTGGATAAAAAGTAAAATGATGGAAGTGTACTCAGGTGAGTGCAGGAACAATTAACATAATAACAAAGGAATTTGAGGCATCTGTCCTGGCGCCTACCACATTTGGTTGTGCCCCAGGGGCTCCGTATAATTACATTTTTGATAAAAATATTTCAAAAATGGAATGCAAATGGCTCCATCAATAATGTTAACACAATAAGAGTATAGAGAGGGTCAATAGTATACTGTAAGGATTCAGAATTGGGAAAATATGATAGGTTGCCTCTCTGGCTTTTATTTCAAAAGTAAAAATATTTTCAGAATCTTTGATGTACTTTGTTCTTTATCTGGAATGTTAGCAATGGGAATAAAGACAGACATTTCATCAATTCTAAGGAGGTAATTTGTTCAATGGCATTTCCATATACTAAACATAAAACTGTCACCACTTGACTTACTTAAATAGACCTCATTCTTTCTTTAAAAGTAAAAACAGAGCACAGTTGTTAAAGCAAAATAAAATTTAGTGGTTCAATAGAATATCAGTTGCAAAAGGACAAAATTAAATAAAAGAACAAAACAGAAAATAAAGAACTAATGACAATATTCTGTGTCATGAAAAGGAAGTAACAAAATATACAGAAGTAGCCAAAACTGGTTTGGCTCAATGGGTAGAACGTCGGCTTGGGGACTGAGGGGTCCTGGGTTCGATTCCAGCCAAGGACATGTACCTTGGTTGTGGGCATATCCCCAGTGGGGGGTGTGCAGGAGGCAGCTGATCAATGACTCTCTCTCATCGATGTTTCTAACTCTCTGTCCCTCTCTCTTCCTCTCTGTACAAAATCAATAAAATATTTTTTTTAAATATATATATATTTTTAATATATATATATATATATATATATACAGAAGTAGAGAAAGTAGAGAAGTAGAAAGATATTTATATATATTATATATATATACAGAAGTAGAGAATGTAGAGAAGTAGAAATATATATATATATTTAAAAAAAAAAATATATATATATATACACAGAAGTAGAGAAACCCTGAAAAGGGTTTTCTAAAGAGGAAAAATGTTAGATGGCTGATTGCACTCTCAAAAAAATTAGATTAAAATTCTGTCAAAGAATAAAAAAGACATGTGAAAAGTAAGTAGAGTATAAGAAAAGAAATGGCAGTAAAGAGAACTTAAATTAGGAGCAGAAGCAATACAGAAAGAAATTTATACTAGAGGAAATTAAATGAATGATACAAATAACAAAATTTAAAGATTTCTGAAATATTCAAAGGATAAAGTGATGAAAGCAATCAAAGGCACGTTTGCATGATAAACTCAGAATATGTATACACACACACACACACACACACACACAAACACATGCTACATTGCAGGTAATAAATTTTCAATAATTATATTGCTTTTATACTAGTACCTTTCTTAATTAAAATTATCCTTAGCATTTGACATGTGTGGTTTTTCCTATTAAATTAATAGTAATCCTGTTTTTCTCCCTCTTATAATGAAAATAATTGGCTGAATATAATATAAAAATCTAAAATCATAAATATAATTATGGCCAAAGGCACCTAGCATCAAATGATCACACAAATAATAAAATAAACCTTTGTAAAAATATCTCATTTAAGATCATAATACTTCAGAAAAGAATACCATACCTCAAACTGTGTGACAGCAGCATAGCGTACCTCTCCAGAAGGGGTAGTATATTTACTTCTATAGAAACCTTTCATTTTGTCATTCAGTTCTCCAACAAAATCTATCTTTAAGGTTCCTGTACCTGTGATTGAAGATAAATGAAAACCACTTTTAGGGAAATGTTAAGTACAAGTTATCAAAAATATATCCGTAAGACAATAATTCGACAGGCTATTTACAATATTTAAATCAATCCTTCCTTTCTCACATACCCCTCCTGGCGATGGAGAGAATATAGTATTTACTAAAGTTACATGGCAGACTAATCCTAAAGTAAACTTAAAGTCATGTATAGGGTGGGTAACTGCTTAGAAAGTTCTTCAACTGTATTATTAATCTCAAATGACCATTAAAAAAACAGAAAAAGAAATGAACATTTATTATTAAATGTATAACATGCTATTGTGTTTTAAAAGTATTTACAAACTTGCAAATACCGTGTTTCCCCGAAAATAAGACATCCTCCGAAAATAAGACCTACTTACAGGTTTCCTTCTGAGTTAAATATAAGGCATCTCCCCGAAAATAAGGCCCCCCCTAGGCTCTGTCTCAGAATGTTATTGCTAAACATGAGAGATTTGGTTCACTGATTCTGAAAGAAATGGAGTCACAGGAAATTCAGGAATTGAATTGTTATGATGATGTTCCAGAAGATGATGACATGATTGTCATTGAATAAATGAGTAAATTCTTGATACTGTAGGATTCACAGTTTGTCTGGTTTGTGTTGACAACTACCGTACTACCGTACCATATACAGGTAATAAATTTCCTTTATTTTCATTTAACAATAAATGTGTACCGTATTCTTCTTCATGGAAAAATAAGACATCCCCTGAAAATAAGACCTCGCGTATCTTTGGGAGCAAAAATTAATATAAGACACTGTCTTATTTTCGGAGAAACAGGGTAAATATTGTCTCAGATGAGGAAACAGGCAGCAAAGTTAAATAACTTGTCCAAGATCATACAATTAGTTAAGTAGCAAAAATGAGATAAAATCTTAAACCTGTTTAATTTAAAATTCATGCTTCCTGCCCATTTTACCATGTAAATTGGTCCTTTTAGATGAATTCATGTCAATACCTTTATCATTAAGAAAAGACACTATCTGCTCATTCTACATGGAACAGTGAGTCCACACTTTTTAGGAGCCACAAGGAATACCAATGATTTGATCATCCAAAGGGTATAAAACAATTCTTAGAGCCACCTCAATCATTTGCAATCTGATATGAAAGAAATACATTTAATCAATAATTATTAAATACAAATAAAAATGAATATTTAACCTGAATATATATTCTATTAGAGGCCTGGTGCACAGACTCATGCATGGGTGGGATCCCTCAGCCTGCTTAGCAAGCAGGGCCAATTAAAGCCTTCTCGAGGCAGATTGGGGCCAGCAGGCTGGGGGAAGGGATATAGGAGGTTGGCTGTGGGAGTGCATTGACCATCAGGGGGCAGTTCTTACATTGAGCTCTGCCCCCTGGTGGTCGGTGCACATCATGGCGACTGGTCAACCAGTCATAATAGTAGCTTAGGCTTTTAAATATATAGACTAGAGGCCCAGTGCACAAAATTCATGCACGGGGGGGGGGGGGGTCCCTAGGCCTGACCGAGATCAAGACCCCTCAGGTTCCCCAACTCCCCACCTCCTCCTTCCCCTGCAGCCCACATCCACTGCCACCCACCCCCTGGTTCTCAGTCCCAGCCCTGGGGGCCAACCGCCACCACAAGGGGAGGTGGGGAGGGGGGAGGAGCCAACAGGAGCCAACTGCAACCGTGACAGCTGATTGAGGTCTGCTGGCTGTGAGGTTTGTCAACAGTCCAAGGAGGGAGCTGGCCATTGGCCCCACTGAGAAAGGGGCCACATGTGCCGCCACTCACCCCCGGTTCTCCATCCCAGCCCAGGGGCCTGGCCCCAATCAGGCGATCAGAGCCTGACAACCAGGAAGAGGAACCAGGAACTTGGCCAATAGGCCCCTCAGCAATCAGGGCCTGTGGGCTGGGAAAACTCCTGAGTTGAGCATCTGTCCCCTGGTGGTTAGTGTGCTTTTATATATATATATAGATAGATTATTGTACAGATACAAAACCAACTCAGATAAAATGGGATTTTTTTTGGTGAGTATATATACTTTTTTCATAAAAGAAATTATCTAGTAGCCATCTACTAAACTCATATGCACAACAAAATAATAGTAATTCCATTCTACATTTTACAAATCAAGTCACAAAAAGAAACAGAAAAATGTTGACTTTAAAAATGATCCTTTTAGCCGAGACCGGTTTGGCTCAATGGAAAGAGCGTCGGCTTGGGGACTGAAGGGACCCGGGTTCGATTCCGGTCAAGGGCATGTACCTTAGTTGCGGGCATATCCCCAGTAGGGGGTGTGCAAGAGGCAGCTGATCGATGACTCTCATCGATGTATCTAACTCTCTATTTCTCTCACTTCCTCTCTGTACAAAATCAATAAAATATATTAAAAAAAAAAATGATCCTTTTAAAGTACCTATGCATACATATTATAGGATCTAGAGTATGGAAGTATAATGAATCAAGATATAGTAGAACTATAAATTAATCATACCCAAACTTTTGTATCATAAAGTTTTAAACTGTCATTTTAGAATGCCATGAAACAATGACACTGACAATGTTCAAAATGCTCTTGTATTTCTCCCTCTACCTTTCAAACATATCTCTTGGATGTTTAAAAACTCAAATCTTCATCTTCCAAAATTGAATTTGCTTTTCAGAAAGATCCAAAAGTTATAAAGAGTCCAAGTTTACGAATAAGTGAATGATGAGTTGTAAACCATTTCTAAACAAAACACTAAGTGTATTTATTAACTACTTAAACTGATGATTTTCTTATGTGCTACAAACTGGTTCTGAAAGTAATTTCAAGTGAAAATTTCAGACTTTTGTATCAAATTCATCACTAAAGCAAGTCCCACATTCTTAAAGTAATCATATTGGGAAAACAGAACAACTGAATTGAAGTTCAATTGAATAGACATTTGTGATTTTTTAAAAATATATATTTTTTATTGATTTTAGAGAGAAAGGGAGAGGGAACGAGAGATAGAAACATCAATGATGAGAGAGAATCATTGATTGGCGGCCTCCTGCATGGTCCCTACCGGGGATCAAGCCCACAACCCGGGCATGTGCTCTTGACCAGAATTGAACCCAGGACCTTTCAGTCCCGCAGGTCGACATTCTATCCACTGAGCCAAACCCGCTAGGGCTGTGATTATTTTTTTTAAATGAGACATTCTGGTCTGGCCAGCAAGGTGCAGAGATTGAGTGTCAACCTATGCACCAGGAAGTCACGGTTCAATTCCCAGACAGGGCACATGCCCGAGGATGCGGGCTCAATCCCCAGTGTGTGGTGTGCAGGAGGTAGGTGATCAATGATTCTCTCTCATCATTAATGTATCCCTCTCTCTCTCTTCCTCTCCTTTTCTCTCTGAAATCAATATAAAAGTATATATTTTTTGAAATCAGACATTCTGTCTTAAGGGACAATGAATAGTTTTTTTATTTTAAAGAGAACGATAGATTACAAGGACAGTAAATGTAAATATAGTAAAAGAATCTGAAAGAGTTCTAAATTACTGATAATTTAAATTTTTAACTACAAAATTTCTCTTTTCTTTAGGAATTCACTGACTTTTTAAAAAAGCAGATATATCAACATTAATAAAGTTTACAAGGAATATCTAATAGATTACCAAAACCCATTCCCTTCTATGTTACAATTCCATTAATAGAATTGGTAAGTCTGCTTTCACTAAGTTAACTGTTAAGGTGTCTTTTATATAACTCAGATTCCATGGTAAATCTACTTTCAACTTTTCCTATTTGGAATAAAATTCGAAACTAAATAAGAAAGGCTGCTTACACTTTTACTTGGTATTAAATCGCCAAGGCCATCAAACCATAACAAGATACTGACAGTGACCACTGCCAAAAGTGGCATACTAAACAAAATACAAAGTATTAGGAAGGGTTATTACCTGAAATTCAAACAAAACACAAGTTAAAAATGTTTTTAATTATTAATAAATTTAATTAGTGTCACATTGTACAATATTAATTACAAAGTATTTATTATTAATGTAGTAGAATGTTAGGCCAAGAAAGAAAAGTAGAAAAAAGAACTTCTAAAAAATTAATTTCACATCAAATTTATACCATATTGAAGAACTGATTGCCAGGGTGACTAATTTTATACATATTTGCACATATAAATTACAATGCTTCCTCAAAGTATATATAATATTTTTATCTGCTTGGGGTGGCAACCCTTTTAAAACATACAATGAGCCGAAACCAGTTTGGAGCGTCAGCCTGCGGACAGAACGGTCCCGGGTTGGAGGTCAAGGGCACGTACCTTGGTTGTGGACACATCGCCAGTGCAAGAGGCAGCTGATCGATGACTCTCATCGATGTTTCTAACTATCTCTCTCCCTTCCTCTCTGTAAAAAAATCAATAAAATATTCTTCCATAAACCATCTGACTCCTTCTTTAAAGATGATGGTTAATGGAAGAATCTGACAATTAAAATTTAAAAATAATAAAAAAAATAAAATAAAACATACAATGAGCTCATTTATAAATTAAACAACTGAAAAATTGAGACTTGCACTAAAAAACTTTAATTGTTTAGTATTTAGGTGAGTATAATAATTATTATAAAAACTGAAGTAGATCTTGAAATACTTTAATACAAATTTAATGAGCCTACTAAATACAATAAAATCAAAGACAGATTATAGAAAAAGAGAGTCAAGGTCTTTGCCTCTGTGTGAATGTTAATATCTTCTAGTGTTTCTCCAAATAAATGCCACTCTACAGGATTCTTAACCACTGATTCTGAGGTTATTAAGTCTTACAAAGATTATGGTAACTTAACACTATTCTAGAATGGTGCCCATTTCAGAAAAGATATTTTACTTAGAGAGAGAGGATGGAAGAGTGAGAGAGAGAAACATCAACGTGAGAGCAGAATATCAATGAGCTGCCTCCTGCATGCCCCTTACCTGGGATCAAGTCCACAATCCAAGCATGTGCCCTGACCAGAAATCGAACTGGCAACCTTGTGGTGCATGGGAAGATGCTCAACCAACTAAGCCATGCTGGCCAAGGCTATTTTAACCTCTTTAAATGCTACGTATGGAATTCTAGGTTGAAATTTAGAATCTCATAACTTTGAAGGAATGGCTTCATTAGAGTCTAGTTTCCATTTTTTTTTTAAATATGATTTTTATTGATTTGATCGGGGAGGGAGGTGAGGGAAAGGGAATAAGGGAAAAGAGAGAAGGGAGACAGAGAGGGAGAGGGGAAGAGAAAAACTGATGAGAGAGAACGATCAACTGGCTGGCTCCTGCATGCCCCCTGGGACCAAGTCCACAATATGGGCATGTTCCCTGATCAGGAATACAATGGCAACCTCTCAGGTCCATGGGATGACACTCAACTAAGCCACATTGGCCAGGGCTAGTTTCCATTGGTGATGGTAAATCAACTGCTATTCTGATCCCTGAACTTTGAGGAGGAATTTCAATTTTTAAGTTATATTCTTAGGTATCTGTTAATGATCATAGCAAAACACTTATATTTATAATAATTTCATACAAAAAAATCCTAGTTAGAAAAGGGCAAAATGAAAGGTCGTTAAGAGCCCTGAATAAAAGATAACTTGCCCAATTAAATTTTTTCTAAAAACACTTTTAGTCCTAGCTGGTTTGGCTCAGTGAATAGAGCATTGGCCTGTGGACTAAAGGGTCCCCGATTCAATTCCGGCCAAGGGCACATGCAGGGGTTGCGGGCTCAATCCCCAGTAGGGAGCATGCGGGAGGGAGCCGGTCTATGATTTTAATCACTGATGTTTCCATCTCTCCCTCTCCCTTCCTCTTTGAAATCAATAAAAATATATTTTTAAAAATACTTTTATATTAAGGCAATGTATTCTCAGTGTAAAAATTATACAAACCAGAGAGAAAAGTGTTAATCAGAATAAAAATCATCAATTACTTCAACAACCAGACATATAATTTTATTTTTATCATTTCAGAGTTATGATTCATCACCCTGGATATGTAATTTTGTATTCTGCTTTTTAATTTCACATTATAATAAGCACTTTACAGTGTTAAGAATTCACAAACCTCACTTTTAATTGCTACTATAGTATATATATTTCACCAGATAGAAACGTCCTACTATGTCATAGCTTGATTATTTCCTTAATGTTGGACAAACACATTAATTCCAACTTTTTACTACCTTAAGTAATGTCTCTGTAGATATCCTTGGAATAAAGCCTTTTCCAAATTTATAATTTTTCTTTAGGATATATTTCTATTACCAGAATTGCTGGGTCAAAGGACATAAACATGTTTAGTCTCTTGAATCATACTGCCAAACTGCTTCTAAATAAATTACATGGATTTACACTCCCACCAAAAATATCAAGTCAGTCATATTATGGAGAATATTTTTAAAATTTCTCTTACAGAACAGACAAAAACTGGCATATC
Source organism: Pipistrellus nathusii (assembly GCA_963693515.1). Lineage (NCBI taxonomy): Eukaryota > Metazoa > Chordata > Mammalia > Chiroptera > Vespertilionidae > Pipistrellus > Pipistrellus nathusii. Next base: position 39,922,908 of record OY882873.1, read on the forward strand.
AGTAACTGTTGTTTTGATATTTCTCATGACTAGGAAGCTGAATATTAGTATATTTTCACATTTAAAAAATATATTTTTTTATTAAGTTCAGAGAAGAGAGGAGAGGGAGACATAGAAACATTAATGATGAGAGAGAATTACTGACTGGGTAGCAGGGAGCAAACCTGCAACCCACGTAGGTGCCCTTGACAGGGAATGGAACCTGTGACCCTCTGGTTCTCAGGCCAATATTTTAACCATTTAACTTCACTGGTCAGGGCTAATCAAAGTCTTAGTGCTTTACCAACAAATTTGTATATAATTTTCCCCACTATTTTAAGTTTGGAAAGTCTTCTATTTTCTTTGTGGTTTTATACCTAATAGTAACATATTAACAAATCTTGCCTTTCATGTCCTCACTAACATTTTATCTATCTAGTCTCCAGTTGTACATCAAAATTATCTATGGGATATTCATATCAGAGATTTGGAATCACAATTAGTTAAAGATGGAGCTAGGTAAATGTATTTTTTAAAAACTGAAACTGAAAAGGTGAAAAACAATGTTCTAGGGTAAAATGAGCATTAATTTTGAGTGTCTCTCTCTCTCTCTCTCTCTCTCTCTCTCTCTCTCTCTCTCTCTCTCTCTCTCTCTCTCTCTCATGTTCCCCCTGGTGGTCCAAAAGCTGCAATATACCTGACTTTAATCTGCTAAAAACATGAGTGGAGAAAATGGCATGCAATGAATTTCTTTGGAAGAAGTATGATGCCACTATTCTTCATCGGACTTTACAAAAGACACATCTCTTACCTGGTTGGAGAGTACTAGGAAAAGACAAGGTGACTTTTTCATCTTCATTCTGATAGTTAAATCCTGTAGCATGTATTTCTGGAATGGAAAAAAAAAAAAAAAAGGTTACAATAAATCTGACTGAACTAATAAGGTTAAAACAGAATGCAGCAATTAACATTTTCAAGAGCAAAATCTCTACTAAAATTAAATTCTTAACTTAATTAAGTTCCTACTAAGAAGAGTGTCATTTCAAACTAACCTCTTAAGGATATTTGACCTTCATTAAATATATTCCTTAAAAATAATCCTTATACATCCTACATTCATTCACAACACTTTATAAGGGAAATGGGGTTACTATAAATGTGAAAAGGTTTTCTACCAGATTCTCAGACCTGCTTCATTCTTGCCTTTGAGTGGCAATATTGCTTTTTATGTTTCAGTCTTACTCATGATCATTTGAAGATTGAGAAAATTGATGAGCTTTCAGTGTTAGAGATACCAATGAAAGTTCTGTTTCCCACCCAAAGATAGGTAACAATTCCAAATAAGACATAAATTATATTAACTTCCAGCAAAATTCTTTGTAGTTACATTTTACGGAAATAAAGAAGGTGTGTGGGTTAAATTAAGGCTTTGATTTGCTTTCTGCCAGGAGTGAGAAGAGACTGCTTATTTGACAGACTTTAGAAAACTTAATTGACACTTTCAGGAAAGAGCTAAGCAGATCAGCTTCCAATCATAGTACATCCCCATCCCAAATGAAAAGTCAGCCCGTCGAAGAGGTAGCCTTAATAAGCACATAAAAATATGCTTAACATCATTAAGTCAAAACCACAGAGAGATACTATTTCACAACCATTAGTATGACTATAATAATAACAAAAAATATAATAGTAAGTGTAAGGGAAGATGCAGAAAAATGGGAACCGGTCAGGGCAAGAATAGCAGTTTTAAAATTGAAACAATAAAACATTGTATTGCTAGATTCCCATTAACGAACACATCAACTACATTATAATACATGTGTATTTAAAAAAAAGTAAAATTTCCTCCAAAAATTTTTCTTATAAAAAAGAGAGTAGCCATGTATTTGAATTTCTTAAAAGTCTCATGTATTATGGGATACTCAACCAATTACTTTACACTGGAAAACGTACTACTTTGCAAATATACATTAGAGTTTGAAATAATCTTGGTCAACACAGTTTTGGATATTCTGTAAATATCCACCATTCATCCAGTAGCTCAAGGCAAAAATATGGAACCATCCTAACTGCCTCCCTCAATATGTGTCTGTCTGTCTCTCATACCATCATCCAATATGTGGATTTAATAGCCTATACCTTTAATCCCAGACTATTTAATGCCTCCACCACTACAGCCCCAGTCCAATAAACCATTATTTCCCTCCTAGACCACTACACAATATCCTTCTGTTTCTATTCTTGCCGCCTTATAATCTATTCTTCTTCACACATCAGCCAGGGTAATGAGAGATCAAAGCCTCTAATAGAGTCCCATAATATTCAGCATGAAAGGCTCAGTCTATTTGAGTTTGACAATTATTTGTTTGTTAGAGAGGACAAAAAAAAGCACTAACCACAAAAGAAAAAAAGTGATAGATCTGATTTAATATTTAAAACTTGTGATTATTAGAATACACTGTTAAGAAAATGAATAGGCAATGCCAAAACAGGTTTGGCTCAGTGAATAGAGCGTCAGCCTGCAGACTGAAGGGTTCCGGGTTTAATTCCGGTCAAGGGCATGTACCTTGGTTGCGGGCACATCCCCAGTAGGGGGTGTGTGGGAGACAATGTTCTATTTTTCTCTCTCATCAATGTTTCTAACTCTCTACTCTCTCCCTTCTTCTCTGTAAAAACTCAATATTTTCAAAACAGAAAATGAATAGGCAAATCATGTGCATATTTTTTTTGTCATCTAAATGACAAAGAACTTGTATCCAGAGATACATAAACACTTCTACAACTCAATGATAAAAAGATAGCAACTAAATTAAAAGATAGGCAGAAACCTGAACAATTTCCTAATGGAAGATATATGAATTTTGCCAAATTTCATTGGGGGAATAGTTTTGACACAATTTATAAGTATACCACTCTCACTGGTGCACAAAAGATGTCCTATGTACTGTTTATAATTGATAAAAAAGTGAGGGATAACCAAGATGTGTAATATTAAGAAATGACTTTGTAAAATGGTACATCTATACAAAGGATAACTAGGCCTTTATGAGACATGTCTACATATACTTCCTTAACTAGATTAAGTTAAAAAAGCAAGATGAAAATATTATAATATATATTACAATCTCAGTTCTGTAATTAAAGAAAAAAATTGCATGTATAAAAGAATTCATATCAAATTATTAACATGGATACTTCTAGAAGTGGAGGAGCAGGTGATATAATGAAAAAAGAAAGAAGAGCCGAGACGGGTTTGGCTCAATGGATAGAGTGTCGGCTTGGGGACTGAAGGGACCGGGTTCAATTCCGGTCAAGGGCATGTACCTTGGTTGCGGGCATATCCCCATTAGAGGGTGCGCAAGAGACAGCTGATTGATGACTCTCTCTCATCGATGTTTCTAGCTTTCTATCTCTCTCCCTTCCTCTCTGTACAAAATCAATAAAATATATTTTTAAAAAAAAAGAAAAAAGAAAGAAGAGGACTTTTACATCTTATATTCTATACTTGACTTTATTACAAGTATTTCTTTTATAATTATAAAATATAAGCAAAAGAATATATTAAAAAGCATTTAATGATATAAACAATAATTGTTTTATAACTGTTCACATTTTAGAAGTTATTCTTATGCAATGTTTACAAAAGTATTTTACACTTTAATAACAATCTTTAGATCATCTTAATATTTGCGAACTATAATTTGTATATGGATTAGGGCCAATAACCTTTGAACCTACAAATAGCTGAAAGAACTATCACATGCTATAGTTCTCATAATGAAATATGTTTCACATTTTAAAATGATGCATCTAGACTTTCGCTTTGGCTGTGACAGCTTAGCTGGTGTCAGAAAAACTATAAAAACTGGGTCAAAATGTTTTTAGTGTTTGGGAATCACACAAAAATTCACTCTATATTCACAGGTTCTTTATTCATTTGTTATATTTATTGACTTCTAAGTAGAACATAGAGACCAATAAAGAAAGAAGAGTCATAAAGTTTGCAGCAGTCTCACTGGGCTGAGGAGAGAAAAATTGGATTTAAGGACTACCAAAGCAGCCAGGATTCAAGGCCAAGATTTCAGAAAAGTGGAATAACAGATGAAGTTTAACATGCTTCATTCAATTTTCCCTCAAGATATCTGCTGACTACTAGATTTAAGTAGTTTTGTAATGGTATGGAAGTAAAAAATAGATTTCAGGCCTAAAAAGTAAGGGAAAACCTTAGTAAAGATTCCTGACAGGGCTATAAACTATCAATAAGTACAAATTGACAGGAAAAAAACAAACTTAACTTGGATCAAAATGATCTCACTTAGTGAAAACATTGAAAGCTTTTCTTTCCCCTATGATCCAGAACAAGACGAGAATGCCTGTTTTTGTCACTTTTATTCAATATAGTACTAGAGGTTCTAGCCAGACTAAACAAGAAAAGGAAATAAAAGACATCCAAACTAAAAAAGAAAAAATAATTATCTCTGTTCATAGACAAAATAATCTTATATGTAGGAAACTCTAAAAGTTCCACAAAATAAAAACAAAACAATAAAAAACCAAATAACTATAAGAATAAACAAATTCAGCAAAGTTATAGAATACAAAACCATCATTTAAAAAAATCAGCTGTATTTCTATACATTAATGATGAACAATCTCAAAAGAATTTAACAAAACCATTCCAATAGCATAAAGAATATATAATTCTTAAGAAAAAATTTAATCAAGGAAGTGAAAGACCTACACACTGAAAATTACAAAACACTGCTGAGAGAAATTAAAGAATATACAAATTGCCCTGGCCTGGTGGCTCCATTGTTTGGAGCATTGCATCATACACCAAAAGGTTGTAGGTTTGATTCCCAGTCAGGGCATGTACAGGAGGCAACATACCGATGTCTTTCTCTTTCTCTTTCTCTTTCTCTGTGTTCTCTCTCTCTCTCTCTCTCTCTCTCTCTCTCTCTCTCTCTCTCTCTCTCTCTCTCTCTTCCCCCCTCCATCTCTCTCTCTCTTTCTCCAACCCCCCTCTAAAAATCGATAAAAACATATCCTTGGTGAGGATTAAAAAAACAACAACAAATAAATGGAAAGACATATTCCATCCATGGATTTAGAAGACTTAATATTGTGAAGATGTACATTATATCCAAAGTGATCTATGGATTCAATGCAGTCCCTCTCAGAAGCCCGACAGTATTTTTTGTAGAAATTTAAAAATCCATCCAAAAATTCATGGAATCTCAAAGGACTCCAAAGAGCCAAAACAATCTAGAAAAAAGAACAAAGTTGAAGTATCATATTACACAGCTATAGTAAGAAGAGAGAGAGTATAGTACTAGCATAAAGACAGATATAAAGGATTGGAGTAGAACAAAGCGCCCCAAAATGAACTCTTCCATATATGGTCAAGTGATTCTCAATGAGGGTGCTAAGACCATTCAATGGAGGAAAAACAGTGTTGGGAAAACTGAATATACACATGCAAAAAAAAAAAAAAAAATGAAGTTAGACCTTTTATATCATATAGAAATTTTAACTCAAAATGGATCAAAGGCCTACATGTCAAAGTTAAAATTATATAATTCCAGAAAAAACACACAAAACATAACCTTAAATTTTGCAATAACATCTTAAATAGGTCATACAAAAACATGAACTATAAAAGAAAATTAAGTAAATTGGAATTCATTGAAATTAAAAACTTATGCTCTTTAAAAAGTACTGCAATGAAAATGAAAAGGCAAGCCGGAACCGGTTTGGCTCAATGGATAGAGCATCGGCTTGGGGACTGAAGGGTCCCGGGTTCGATTCCGGTCAAGGGCACGTACCTTGGTTGCGGGTATATCCCCAGTAGGGGGTGTGCAAGAGGCAGCTGATTGATGACTCTCTCTCATCGATGTTTCTAACTCTCTAGCTCTCTCCCTTCCTCTCTGTACAAAATCAATAAAATATATTTTTTTTAAAAAGAAAAGAAAATGAAAAGGCAAGCCACAGATTGGGAGAGAGTATTTGCAAACATGTCCAAGAAAAGCTTATATCTGGAATATATAAAGAATTCTTAAAATTCACTAAGAAGATAAACAACTCCCATCCCCAAATGGCAAAAGGTCTGAATAGTTATTTCACCGAGATAGACATGGGATAGATAAAAGGCAGCCAATCAATGATACTCTCACATCAATTGATGTTTCTCTCTATCTCCTTTCCTCTCTAAAATCAATAAAAAGATATTTTTTAAAAGTTGAATATTTTTATATGAGATATATACTCTCTAGTTCAGCTTCTGTCCCAACATTCTTACTTTCCTACATCCAGCCCAATTCATTAATTTTTATTATTTGCTTAACCCCAAGGGTAACTTTGGTTTGAGCCCCTACCATATATCTTGTTATTCTTGGAGCCCTAGTCAGTTTGGCTCAGTGGATAGAGCATTGGCCTATGGCCTAAGGGTCCTGGGTTCAATTCCAGCAGGAAACATTCCCAGGTTGTGGGCTTGATCCCTAGTGAGGGGCATGCAGGAGGCAGCCTATCAATGATTCTCTCTCATCATTGATGTTTCTCTCTCTCCCTCTCCCTTCCTCTCTGAAATCCATAAAAATTTTTTTTAAAAGTTATACTTGGATTCCCTTTACATAAAATTTTTGTATGAAATTCTGTATCATATTTCAATATATTAGTATTAGCAATTTTCCCTTCTCTTTCAATCTCCCTGATTTGAGGGTTAGTGCTTAATTAGTTGTATATGTATCTTCAGAATGATACTGCAATTCTATTGCAAAAAAGATAGTGGGTTATTAATGCTATTATTAATGCACACATAATTATATGACAGAATATATATTACTAATAGCTAGACAAAAGCTGATGATCAAGTGTCAGGAACCTTTCCTTTTTTTCAAGTTAATAGTTTTGCTTAAAATTATTAATGTCTGGCAATATTTCTTCTAAACCATTTTATCCTTTTAACACACACATGTACCTATGCACACACTAAAAACTACAATCATATTCAAGAATAACATGCTAAAGTTTACATGTCTTATATGGATAAATCAGTGATGCTGGTGGATCTGAAACTATTCTATATAATAAAAGACTAATATGCTAAGTGATCATCCAGCATATTAGTCTTTTATTATATAGAATAGTTTCAGATCCACCAGCATCACTGATTTATCCATCCAGTCGGCTGTTCAACCAATCAAAGCATAATATGCTAATGATATGCTAAGGCTACTCAATAATTCACTATGATGTGCACTGACCATCAGAGGGCAGACAGTGAACCGGTAGGTTTGCTTGCTGCTGGAGTTTGGCCAATCAGTACTGAACAAGACAGGCCGGACACACTCTGGAGCCCTCCCGTGATCCCTCCCAGGCTGGCCAACCTCCTTTGTCCCTCCCCAGCCCTGCTTGTGCATTGGTGGGGTCCCCTGGCCTGACCTGTGCCCTCTCTTAATCTGGGACCCCTCGGGAGATGTTGGAAAGTCAATTTTGACCTGATCCCACAGGCCAGGCCGAGGGACTCCACTGGTGCACAAATTTCATGCACCGGGCCTCTAGTAAACTATAATGTTGTATGAAATATTATGTCACTGATTAAAAAAAAGTTTTTTTTCTTACAAACATATACCTAGCAGAGTATAGTGAGGGAAACATTGATACAAATCTTTCAAGTGATCATTTTCTATGTGGCTATGCCCAAGCCATCTATTAATGATAAATTAAAAGACTCTTTACCTGTCAGGACCTGAGTTCAGGCACTCAAAAGTTTCGTATTTCTCTTGAAGAAGCTGATGACAATACTAATCCCTGCACTGTGTAGGGAGGTGCATTCCTTGCACTGGCTTAAGTGCTAGTGATTTCACCAACCCTTGAAGTGCAGAACAGTAAAAAAACAGTTTTCAGCCGTTTTTCTTACTGATTTCTCATTTTTAAAATATTACAAAGTAAGATCTTAGATATATTTTTTAAATAAATTAGTTCTGTTTTATAAAAGGCAGTGCCTTAGTTTAAAGAAACACATGCCAATAGATACTTCTGAGTTATTGCACATATAAGATGGCCTTTTCAATAATTAAAAACTTACACAAAAAAGCAAAAATCGTATGCTTTCAAATAATTTTCTAATTTTACCTTAAAGCACCAAGATTTGGTGGCTACAAATATGTAAATCGGTCTTGCAGAAGGCACCCACCGATATTAACAGGTACTACATGAGATTAGCTGGGTTAATAAACCGTGTCTCTCGTACTGACTCATTTGTTCCCCTGCCATCAGCATAGAGCCCTGGGAGGAGCTGGAAGTCAAATTCATAACTACTAGTTTATAAAGCAACATTATACTCTCTCATAAGATAAAAATAAAAAATGTTGCCCTGGCTGGCACGGCCAGTGGTTAGAGTGTCGGCCTGCACATCAAAGGATCTCAGGTCCGATTACCCAGTCAAGGGCATGCACCTGGGTTGCAGGTTCAACATCCCCACCCCCATTGTGGCACGTGTGGGAGGCAACCAATCTATTTGTCTCTCTCACATTGATGTTTTTCTTTCTCTCCACTCTCCTTTCTTGGCCTCCCTTCCACTCTCTGAAAATCAATGGGGAAAAATATCCTTGGGGGAGGATTAAAAAAAAAATTTTAATGCTACTATGTCCAAGGGTAAAATTAAGGTATATAAGCTATATATTATATATATGAAAGGCAAAATCTATCTTTGTTTCTGACTGAAATCCTAAAGTGCCAAATTCGTACAACTTTTCAATCTCTTATACTCCAAAATAAAATGGTTTACACACGACTCCAGGATTTTCTGTTGCTGTAGGAGAAATGGGTTGAGAAATGTACCTTAGCTAGTTCTAAAGAAAATATTTTATGTATCTAAAAAAAATTAATATTTTATCTGAATTCTCTCCAAATCCTCTTCATTTCCTTTAAGTTTTCATTTCTCTCCTGACCCTCTTAGTGAGAACATTAACACTACTTCCTTGAGGTTCATATCATTATGAGTTGGCACCATGCAATTATACATTTTCAAAATTCTTACTTTATAGTTTAGTAGAGGAAGATAAAAAACAAACCAGAGGCCTAGCTGGTTTGGCTCAGTGGATAGAGAATTGGCCTGTGGACTGAAGGGTCCCAGGTTTGATTTTGGTCAAGGGCACATGCCCGGATTGTGAGTTCGATCCCCAGTGGGGGACATGCAGGAGGCAACTGATCAATGATTCCCTCTCATCATTGATGTTTCTCTCTGTCCCTCTCCCTTCCTCTCTGAATTCTATAAATAAATAAATAAATAAATAAATGAATTCTTTAAAAATAAATAAATAAAAAGGAAAATGATTAGCTTGGTATGTTTCTAAATTACATATATATGTATATATACATGTACATCCAAGCCTTAAATGTTACTTTTATGCTTCTTTTCAGTATAATGTAAAAGAGAGGGAAACCAGCAATGCAAAATGTAAAAAGGTCAAATTTTTAACTTATTTTATACCAAATGAAAAGACTTTCTAAGAGGAAATCTTAGAGTAGTAGAAACTAACCAATCAATCATTTTGACAAGGAATGTCAAGGTAAAGTAAAAATTAAAAGCAATTCAACTCCAATATTAACATACCTTTGAGTTTGTGCCAAACTGGGTAACTTTAAAATATGCAGCTTATGTAGAAATAAGTTCATGCCAAAACTGATTACTAAATTTAATCCTTATTGTAATTATAAGATCTAATATAGTTCTCATTTTAAAGATGTTCATTAAGTTCCTACTCATTCTATGCCATGTTTCTTTTTAATCTATTCTTCCCCTGTAACTAACTCCATCATTTAGCTTCTAACCTTCATCTTTGATATCATAAAGCAAAAGTTTTTCTCTTAGTTAAGAGGAAGACTTATCTCAATTTTAATTTATAGTTCAAGAGGAAAAAATTTTTTAGGAAAACCACATATGAACTAAGCCAACTTGATGAACCTTTCGTGTTCAAATTGCTTAATTTTTAAAATAACTCATTAGTTTTTTAAAGCATGGTATTATGTTCATTTTATACTTAAAAGTGATTTGTCTAGAGTCACAAAATAAGTTAATGTTTGAAGTAGAATTAAAATTGTGACATTTCCATTATCTGGTAGTACAATCAGATTATACTATTGAAATATTTCCCATGAATATCTTAAGAATTTTTCTATTTCTAAAGTAAAACTGGTATCTTAATATAATGTATACTTACACATGCACACAAAAGTACACACAAATACAGGGTGCAGCAAAAGTTGGTTTATAGTTGTTTGTATGAAAAATAAACAATATATATATATATAAAAGGTTAAGCAACTGGCCGACTGGCCAACTGGCCAGTAGGTATGATGTGCACTGACCATCAAGGGCAAACACTCAATGTAGGAGCTGCTGAGTGACAGCAACTTTGCTGAGTGCCCTCTCACACTCCTGGACCCTTCGGGGGATGTCAGACTGCTGGTTGCAGCCAATCCCTGCAGACCAGCCAGAGGGACCCTTCCAGCTGGAAGAACCCCACTCACTCCACAGATGCTGTTTGAGCCCTGGCACCTCCCCAGGTGCGGCTGACCAGGGAGAGATTGCGGGAGGTTAGCTCCAGGGTGTATCAGCCCATCTCGCCCAGTCCTGCCCCACTGGCCACCTTCTTTATTTTTTAAAAAATTTCATTTTATTGTTTAAAGTATTACAAATAGTAGTACATGTGTCTCCTTTTTCCCCCCCATTGACTTTTTTGGCCACTTTCTAATTAATTTCCTTTCAGTGTGCATGAATCCATGCACTCGGCCTCTAGTAATTAATAAAGAATACCAGATTAAACTGTCTTTCATGTACTGAACTATAAACACCTACTTTTGTCCCACCCTGTACATAACATACACATACAAATAGAACAGCAAATTAAAATGAAAAACAGCTCTTACCTTCATCTCCCTCTGGTACATATGAAGCTGTAATAATGTCAATATCAGCACAATTCATCACAATCTGATTGGTTGCCTGCCTCACCTAAGGGAAAAGAAAAACCAGCAATGTCAGAAATAGCTTGATTAATATTTATATCTTCAACTTGACTTAATATATGTAGCAAACCTTTTATTGTTTTAAAATATATTTTTATTTATTTCAGAGAGGAGGAGGAGGAGGAGGGAGAGGGAGAGAGAGAGAGAGAGAGAGAGAGAGAGAGAGAGAGAGAGAGAGAGAAAACACATCAATAATGAGAATCATTTATTGGCTGCCTCCTGCACGCCCCCTACTGCACAACTCGGGCATGTACCCTTGAACAGAATCAAACCAAGGACCTTTCAGTTTGCTGGTTGATGCTCTATCCACTGAGCCAAACCAGTTAGGGAGAGGCAAGCTCATTAAAACTTAAACTATTTATGCATCAATGGTAGAAATAAATGATCAGCTGCCTCCTGCACCCTTCCTACTGAGGATCGAGGCCACAACCCAGGCATGTACCAGTACCTTAACCAGGAATCAAACAGATAACCTCTTGGTTCATGGGTCGATGCTCAACCACTTAGTCACGTTGACTGGGCAAACATGATTAATTTTAAACTAAAATTATCTGACCTATATTACAAATAGTATGCTATCAAGCCTATAACACACTGTCAAAATCTCTAACACATAAAGTGTTGGCTCATTATATATTTTGGCTCAATAAAAAACATCCTTCTCCCTGGCTGGGTAGCTCAGTTGGTGGAGCATCCTTTCCATATACCAAAAATATGGGGTTCTATTTTGGTCCTTCGATCCTCAGTAGGGAGTGTGCAAGAGGCAGCTGATGGATGTTTTTATTGCTCTATTCCTCTTCCTTACCCTTTCTCTAAAATCAATAAAAACATATTATAAAAAATTATGATTATGTATGGTTTGTTAGTAAAATGATTACTGTTAGGTATAGCTTTTTTATTATATTACTCCTGTAGGTAATATAGCCAGGTTTCGAGTTCAATCCCAGGTTGGAGCACATAAGGGACGCGGCCAACTATGTGTTTCTCTCACATCGATGTTTCTCTCTCTCTGTCTCTCCCCCTATGCCTTCCACTCACTCTAAAAATCGATGGAAAAAAATATCCTTCAGTGAGAATTAACAAACTAACAAAAAAATCCTTTTCATAAGTCAAATCTTCTTGTTCCTAAACAAAAAATGTCATTTAATAAACTTTTTTTTTTAATTTAGTATTATTTCACCAGAACATAGTCAAACAACACTAAAACTTTTATGACCCAACTGGCCACTTATAGCATTACATCTGACAACATCAAAATCTTTGCCTATTCATAAATATGACTTTTTAAAAATTCAGAAACAGAGAAATGAAGCACTTACTGGTTGTTCGCCAAAGGGCAAAATGAATCAAAACCTTTCAGAGTTTGAAGTTTATGTCAACAAAACAATAACAGGAGTTTAGTTATATATCTTAATCTTTATCTAGGCAACTATTTTCATCCATCAACATCTACAGTGAATTTAATAATAGCCAAGCAGTTAATCTACCAATGTCAAGATACCAGTACAACACTACATATGCCAAATGATACCATTTATCTCACTACTATTATAATATTCTGAGGGAAAGTGTGTACTTTGGAAAGACATGGTGCACAACATCCAGTTACAAGTACATTCCAATTCCTCTCATGATTAGAGAAAACCCACTTGTTTATACTAATGGATTAAGCTACTTGTTGAACAGCTACTAATTTTTTTTCCAGGAATTACTGCCATTTCTGGAAGGGTGGGAGTAAAGAAACAAAGGGACAAAAATACTTAATAATTAAATTAAACTCACATTTTAAAAATCTGAAATATCTGTCTCATATTAGAGATGCACTTAAAACAACAAAATAATCCATAGAAAATGCTTATAATAGCATTTAGTGCCTGATACATAGTAATCACTGAATAGATATTATTAAGGCTCCCACACAAAGACCAAGAGTAAATGTGCTCCAATCATAAAAGATATTACTCTGAATATCATCTAACAGCACTCACCTAACAGTTTATAAAGCACCCGATCAGAATCATATAAAATTTAAGAATTAGGTACTGTGATATATATCCTGTTTCCCTGAAAATAAGACAGTGTCTTATATTAATTTTTTCTCCCAAAGTTGCGCTAGGTCTTATTTTCCGGGGATGTCTTATCTTTCCATGCGCTAGGTCTTATTTTCGGGGAAACATGGTAGCATTTTGGATATCAGCATATATGTATTGCCCAAGGAAGGCAATTTAAAAAAAAAACTCATATAGACTTAGGCATATGCTTAAGTGGTTGATTACTACACTAGAACACTTCTTTTTAATGCTTTTCCAACAATAGCACTGACCTGATGATTCCGTATTTGATTTCTCACATTCTAACATCATCCTGTTACTGTTAGTGATATGACTTGTGTGTTCCACTATCAAAATAGTAATAGTGTGGCCGGTGTGGCTAAGTGGTTGAGAGTCAACCCATGAATCAGGAGGTCAGGGTTCGATTCTGGTGAGGACACATGCCAAGATTGCATAATTAATTCCCAGTGGGGGCTGGGGGCAATTCTCTCTCATCATTGATGTTTCTCTCTCTCTCTCCCTTCATTTCTCTAAAATCAATAAAAATCTATTTTTAAAAAATACAGGTAACTATGCAAAGGATTTTCAGTTTTCAAGCTTAAAAGAGAGCAAATGCTAAAGTTAGCATATAAAATTGTGTTGCACTTCAACAGAACCAAAGCTAAGTAATAGCTCTACTGAAGAGGTAGCTTGACCATTTTACAATGGAAGTTTCCTATGAACTAGGAAGTCAGCAATTTGAGGTATTTTTTCTGCCCCTGAATGAGTCTTGACTACAATCATTCAGAAATACACCTTACATAGTAAGACTCAAGAGGTTTTTTCTGGCTGCCCAAATGCTGAGATTTTAGTAAAAGGAAATCTCCAGTGTAACAATTCCAAATACCAGTAAATCTGAAGCCTGAGTCACTTTGCGTAACAAACAATTTCATCGTTAAAATTTTGTAATAATTGTCTTTGTGGAACAGGGCTATAATTTCTTAAGACCATAAGGAGCAAATAATTAGTAAGCACAAGGTGAGCCAAGTTTTCTAATAATAAATACATTGAAAGAGCAAGTTACAGAAAGTCATAATAAGTACCAATAATGTAAAAATGTTAAACACACAAAACATTGCTCTTTATTGCCTGTGGCTACTTACATACACAATAACACTTTTAAATTACACACAAGAAAATACTCACCTACCTAAAGAAAGAAGTTACCGCTGGGTATGAGTGGAAGAGATGGAAATGGGCTTTAGTGATGCCTGTGACATTTTATCCTCCCCTCCCTCAAAATCATGCAGTCTGAAGCAAATGGGGCCAAATATTAATAACTGCAAAATCTAGGTGGTGGGTTAATTTTCCAATTTCTTAAATATTTCATAATTTAAAATAAAAACTTTAAGTGATTACAAGTGGCCAAATAAATTGAGAACTACATGCATGTATGGTGTTCAAAGTGAAATCTCCAAGGTCTACAGAACTAATCTCAGTTAACAACAAAACAGCAGCTATTAGAAGGCTCAGTCCTTTGCCACTGACTCACATACAGATTAGAATAAGACTTAATTTTACAATAAGCACAGCTCATTTACTATGTAGCAAAGTTCAGAGACATTTCATAAGTTTCAATTTACTACTTAAAACCACATTTATCCAGGTTGTATTGACAGTATCAATTATCCAGAACCAGGAAGTTAAAAAAAAAAAAAAGCCTTTATGGAAAGCCAGAAGAGTTAATACAAAGTCCATACACACAGCTCATACCCTTCACTCAAAGGAGAATCCATCAAACCCTCTCTTAGGAATGTCTTTATAAATTCAAACAAGCCTGTTTATCTGGTTACTTAGACCTCTTCAGATCAAGTTCAGTAAAATAAAAGAGGCAAGAAATTTCACAACAGGCAGCAACAAGGCACAATAAGCAGCAAAAAATAATAGCCTCAAAGTAAGAAAACAAACAAATAAAAAAACTTTAAAGAACAGATATGAAACTAATATATATATCATAGTACATAGTTTTGAGTAATCTATGACTATAAGTATCAATGACAGATGGTCAGAATGGTGTACAGTATTTTAAAAAAGAAAAGAAACAAACCTAGATTATGAGGAAGTATAGACTTTTTTTAAAATAACAGATTTTAGAAATATTTTCATCCTAATCAGTAAATATTTTTAAAATTCTAAATGCCTCAATGGGTATGCTTCATTTATCTAAAAAATTCATTGCAGAATTCATTACTTTATCTGATATCAGATAAAGCTTCACATATAAAAATTTCTTAGGTGTTTCTTCATACCTACATTTCAAGAAACAGAATAGAAAATCTGAACAAATTCAATTCCTTATCCAATCTTTCAAATTTAATTTCTTAAGACCATTTAGTGTTCTAGTACAATACTGGAGAAATTATTAATTTTATCATTTTTAAAGTAATAAAGATGACCAAATTTACTGCAAATGCTAAAATGGGGCAGAAAATTCCATAACACGGGGTTGACAATAACATCCATTTATGTGTCAACTTTCAGTGTTCCAAACAAACTGCTGTATCTGTACCTCTCCTGAAAGTGCCGATTCAGTCACCATGGGCATGAATATTTTGTTGGCGCAGGCCAGGGTGTATCCTGACTTCTGGCCTTGAAGGATGATGGTAATTTCCCTGGCACAGGTGAAATATTTCCATAAGGAAAAAAAACAATTATTGCATAAATACAATTATAACAAAGAATTGTAGCCACTCACATAAGCTTGTAACCTATTTCTTAATTATCCACAAAGCAAGAAAATCAGAATTTGAAATAATTACTAAAATCCAGTGCTCTCAAATATTCTAAAGGGACAAGAAAGGGAATGTTCCATTTCTCCAGGTCAGTGATTTTCAATCTTTTTCATCTCGTGGCACACATAAACTAATTTCTCATCTGTGACACACCAAAAAAATATTTTTTTTAATAATCTGACAAAAAAAAGAATACTTTTTATTCATTCACACTGGACAGCTATTGTGGTGGCTGTTGTCATTTTTTTTATTTGACAATATATGGAAAAAGAGGTCAGTGCCACAACTAAATAGTCAGGTACCTCATGTTTTCAAAATTCTTGTGGCACAGGTTGAAAATAGCTGTTCTAGGCCCATGATAAACACCTTTTCAAAACCTGCCAAATCAGACCACACTCACTTGTGTAGAAGACAACTACTTTTTAAATTATCCACAATAATTCACCTTCCCCAATTTCTTCACCTTCCCCAAGAGTCCACACCCCAGGCCAGGTTAAAAATCCACTAAGTTTCTAATATGTAACCTGTACAAATACTCTGGGCTTATCATAAAATTCTGTAACTTAAGCAACCAAGCAACTTGCATACTTTGTGTAATGTGATTCCAACTATTAGGAAACTGACCCAATCCCAGTTATAGATCTGGTTTCTAGAGATATAATTTTGTCCACATTTTAAATTTTCCTCTATAAGATACTACCTAATGCCACAATTTATTGCTCCAATCCATGGATTTCAAAAAAACATTAACATCTGCTTTTTACTATTAATATAACTTTTTACTAATGTTAATTCCTCTTTATACTTCCAAACATGGCAATTCACACAATTGAAGAGTCCAACTGTCCTTTAATAACACCTGTTAGAATTCACTATGGATTGAAATGCCGTCTTTCATGTGTTGCATGCACTTAGCCTGAAAAGTATTTCTGAAAAGAAACACTTTGAAAAGTTCATGTTACCAAAAAAAATCCACGTATTTCCTTGTATCAAATTCCCAAGTCCCTGCTAATATCTAGCACGTTACCATGTGCTCCCTCAATGACCCCAACCGATCTTTTAAGTATTTCTCATCTTTTTGGAAAAGTAAAAAAGGGATAAGAAGTACATCACTGCTTGTTGTTCTATCCTAATACTCAAATTAAACTGTCACTTCCTAACAAAATAATCATTTCAAAATCTTTGGCGATTTTGTTTCCTGAAAATTTCCCTTAAATATACATTCCTCTAGAATTATGAGCCTATTATGCCAGCTAATGTGGTAAAGAAACAAATAATGTTTTTAAATGTTAGTCTTTTCACATAATGCGAACTCATTCATCACTAGGGCCTTCCTTTGCCAAGTCACAAGACACGCTACTGTTTACAATCCCTCCCATCTGCCCCCTGCCAATATATATCAAACACTCCAGTCACTTGGCTTAAACAAACACCGTTCCCCAAATAACCCTTTCAAATCCTAATTCAAACCCAAGATGCATTCATTCTGATTCATACTCTTCATGGAAAAATCCTAAGTCACCTGACTTTCACAGGGTTAAGTTTTGCTTTTGGATGCAGCCAGACCTTAGACCCGTCCTCATGCTTTCACACAAGTGCCCCAAATTTGACAGTACACTTTTTTAATTGTACGCTTTTAGACATATTTTTCATCTGAGCACTCGGTTTTCAAAGACAATTGCCAACTTTCAACTCATTCAAACACTAGTCTGCATCTCTTTCATTTCGCCGCTATATACACACCCTGTTCTTTAAGGCTGAGGCCTACAGATTTTTTTCCTCCTGACTGCAGTGGGAAGGAAAATGAAACAAAATATTTTTGACCCTCATTCTTTTCAAAGATAAACTGCTACACAGTTCCCACGTTTCCTTACTACATCATATAATATGGTATATATACAATGTCTACTGTTCAGGACCTTTGAAAGGGCATCAATATGAATGGTCTCCAAAAGCAAACAATACTTCAGATCATGCTGCAGAGGGTGAGGGGCGGTGGGGAAGAGCATGATTCACCAAAAAAAAACCACACACACACACAAAAAACCCTGCAACCAAGAGGAATGGAATATTTTCACCAGTGGAATGCTCCCATTAATAGCTTCTTTCAGGGGACGGAGCTGCCACACAAGCCATCGCCGTGGCAATAAATCCACCTGCTTCGGGGGCTGCAAAGGGCTAGGAGGCTGGGAGGACAACCGGAAACGGGGTCCTCCTCCAGCTTCTCCGGGGGGTCGGGGAGCGCAGTCAGGGCTGCACTGTCACTTGCGGAGAAGGGGAGGGGGGAGGGGCGGACCATCTCGGAAACCCAGCCCCTGGGCCGGAGCAGGCGGGGAGAACTCAGCCAGGCTGCCCGGGATTAACATTCTCCTTCTCACCCCGTCCCCGCTTCTAGAATCTCCCCTCCTCCTAACGCGCGGCGGGCCGGGGGAGTCCCCGATGAGCGGCCCCGCCGGAGTGTCCTCCGCGGGGCGTGGGCAGGACCGCAGAGGAGACCCGAGTGGACGAGGAGGACCCCTCTGGCCTCTCCCAACACCCTCCGCCGCTCCCACAACCCCTCCGAGCCCGGAAGGGCCGGGGATCGGGGGGTGCCCCCACCAGGTGTGCCGGCCCCGGAGGGGCGCACGGGGCCCGGCCCGCCGGCCCCCGCAGCGCGGCCTGGCCCCGGCCCCCGGCCCCCGGCCCCCGGCCCCCGGCCCCCGGCGGGACAGGACACCCCGGCCCCCGCGCCCCGCCGCCGCCCCGAGGGGCGCGCCCGTCCGGGATCCAGCCGCCCCGGCCCCGGGCCCACAGCCGCCCAGGCCCGGCCGCCCGGCCCCCAGCCCGGCCCGCGGGCGCGGCCTAACTGCTGGCCCGGCAGCTGGCCCCGGCGCCGAGGGTCGCCGTACCTGGGCGGCGGCCTCCAGCTTGCCCTCGAAGGTGAAGTCCAGCAGGTCGGGCTTGAGGCAGAGGCTGTAGTTGATGGGGGAGACGTCGGCGGGCAGCCGCTCGAAGGGCCTCTTCTCCGGCATCGCGGCGAGGCCCAGGCTGTGGAGGCGGCGGCGGCGGCGGCGAGAGGAGCGGCTGAGGAGGAGAAGGAGGAGGGGAGGAGGCGGAGGGCCGAGGAAGAGCAGGCGGCGAGCGAGGGAGGGGGCGGCGGCTGCCAGCCACATCCACCGAGCGAGCGGGAGCGGCCGCCTGAGGAGAGCCACCGGGGACGGGGTCCTGGGGGCCGGCCGGGGAGAAACCCAGCCCGAGCGCCAGGGGCCGGGAGGGAGTCAATGCGGGCGGGCGGGCGGACTGCCTACGGGGAAGGGGGCGGAGGGAGGGCAGGGGAGGAGAGCCGGGAGGGAGGGAGGGAGGGAGGGAGCGAGGGGAGGGAGGCGGCGGCAGCGGCGGCGCTGCGTGCGCGGCCCCGCGGGCCAGGCGCGGCCCCGCCGTGTGCGCGTGCGCGGCGCAGGGGGCGGGGCTGCGCGGCGCGGCCCGCGGGCGGGGGGGGGGGGGCGCGGGGGCGCGGGCGGAGGCGGCCGGCGGCTGCGCACCTGTCGGCGGCGCCGGGGACCCCGCTATCCTTCCGGGAGGAGCCGGAAGGACCGGGCCGGCCGAGGGGAAGGTGTGGCCGCCGCCCCCGGCCCGCGCCTCTCTGCCCCGCGCTGTCCTCGGAAACCGAAGCCTACTTCGCTGCTCAGGGCAGTCAGGGATAAAGGGTAAAACGTCAGTTCAGAGCAAAAACCACCACCACCACCCCCCCCCCCGACCTGGATGTTCACCCCCAGATCAGGGCAAAGCGGCTCCTGTGATTTGAAGGAGCAACTTCAAGGGATGTTAATGGAAAACGTTGTCAGAAAACTTTTAAGAACCCACGTTCCTTAACCGGGGTGATCTGGACCTTTGAGGGAGTGAGTTCAAAAGTTAAGGTTTTTGTGTCCGTGATTTAATGTTCAAAATAAGATAGGCTTTACCTTTTTCCGTTTTCATCTTTGTTCTTGCTTTTTAAAAAAAGTAAAATTAAAAAAATTTAATCCCTTTCCCAATTGTGACCTCTTGAAAGATAAATTAGCTGTGGCTCCCTCAGTTCTATAGCTACCTAGCAAATTGAGGCATATATATATATATATATATATATAATTGTGTGTGTGTGTGTGTGTGTGTGTGTGTGTGTGTGTGTGTATTGCTGGAAAGACCTCTTGCTCCGCCCTTTCTTTAAAACTCATCTTTCCCAGAAAGTCCTCATTGAGTAACTCCATCCAACACTAACCCATTAGTCATCTGGGCTATTGGGCATCCAAAAGATGGCTAGTCAGATTTCAAAGCCTTAGTACAGAAAAAAATATCAACTCCCAAGTACTGGCTTGTGCTGATTTATGTAAATTTGTTCTGTAGTTATATTTTAAATTTGCTTTTATATGTATATCTTTTCAAGATGTTCTACTAGCAAGAGCTTGACTTCTAATTATTTTTACAACTGTCAGTACTCAGCCTTGCACAAAGTACAACTCAGTTGTTATTGACCCAACTAACTCAGTGGTCTGCAAACTCATTAGTCAACTGAGCCAAATATCAACAGAACAACAACTGAAATTTCTTTTGAGAGCCAAATTTTTTAAACTTAAACTTCTTCCAACGCCACTTCTTCAAAATAGACTCGCCCAGGCCGTGGTATTTTGTGGAAGAGCCACACTCAAGAGGCCAAAGAGCCGGATGTGGCTCGCGAGCCGCAGTTTGCCGACCACGGAACTAACCAATTGACTAAGAGAGAGTATTTTATCCAGCCTGTAGCCTTTCCTTTATATATAAGATGTGTGCCTCACGGAGAAAGCACAGTGCCTTACTATGTGAACTTAAGACTAGAGCCTACCATTTTTTTATTAAAAAAAAAAACACACAAAATGATTTTTAAAACAAAACCAAAAAAAGCCAAAACCGGTTTGGCTCAGTGGATAGAATATCAGTCTGCAGACTGAAAGTTCCCAGGTTCGATTCCGGTCAAGGGCATGTACCTTGGTTGTGGACACATCCCCAATGGGGGGTGTGCAGGAGGCAGCTGATCGATGCTTCTGTCTCATCGATGTTTCTAACTCTCTGTCCCTCTCCCTTCCTCTTTGTAAAAAATCAATAAAATATATTAAAAAAAAAAAGGGCCATAGGCTTCATCGCAGCAGTGCTTGTGACCCTGTTGAGGAAAGTGTGTGTGTGGGGGGGGGGGACTTAATTGTCCTAATCTCTAGTCCCATGACCCAGAAGGTTCTAATGAAACAAGTCAAGAGTAAACCCAGACTTACTACCTAGAACTTGATATAGGGGAATTGAAGGTTGCTTGTAGTTCCCATAATAATAATTTTTTTTTAAAAAGACTAGTAATCTGCTGGGACTGGTTTGGCTCAATGGATTGAGCGTCGGCTTGGGGACTGAAGGGTCCCAGGTTCGATTCCGGTCAAGGGCATGCACCTTGGTTGCGGACATATCTCCAGTAGGGGGTGTGCAAGAGGCAGCTGATCGATGACTCTCTCTCATTGATGTTTCTAACCCTCTATCTCTCTCCCTTCCTCTCTGTATAAAATGAATAAAATATATTAAAAAAAAAAAAAAAAGACTAGTAATCTCTCATATGCTCACGGCAGGCTTCTCTGGAATAACTGAAATGAAGGGCATATGTACTCTTGAAAATTCATTTCCTTTAGAGAGGAGCAAGCGGGGGTGAGGGGGTCGGAGTGGAGAACTGGGTGAAGGTGAAAGGATTAGGAAATACAAATTGGTTGTTACCAAATAGTGATGGGGTGTAAAGTACAGCATAGGGAATATAGTCAATAATATTGTAAATAACTATATATGGTGCCAGGTGAGTGCGGAAATATCAAGGGGAACACTTTGTAAAGTATATGATTGTATAACCACTATACTATACCCCTGAAACTAATATAAAATAATATTGACTGTCAACTATAATTGAACCCCCTCCCCAAAAAAGAATGAGAGTTGAACATGTTCTATACTTAGATTGTGGTGGTGGTTGCATAGCTCTGTGAATTTGCCCCAAACAATTACATGGGTGGATTTTATGGTATGTGAATTATATTTCAATAAAAATGTTTCAAATATAAAATAAAATTATAGTGAATACCCGATAGCATAATATGATAATATTAGGTCCAATAAACAGTCTTTGATTAAAAAAAGAAATTAATTTCCCCCCATGGTATTTCAGAAGGAGTGGGAAAATCAGTAATGTGTCAAAAAGTTGTAAGTTCTACCTATAACAGACTTCTAGGCATCTCTATTTAGAAGCCCTTGAAAATCTGCAAATGAAAAACCTATGCAAGTTATATACTTTAATAAAAAGTTAAAAAAGCAAAAAAATGAATTTAGATCATCCTTATCTTGGGCACTTTTTGTCTTTAGCTTTCAAGCACTAATCTGAGCGTCTAATCTCAGAGCCTGAATCTTATCAGTGACTTGTCTATGACCTAGATCAAATCTTATTAATTTCTCTGCTTCAGTTTTCTCATTGGTAAAGCAAGCAAGGTGCATAATACATTTTTTAACAAAAAAATGTATTATTTTACCTGTGGTTTGGGGGCTTCTCAAAAAACAACATAATGTTCTTAATATTAGAATGGTCTTCAGAGCAAGTTGTAGATAATGAGTTGGTGTAAAGGATATATACTAGTAAAGCAAATGTAAATCATTGAAAGAAAAGTTTCAAAGCAGAGAGAATATAAAGGAGTTGGGTTAGGAAGCCAAAATATTCGGGCAAGCCCTGCCCAGGTTGTTCAGTTGGTTAGAGAATCGTCCTGATACACCAAGGTTTTGGGTTCAGTCTCCGGTCAGTGCACATACAAGAATCAACCAATGCCGAAACCGGCTTGGCTCAGTGGATAGAGCGTCAGCCTGCAGCTGAAGGGTCCCTGGTTCAATTCCGGTCAAGGGCATGTACCTTGGTTGCAGGCACATCCCCAGTGCGGGGGTGGGGTGTAGAGGCAGCAGATCGATGTTTCTCTCTCATCGATGTTTCTAACTCTCTATCCCTCTCCTTTCCTCTCAGTAAAAAATCAATATTTTTTTTTAAAAAGAATCAACCAGCCGAAACCAGTTTGGCTCAGTGGTAGAGCGTCCGCCTGCGGACTGAAAGGTCCCAGGTTCGATTCCGGTCAAGGGCATGTACCTTGGTTGCGGACACATCCCCGGTAGGGGGTGTGCAAGAGGCAGCTGGTCGATGTTTCTCTCTCATCAGCGTTTCTAGCTCTTTATCTCTCTCCTATCCTCTCTGTAAAAAATTAATAAAATATATTTTTTTAAAAATCAACCAATGAATGCATAAATAGAGGAACAACAAATCAATGTTTCTCTCTCTCTCTCTCTCAAATCAATAAAATATATCTATATACAGGCAGAAGGGAAGACACACTAGCTATAAATCATTGAAAGGGGAAAAGAAAGAAGTGGAAAAGTTTGGAAAACCGTTATAAAGCCCGCCACATAAGATACAAAACAAAGCATTGCTGGTACTACTTAGCCTCCCTGACTTAGAAAGTGTGGCCTTCAATGTCAATGTCAAGCGTGGAAATTAAAACTATAATTCCACTAATATGAATCTTACATACGGAAGACGGTAAAGAGGTTCCAAAAACCAGGAACACAAAAAGTTGGAGAGCAATCCATAGGAAGCTGATGCCACAAGACCCCAACCTTCTGCTTCCTTTTCTGTAACTTTAAATGGCTGTTGGGATGACAGTTGGAAATGCGGAGAGCAGATGGAATGTTGCCTACCTATCCCATGTTCTTCATGAAAGGGAAGTAGATTAATTCCATATGCTTTAGCCCTGGCTGGTGTGGCTCAGTTGGTTGGACATGTCCTGTGCACTGAAGGGTTGCCAGTTTATTCCAAGTCAAGGCAGCTAGCTGCCGGGGTTTTGGGCTTGATCATAGCGGAGGCAGCGGATTATGTTACTATGCTCTCATATCAATGTTTCTCTCTCTCGTTCTCTCTCTCCCTCTTCCTTTCTCTCTCTAAAAAATAATTTTTAAATCTTTAATAAGTAGGTAAGTAAATAAAATGTATCCTATACAGATGAATAACAACTATTGATATAGCAGGTGATACATGTATATATCTGTATGCATATATGTATGTATATATATATATATATATATATATGTATTTGAAATTGGCAATATGGCATATACATCTAAATATGGCCAAAGAAAGGTTCTCAGAGTTAGAAGTTTTATTTATTTCTTTCTTTATTTTTAAATTTCTTTATTGATCATGGCGTCACATAATTGTCTTCATCCCCCATTCCCATCCCGAGCCCCTCGCCATGTATGTCCACCCGCTGTTGTCCATGACCTCTGGTTAGGCTTATATGCGTGCACACAAGTCCTTTGGTTGATATCTCCCCTTTGTCCCTATCCTCCCCTGCCTTCCCTCGGAAGTTTTATTTCTTTTGGTATCTTTCCATCAGGAAGTTGAAAAAGTCATACGTTTCCACCACCTGTCTTACTTCCTTTCTACCCCCTTCGCCCCTCCCTTTTTATTTCACTACTTCTGCTTCCTTTTTCACAACCACTGCCCTGAGATCACTTACCGATCCCAGTGACTGGCAGCTACATGACTAAGCCTCTTTGCTGATGATGTTTAAATTGAGATGAACCTGTTTGGCTGTGCCCTCTTAAGAAGGGTTACTCACTAGAATCTTGTAGAAAGTGAGTTAGGGAGCAAAGCCAACGCCCCCTTGCTGCGGGCAAGAATGCATATGTCTGTGTCTGGCGCGTGGGTATCTGGAATGCTGCTACATTTCTTGTGGAATCCCAAGTTTTTAAAGGTTACAGTATTTGGGAGCTAGCATGCTGGAATTGACTTAGCACTGATGTTGCCGTGACTTCAAATCCAAATAAATAAATAAATAAATAAATAAATAAATAAAGGCTCAGGCTGAACCAGACCAGTAGAGTAGGCAAGAGGATTAAAAATCTTAGAGGCTTGCCAACAGTCAGGTGGCCTCAGTTTCTCCACCCTTGGCTCTATTTCTGTTTGCTTTTGAAATTCCTGACAACAAGAATTTACATCAGAATTAGTTCTCACTCAGTTAAGCCTAGCAAAGAGAATAATTTTCAACCCTCTGGCTAACCCTAGGGTAAGGGTGGGGTGCAAAAAAGAGACCTAAGACATTAAGGCCTGCCAACTTGGTCAAATCACATCATACAGGATGTGATTTTTGTTTTGTTTTATTTTTCATTTTTTTAAATATACTTTATTGATTTTTTACAGAGAGGAAGGGAGAGGGATAGAGAGAGAAACATCAACCAGCTGCCTCTTGCACAGCCCCTACTGGGAATGTGCCCGCAACCAATGTACATGCCCTTGAACAGAATCGAACCTGGGACCTTTCAGTCTGCAGACCAACAGTCTATCCACTGAGCCAAACAGGTTTTGACTTGTTTTATTTTTATTTTTACACAGGGTGTGATTTTATGAGAGCCAATTTGTGTTGGAGTTTTAGCCACCTAGCTTAAATAACAGAGGATGAAAATCTTTCACTTCCAGCTTCCCTAATTTGAATATGAATCAAGATTAATAAACATTTAAAAAGTGTAGGAGAAGCTAGAAATTGGCTCATGGCCTGCTTATGCACAGGACTGAGCCAAAGTCATCTTGTCCCCAATAAACTAAAAATGCTGAAGCTGAACAGAAACTTAAGGTGAGCATTGAGGACCCTTTCATTTTCAGATATTCTGCATTTTCTAGGGAATAGTCTCCAGCATGGAGGCTAGCCTTTGGGATCTGGTGTCTTAAAAAACAACACCACCTACATGGTAACATCTCTGTATTGTGAACTGACTCAAGAAGAAGCCAGAGACAAAAAGCAATTCAAACCTCTTATATTCTTTAGTCCTGGGAAGCTGTACCCTCAGATTTCTAGATATGGTCTAATTTAGTTCAAAGTGTGATCACACTGTATAAAATATACATTCACTGAGAATGAGACCTAGCACAGATACCCTAGGGACCTGACATCAGGAATTAGGGCAGGCCAAAAAAAAAAAAAAAAAAAAAAAAAGACAAAATTCTTTAGGCAAACAGGCACAATTCAAACATTCAAGAGGGATTTATAGTTTTCTTGCCCCAAACCTATAGTAGCTATGAAGTGGGAGCCACAATTTTAGGAATTCTACATCAGGGAACATCTATGTACTTTTGCTAAAAAGTACTGTCTCATCTCACCGTAAAAGTGTATCAATATGTAGAACAGAAGGAGATAGAATCAAAGGAATTAGAGAGGTAAAGGGGAGGAAAAAGTCACTATTTTACAGAACGTGTTACTCTTACTCTCCAATGAAGTAAATCACTTTCATAAAATATATTTGTATTGATTTCAGAGAGGAATGGAGAGTGAGAGAGACACACCAATGATGAGAGAGAACCATCCATCAGCTGCCTCCTGCATGGCCTACATGGGACTGACCCTGCAACCCGGGCCTGTGTCCTTGACCAGAATCGAACCTGGGACCCTTCAGTCCACAGGCTGACACTCTGTCAATCCACAGAGCCAAACTGGCTAGAACAGTAATTTCTTTTAAGGCCTTTGTTTTCCATAACTCCCTCCCCTCCCCCCCCCCCCCCCCCGCCACCTTTCCTGGTAAAGGGACAGAGAAATCCAATATGCCATATTACAAATACTAGGATTCAAACTTAAATTTTAAGGATAGGCATAATAAGTAGTTATGTTCTTTTTTATTATTGTTTTAGGGGACTTCAAGTAAAAAAAAAAGGACCAGAAACTGACACAGAGCAGAGATAGAAGCAGCAATTTGCCCAAGGTTAACTGCAGAATTGTGACAAAAACTATGATAAGTAGAATTTCTGATTCCTAGTCCTGTCTCTTTTCCAAATATCCTTGCAGTTGTAGGTAACTGTCAGAGGACAGGTGTTGATATATTAGCTAGACTACTTGCCCTAGATTTTATCAGACAGTCCTGGTTTCACATTATTCCCCACCTTTGTCATAGCCATGTACCTGTCCTAGAAATTCCAATATCCCAGCATTTGAGTTTAAAGAAAATGAAAGAAGAATTGTGTACCTGGGAGTCAAAGCAAAGAGGGCACACACGATAGCTGGTGTCCAGGCCCGGTAACAGGAAGGAGACAGAAAGATCTGATTGCTAGCATAACCAGGCAGCTCAAATGAAGGTAATAGAATCCCATGCAGAACATCAGCTGATGCCGAAAAGAATGCTCTCTCCATGAGTGCTTACCACAGACTCGGAGCAATATTGCTGTTTGGAGCCCACCTCTGGAGCGCTAATACTCCGGCCTCCATTAGAAGCAGGCTTCCACCTTGGAGAGCTGACATAGTATAACGAGTCCTATAAACAAGAGAATCACATGGGGATAATCCGTTAGTGAGAGTTGAGGGCCGAAACTGGTTTGGCTCAGTGGATAGAGCGTCGGTCCCGGTTTCACGTACCTTGGTTGCGGGCATATCCCCAGTAGGGGGGGTGCAGGACGCAGCTGACGGATGTTTCTCTCTCATCGATGTTTCTATCTCCCTTCCTCTCTGTAAGAAATCAATAAAAAAACATTTTTTTTATAATAAAAAAAGAAAGAGGTGAGGGAAGAACTTCATTAAAAAAATACATTTTTATGAAGCAAATCTGAAGTCCTCCAACTGATTTACAAAATCAGGTCTGGTCAGACCTCATAAGAATAGCAAACCTAGCAAGAGAAACAAGTTTTCTGGGTTAGTCCTGGGCTCTTGGCCCCTACACAAACACTCCCTAGAAATCCTATTGAAGCATCCTCTTCATTCAGTACAACTAATCCATTACAACTCTGAATAAATGGAAACACATTTAAATGCTTCTCAAAGTATTTTTCGGTGTGAAAGAGAGAATGAAAACCCATGGAACGGAAGAATGGTTCAGTTTTTTCTCTTCCCATGACCATTGCTAACCTTTTCATTCCGTGTACTAACCCTAAAGACATATTCTCATCGCCAGGTGGGGCCTCTTGTTCTACACAATAGACCAAGTAATTCTCCCTTAAGGATATCTAGTTAAATTTGATTTTCAGGTAAACAATAAGTAGGGTTGTTGTTTTTTTAGTATAAATATGTCTCAAATGTTTCATAGGACATGCTCATACTAAAAATATGCAATATTTGGGGGGTATACTTATTCTAAAAACTATTCATTGTTTATCTGAAAATCATATTTTATTAAACTTCCTGTATTTGTATTGCCTAAATCTGGCAACCCCACCATTAGTCTGCTTTCAGATTTTGAAGATGGCAGCCCAATGGCTTTGGAACTGTTTGATTATATAAAAGGGAATTTTAAAATAGCTTTGTGTAGTCCTAACCATTTTGGCTCAGTGGATAGAGTGTTAACCTGAGGACTCAAAGGTCCCAAGTTTGATTGCGGTCAAGGGCATGTACCTCAGTTGCAGGATCCTCCCTGGCTGGGGCCCTGGTCAGGATGAGCGCAGGAGGCAACCAAACAATGCGTTTCTCTCACATCGATGCTTCTCTTTGTCTTTCCCTCTCTCTTTCATCCTCTCTAAAAATCAATGGAAAAATATCCTGGATGAGGATTTTAAAAAAAAATTAATAAAAAAAGAAATAAAGAAAAGAAAATAGCTTTGTGTGTTTGCAAAACTTTTTCTTGAGAGATGATTGGCATTCTGCCATCTGTAGTGGTTTTTTTAAAATATGTTTTTTATTGACTTTAAAGAGAGAGGAAGGGAGAGGGATAGACAGAAACATCAATGAAAGAACATAGTTCAGCTCTCTCCTGCATGCCCCCTTCTGGGGATTGAGCCCACAACCTGGGCATGTTACCTGTCCAGGAATCTAACAGAGGACCTCTTGGTTCCTGGGTCAACATTCAACCACTGAGCTACACTGGCTGGGCATGTTTATTTTTTTAGGCTATGAAACCCCTTCAAGAACTTGCTTCTAACTTTCGTACAGCCCAGGTATTAACCTTAGTGGAAAACAGATTAGTTTAGTGTCAACTGGCTCCATTAAAAAATCAACTTGTCTCGTCAGATATTTCCAATGCTTTAAATACTTTTTCTGAGATTAAATACCCATGTTCAAAATAGGGTGGTGACTGGGGACCCAGGCTCTGGTGGGAGGAGACGGGGCCATGAGGCGGAAAAACGGCGAAAGGCAGGGCCCCGGGAGTCGCGCGCAATGCGCGCAGAGGACTGAATGTTGACTCTGATGCTGGGTTGCCCTAGCCGGAAGAAACAAGGCCTCCGGCGGCGCTGAGCCTCAGTCCGGACTGCTCCGAACCCCAGTTCTGGGCCAATCCCTGGGGACCCAGGCTCAGGCAGAGGGAGACGGGGCTGTGAGGTGGAGTCAGGGAAGAGCGGCGAAAGGCCGGGCCCCCGGGACTCTCTCAAACTGCGCGCAGAGGACAGTCTGTGGGACTCGCGCAAACTGCGCGCAGAGGACAGTCTGTGGGACTCGCGCAAACTGCGCGCAGAGGACAGTCTGTTGACTCTGATGCTGGACTTCCCTAGCGGGAAGGAGAAAAAAAAAAGCTCTAGGCTGGGGGAACGCGGAGGGGAGCGGAAGCCCCTGCCGGCCTCCAGCCAACCGGGCACCAGCAAGGAGGCGGGACACGGGGCCCCTGGGGGCGTGGGTGCCCCTGAGCCTTTGACCACTGAGCTCGGGCAATGGAGCCAAGGCCGGGGGCTGCTTCCTGGGCGGAGCCGTCCCGGCAACAGGCTGAAGCAGCACAGGAGCCCGCGGAGAACAAAGGGGTGCCACAGGCCAACCTGCTGAGCTCCCAGGACAAGGAGGAAGAAACCAAAGAAGTTCTCAATGTGAAGAAATCAAGTGAGAGCAAAAAATAGTAAAATTACTTAAGAAAGAATACAAAGAAGATCTTGAAAAATCAAAGACTAAGTCAGAACTCAACTCACCAGCCAACATTGCAACATAAATGCGTTTTAAAAAGAAAAAAAAAGGACAGAATGTTGGAACAGCAACGGCCAGGCCTAGAGTGGCCAGGCACAAGGCAGTGGCAGCCAGACCCGGAGCAGCAACGGCCAGGCCCCAGAACAACAGCAGCCAGAACCAGAGCATCAACAGCCAGCACTGGAGTAGCCAGACCTGGGGCAGTGGCAGCCAGGCCTGAGGCGGAGGCGGCCAAGCCCAGGGTGGCCAGTCCAGGAACACCCAGACCCGGAGTGGCCGGGCCCGAAGAAGCCGGGCCCAGAGCAGCCGGGGTGGGAGCAGCCAGACCCAGAACAGCAGTAGCCAAGCCCAGAGCATCCAGGTCGGGAGTGGCCAGGCTCGGAGCTGCCGGGCCCGGGGCAGCCGGGCCCAGAGCAGCCGGGTCAGGTGCGGCCAGGCTCGGAGCAGCAGCTGCCAGGCTGGGAGCGGCCAGGCCCGGGGGAGCAGGCGGGTCGGGTGCGGCCAGGCCCGGAGCAGCGGCTGCCAGGCTGGGAGCGGCCAGGCCCGGGGGAGCAGGCGGGGCTGGTGCGGCCAGGCCCGGAGCAGCGGCTGCCAGGCTGGGAGCGGCCAGGCCCGGGGGAGCAGCCGGGTCGGGTGCGGCCAGGCCCGGAGCAGCGGCTGCCAGGCTGGGAGCGGCCAGGCCCGGGGGAGCAGGCGGGTCGGGTGCGGCCAGGCCCGGAGCAGCGGCTGCCAGGCTGGGAGCGGCCAGGCCCGGGGGAGCAGGCGGGTCGGGTGCGGCCAGGCCCGGAGCAGCGGCTGCCAGGCTGGGAGCGGCCAGGCCCGGGGGAGCAGGCGGGTCGGGTGCGGCCAGGCCCGGAGCAGCGGCTGCCAGGCTGGGAGCGGCCAGGCCCGGGGGAGCAGGCGGGGCTGGTGCGGCCAGGCCCGGAGCAGCGGCTGCCAGGCTGGGAGCGGCCAGGCCCGGGGGAGCAGGCGGGGCTGGTGCGGCCAGGCCCGGAGCAGCGGCTGCCAGGCTGGGAGCGGCCAGGCCCGGGGGAGCAGGCGGGGCTGGTGCGGCCAGGCCCGGAGCAGCGGCTGCCAGGCTGGGAGCGGCCAGGCCCGGGGGAGCAGGCGGGTCGGGTGCGGCCAGGCCCGGAGCAGCGGCTGCCAGGCTGGGAGCGGCCAGGCCCGGGGGAGCAGGCGGGGCTGGTACGGCCAGGCCCGGAGCAGCGGCTGCCAGGCTGGGAGCGGCCAGGCCCGGGGGAGCAGGCGGGGCTGGTGCGGCCAGGCCCGGAGCAGCGGCTGCCAGGCTGGGAGCGGCCAGGCCCGGGGGAGCAGGCGGGTCGGGTGCGGCCAGGCCCGGAGCAGCGGCTGCCAGGCTGGGAGCGGCCAGGCCCGGGGGAGCAGGCGGGGCTGGTGCGGCCAGGCCCGGAGCAGCGGCTGCCAGGCTGGGAGCGGCCAGGCCCGGGGGAGCAGGCGGGGCTGGTGCGGCCAGGCCCGGAGCAGCGGCTGCCAGGCTGGGAGCGGCCAGGCCCGGGGGAGCAGGCGGGGCTGGTGCGGCCAGGCCCGGAGCAGCGGCTGCCAGGCTGGGAGCGGCCAGGCCCGGGGGAGCAGGCGGGGCTGGTGCGGCCAGGCCCGGAGCAGCGGCTGCCAGGCTGGGAGCGGCCAGGCCCGGGGGAGCAGGCGGGTCGGGTGCGGCCAGGCCCGGAGCAGCGGCTGCCAGGCTGGGAGCGGCCAGGCCCGGGGGAGCAGGCGGGTCGGGTGCGGCCAGGCCCGGAGCAGCGGCTGCCAGGCTGGGAGCAGCAGCAGCCAAGTCCAGAACAACTAGGTCGGTAGCGGCAGTGACCAGACCCGGAGCAGCTGGTTGTGGAATGAACCAGAGCAACAGAGGCCAGGCCCTGAGCAGCCAGGCCCAGAACAGCTCGCTCCTTGCCTGCCCCTACCCCACGGCTGCTTCTCAGACATGGCTGGAAACTTTCGTGGGAACTTGAGGGTCTGCTGAATCAAGTGATGAAGGCTTAGATCTGGATGTGTTGAGTTAGTTCAGGACTGGGGTGTTGATCTGTGAGTGCCTTGGATGGGGCCTGATGAGGCTGGTTGACCTAGTGGGAAATGTCTTTTGTGTGAAGTGTATCATTGGGAATGTGGAGGTATTATTGATATGAGAAAATGTTAAGTAACTGATTCACTATCTGAAAAGGGATTTACTATTGGGGAAATTGAGGGAAGAAGAGACTGAACATAAACTGCACCTATGGATGAGGACAATGGGGGATTGGGGGGGGGACGGAGGGTGGGGTGGGAACCTGGTGGAGGGGGGAAGAAATGAGGAACCTTTGTAATAATATGAACAATAAAGATTGATTTAAAAAAAAAAAAAAAAAAAAAAAAAAAAAACAAAATAGGGTGGTGATTGTGCCATATTTTATGAGAGAAGCTGCTTCGAGAGTGATGTTGGCAAGATTACATGGAGTTGCAGCCAAATGCTGATCTGCCACACTGGAAAACCAATGATAGTTTTTTTTTTATTTCTTTCCTCTCACCACTGTTACTACATTAATATACTTTTAGTATTTCCACTCACCTGAAAATGATGCAGTCAGACATTATAGACCTGATTCTGCCACTCCTGTAGATATTACTAGTAAAGCTTAACCATTTTAACGGGGAAGGGGAAAAAAAAAAAAAACTTTGAAGAATAAAATTCACAGGATTTTCATAAGGAATTTTCCAAAAGAATCTCATATTTTAACATTATTCAAGAGAAGGAAATCTTTCCATAATTATTAATAATTTGGTCTTTAAAAAAAACAAACATCTCTTCCAACCTGTTTCTTAAACACTTATTGCTACTCTTGAGTGTATATGTCTTCTTTCATATACAAAACTAAAGGCCGGGTGCACAAAATTTATGCATGGTGGGGAGGGGGGTGTCCCTCAGCCCAGCCTGCACCCTCTCCAATCTGGGACCCCTCAAGAAATGTTCGACTGCCTGTTTCCAGGAATTGGGCCATGGGGGTGTGGCCAGCCTGGGTGAGGGGCTGAGGGCTGTTTGCAGGCTGGGCACACACCACGGTGACCCAAGGTCCCAGCTCCTCCTTTTTTTCTTTTCTTTTTTTCTTTTATTTATTTATTTATTTATTTATTTATTTATTTATTTATTTATTTCTAGTGCCTTCTTGAGCAGAAGCCAGGGCCATCTGGGATTTATTTATCTCCCATAATTGATAGATAGGATAGAGACCTGAGTGGCGGCTGGCTGATTTGCCCTGAAGGGTGTCCCGGATCAGGGTAGGGGTTCCCTTAGGGTGTGGGATGGCCTGGGCAAGGGGCCTGTGGTGGTTTGCAGGCTAGCCACGCTCCAAGAGGAGGCCCTGGTATCTGGGATTTATTTATCATCTATAATTGAAACTTTGTAGCCTTGAGTGGAGGCCTGGGGCAGCCAGGGTGTGCGGAAACTTGGCTTCCTTCATTGCCGAGAGTGGTGGGGGGGGCACGGACAGATGGACTCAAGCCTCCTGCTCTCTCCATGGCCACAGCCATCTTGGTTGGGTTAATTTGCATACTTCCTCTTGATTGGCTGGTGGGCGTGGCTTGTGGGTATAGCAGGGTGATGGTTAATTTGTATATTATTACTCTTTTATTAGACAGGATGTTTGTGAGGGGGAGGAAGGTTATGAAAACTCATACTTAGTACATTTCTTCCTATCATATTAAGAACAAACATTTAGACAGGTAGATATGATAGATCTCCCCCCCCAACCCACACACACACACACACACATACACACACACATTTGATTGTTTCTTAGGCTAAGTATCTAGAAGTAAAACTCTGGATCGAAGAGTGTGAACATGTTTTAAGGGTCTAAATACACATGCCAAAATGACCTCCAGGAATGTACCAATTTACACTCTTTTTAGCAATATATAAGGATGTCTACTTCCACACCCTCCAGCATTATTAGCTTCGTTTTCTTTTCATCTTGATTTGGTGGGTGAAAGTTATAGCCCATTGCTGTTTACTTTCCATTTGTTTGATTTCTGGTTAGGAAGAATATTTTTTTTTTCATTTTGGCCGTATTTATTGCTTTGGTGAATTGCTATACACTTTACACTAAGTATTCTTTCAGTTATTCCCCAAAGTACTACATGGAATATATGTTATTATTTTCATTTTGGAAAACTGAGAAATGCATGAGTTAAATGATCTGCCTGGGACCTCGGTGGCTATTCACTGGCAGAGCCAGTGCCAGAACAAACCCAAGTCCGTCTGATTCAGAGCAGGCACTCTTTCCTCCTCAATACTGGGTTTTCCCATTATCTCTTTCTATAAATTCCAGGGCTGATGTAACTTAACCCAAAGAATGGAACAAGACTAGGAGGAACAGAGCCTGAGTTCCTATTTAGCTCATCGCTAACAGATGGCGCGTAGCATGGCCCGCTCAAGAGCAGATGAGTTTCCATCACCTGTTTCACTTAAATATTAAGAACTATTAAAAGACATTGTTTTCTGCCGAGACCAGTTTGGCCCAGTGGATAGAGCGTCGGCCTGTGGACTGAAAGGTCCCAGGTTCGATTCTGGTCAAGGGCATGTACCTTGGTTGCAGGCACATCCCCAGTAGGGGTGGTGCAGGAGGCAGCTGATTGATGATTCTTTCTCATCGATGTTTCTAACTCTCTATCCCTCTCTCTTTCTCTCTGTAAAAAATCAATAAAAAATAAAAAAAAATAAAAAAAAAAAGACATTGTTTTCTCTTGATGACTCTCAGAATCTCCTGACTTTCCAAAAATGCCACCCAAACCCTTTATCTATCTCCGGAATCTCTCAATGCCTTAGTTACTTCATCTATAAAATTAAGTTATATAAATGTCAAAGAATTATGTTGTTGCCGAGACCGGTTTGGCTCAATGGATAGAGCGTCGGCTTGGGGACTGAAGGGTCCCGGGTTCGATTCCGGTCAAGGGCATGTACCTTGGTTGCGGGCATATCCCCAGTAGGGGGTGTGCAAGAGGCAGCTGATCGATGACTCTCTCTCATCGATGTTTCTAACTCTCTATCTCTCTCCCTTCCTCTCTGTAAAAAATCAATAAAATATATTAAAAAAAAAAAAAAAAAAAAGAATTATGTTGTACACTTGAAACTAACATTATATTGTATGTTACTATAATTGAAAAATACATTTTTATAAATAAATAAAAAGATTAGATGTTGCATTATATACTCGGTTTTTTTCTACTAATTTTTTTCTATTAATTTTCTGTAGAAAAAGTTATTATACTTGCATCCATCAGCTTTGGCCAATGAGGGCTACATTCATTGTGAAGTTTAGAAAATTCCCCTTAAAAAATGTGTTTTCTTTTCTTACATACCTTTCCATCCTGACTGTCCTTTCCCCTTGATATGTTTCCAGAGAATCTCTTTCTCTCCCTCCCTCTCTCTCCCACTCCCTCCCTTCTGCCCTGGATTTGAATATTCCACTCCACCCAATTTTGCAACCTTTGTGCTTCTACTTTCCCTCTCTATCTTTCTCTAGATTCTTTGGGGTTTTAATTGCATCTATTCTCTATGTTCATCTCTGTGAAAGCTATAAGATAGCCATAAAACCTGGAAACATACATAATAGCTTATTTTTAAATTTTCTTTTATTTTTTAAAATATATTTTTACTGATTTTTTTTTTACAGAGAGGAAGAGAGAGGGATAGAGAGTTAGAAACATTGATGAGAGAGAGACATCGATCAGCTGCCTCCTACACCTCCCACTGGGGATGTGCTCACAACTTACTAGATGTGAGCTGCTTGTGGGCCAGAAACATCTCTTCCATCTTTATATCCCCCGTGTTGGAGCAGATTTTGTAGCTTCATATTCTTTGAATAGCATTAAATGAATGAATAATATTAATACTGGATGTTTTGATTGTACTGGTACATGTAAAATTTTAAAAAATTATTACATATGCATTTTAATAAAATATTAATTATTCAAAACTAATCCCCTTACTATTGGTGACACACATTGATATTTTCTATTTTATTTTGTTCATTTTTAAAAATAGAAGTTGCCCTTGACCGGAATCAAACCTGGACCCTTCAGTCCTCAGGCCAATGCTCTATCCACTGAGCCAAACCAGTCAGGGCATAATAGCTTATTTTTTACACATTGAACTTCTTTGATTACTTCTTCTGGGCTGTATAGGTTTGTTCAGTGGAAATGAAAATTAAGTTATGAGACAAAGCATCACAGATTCATTTGCAGAAATTGAAAGAAACTCTATAGCACTGAATGCCCTGTAGGTTGATGCATCACATTAACGAAACATTTGCGTTTTTTTAAAAAAAATATATTTTATTGATTTTTTACAGAGAGGAAGGGAGAGGGAGAGAGAGTTAGAAACATTGATGAGAGAGAAATATCAATCAGCTGCCTCCTGCACACCCCCTACTGAGAATGTGCCTGCAATTAAGGTACATGTCCTTGACCAGAATCGAACCTGGGACCCTTGAGTCTGCCGGCTGATGCTCTATCCACTGAGCCAAACCAGTTAGAGCTAACTAAGCATTTATAGTGAGGGACATTATATTGACCATATCATGTAATGTTATTGAACATAGACTATATGATATTATAATATTCACTAGAGGCCTGATGCACGAAGATTCATGCAAGAATGGGTCTTCCTTCCCCCGGCTGCTAGCACTGCCTTTGCTCAGGCCTGGAGCCACTTTTCTGCCTTTGCTCCAGCCCAGAGCCACCTTTCCACTTTCCCACACTGCCCAGAGGCCCCGAGTGGTGGGGGTGGTGCTGCAGAATGCCTGTATCGTAGCCATGGTGCTGATGCAGGCATCCTGCACCATCTCCTGGTCACTCAGCACCTGCATATGCAAATTAACCCACTATCTTTGTTGTGTTAATTTGTATACTCACTCCTGATTGTCTGGTGGGCATTGCACAGGTATGGTTAATTTGCGTCTTTCTCTTTTATTAGTGTAGATAAGCCTTCAGTTATGGATGTTCACCTATGTTTCCTGATTTTCTGGCCGCTTGTGTTCATCAGTGGATTTTTGTTCTTGCCTTTTCTTTCATTTTGATTATACGTATTTCTTCTTAAATATGCTCTTCATTAAAACTAGCCCATGTATAAATGATTTAGCTTTGAAGATAAAACCAAATGCTTAAATGGAGTCTATCAAGAACC
Organism: Pipistrellus nathusii; assembly: GCA_963693515.1. Lineage (NCBI taxonomy): Eukaryota > Metazoa > Chordata > Mammalia > Chiroptera > Vespertilionidae > Pipistrellus > Pipistrellus nathusii. Next base: position 39,959,818 of record OY882873.1, read on the forward strand.
AGAGCTGTAGAACAGTTAAGTTCTAGCTTGCCCCTTCTATGTTTGTCAATGGCCAGAATTTCTGTCCCAATTAAGAGGAGGAAGTTACTCAAGAGAGGCCCCTGAGCAAACACTCAGCATCCATTTAGAAAAATAATATATCAGCCATGTCCTTCTTATTTTTCTGAAACAGTCTGAGAAATTATTAAAGACAATAAAATCTATCTCTACAAAGTGCTATTTCCTGAGCCATTAAATCTATATTTCTTACTCCTTTCTTTCATTCTTCACAATATTGAGAGACAAGAATTTATGGTTCCCACAACACAAATGAGAAAGTGGATGTACAGATAGGTTGTGAATTTCCAAAGCTCACAGTAAGTTGGACCAGGTCTGAAAGCAGAAACAGGATCTCTCTGCTGGCTGATTCTCCTGTCCACGGTTCTTTGTACTGCAAGAAGCTGTCTGGTTAATGCAGAGGATGTGGCTTGCTTATTCATTGCTCTTGGAAAATGAACCTTTCTCTTCCTCTCTTCCTTCCTCTCTACCTCCTACCTTCAAAATCCACACACACATGCACGCACGCACGCACTCACGCATGCATGCACACACCTTCACTTTATTAAATGAGCACGAGAGGCCGGGACCGGTTTGGCTCAATGGATAGAGCGTCGGCTTGGGGACTGAAAGGTCCCGGGTTCGATTCCGGTCAAGGGCATGTACCTTGGTTTCGGGCATGTCCCCAGTAGGGGGTGTGCAAGAGGCAGCTGATCGATGACTCTCTCTCATCGATGTTTCAAGCTCTCTATCTCTCTCCCTTCCTCTCTGTATAAAATCAATAAAATATATATTTCTAAAAATAAAATAAAATAAATGAGCACGAGAGGAAAGAAGTCCATAACAGCCTGCCATCTGGAATGGCTCAGGGGGTAGCCAGCCACCTAGAAGCGGGGAAATGACTGTGTGGTCACTGGTGATTTCAGTGATTTTTCCCCCCACCACCAGCTGTCATCACAATTTCCAGAAAAGCTGCCAAGAAAAAGCAGTAATTAGCATTTCACAGAACCCTCTCCCTCCACGCTGTTATGGATCTTGGAACTTTTTCTGACTGCTTTTTGCCCACAGTCCCTCCTTCTTCCTCCATTCTGGATAAAGAGACAAGGCATTGGACCTCACCTACAGATGAAGAACTCTTCTGCCAGGAACCCTTACTGAGACTCAGTTATTATTCCTTTCCCTAATCTTCCCCCAAGGAAAAAGCCTCTTATTCCTAATTTCCTTACCCCCCTTTCTCCTGGTGAGCTCTCTCACTCTCAACAATACATACACAGGCCTCTAGCTCTTTATCACACTGTAGGTGACTAGCAATTGAAGTGCTTATCTTCACTTCTAAGGAATGTGACTTAATGTATCCTAACCGGCATAATGCCTGGCCCATTGTTGAGACTCAGTCAATCTTCTTTGAATAGAATTTGCCTAAATTGGTCTCAGGCACCTCCCGAATTTCAGTGTGCTGAGTAAACCAGCTGCTCCCTTCCTGTCTGGGGAGACCCACCCAAAGACTAGAAGAGGGAGGTCACAGCTCTGCAGAGATAGGGGCTTGACTGATGTCCCGTCCCTCTCTATAATCCTACTCCACACTTTCTCCTCCGCCACGGGCTAAGTAAGGCAGTCCTCAAACTTGTTTTTTCCAGACACATTTGTGCAGGCAGAGCTGCTAATAGAACCGGCTATGGACTAGTTAGGGATCAGGGTAGAGTTCAAAGCCTGAACTATCCTATATAATAAAAGACTAATATGCAAATCGATTGAACAGCAGAATGAGCGGTCACTATGAAACACACTGACCACCAGAGGGCAGATGCTCAATGCAGGAGCTGCCCTCTGATGGTCAGTGGGCTCCCACAGGGGGAGCACTGCTCAGCCAGAAGTCAGGCTTACTGCTGGCAAGGGCAGCGGTGGTGGCAGGAGCCCTTTTAGCCTCCGAGGCTGTCAGACATCCCCCGAGGGCTCCCACCCGGGCTGAGGGACCCTCCTGAGTGCACGAATTTCATGCACTGGGCCTCTAGTATTATAGAAATCCCTAAGAAAGTTAGATTAGAATTTGATATGGACCAACAATGTACTAGACTGATAACCCAAGAGAGGTCGGTAAGGGTGGGTTAAGAGTTTTGTCTCTAGTCCTAGCTGGTTGGCTCAGAGGATAGCGTGTTGGCTTGTGGACCAAAGGGTCCCAGGTTCAATTCTGGTCAAGGGCACATACCTTGGTTATAGGCTCCTCCCAGGCCCAGGCCATGCTTGAGGCTTATGCAGGAGGCAACCAATCGATGTGTTTCTCTCACATCAATGTTTCTCTTTTCCTCTCTCTTCTACTCTCCTTAACAGTCAATGGAAAAAATATTGGGTGAGGATAAATAAATAAATAAATGGTTTCTTAGGGGGGGAAAAAACAAACACACACAAAAAAACAAGGGAATTAAAAAAACCTGATGAATAATATTAACTGTTGAATATGGTAGGATCGGAGGTATGAACTGATGATTCTCAGCGAAAAGAGGAGTGAAGGGTGCGGGAAGAGACTGAACATAGACTGTGCACCTATGGATGAGGACAATGGGGGGTGGGGAAAGGGCAGAGGGTGAGGTGGGAACCTGGTGGAGGGGGAAAAAATGAGGAACTTTTATAATAATATGAACAATAAAGGTTTATTAAAAAAAAAAGTGTTGCTGTAGAGACCTACTATCTATAGGTTCAAATAGTATTTGTGCAATTTGAATATATATATATATATATATATATATATATATATATATATATATATATATTAGCCGAAACAGGTTTAGCTCAGTGGATAGAGCGTCAGCCTGCAGACTGAAGGGTCCCGGGTTCAATTCGGGTCAAGGGCACGTACCTTGGTTGCGGGCACATCCCCGGTAGGGGGTGTGCAGGAGGCAGCTGATCAATGATTCTCTCTCATCAATGTTTCTAACTTTCTATCCCCCTTCCTTTCTCTCTGTAAATAATCAATAAAGTATATATATATATATTTTTTAATATATTTTATTGATTTTTCACAGAGAGTAAGGGAGAGGGATAGATAATAGAAACATCGATGACAGAGAATCATCGACCAGCTGCCTCCTGCACACCCCCTACTGGTGATGTGCCCACAACCAATGTACATGCCCTTGACCGGAATCGAACCCGGGACCTTTCAGTCCGCAGACTGACGCTCTATCCACTGAGTCAAACCAGTTTTGGCTATTTGTGCAATTTTTAATCTAGGTAACCTTGGACACATTAATCTCTACTTTATCTCTCTATACCCCACTTTCCTCATGAAGTAGGGATAATAACGGCACCGGTGTCATAAAGTTGTTAAAGGGTTAACTAAGTTAACACATGTTAGTGCTCAATGTTGTGATTACTAAGGAGAATGGCTTTGGATGGCACCAAATTTATGATGGTATTTTATGTGCAAATGCAGGGCTAGGGCAGAGTTAAGGGTCTGGAGATAGCAGAATTTCTTTGGATAAATGAGTGCAAAGAATTTGGAATTTAGGGTGGGGGAACACTTAGAGAAGAAAGTAGAGAAATAGGAAAGAGGAAATTTTAAAAGCAATTTCAAATTTACAATAGTAGTTAAGAACAGGTATATTTAATTCAAAATTGTTTATGTTGCTGAGATCTAAACCACCACAAAAATAAAATGGTACAGTACTCCTTGGAGAGTAATTTGGCACTCTCAAAGTTAAAATGTTTATATTTTGACCCTTTAATTCTATTTCCAGGAATTTATCTGACCTTGGTACTTGCAAACAGACTTATGACCTTTTTTTGCAAAACCAGAATTTAGGAACCACCACCTATCAATGGAATACTATGTGTCCATTAAAAATATTGAGGCAAGCCGAAACCGGTTTGGCTCAATGGATAGAGCGTCGTCGGCTTGGGGACTAAAAGGCCCCAGGTTCGATTCCTATCAGGGGCATGTACCTTGGTTGCGGGACAGATTGAAGAAAGGTAGTAATGGAGCGAGAAGATGGGGCTAGGGAAATGAGCCTGGGAAGCTATGGGTGGATAATCACAGCTACGTGGATTTTAACTAGCTTTTTAACTGAGCTCAAAGGATATTAATTAAAAGATTGATATCAACAAAAAGAGGTGCCTCACTGTCTTAGTAAATACATATACATATACAAATACATATATATATGTATGTGTGTGTGTGTGTGTGTGTGTGTGTGTGTATTTTAAATGTTTTTATTGACTTTAGTGAGAGAGGAAGAGAGAGGGTGATAGTAACATCCATGAGAGAGAAATATTGATCTGCTGCCTCCTGCACCTTCCTACGGGGGACTGAGCCTGCAACTCCAGCATGTGCCCTGACTGGGAATCAAACCAGCGACCTCTTGGTGCATGGGTTGGTGATTAAACCCTAAGCCACACCTGCCAGGCTTACTAAATACCTTTTTAAATCAATGACTTAGCAATTTTCAACCTTTTCAGCTCATGGCACACATAAACTAATTACTAAAATTCTGTGGCACACCAAAAACCATATTATTATTTATTTTATTTTTTTGCTGATCTGACCAAAAAACAGGTATAATTTTGACTCATTCACACTGGACAGCTATTGTTGTGTTGGCTCTTGTCATTTTTAAATTTGAAAATCTCAGGGAAAAGAGGTCAATGCCTCTGACTAAATAATCAGGTATTGTGTGTCTTAAAAATTCTTGTGACACAACCACTTGAAAATTGCTGACTTAGATGATGATCTCGCTGGGACAGATAACTAATAGAATGGATGATAGAAGCAAGATTTAAAATAATCTTGACAGATTAGAACAAAGTGCCAAAATCAACAAGAAGTTTGACAGGGATAAAGTGAAGACTTACATTTAGGTTTTTAAAAAATCAATTGTACAGGAAGGAGTGAGACTGGCTTGACAGCATTTGACGTGAGAAAGGTTTGAGTCTCGCTAAATCCAGTGCCAGCACAGTTTCATGAAAAGACAATGTCAGATCAAGAGCGCTAATAGTCTCACCATGGTTTGAACTGACCAGTTCTGACTGCCCCGAAGATATTGATGAGTTAGTGTATATCAGTAAGAGATCAGGTGGAGAAAAAATCCAGTAACTTCACCAGGTGAGGAAAAACGGGTCGAGTTTAGAGATGGTAAATATGGGGAAGAGAACACCACGGTGCATAAATAATAGATGTCCTCAAATAGCTGATTTTGACAAGTATAAGGTAACACCATGAAATTGCCAATGCTTAACCATTTTGATCCCTAAATTGGCAATTTCATTTGGTTCGACCTAGTGGAAGAGGATGGAGACTCTTTTTTGTAATGCTACAGAGACAAATGAGAATTATTAGTCGAAAGAGGGAAGCAAAGATTACATTAATATAAGAAGGAATTTGTCACAATCAGGCACTCTAAAGCAGATTGAGCTGCCTTACAAAGGTCTAGTTCCTTGTCACTGAGAGAGGCCAGGCAGAGCTGGGCAAACAGTCTCTGGAGGATATTTAGAATTTTCTGCACTCAGTGGGACACTCCATGATCCAGCCTGAGTCTCCAGTCTCTCCAGCTGAACTCCACAATACACAGACAACACAGCAGACTGCTGTGAATGCTGTGGCCATCCTGTGTGGTCTTCTATTGCTGGGTTTTTGTGCACGTCAGTCTGTGGTGGGGTGCTTCTCCTTTTTCCGCCTCCAGCACGAAAAGGGAGAAGGACAGGTTCCTGAGTGGAGGAAGTGGGGATTAAGAAATAAAAGGGAAAAAAAAGACAAGAGGCAGAAATAGATTCATCAAGCTGGGTCTAGGTGGGCGCCATCCTCTCTGATGGAGAGGCAGCAAGCAGCTGAGCCACGCAGCAGGTTTATTTTATAGGGTCAAAGGAGCTTATTTGCATTCTTAACTAGGCCCTAGCATTACTGGATTTACATATCTAGACCCGCCCCTGCTGACACCTGGACAAAGGTAAGTCAGAAACTGAATACACCCTCAGCCCTCAGTCTCAGCTGACACTTTAAAGGATGTCCATGTGCCTTCTCAGGCGGCCCCCTACATCAATCCTAGAATTTCACATCTCCTAACTATGCACCCTTCAAATTCCTGCTCACCTCTGCAGACTCAACTCAAGTGTAGGCCCATCTGAACTCTCCAAATGGTCTGCCATACTGTCGCCAATGCACCTTGTACCTACTGCTTACTCTGTAGTGTCACTTAACATTCTTTTGTAATTTCCCGTGGACCTGTCTCTTTCCTACTAGATGTGAGCTGCTTGTGGGCCAGAAACAGCTCTTCCATCTTTCTATCCCCAGTGTTGGAGCAGATTTTGTAGCTTCATATTCTGTGAATAGCATTAAATGAATGAATAATAAATATTGACACTGGATGTTTTGATTATACATGTAAAATTTTAAAAATTAGTACATATGGCCGGGACCGGTTTGGCGCAATGGATAGAGCGTCGGCTTGGGGACTGAAGGGACCCGGGTTCGATTCTGGTCAAGGGCATGTACCTTGGTTGTGGGCATATTTCCGGTAGGGAGTGTGCAAGAGGCAGCTGATCAATGACTCTCTCATTGATGTTTCTAACTCTCTCTCTCCCTTCCTCTCTGTATAAAATTAATAAAATATATTTAAAAAATTACATATGTATTTTAATAAAATATTAATTATTCAAAACGAATGCCCTTACTATGGGTGACACATGTTGATATTTTCTGTTTTATTTTGTTCATTTTTAAAAATAGAAGACATAATCTAGGTTCCAAAATTAATGTAGGTTTCCAGTCTTAATTTGAAAAACATTGAACTGCATAGTTAAGAGCAAGGATTTGAGGTCTGGCCTGGTAGCTCATTTGATCAGAGTGTCATCTGTACGCCAAGGCTGCAAGTTAGGTCCCTGGACAAAACACATACAAGAAGCAACCGATGAATACACAAATAAGTGGAACAACAAATCAATGCGCGCTCTCTCTCTCTCTCTCTCTCTCTCGTTTCTCTCTTTTCTCTCTCTCCCCTCTCTCAAATCAATTAAAAAATAAAAATAGCAGGGGTTTGAATGGAAGGTCTGAGAATCTAATGGAAGCTGTGGGTCTTCTTGCCAGAAAGATGCGTGTGTGCACTAAGTTGACATTCCACTTCAGAGGCTCCGTGTACCCACTAAAGTCCTTCTGTGCATCATGGGTTATAAGAGTTCCCTCTAACTCCTATTTTTCTGAGAAGCATGTTGACGTAGTCTAGGAACATCTAAGAGTTGCCCATAGAGAGAGCACAGAAATGGAAAGGAGATGCATAAAGAACAAAGACTAGAGGGACAATTCGGAGGTGGGGCAGGCTGGACTGTGGAGTCCATGTGAAAGGCGAAGGAATGGAGAGCAAAGTGAATCCTGGCTAAGGGTCAGGAGGAAGGGAAGATGCAGCCCCCCTGGGCCAGGAGAGTAGGCCTGCTGATCGGATATTCTTTCCAAACTATGGGGCTTTCTCCTCTCCTCCCTCTGGCTCACTTTCCCTTCCTTCCCTGTGGGCAGCCCTATGGAAACTCTGAAACTTTCCCTCTTTTCTTCCAGATGGGGAGCTCTGGCAGAAGAAGCGTGCTGGCCCGTGTGCAACGACGCCGTTCTCTCTGCCAAGGGATCAAGTTAAAATCTGCTTCCTGGAAACCAGCTAATGTCTTTAGGAAGCATGACCCTGGTGAGGGAGAGATCGGGACCTTTGGGTAAAGGAGGGATGGAAAAACAACTTTCAGCATTTGCTGATACAGTAACGTACAAGGATAAAATATGAACACCACCCTAGCCGGGTTGCTCAGTGGATAGAGCGTTAGCCTGCCGAATAAAGGGTCCTTGGTTCTGTTCCGGCCAAGGACACATGCCTGGGTTGTGGGCCAGATCCCCAGTAGGGGGCGTGCAGGAGGCAGCCGATCAATGATTCTCATCATTGATATTTCTGTCTCTTCCTCTCCCCTCTTCTCTGAAATCAATAGAGAAATATATTTTTAAAATAAATAAATAAAATATGAGCACCAACAAATAATTTAAAAATGGAATCTCCTATTTCTGAGATCTAAACTCAGGATTACAGACTTGATAAGGTCTTCCTTTCCATCTTAGATAACTCTAAAGTGTTTCCAGCAACATGTCGAGGAGGCAACAAACATATAACTTACATTCTACAGGACATGTAGTGAAAGGGACATAAGCATAACACGATTGATTTCCTATTGCCCCTCAGGGAACTTGGGGGTTGTAAGGCGTTTTGTAAAACCCAGAAATCCCAAGACATTATTGTAGTCCATAATTAGCATGGCTAAGGGGAAAAGAATGAAATTTGGGGCGGGGTTAGGAGTTATGTGCCTAGATAGGCCCTGACTCACTCTGTGATAATGGCCAGCCACTTCCGGGCTCAGTGTTCCAGTCCCGCTTTCCCCAGCCCCTTCGTCTGCCCAAGAAAAATAAAAGAACAATTTTATTCTCTCTTAAGAAAGTTAGACCTGATTGTTTCTATAAAGCACTCTGGAAAGTAGCCAGCCTCTGAGTGTAGCAATGGGAGATGATTTTGTTCATTTTATAACCAATGACCTGGGTGGCACCTAAAACCATGAGGACTGTAAACTTATTTTGGTTGGAGTCCTCGGATGGGGAGGAAATACATAGGTGGTCCGCTTCCTCTTCTCTTCTGTCTCTTCTGCCTTCTGGGAAGGCCACTGTTGTGTTGCTAAACCCTCCGTGGGGAGATAACTGGGTAACACCCAAGTAGGTCAGGGAATGAGTCAGGGCTCAAGGACTCGATACCAACCTCTCCCACTCCAGCCAGGAAACCTCCTGGGGTGAGACAGGGATGAGAAAGGAGCCAAAGGGGCTGGCCTCACGGCCGCCTGCCCTGGGGCCTCTGGCTTGCTGTTTCACCCCGGTTTGCCCTGCAGCTGTACTGTGTCAACTGACGTGCAAGCCCTCACACACTCACGCTCCCTCTCTCCTGAACCTCTGCTCAGGCTCAGGAACAGATGACACATTCCACCCCAGAAGTGACTGCAAGAGAGATGAGAAGGAAAGGGAGGAACCGAACCAGGTGGAGACTTACCACTTCAGGAAACACAGGGCAAAATACAAGAGCGGCTTGCCTAGGAGGTGAAGAGGAAGTGGAAACTGAACTCACCTCTGAGGACTCAGGATAAGGAAAGAACAGAAAAGCATGATGGCCGGCTGACACAGATGATGATAGAACAGGATTGAGAGCTAACGCTGAGAAGGACCAAGTAATATTAGCCTGAAATCCTGCAAGACTCAAGAGCGAAATGGCAAAAAAGAAAAAAAGTCTCAATTCTTGTTTGGAAGTCCTCAGCTCGTGCAAATCCATCTTTCAACATCAATCCCAGATGGTGGCAATTCTTAGAACTCTCCTCCAGGACAAATAAAATAAGATAAAATAAAATAAAATAAAATAAAATAAAATAAAATAAAATAATTTTAGGCACCTAATGTCTACGAGTCCCATGTTTCCAAAAGTGATTTCACTTAGTAGTGCTCACAACAGCCTTACCAAGTAAGTTTTATTATCGCCATTTCACAGAGGGGTACACTGAGACTTTAATCATTTCAAGGATTAAAGTGATTTGTTCATAGAGTTTGGAAGTAGTGAGATCTATACTAGTTACCAGAGACCCCGGAGCTTCCATTGTACCAAACTAGTGCCCCTGGACACGAATCCGTGCAAAATAGCTCGCTGCGCCCGGCCTCAGCTGGCGGCCCCGCCCACTGCTGCTGGTAGCTCGCCGCTGCACGTAGCTCCTAGCTCTCTGCCCACTGCCCCGCCCGCCCCGCCCTCCTGCTGTTCAGTTGTTACGTGACAGCAGTCCCGAACCAATTTGCATATTACCCTATTATAAGTAGAGATTGCCTTTGATTTGAAATCAAATCAAATCAAAATGACGTCAAAATAGAGATTTCTGCCGAGACCGGTTTGGCTCAATGGATAGAGCGTCGGCTTGGGGACGGAAGGGTCCCGGGTTCGATTCTGGTCAAGGGCATGTACCTTAGTTGCGGGCATATCCCCAGTAGGGGGTGTGCAAGAGGCAGCTGATCCATGACTCTCTCTCTCATTGATGTTTCTAACTCTCTATCTCTCTCCCTTCCTCTCTGTAAAAAATCAATAAAATATATTTTTTTTTTAAAATAGAAATTTCTTAAAGCTCTCAAGGAGCAGTAAGGAGCAGACCAAGTAAAGAGCCATGGACAGAGAGCTCTAATTCTCTAAATGTAGGTATTTTAAAATCCTGGGATTGCTGGGTTTGCATAGGCCTCCGTGCAGCCTGAGATCCCAGTGCAGCCTTGGTACCCTCTAGTGGAAGTTTTCTGCATTCACACAGCTTCCCTTCCCCAAAGAGCCGGAGAGCATCCCAAAGAATGGTCAGCGGAAGGTGCATGCTTGTATGTCAGAGTCCGTGGCTGGTGAACAGAAGAAGGCAGACTAAAGGTGTGCTAAGCACTTGGTTCACAAGGGGCCCCAAAGGGAGTCCTTCCAGTGTATTATAAATGAGCACAGGCCTTTGTGCATTATTGATAAGAGCTAAATACACATCACATGAGACTGGAGGCTTTTGGGGCTCTAGAGAGTAACTTTTTTTTTTTAATTTATATTTTACAGAGAGGAAAAGAGAGGGATAGAGAGTTAGAAACATCAATGAGAGAGAAACATCGATCAGCTGCCTCCTGCACACCTCCTGCTGGGGATGTGCCCACAATCAAGATATTCCTTGACCGGTATCGAACCTGGGAACTTTCAGTCCGCACGCCGACTCTCTATCCACTGAGCCAAACTGGTTAGGGCCTAGGAATTGCTTTTACAGCGTACCCCAGCATATGAGAACAGTGCCCAGGCTCCAAACCCCGTGTCTACAGCCCTGCTGACACTCCTGGAGCTTCTTCCCCATTTCCCAGCGCTAACGTGTGTGTCAGATTTCTTTCTGTCTCCTTCCTCCCTGGGAGCGAAAGTGGGTTAGAAACAGATTACTCTGATCCAGGGGCTTTGTTCTCTCTTCTCTAAATGTGGCTCTTGGCTGCGGGGGGGGGGGGGGGGGGGGGAGGAGAGGGGGAGTTGGGGGGGCAGGTGTAGGGGGAGAAGGGACGGTGTCACAAATAGCTTGAAATTTCCTTTTAGGATTATTGCTTGATTTAGCCAGCTGGGGCGAAAGTGGAGCGAGAAAAGGCTAGGGATTAATTCTAGACCCAGTGTGAACAGCGGGCAGTCTTGGCTTCTTTTCTGGCTGAGCTGGAACCAGCAATATCTTTTTTCTAAACATACCTTAGAGCTAAGGAGTCTGAGGCGGGCAGAAATGGTAAAGGAAAAGGCCTTGGCCCTCCGCAGCAGGGATGAGTGGAAGGACAGATGAGAGAGAAAAACAGGTAGGAGGAGAAAGTCGTGCGGCACAGAAATAAGAAATCACCTTTGGACTTGGAAACAGACCTGCCTCTCGGTGGGCTTAGTTTCAGCAGCGGTGAGAACTGGCCCCCAGGGGACAGCAGCTGACGCACAGGCTTCCTGAAGATTTCCCGTGCCTGTCAGAGTTAGGAGCCCTCCTGCTTTAGGGACATTGCTCTGGGGTGGACGCTGGGGGCGGGGGTGTTGTCTGTGTCCAGCACAAAGAGCAGTTGCACGTGGCGGGACTCTGCTAGGCTCTGTACATCCCTTCCAGGGTCATAGGGCTTGGAAGCAGTGGCCATAACTAACCAGAATGGGAACATGAACTCATTGAATGATTTCATAACAATTCTATGAGTTAGCTATGTATTTACCCTTTTGTACAGGTGAGGAAAAGAGGTGGAGCGAAGATGTAAATGTAGGCACTATAGCTTTCTTCCTTTCTTTCTTTTCTTTTTTTTTAAAAAATATATTTTTTATTGATTTTTTTATAGAGAGGAAGGGAAAGAGATAGAGAGCTAGAAACATCGATGAGAGAGAAATATCCACCAGCTGCCTCTTGCACACCCCCTACCGGGGATGTGCCTGCAACCAACGTACATGCCCTTGACCGGAATCGAACCTGGGACCTTTCAGTCCGCAGACCGACGCTCTATCACTGAGCCAAACTGGTTTCGGCTTTCTTTTCTTTTTCTTTCTTTCTTTCTTTCTTTCTTTCTTTCTTTCTTTCTTTCTTTCTTTTTTTTTTAAAATACATTTTATTGAGTTTTTACTGAGAGGAAGGGAGAGGGATAGAAAGCCAGAAACATCGACCAGCTGCCTCCTGCACACCCTCCCCCCCACTAGGAATGTGCCTGCAACCAAAATACATGCCCTTGACCAGAATCGAACCTGGGACCTTTTGGTCCACAGGCTGACGCTCTATCCACTGAACCAAACCAGTTTCAGCGGCACTATAGCTTTCTTAACCTTTATGTGAGAGTCATAGATAGTTAACCCTCGGAGTGATAAAGAAGCTCTGCTAACATTAGCTGAAAATCACTTGAGAACATTTCCTAGAAAGTCAGAATTCTTGGCTTTTCTCTGCCACTTGACCTTGGAGGATTCTGCATGCTCTCAAGGGAAGGAAGTACAACAGGAATACATGGCAAAGCCTGATCCTTGCACTGTCATCAATAAATACATTGTAACCAGATTCGTTCAGTTCTCCAGAAGGATTTTTCTTCTTTTGAATCAACTGTGCTCCTCTTAGAATGTAGGTTGCCAGAAAGAACTCCAGGAATTTCAATCTTAGCTGCCACCTGCCCAGGGAGAAGAAAACAATGCCAGCACATGCTCCCACTGCTTATGAGATATCCCATTCTTTTTGGCTCCGTTTAGAAATTTCAAAATTTGGAGAAGCAAGAAATCAATTCTGTCTTCTGCTTCATCGTATTTCATCTGGGATTCTATTCATTTATTGAGTAAATACATGAATGTCTACTAGCAAGGCTGTCCTTTACGAGGCTGAGCCCCTAACCACTTTATTCCTATCTCTAATTGCACGAGTTCCCTTCTCTCGCTTTTCCTGACATGTGAATTACTAGGGTTATAGAATTAAGACATATCCTGTGGTGTTACTTTCCCAGCAGACAGCTCCCAGTTTTCCATGGAGTTAATGAGATAGAAAGATAATATGAATTTTCTAAAAGAGCAGCTAATAGAAAAAGAGAAGCTAGTTCATTCATCTCAGAATGAATTAAATGATGTTAACTTCCCTTCTTATTTCATCCAGGCTGATACGAAACAAATTTGCATTCCTTGAGAAGTGGATTAGAGGGCAGGCAGAGGATGATCTGTGATGTGTTGGCTACCATGTGAGGCCAACAAGAAACTCAGCAGTGGAGCAAATAATGCCAGACAGACTATACCAATGTTCTGTAATAATCAATAACTATTTAGTGGAGTGGGTTCCCCCCCCCCCACTTCTGTGGTGAGACAAGTGAAATAAAAATTTCATGTTTTATTTTTTTTGGGCATAGATTGACAGAAGTCTGTTAAGAAACGAGTAGATAACTCTCATTTAACTACTTCATATGTTCTTTAATTAATGCATACATAGGGCAACTAACTTCATGTTGCTATTAATTTGCAATGCTATAGGTTCAGTGCTGTGGCTAGGACTGATAGGAGAATTCTGATCCTTGAAGAATTTGCAGCATAGTTGAGAAGTCAAGACTTAAGACAATACATGTGATCCCCAAACCCAAAAGTAATCTCTCTCTTTTCTTTCATAGTCCTTAGCATTTTACCTGGAACTTTGTAGCAGTTCTATTCCAGCCAGTAAGCTCTTGTATGTACACACTATAGCTTCTAACTCATTGCAAAATACTATAGGTAAGTGCTCAATAAACACTAATTGTCAGGATAAAATGAGAACCTATGAGTAAGAGGAAAGTGTTTGCAATGATTACAGCTCTGAGTTTTCCAGGATGATGCCAACATCCTGCATCTTTAAACAACTGAATGTGAAGCAGGACAGCATAGTAGTTCATGGATTCTGGAATTAGACTGCTTGGGTTTGAATACCAGTTCTGCCAGTTATTAGCTCTCGAGTCTTTTTAAAAAATATATATATTTTATTGATTTTCCACAGAGAGGAAGGGAGAGGGATAGAAAGCTAGAAATGTTGATGAGAGAGAAACATCGACCAGCTGCCTCCTGCACACCCCCTACCAGGGATGTGCCCACAACCAATATACATGCCCTTGACCAGAATCGAACCTGGGACCTTTCCGTCCGCAGACCGAGGCTCTATCATATGAGCCAAACCGGTTTCAGCGCCATTGAATCTTTTTAAAATTATATTGTTATTGATTTTAGAGAGGAAGGGAGAGGGAGAAATAGAAACATCAATGGTGAAAGATAATCATTGATTGGTTACCTCCTGCATCCCAGGCATGTGCCCTTGATCAGAATTGAACCTGGGACCCTTCAGTCCACAGGCTGACGCTGTATCCACTGATAGAATTGGGCTAGCACCCAATCTTAATTAAAATTTGTAATTGCGACCCAACCTCCTATGTAAAAGGAGACTATTCTACTTGTTTGTGGTGAGAAGTAATTTAATTAATATATGTAAATGTTTAGAAAACCATTTGGCACCCGGTAAACATTTCTAAGTGTAAACTATTATGTGTTCATGTTGATCCCATGCCTCTTTCAAAAAAAAAAAAAATGACAGATAAGAAATGTTTTTGTCGCCCACGTGTCCTTCGCTTCAATAAACGCAGCAGCCAGTATGTTTGTTCAATAAACATACCAGTCATTGACATTCAGAAAAAAAAAAAAAATTCTTTCCACAATACAGATTGGGAAAACTAGAGCTTACGTTTAAGGTTACCCAGCACAATGAGGTCAGATCCAGATCCAGAAACTAATCGTTATTGCCTATCTGGCATCCAAGGAGGCATTGGGGGAAAAAAGAAAAAAAACTTGTCCCAGGAGAGCCACACCTTCCCCTTTTCCTCGGAACTGACACGAGGTGCAGCGGCGGCCCAATCACCTAAGAATGCAGCAACTCCCGGCCGCCCGCGAGCCTCCTGCGCAGGCGCAGCTCGCGCCCCGGCGCTCTAGGGTGGGCGCGTGACAGCCGTGCGCTCCACCCCGCCCCCAACGCCGTCCCAGTGCGCACGCGCGGCCTGCGCACCACGCGCCCGTGCGCGCGCACGCAGCTCACACTCCGGCGGCGGAGGGCGCGCGCCCTGGAAAATTCCACACCCGAGTCGGCTCCACCCTGTGCGCCTGCTCCCCGGTCCCAGGCTCTCCGCTCTCAGTCCCCTACCCAGAAGGCTTTGCGTGGACAAGATGGCTGCCCCCATGCCGCGGGGGCTGTCTTACCTATGCAGGGCTTTAGGATGGTGGAACCGACAGGTGGGTAGGGAGGGGGCGGACAGGGCCCTAGGGGCTGGAGAAGGAGGACAGAGTAGAGGAAATACTCCCTTCGCAGCTGTCCTCGGTGAGCATGGAAGATGCGAGTCCCACCGAGGCGAGGGGAGAGTTTAAGGGAGACGGAACCCAGCTACTGAGCTAAAGGGCTGGGTAGCGAAAGTCTCGGTAGGACCATGAAGGGGAGCAAGTTCTCGGGGATTAAGGTTCTCCAGTTTGGTCGGGTTTGTTTGGCGATGAGGGTTTAAAGGGGAAAGACGTAATGGTTTGCAAGGTGAGCTCGCTTCCCCTTGATTCTCTAAGCGTCCCTAAATGGAACAGTATCTGTCCCTGTCCCTGCCCGAGCAAACCTCATGGTCATAGAGAAAAGAGAGCTGGCCTTTAAAGAGCTTATTAGTCAGTTGGGAGCTATAATGACTGAAATTGACAGTGAGGATGCCAATAGGATGAGCAGAATGTCATCTTAGTAAACAAACAAACAAACAATAGAGGAGATGATCTGTGATGTGTTGGCTACCATGTGAGGCCAACAAGAAACTCAACAATGGAGCAAATAATGCCAGACAGACGTTTCTTATGCTTTAATAGTAGCATTCTGCTCATTTCAGCATCAGGTCAGTGTTAAATCCCCTTCAGACTGAAATTCTTTGAAAGCAGAAGCCTTGCTTGGGGGGGAGGGGGCAATGTTAAAATATGTACACAGATAATAATTTAATTTAAAAAAATTTAAATAAATAAATAAATAAAAAAGAAGCCTTGCTTTAATCAGTCTGTATCCCTAGGAGTTGGCATAGCCCTACACTATGGAGACTTCTAAAGGGAAGCTTTTAGTAAATTTTGAGGCGTTAGTAAAAGTTGCTTACTAGCTTCTAGTAAGAAATGCCCATAAATATTAAAGTAATAATGTATCCCACCCCCGTATGTGGCTTTATAATTGTTCCTAAGTCATTCTTTGTATATTCCCTTTCTACCATTGTTTAGAGTTTTTTCCAAGTTTACCTATATCCTAACCTTTCCTACCATCCAGCCAGTCCTGGTGACTCAGTCCATAGCTGTAGTTCCAGTGAGAACTAAAACACGTTTCACACCTCCTGCTTATGAACCTAAATACAAATCACAAAAGGAGTTTATAGAACGTTCCCGGAAAGCAGGAATCGTCATTCCTCCAGAACGTTTGGAACGTCCCATACATCTGGCCTGTACAGGTGAGGCATGATATTTCTGGGACCTTGACCCATTCCCCTTCTGTCAGAGATCATCTGGAAAGTAAAATGATTTGTACTATGATTGACACTAGTTAGTTAACCACAAAACCAGTGGATCAATAGAACCTCAACAATCATTTACTTTGTATGCACTGTATTTCATGAGGTAATCTTTGATCTTGTTTTTCCACTATTCCTAGAAGGCAAAGGTGAAATTTCCCCATTTTGTACAAGAAGAATCTGAAGCTCTGAGAGGAGACTTAAATTATTCTATTTTTTTCTAATGTAACAGATTCTCTCTACATCAGTGTTTCCCAAAGTGTGGTACGCGTACCCCCAGGGGTACAGGAAGAGGTTGGTGGGGGTACGCGTTGCACTGGTTTGGTGGGGATATGCACTGCACTGTGCTTAGCTGTGCCTAATTCTACGTTCTGATGAGAACGAGGGGTACTCAGCTTTAAGAAAATTATAGAATGGGTACACATATGTCAAAAGTTTGGGAAACACTGCCTACATGAAAGTCTAGTTCATTCATCTACTTTATTAAGGATTCCGCCTAATTTTATATGATTTCAAGATGACTTTTTCTCCGTCTTTCAATGCTTTCTTAGTTGTCTCCTCTCATTTCAGGTGGTATCTTTGACCCCTATGTTCCTCCAGAGGGTGATGCTCGGGTATCAGCTCTTTCAAAGGAAGGACTGGCACAGAAAACTGAACGATTGAAGAAGAATGTGGCATCACAGTTGTCGTGGGTGTCTTAGACAACTGGGAGTTAATATTAGAATAAAATTCCTGGTTGCTACTTTATTCCAAAGAGATCATCCTGGATTAGTTGGTTGGATATAACTCTTATAACAACTTGACATTATTTTCTTTCTCAGAAATAGAGTCCGTAGTTAATGTAGAATAATATGGGCATTCTCATTCTTAGCATCTCAGCCTTTATTGGTTGTTTTTGTCACATCAATTAGGGAGTTGACTTTGAAGTTTGTAGGACTTTAAAAAAATATATTTTTAATTACTTAAAAAAATTTTTAATTGAATTCAGAGAGGAAATGTATTTTTATTGATTCCATATTGGCAGGGCAGTTTGTAGGACTTTTTTTTTTTTTTTTTTTAACATATTTTATGATTTTTTACAGAGAGGAAGGTAGAGAGATAGTGAGCTAGAAACGTCAATGAGAGAGAAACATCAACCAGCTGCCTCTTTCACAACCCCTACCGGGGCTGTGTCCGCAACCAATGTACATGCCCTTGACTGGAATTGAACCCAGGACCTTTCAGTCCGCAGACCGACGCTCTTACCACTGAGCCAAACTGATTTCGGCTTTTTTTTTTTTTTTTATCACATATTTTGTTTTATTATTATTTAAAAAGATATATTTTTATTGATTTCAGAGAGGAAGGAAGAGGGAGAGAGAGAGAATCATTAATAGTGAGAGAGAATCATTGCTACCTCCTGCACACCCCACACCTGGGAATGAGCCCACAACCCGGGCATATTCCCTGACCAGGGATCGAACTGTGATCTGGTTCATAGGTCAATGCTCAATCATTGAGCCATGCTGGCCAGGACTGAGTCTTTTTATAAAATATTTTTATTGATTGATTTTAGAGAGAGAGAGAAACATCAATTTGTTGTTTTACTTATTTGTGTATTCATTGGTTGATACATATATATGCACTGACCAGGGATTGAATTTGCAACTTTGGTGTATTCTACTGGGGATCTAGCCCACAACCCTGACTGGGAATGAAACCATGACCTGGTTCATAGGTCAATGCTCAACAACTGAGTCATATCCGCCAGGCTCATTCTGACTCTTAAGCCTTTCTATGACACCTGTGTTATATATATATATATATATATTTTTTTTTTTATTATTATTTTTTTATTTTATTGATTTTATACAGGGAGGAAGGGAGAGAGATAGAGAGTTAGAAACATTGATGAGAGAGAGTCATCAATCAGCTGCCTCTTGCACACCCCCTACTGGGGATATGCCCGCAACCCAGGTACATGCCCTTGACCGGAATTGAACCCGGGACCCTTCAGTCCCCAAGCCGACGCTCTATCCATTGAGCCAAACAGGTCCCGGCGACACCTGTGTTTTCTTTCTTAGTGCTTATCGGATGTTTTCTTTGATGCCAGAGTTATGAAATTTTACTATAAGAAACCTTGATTTTTCTTTAGGATGGTTAATTAAAATGAAAGTTAGAAGGTTGAATTCAGAGGATTTGACACATTTAAAAAACAATTAATGAATAAGTAGATAGACATTAATGGAGGTTAATATAAGCTGTGAGTAATAGAATTGAACGAAGTCTTTAAAAATGATTCTCATGCTTAACTTTACAGCATACGGAGGATAAGAGACCATGATGCTAATTTTAAAATAAAGGACTTCCCTGAAAAAGCTAAGGATATCTTCATTGAAGCTCACCTTTGTCTAAATAAGTAAGTGAACTCCCTGTCCTATACCCATTATGGTCTCAGAGCCAGCACTACTAAAACCATGGCATTACTTGCTCTGGTCTCTGCAATCCACCAGGCTGACCAAAATGTGCAACCCCAAAAGTTTGGAGGACAAGGTATCTACTATCTGCCCTAGCACCAGCCATCCACTCCAGAAACAGAGGCCACTATCCCCACAGTCATGACAGGGTGGAGGAAGGGGGGGTGAGAGATAGATAGTTTGCACATATTGTTCTTCTACCTGAGATCATTAGTCTCTCCCCTCATCAGTCACTCCTCTGGTTGTTATAAGTGTCCAGTCAGAATCCAGAGTTCTGAAATAGTGGTTCTGGTCATTTTTTTCTTAAGTTACCAGGTGTTTCAATGGAGGGACCCACCCCTAGAGCTTCCTACTCCATTATTTTGCTTGATATCTTGAGTCTGTTGTTTTTCCTGAGTAGATTCCAGGTCCCCATTTGAAACATTTAGTTGTAAGTTCATCTTCATTGGAGAGGGTGTCTTCTGAGGAAATCCTAAACGACCTAAGTTATGAACATGCTCCCAGAGAGGTTTTGTGTGTGTTTCTGCCAGATACCTCAGGGATATCATTGACTAGGTGTCAGTTTTTATGTTAATTTCTTAGCTTAGGAATTCTTTTTTTAAATATATATATTTTATTGAGTTTTCACATAGAGGAAGGGAGAGGATAGAGATTTAGAAACACTGATGAGAGAGAAACTTCAATCAGCTGCCCCCTGCACACTTCCTACTGGGGATGTGCCCGAAATCAAAGTACATGCCCTTGACCGGAATCAAACCTGCAACCCTTCATTCTGCAGACCGATGCTCTATCCACTGAGCCAAAGCAGCTTGGGCAGCTTAAGAATTCTTACACCATAAATTTCATATTCACATTTGCATAGAATGTGGGCTTAGAGCTTTAATTTTTCATTTTCTTTGTTTTTATTCCCCCCTCCCTCCCTGCCCCCAATCACAGCCCTAGACAGAGAGAAGTTTTATCTCTCAGTTGGTGGGCTATTTTTCTCGTCTCCATTTCCTGCAGGTGCAGGACTCTTATAGTCATAGCTTTATTCAGGGATTTCAGTTCTAACTCCCTGTTTTTTGAGGGCCCAAGGGTTTTTTTTTTATTATTATCATCAAATTTTTTAATTTTTTTATTATTTTTTTAAATCAATCTTTATTGTTCATATTATTACAAAGGTTCCTCATTTCTTCCCCCCTCCACCAGGTTTCCACCCCACCCTTCGCCCCCTTCCCATCCCCCATTGTCCTCACCCATAGGTGCACAGTTTATGTTCAGTCTCTTCCTCCCTCCCTTTCCCCGATAGTAAATCCTTTTTCTGATAGTAAATCAGTTACTTAGCATTTTCTCATATCAATAATTCATGCCCAAAGATACACTTCACACAAAAGACATTTCCAAATAGGTCAACCAACCTCATCCAGGCCCTGCACAAGGCACTCACAGATCAACACCTCAGCGCTACACTAACTCAACATATCCAGATCTAAGCCTTCATCACTTGATTCAGCAGACCCTCAAATTCCTGCAAAAGTTTCCAGCCATGTCTGAGAGGAAGCCTTGGGGCGGGGGCAGATAAGGAGCGAGCTGTTCCGGGCCTGGTTGCTCCGGGCCTGGCCTCTGTTGCTCTGGTCCGTTCCACAACCAGCTGCTCCGGGTCTGGCCACTGCTGCTCCCGACCTGGTTGCTCTGGGCTTGGCTGCTGCTGCTCCAGGCCTGGCCACACCCAACCCGGTTGCTCTGGGCCCGGCTGCTCTGGGCCCGGCCGCTCTGGGCCTGGCCGCTCCCAGCCTGGCAGCTGCTGCTCCAGGCCTGGCCGCACCCGACCCGGCTGCTCCGGGCCTGGCCGCTCCCAGCCTGGCAGCCGCTGCTCCAGGCCTGGCCGCACCCGACCCGGCTGTTCTGGGGAGGGCCCAAGGTTTTAGGAAAAGACCAGTTCCTAGTCTTCAGACCCTATTTCTGGATCCCTTTGTCATCTGATGTGCTATTGTAGCAGATTGTATTCTTTCCATCTGGTTTTCTTTCCTTCTTCCTTTCTGGCATCTAGGGATTTACCTATCTTTCTAGTGAACTAGGACAGTGTATTGAAAAGTGTGTGTGTGTGTCTGTGCAACATTTCTAGGTGCTTATAGTGGGTATAATTTTTTTTTTTTCCAGTGGGTGTAGTTTTACATTAATTCAGTCCATTATGTTACGAGAAGCAGATGTCTTTATTTTTCAGTGTAAGTTCCATTGTAAAATAGTAAATGAACTCATAGAAAAGGGAATCTATTTCTACTGAGGATTTCTAGGTCAGTACAGAGAGGAGGAAGGGTTCATTAGAGTGTCAGGCACAGTGGTTGAGGTAGCTCTCACCACAATGCAGTCTAACCTAGAGCCACAGCGGGAGAAATGAGTTGGCATCTTTTCTCTTAGAAATAGAGGTGGGAGGGAAGCAGCTAGAACTAATTCCTTCTCCATTTTGGGATGAAAGTCAAGAGTTTTTAAGGGGATAAGGACTTAAACTGCCCAGGAAGTATTAAACTGTGAGGGAAGGGCATGAATGTGTATATAAAGAAACTAATCTGTGCTCTTAGGTTTATATGAAACTCCTCAGTCAGGAATCTTGCTAAAATCTTAAATGTACAAAGGCTGGGGTTTGCATTTTTCTTTTACTGCACAGAATCAGCATGATTAGGACACTGTGGCAGTAACAGAGATGGGCGTGGGGGAGGGGAGCATGGCTCAGAAAAGGTCGATGATTATCTTTGCTAGGTTCAAAGATGACAATGTAAGATTCAAGGCCCAGCCCTTGGTACTGGTGATGTGTCTGCGGTGAAAAGAGGAGATGAGCTTTTGATTATTTATGTTGGGTTTTGTTCCCTGTTGCAGTTTAGAACAAAAGTCAGTCCCCATGTCAGGGTCTCTTGCCAATCTTAAGGATGTATATAATAATTTCAGAGAAATCTCTTTCTACTCCTGAGATTTAGACCTAACTTTACTCAGCTATGGAGCTCAGGATTTTCTGGTAAATTAGGTGACTGTTCATCTTTGTGTCTCCAGGACTTAGCATATTACCTGGCTTATGGTAGGAGTAAAGAAAGTTCTTATAAAAGTGAATTGTTTTTCATTTTCAGGGTCATTTTCAACTTTAATACAGGGTATCATAAAAGTAGGAGTCACTGATATGTATCTCTTTTTTAGCTCAGACCATGACCGACTTCATGCCTTGGCAACTGAAAACTGTTTTCCGGTAGGTTCTCGGCCTTAGAATTGTGGGATGCTGAATGGGCATATTGTAGACATCACCTTTGGTTTCCTTAAGTAAGATCAGTTTTGAAAGTGCAGGAAGTTTCCAGCAAAAGCTGAAGCTCCATTGTTTTTGCCTGAATGATAATGACTTGATGTGGACTTTGGTAAGGGCCATGCAAATGAGGAAGGAGAAAGTCCCTCAACAAGCAGTACTGGAACCTTAGGTACAGATCTTGAGCTCAGGGTGTGGGCCGCATTGGGCCAGCCCACACTTGCCCACGCTGTAATATGTAATAAAGGACTTAACAAGCATTCACAAGGCTTCATTGTGTGGTAACAGGGGTCTAAGTACTTTGGGAGACCCCCAAGGAAGGGAACTTCGTGATTCAAGAGTAAGAACTTCAGATTCTATCAGTTTGGCCTTATCTCCCTAGAGACAGGGGTAGCTAACCAAGTCTTACCAGTGTAGCTTTTATATCCCTGCAAAATCCCACTCTTCTTTACTAGAAAGGAGAGGGGGCAACATATATGCAATCAGCAGCAGTGCATGCAATAATTACCAGAATGTGAAAGTGTATGAGAGGTTGGGTGGTGAACACACAGCATAATACTCAAATAATGTATTATAGAATTGAACACCTGAAACCTATATCATTTTATTAATGAATGTCACCCCAATAAACTCAATAAAAAAGGGAAAAAATAAAGCTGTCAATTTGGAGTGTGGTTTTCATTGATTCAGAGAAGGGTCCTCAAGGAGGCAAGTTGGTCCAGAGTTGTGATTGAAATGAAAAGAGGGTTGTTGTGAGGGGGGCTTGAGCAGCAGTTCAGTGAAAACGTGGGATGGTTAAAAAGAAAGCATTTGGTAGGAAATGTTGCATGTTGGCTGTAACATTGTAAGAAGTGAGAGCAGGTGCAGAAGGAAGCACCAGCTTTCCTAAAGGGAGTGAAACACTCAGTAGAACTTGTTCTCTTCTGCCTTCAGGACATGGTCTGGGACATCCAATACAAGACCGTCCGCTGGAGCTTCGTAGAGTCGTTAGAGCCAGCCCAAGTGGTTCAGGTTCGCTGTTCGAGCATGGTGAACGAGGGCAATGTGTATGGCCAGATCACCGTCCGCATGCATACCCGCCAGGTAGGGTCACCAGTCTGCGTTCCTCCCAGCTGCTCTCCTTCCCTCAGGTTGGGCACCTACCTCTGGAATGATGGCTCCAGCTGCCCAGGACTGTGGGCTCTAAGGAAAGGCTCACTGAAATCTTCCTTGCCCTTTCACTACGCCCTTCCCACTGCTGCAAGTTATCTCTGCGAAGACAGATGCAAGGAAATTTTCTCTCACCTTCCCAGTCTCAGCTTCCTCCCTCCTCTCCTCCCCAGTCAACAATACTTCTAAAAATAAAGTGTCAGTAGTTGATCAGTTAATCTAGATTCAGAACCTGAGATAATTTTTCTACCCATTAAAATGTTTTGTTACGGTTGTTTTTAAAAGGCGAAAGATTTATGCGATCTGAAGAGAAACCAGAGCATTGTTACGGTTGTTTTTAAAATGGTTGCATGCAAAAAAACCAAACCAAACCGGACAGGACAATTCTGAGATTAACTGGCCAGACTTGGTTTCATCCTTGCAGACTTTGGCCATCTATGACCGGTTTGGCAGATTGATGTATGGACAGGAAGATGTGCCCAAGGATGTTCTCGAGTATGTTGTTTTTGAAAAGCACCTGACAAACCCCTATGGAAGCTGGAGAATGCACGGCAAGATTGTGCCTCCATGGGCGCCCCCTAAGCAGCCCATCCTCAAGGTAAGGCAGCCTGAAAAGAGCTAGAAGAGCTGAGGCCATCCTAGCGGTATCCTGACAGTCCTGTTAGACTCCCCCTAGGGGAGAGAGGGGGTGATGCAGCACCAGGAAAGGGGTGGGCATCAGGGTGAGGGAGAATCTCCTGGGTGAGCCTTGGGCTTGGGTGATAGATAACTTGGCTTCCTGCTTTTCAGACGGTGATGATCCCTGCCCCCCAGCCAAACCTTGGGGAAGACTGCGAAGAGCCACAAGCAGAGGCCCAGAAGTCTCAGCTGGCCTGATGGCAAACATGACTCCTGGGGTGAAGTGTGGGCGATGAGACAACTGGGAGCTGTGAAGACATCCACCTCCATCATGCTGTAGCAAGAACTATCTTTGTTCTCTCCTGCTCTGCTTCGGTCACTACAGCAGTCTCATCCTCAACAATCACAGCTGATGGCCGGGCCTAGGTGGGTGGCTGTTAGGCATAGCCCTGGACCCACTTCTTTTAAATTGTCTATCTACCTTCTAGGTCCAGATGAAAGACACAACGTCTGACACCAGTCTTTCCTGCAGCAGGGACTGTCAGGAGCAAACTGACAGAAATTTCTTTCTTACCACAGGCCAGAGGTCAGAGTTTGAAATAAAACACTCTTGCAGTGTTGGATCAATTGTGGTTGGTTCTGTCCATATTCCCTGGTTCAGGCTAGAAGTAGACCAGCCTTCAGATGGCAGTAATGGAAAACAGGTTTAATGGTGAGTGATATGACTTCCAGGAAATTCAGCCTTGTGAAAAATAATTAGTGTTTATAAGAGATGGTATCTCATTTAAGAGGATCTTTTCTCAGACGCTGACTCAGTGAATCAGCATTCGTATTTCAAAGAAGAATGTAAATCCAAAGAAATCATTTCTCCCTCAGCCTTTGGATCATGTTCTTAATTATCAGCTGTGCCCTGGCATGATCCCAGGAAGCGTGGGGGAAATTCATACATTAGGGTAATCCATCTGTAAATCTTGGTTCCCTGACTTTGATCGCCTTTGAGAGTAGGCGATTATTTTCAGCCCAACGCAGGGAAAGCCAAGGTACCAAACTGTGGGCCTGTGTAGAGTGAAACAACCCAGCCCCTCCTCGTTCCTTAACTCTAGCTGGATTGTCAGGAGGAGGAAGAGGGACTGCCCATGTGTCCTGTGTCATTGGAGGTTCATGACGAGGGAAATCAGTCTGTACCCATAAGCAAGCCTGGCTTATAGTACTATTGCTTCATCAGCCCGGTGTGGCTTTCCCTGGACCTTAATTCTCATACTTTGTATTTTTCAAACACAGAATTTTCTTTTAAGGGGTAAGTTAGGGTAAGGATTAATCTGTTCTGACCTTGACCTGAGAGTAGAATCCAAATAAATTGGAATCAGTTGAGAATAATCTAACTCCTCAATCCCTCTAAAGCTACCATCTCAGCAAAGGAGCAAACCCACCACGCCTCCCCGGGGAAGATGGTTGTTTTTGCACCAGCTGCTGAGTGCTGGCTGTGGAAACAAGATGTGTGTGCTTCGGGAAGAGGCAGCATTGACGGGTTAATCCAGAACAGCCACTCTCATCATGCTACTTAGTGTCAACCTCTTCGGCTTAAAATGTACATCATTTTGCAGCCCATGTAAGGTTTGGTCATATCCTATTTGTGTGATCCCCAGATTAAGGCAAAATGAGATGGGAAGTGCTTTGAGCAGGATCTACAGCCATGAGGAATAAGGGGCAGTAATGCAGGTTGGGTAGGGAAGCAGAGAAACAAAGCATACTTACTGGGCAAATGATACATTGATTTCTCTGAATATGTGAAAACTGTGCTTTAAATAAGCAAGTGGTTTCATCCCACTCCCCTCGATCTGTCTCCGGGGTCTCTAGATAATCCTAAACGGCAGCTAAGCAGTAGCTGCCACCAGGGAGCCAGAGGATAAGTGCAATTTTCATTTCCCCTTGGGATCAAATCCAGATGAGCGAATGGCCCAGATGTGAAGGATTGGCTAGAAAGACCAGGCAGACACCATCTGCAGTGCCTCCCACAGAGCTGAGGCCCTGAAGGCTGCAGTGTGTTACCTTGAGTTTCAGAGCAGGCATTGTTTTTATTTCCTGTTCTTGTTTAAAAACATTGGAAAAAGAAAATCACCATAATGAATAAAGCTAGAACCAACTGCCAAGGAAAAGCATTCTTTATTTTTTTCTGTATGGTTTATTTCACAGCAGTGGGCATAGAGACAACATTTTTGTTCCCAGCTAGACCAGACCCAATGGGATTGTTCTGAGGAGCACGGTTAGCAAACTATGCATTGGTTCAGAAGCTGTGGGGTTAACCAGCCAGAGCCCATAGCAACAACACACATCAAATACTTTTGTGGATAGGAGAACAAGGGTATTTAGTCCCTGAAAACGTGGGTTACTCCATTCCTTTTCCTCCTTTATGGAAATG
Organism: Pipistrellus nathusii; assembly: GCA_963693515.1. Lineage (NCBI taxonomy): Eukaryota > Metazoa > Chordata > Mammalia > Chiroptera > Vespertilionidae > Pipistrellus > Pipistrellus nathusii. Next base: position 39,986,337 of record OY882873.1, read on the forward strand.
TAGCTACTTTTTCTGTGACTTGCTGATTCTGCCCAGAGTATTCTCATGCAGACTCATTTCTTCCCCATTGGGTATTTGGTCTTATTTTGCCTTTCCTCCTTGTGAATGGCATCAGTACCTGTTTAGCTAACAGGTGGGCATACTGCCATCTTTAGTGCCTCCGCCCAGTTCTGCCATGTTTAGCCTGCATGTTTCTATCCCCCACTCACCACCGCCAATCCTGGGACTTCTTTGACCAATGTTTTTCTCTTTCCTCATTTCCCTCTGGTAGTATCATCTAATTCCAGCACTCTGTTATCTAGGATTGCTTAAGAAAGAGGAGCCTGAACTGACTTGAGAGAAGAGAGCTGAGCTAGGAACAAGAGAGCTCCCCAAGAAAGAAGGCTTTGTATTTGCACGATGCCCTTTCCCCAGCCCTCGGGCCTCTCACCTGCTCTGTAGCCCTCCTCTTTCTGGGGGCAGTTTATAGTGCTGGCTGCAAACAGGACCTCCTTTCTTTCTCAGGAAGGAGGCTGATGTGGGCCTCTTGTTACTGGGCAAGTGATTTGGAGTGGTTCTTGCATCAGAACCAGAGAGTCCCTCTGGCTCCAGTTGCATTGACAGCAGAGAGGGGTCCCTTTGATGGCAACTCTGAAAGGCTAGGAGCGGGAGAATGAGCCAGTGAGATGAACTCTAGATGCAAAAGATGGGGCAGGAAGAAGGGGCCATCTGAAAGAGCTAAACTGGGAGACAGGGTGTCTAGAAGGGAGAACCTGACCTTGGCCTGCATGGGGCGGGCCTGGAGCGATTGCCTTTCCTTATTTGCTCCATCACTGATACTGCTTTGGTTGGCAGATGATATGGATGTAAGATTGCCCGGTTGGCTCTGCTTCATTAGTAAACATGGCAGGTCTGAGGATCGGTTAAGCCAAAACTGGAGATCCAAAGTCAAAAGGACAAGGTCGTTTTTCAGGCACTTCCTTTGAGCCATTTAGGTTTTTCCTCTTATTTATCTTTGAACTTCAATTAAGTGGCTTCTTAAGCTTCCCACGGTGACCTGTATAGCCTTCTGTCACTCTCAGCCCTTGTACAGTCAGCACCTTGTTTGGTTTCATTTCTTCTTTAAAACAAAAAGGTCCTTTGTAGACTTCAGAGAAGACGAGGTCTCCCTGTGAGAAAACATGGGCGGGCGCTACTGATTTCCTTTCATCCCTAACCTTGGCTTTCAAGTGAGGGTCTAGACACAAACGGCTTGTGTTGAGTACTCTGGCTGGATAGGAGGATTCATTAGGAGCATCTGGCCTTTGTTCCCTACAGCAGGAAGAATTGGCAGTCAAGAGAGGGTACGACTTCCTGTAGGGATTTGAGCTGCACCCTTCTCGTACAATTTGTCTTTGAGTGAATTGATCTCTGGCTTTCCTGGCAAGGGGTGGCCCCGGGTCTTTGTTCCAGCTCTTTGGGAACACCTAGGACTTGGGACAGGATTTGGCTCCTGAAAGCCAACCTCCCAATGTCTGACCTCACAGGAGTTTAAAGGGAATCGTTACTCCCGATCCCAAGGATAGACAGCTGGAGGGACGAGTTCTTCATGTGGGTCGTTGGAAGCATCTTCTCCTTGGTGTTCAGTGAGGGAAGAAGAATTCTGAGCCTCAGCCTCATGGAGCATTGGCCTTGCAGCTAAGCTGGTTCTTGGCCCAAGCCCCGAAGGCCCTTGGCATTCCCTGACACCTTCCAGAGTGAAAGAGCTGGCTGGCTGGCTCATTTGGGGGCGGGAGCACTTACTCTCTGGAAGGAAGCTGCCCAGAGGCCTCTGGATGGAAAGGCCTGCTAGCTTCTCGGGGCCTCTGGGGGGAAATGTTTCTGTCTGCGTTGCTGTTAAAGCCGGGAGGCCGGATTCCTCAGATGGGGCTCCAGTGTCCTCCCAAGGACAGATGTCTGCCATGGTGCCCTTTATTTTATTTCCTTCTGGATCTGTGACTTCCCATTGATACAGCTCCGCCACCCCGCTCCCCACACTGCTTGCTCCATGGGGACTGACTGTGGCTTGGTCAGTGTCCAGAGCTTCTGGCTGGGGGAGGAGTCCCCCTGAATCCATGCCTGCCCAGGGGCAAACTGCCTCCTGCTCTCTGCTGCCTTTTGCTGCTGCTTCTGAACGGTGTTCTTTAGTTCCGCCAGACCCTGCCTTCTGAAGGAACACCTCTCCCTGCCCTTGGAGTGCTCTGTCCACCTCCTGCTCGGGGCCCTCTGCCTCTGCGGCTGCTGTGCTCATCTCCCAAGGGCAGAGTTCCGCTCTCCTGGCAGAGAGAACCTCTACCGCTTCCCAGGGACACACGTCTGCCACCCTGGCCCCCGCACTGCCTGCTGCCTTGGAAATGCCTTTGCCACTGTCAGAAGCCAGTAGGGCTGGTGGTGGCGACAGGCCTCCACTGTCTTGACTCTCCCAGGGACACACAGCCTCCTGCTTCCTGACTGCCCACTCTGGCTTTTCCTCAACTGCCCCAACTCTGGGCTCTGGTTTCTCTGGAGCTTTCCCCTCCTCTTGAGGTCCCCCTTTTCCGCTCTGTGTTGACACCCCTTTTTCAGGGATTCTCTCAGTCCCCTCCCAGGGACAGACCTCTGCTTTGATGCTGCTGTCAGGCTGATGAGCAGTTGAGGCAGGAGCATCCCAGGGGCACACCTCAGCGTGCCTGCCCCCAGCGCTGGCCAGTCCCTGAGAGCCAGCTTTTGGTCGGTCAGGGCACTTGCTTTCGGGGCTGGGGGAAAAGATTGCCGGGGCCACGCTCTCCCCTGGACAGATCGACTGTAGCTCCTCCTTTGCTTTCTCCCCGTCTTCAGGAGCGGCGTCTGCCTTTGAAGATGGAGCTTTTTCATGGGTTGTGTGTTCTTGGAGGGAATCCGTTTTGGGGTCTTGCATCAGGTCTCCCTTCTCCGCTACCTCCTCAGCGACTGCCAGGGAGTGCTCCTCTGCCACTCCCCTGCTCTCGCTGCTGGAGGAGGCTGAGACCTGAGGGGCCTGAGCAGAGGATTCCCTCAAGTCGTCCCAAGGACAAATAGCTTCCTGTCCTGGACTCAGTTTTTTCTCCCTTTTTGATTTGTCTTCTTGCAGGGAGGCGAGTCTCCCCCTTTCTGGGGTTCTCTCTCTCTGCTCGGTCGACTCACTCCCCATCTCTCGTTCTAGTCCCTTTCCAGCAGCCCCTCCAGTCACTTCCCAGGGACAGATCATGGCTCTTTCATTGGTAGATGCTTCCTCCACTTCCCAGGGACACACCTCAGCTGGCCTGCCCCCCACGTGATCCAGTTCCCTTAATCCCGCTTTTGATCGGTCAGTGTTCACAGTGTCTGAATGCTGGGAGGAGCTGCCTGGATCCTCGCTTGCCCACGGACTGGTCACCTCCTGCTCCCCTGCTGGCCTCTCCGGCCTCTTTGGAGCAGAAACAGCTACCTCACCGGGTCCAGGACCTGCAGAATCCTTTCCTGTAATGTTTGGACGTTTCCTAACGGCCTCACCTCCCAAAGCTCGTCCCTCCCCTGCTCCGGCCCTCGCCTCCCAGGGACAGATCTCTGCCCTCTCCGCAGACAGGGTGTCCTCCACGTCCCACGGACAGATTTCGGCAGCTTTGCTTCCCATACCGCCTGACACCTGGAAACCGGCCTTGGCTCCGTCTGTGTCTTGAGGCCCTGGTTGTGGGTGGAATCCGCCAGGGTCCTCACTCTCCCAAGGACAGACGGCTTCCCGCCTTTGGAGCTGTCCCTCAGGCTTCTCCCAAGCGGTGACCTCTTTGATGCCTGGTGTTCCAGGCATCTTCTCCTTGTCCCTCTGAGATTCTCCTCCTTTGGGTGCCTGTCCTGATGTCCAGTCCTCTGCTGCTTCACTTACCTCCCAGGGACAGATTTCTGCCTTTCCCTCTGGCCCGAGACCTCCTGGGAGGTCTTCTCGAGGGCATCCCCGTGTGGCCCTGCTTCCTCCATTGCCGAGGAGTTGGCCGCTGGCTCCGGAGGAGGAGTTGTCCAGACCGGGGCTGGAGTGCTCAGGGGCTGTGCTCTCCCTGGGACTCAGCGACTCCTGCTGCGGACCAGATACCTGCACTGCTTTCCCAGTTTGTTCCCTTGTCTCTCCAAAGAGCCCATTTCTGGAGGCTTGACCCTCTTCTTGGACAGACTCTCCAGCGGTCCCCGGATGTAGCATTTCCTTCCCCACTTCCTCATCACCCAGCTCCCGGGGACAGATCTCTGCTTTCCTGATAGCAGGAGCCACTCCTGCCTCGGGTGGACACACCTCCACAAGGCTCCTCGGGCACTCGGCAGTTCCGGGGGCCTCCGCAGAGATTGCTACGGGGCCACGGAAATCAGTTCTCTCCCATGAACCGAGAGACTCCAAGTCTCTGCCCAGTTTCTCTTCTTTCCCGGAGGTTGCTTTCTTGGGACCTTTCTGCTTTTCCTGGGGGGGCGTCTTCACTCCCTCCTGGGACGGCTTCTCATTCTCTCCTCCTCCGCTTGCCTCCCAGGGACAGAGCTCTGCCTTGGCCACGTCAGGTGTACACGCTTCTGGGCCTGTGACTTTCTGTGGACACTTTTCCTCCTCTTCAGCCTCTGTACCACCCCCTGCCTCAGACCTGCCCTTGGTTCTCTCCGAGTCCTGAGGGGACAGGCCCCTGGGATTGGCTTCCTCCCAGGGACACACTGCCTCCTGCCCCCTGACCAGCCTCTCTGGCTTTTTCCGGGCCAGGACAGTCACATCTTTAGGCTCGGATTCTTCTGGGGCTTTCCCCGCCTCTCCTCGGGAGTCATCTAGATCTTGTCTTAGTGCTCCCTTCTCTGGGCCTCCACTCACCTCCCAGGGGCAGATTTCAGCCTTGTTGCTGGCAGGCAGACTTGTTTCTGACTCAGGGACTTCCCAGGGGCAGACCTCTGCCACCCTGCAGCTGGCACTGCCCAGGTGCTGAAGGCCGGCTCCGAGCAGCTCCTGCCTCCCTGCCGGAGCTTCTTTTGCTTGCTCAGCACTTTTGTCCCCACCTGTGCCCTGCCTGACTCGCCTCAGTGTGGCAGGCCCTGTTCCACCTGCTCTCTCCACTTTCCCCTCCCCTTGGCCCTGAGCTGTCTTCCTGCCTCTGTCTTCTTGTTCCCCGCGGCCCTCCTGGGGACAGACCTGGAGCATCCTGCTGGTGTGTGCATTCTGTTGGTTCTGGAGGGACTCCTCGTCTTCGCAGAGGGCGAGGGCGGCCTGCTTACTCACCACCTTGCGCCCTCCTAGCCTGGGGGACCTGGGGCATGCCCCCACCCCCTCTCCTGAAGCTCGGCCCTTGTCCATCTCAGGACTCCTTTCCCCACTCCCCTTTTCCCTGTGCGTGCTCCGGGAACGGGTCAGAGCTCTGATAGCCAGTCCCAGGCTGCACACCGAACCCTGCTGCACGGGGGTCTTGAGGCTGTGGGATTTAGAAAAGATCTTGGGCCTGTCCTCGTCCACATCATCAGCTTCCCCCCGGAGACTCCCGTCCTCCGGGTCCCCCTCATTCTCCCCAGCACCCCTTTTCTCCACCGCGACAGAGAGGGCCCTCCAGAGCCTTGCCCGAGCTGGGCCAGGGGAGAGGTTGCCTCCCTCTGGCCCCGAGGGGCCTTCCTGAGCCACGTTGTCTTTCTTGGCTGGCAGCTCTGCATTCTCCCAAGGGCAGATGAAGGTGAGGAAGCTGGGGCTCGGGGTGAGTATTGGGCCTGCCGCTAGGGCAGGGCCTGGGGCCAGAGTTGGGGCTGGACCTGGTATGAGAGCTGGAGCCAAGGTGGGAGTGGGAGACAGCATCCTTGGCTCTGCCAGGCAGACCCCAGACAGGGCCGTGGTGGGCGTGGAGACCTGGTGCCGGATGGGCGAGCGAGGCAGCCTTCGGGCAGCCTCTTTCTGAAGCTTGCCAGGGGCATAGGAGCTGTCCATGCTGCTGCTGCTCATGGCAGGGGAAGGTGGGGCTGACAGAGTGGCCCCTCGAGCTCCCTCCAGCCTCCTGGCCGATGGCCTCCGTACTGGGCTCTGAACTGGAGTCGCCAAGGCCGCCTCTGCCTTCTTTCTCTCCTCTCGTTCCTTTGCCTGCCGATAGCTCTCCTCCAGATAGGCCTGGCTGGCCACCAGCAGGGCCTTTTCCCCGGAGCCAGCCATGACACTGAGCGACTTCTGCAGGGAGGCGGGCCGGGCTCTGGGGAGCCTCTCTCCCACAGTCAGGTTGTGGGCGCTGGCCGACCTGAAGCCCAGGGCAGGAGGCCCCTCTGCCAGCTCCCGGCTCTGTGCCCGAGAGGCCCTCTTGGCCGGCTTCCTCCTCAGCAGCGAGTCCAGGAGCGGCGGGCCCTGCTCCCCGCAGTGGTTGTGGTCGTAGGCGCTGCGGGACTTGCGCAGGGCCCGGGGCCCCTCGGGCTCCTGGAGGCTGGAGCTGAGGAGCCTGCGGCAGGAGGAGCCGGGCAGGCTGCCGCGGCCCGGGGAGCCCGCGTCCCGGGAGTGCTGCCGGGCCAGGGCCTCGGGGAACTCGGCCAGGTACCTCATGAAGGAGCGGCCCAGGCCCTGGCGCCAGCTGCCCCGCTTCTTGGGCAGGTGCGGGTTGTTAGCAGCCATTTCCTTGGTCTTGTGGACCTCCAGCTGGGCGTAGAGCTTCTTCAACTCGTCCTGGGGGAAGGGAGGACCGGGGAGAGCAGAGCTGGCATTGGGACCAATGGGCTAGCCTCTCCGTCCATTGGCTGCACCGTATCCCGCTCAGCCCTCATTTAGAGCATTTTCTCTGGGGGAATCGCTTCCCCCCAAGCTGCGTCCCTTCCTTGCTTTTAAACATCTCAGGCCCTAGCAAGTTTGGCTCAGTGGATAGAGCATCGGCCCACAGACTGAAGGGTCCTGGGTTCGATTCCAGTCAAGGACATGTACCTCGGTTGCAGGCTTCATCCCAGTTCTGGTTCGGGTGCGTGCAGGAGGCAACCAATCGATGTATCTCTCCTACATCAGTGTTTCTCTCTCTCTCTTTCTCCCCCCCCCCCCGCCTTCTTTCCACTCTTTCTAAAAATCAATGGAAAAATATCCTCAGGTGAGGATAAACCAAAAATAAATAAATAAGTAGATAAAAATAAGCCTCTCAGCTCAGCCAGCATGGCTTAGTGGTTGAGCATCAATTTATGAAACAGGAGGTCACAGTTCAATTCCGGGTCAGGACACATGCCTGGGTTTTGAGCTCAATCCCTGCCTGCCCAGCCCCAACTGACTGGAGCCACCTACTGCCCCAGCTGGAGACTCTCAGGCTGCCCCTCGGGGTGCCCTGCACCTGGGGAGTGGGGGACATGGGATGAGAGCTCCACTCACGGCTCTGCCTCTGACTTTAAAGAGAGTCGGGGAAGTAGCTCAGGGCGATGGTAGAGAAGAGAGGGAGGGAGGCAAGTCTTAGAGGGAAAGCTAGGAGCCGGGCAGCAGCGCTCCCTGCTGGTCCCTGAAAGCTAGCACCAGAGGGAGGTGGAGAGGGCAGAGGGCAGAAGGCGGAGAGGGAAGGTAGAGGGGGCGGAGAGGGCGGGAGGCGGCACCCACCCGAATGTCTCCCGGGTCCAGGCTGCGCTCGCTCCACGCGGAGACGGTGCTGCTGTTGAAGTAGGAGGCTGAGCGCTGCAGGTCCAGCTCGTCCTCAAACTCCTCATCCACCATCTCCTCCCGGGGAGGTGCCCCCGGCTTCCAGAACTGCCAGGGAAACGGGCGGGTGGGGAGAAGGCTCGCCTTGGGCCTCGGGTCCCTGTCCGCGACTCCCCCGCCCACCTGCCCCATGAATAAGTCTTCATGGATCCGCACCCCCCTCTGACTCGGAATTCCAGGGTCCAAAGACTTTTGCTTCCTCTCATCCTCCCTGATCTCGAGCTTAGAGACCAGGGGCTCTCGGCCTCCCGACGCTGCAACTCCTGTCTGCAGCTCCCCACCCGTCTCTGTCAGAGCCTGCCCCCTGAAAGCTTTCCCTCCCCTCCAGTCCTCCCTCTCACTTCCCTTGCCCAGGGGTTGGGTAGCTTCCTCCCCAAGTGGGCTCCTTCCTTAGGATCAGAGCCCGCACACCCACAGGGTGCCTGTCCTCACCGGACCCTGAGGATGGCGCTGTGTGCGGATCCACAGGGCCCCTCATGCGGGGTGGGCGGGGCGGGAGCTCACCTTGGGGACGAAGAGCAGAGCCAGGGTGGCAGTGACCGTGCTGTGGGTGTGGACGAGGAAGAGGAGGAGCGTCCAGTCCGGGTGCAGGGAGGGAACCAGCACAAACCTGCGAGGGGATGGGAGGGAGAGTCTCACTGGGGGTGGGTGGCCTCTCCCTCCTCCCCACTCTCCCTTGCCCAGCTCCAGCCTGGTCTCCGTGGAGCTGTGGGTGGGTGCGGAGGGCACTCTTTCTTCTCACCCTCTCTGAGATGGAGGTACTGCCTGGAGGAGCCCTCCCGCACTCCTGCTGGCCTGCTCTGGCTGCCTCTAGTGCAGGCTCTGCCCCTCCACCCTGTTAGGGACCACCTTCTGGACGGAGTCTGCCTCCACCACAGGCCAGGTCCGTGTGGACACACGGCGGGCATGCTACTGGGACAGCTGAGGTGGGAGGTGGGAGAGTCGGGGAGAGCGGAGCACGTGTGGGCGGGCACTTCCTCTTCCCTGGTTTTGGGTGAGACATGGGGTAGGGAGAGAGCTACAGGAGGGGGCCTTCCTCACCTTGCTGAGGCAGAGCCGTGCTGTAGGGATGGCTATGAAAGGGGTGCCCTCATCTATCAATAGGAGGAGGGAGAGAGGAGTGCTGGGGGGAGTGTGAGTGGGGCCTGTCCTCACCTGGCCGCATGGAAGGCGGCGGAGAGCAGCAGCTCGTTGTGCAGGGCGAGGCCCATGTAGCGCGGCTGGTGGGAGGCGGAGGGCACGGCCCGCGTGGCGTAGCAGAGGAAGCTGCCCCAGCAGAGCAGCAGCGTCTCGGCTGCGGGGAGCCGGGAGGGACAGACAGAGCCGGCGCCCCCTCAGCAGCCAGCCTGCCCCTTCCTCTGCAGGGTTTGCTGGGAGGACCTGGGGCCGGGGCTCCGGGTACGAGGCAGAGGAGCTGGACCCGAGGACGCGTGGGAAGGCAGGGCCGGGCCCGGAGAGAGACTCACCCACAACCATGGCGTAGTCCCAGCGGTCGTGGTGGCAGCGGGAGAAGAGGCGGCCCGCGGGCGTGCGGCCCCGGGTCACCAGGGGGCTGTGCAGCGCGCCTCGGTCCAGGACCCTCACCGTCCACACCACCAGGAAGCCCAGCACGGCCAGCAGGAGCAGCCCCAGGCGCCGCAGCTGCTGCCCGCTGCTCAGATGGGGGCCCCGCTGGGCCGTTCGAGACAGAAACAGCTGGAGCACTCTACAGGGAGAGGGGAGGACCTAGGAGAGGGGGCCAGGGCTCTGTCCTCTGACCGGTGCTTCCCTCCCCTCCACATGGGCCTGTTTCCCCATCCCTTCCAGGGCTCACTGCCTCCTGAACCCCAGAAAAGAGACATGGAGGGGAGGAAAATAGTGATGGGGCAGGCCTTGGGGACAGGGAGTGCAGCTGGTGCGGATGTGACTGTGAAGAACTCCGTTCCACCGTGAGCTGGAATTGGGGGGGCAGGGAGCAGGGAGGGGGGACTGAGCAGTGTGAGAGCAAGGCCTGCACCAGCCCTACCTGTAAAGCTTGAGTATGACGGTGCCGTAGACAATGGCAAAACCCAGCAGCCGGACCCAGCGCAGAGCGATGCAGCGGAACACGCTGGGCTTGAAGTACAGGATGAAGACCTGTTTGGGGAGGGGGGGGGCAAATGGCTGCTTTCCGCTGCCCTCCTGCTGTGTGCCAGGCCTCCTAACGCCCTTGTAACAGAAGCATCATCGCCTCCATTCCACACAGGAGCAGCTTAAGAACCAGAGAGGTGCCGCGGCCGGTGTGGCTCGGTCAGGCCTTGTCCCAGGCACAAAAAGATTGCTGATTCCATGCCACATGCCCGGGTTGTGGGCTCAATCCCCTGTAGGGAGTGTGCAGGAGGCAGCTGATCTGTTACCCTCTCCCATCCATGGTTCTCTCTCTCTCTCTCCCTCTTTCTCTCTCTCTCTTTCTCTCTCTCTAAGAAATCAATAATAAAAATAATCTTTTATTTATAAAAAAGAATCGGAGAGGTTAGGTAACTTGTCCTAAGTCACACAGTAGGTCATAGAGTTCTTGTAAGCTTGGACTGTTTGCTTCTAGAGCTCACTAGGCCAGCCCGCCATTTGTTGATCTGAAAAGTGGGGTTTGGGGGTCTCTTACACCCCCAACCCCTGACAGGGCAGAGAAGAAGCATTCGGGGTTTGGAGGGTCCCACGCTGGGACTGTGGGGATCCTGGTGGGGGGAAGTCGGCCTCTGGCCACAGACTCACAGGGAAGTAAAGCAGCAGGGATCCAAACAGGATGGTTTCCAACAGGACAACTCCAGACGCCCGGATCCTCTGTGAACCCAGGAGCAGAGAGGCGGGTAAGCAGGGCCGTGGGAGGACAGCTGGGTGGCGGTGCGGGAGGGTCGCAGGCCTGTTTCAGGGGTCACTCAGTGGTCCTGGGCTAAGACTTTACCCCACAACAGTAGCCCCGCCCTGCATCCACAGCCGCGACTTCTCTTCCCGCCACAGGCTCTTAGCTCCCCTGGCACGGAGCCCGGCTGAGGCCCTGGTTTCAGCCCCCACCAGCCTAGCCCCATGCTCCTCCCCACCCCAGCCTGGGCCTTGCTGCAGACCTGGGCTCAGATCAGAGGCTGCTGGAGCTTGAAGGTGCCTCCTGCATCTCTCCAAGCTTTGGTTCAGACTGCTTCCTGGCCTAGAGGTCTCCATCCCTGCCCGGTAACCATCTGGATGAACTTCAAATGGCGCATTCTCTGGAAAGTCTTTCCCAGGTCAGCTCAGGCAGGACAGCGGGGCCCTTCCCTGGGCCGCCACAGAAGCCAACCCTTAGCTCTGTCCTCACCCTGTCTCGCTGGGCTGTCATTTTTATTTGCATGTCTGTTTCCTCCATTCACCTGGGAGCTCCCTAAGGGTCTGGATCACTTCTCTTAGTAGCTCCACGCTATTTTGAATCAAGTGCCTTCATTTTACAGGTGAAGGGTCAGGTCTAAGTGGTGAGGTCACTTACCTAATGTCACCTACGGCGTTAGATTAAGAATCTACATTTTTATTTCTCCCAGATTCTCGTAGCCTCTGGTCTCGTCGATGCCAGGGGCCCCAGATGGGGAGGACGTGTGTGTGGAAGAGAGGTGCGGGGCCTGGCTCACCTTGCTCTGGCGGCAGCGGTAGGAGACCAGCATGCTCAGGAAGACAGTTAACATGCAGCAGGCCTGGCAGGCCAACACTGCTGCTCGCAAAGCCCGGGCCTCCTCCACCAGGCACGGTGCGGCATCCAGGCAGCTGGTGCAGCCCGCAGCACAAGGCTGGCACTGAAGCAGCCTTCCGGAGCTGCCTTGCGGGGACCCAAATTGCCCGGTAGGCTGGGTGGCATTCTCCTCTAACCCTATAAAGAACGAGATGGGCGCAGAGAGAGCAGCCCGGTGAGTGCATGCTGACATCCTAGCCTTCTCTCCCAGTGGTCACCACCGCCCTCTCCCTGCCCTCCTCTGGTGGCTCCGGGATAGGGTCAGGAGGGGAAGAATGAGGAAGGATTCCACAATTACGTACCCCTGGAGAGGCTTGCCCCGTAGAAGCCAGGTTGGCAGCGGCAGAGGTAGCGGCCAAGGACAAAGCCCTGACTCTCCAGAGGGATGCACTGTGGGGAGGAAACACACACACACACACACACACACACACACACACACACACACAATAGATATTTGTATGAGGCTTTCCCTCCTGGTAAGAGATAGAGGATCTATCTACCTTCTTATCCATTGCACCTGGCTCCACACTAGGGTAAGGTGATGTCTTGCTTTTGATGGGACAGTCCTGATTTTTAACAATTTGTCCCGTGTCCTGTGGCATTTTTAAAAAGTCCAGCTGGGACCGGTTTGGCTCAGTGGATAGAGCGTCGGCCTGCGGACTAAAAGGTCCCGGGTTCGATTCCGGTCAGGGGCATGTACGTTGGTTGCGGGCTCATCCCCAGTAGGGGGTGTGCAAGAGGCAACTGGTCGGTGTTTCTCTCTCATCGACATTTCTGACTTTCTGTCCCTCTCAATTCCTCTCTGTGTAAAATCAATAAAATATATTTAAAAAAAAAAAAAAAAAAAAAAAAAAAAAAGTCCAAAAGATCTGCCGAGACCGGTTTGGCTCAGTGGATAGAGCATCAACCTGCAGACTGAAAGGTCCCAGGTTCTATTCTTGTCAAGGGCATGTACCTTGGTTGCGGGCACATTCCCAGTGAGGGGTGTGCAGGAGGCGGCTGATCGATGTTTCTCTCTCATCGATGTTTCTAACTCTCTATCCCTCTCTCTTCCTCTCTGTAAAAAAAATCAATAAAAATATATTTTTTAAAAATAAAATAAATAAAAAAGCTCAAAAGATTTAAAAGAATCTTTCCAAAAATCAGGACTTTTTTAAAACGCCTCGGGACGCAGGACAAATTGTTAAAAAATGGGAACTGTCCCGCCAAAAGCGGGACATCTGGTCACCTTACACTAGGGCATCTCACCAGAAGCCCTCCTTAGTCCCAGGGAAGCCTTCCCTCTGTGGGGACCCTACTGTACCCCACACCACTGCCACTCTTCCCCAAGAGACACCAAGCAAAGAGGATGGGGCTAGCCCACCCTGTTATTCAGACCAGCAGTGATAGGAGCCTCCCAGCTCCCATTTCCCAGTGCCCAGGTGGGCGAGTGAGGTGCTCCCGGAGGTGGACGTATGAAGAACTCTGAGCTCAACCACACCCCGGTACCTGCATCCTGCTTCAGAGGGTGCCTTTTGCCCCCTCTTGAGCATACCAGTGGATCGAAAAGGCTTCCACAGAGAAGTGGCTTCCTCCGTCAGGGCCATCTGGCCTTGGTACAGGCCTGCTTTCCCCAGCACTAATGCCAGCTAATGCCAGGCTGGTGGGATGCCAAGGCCAGCTCCTTATTCCGCCTCCGCCCATTAATGTCTACCCAGCAGGGGACAGAGCAGACCTCAGAGCTAGGGGAGGAAGATGAGCCCATGGATGAAACCAGATCTGCTGTAGGGGAAGGCTAGAAACAGCATTAGGCAAGGGAAAAGATGAATGCTCAGAAATGCTTTTTTTATTTTTTTTATTTTAATATTTTGTGTATATTTTTATTGATCGAAGGGAAAGGGGTTTAGAAATAGAAACACCAATAATGAGAGAGATTCATTGATCAGCTGCCTCCTGCAACCCCACTCCTCCCCAAGACCCCTACTGGGGATCGAGCCCGCAACCAGGGCATGTGCCTGACTGGGAATAGAACCGTGACTTCCTGGTTTATGCGTGAATGCTCAACCACTGGCCAGGCAAACCCTTGGAGATTCCATATCCAGCTCAGCTTCACCAGGAAAGGTTCGAGGGTGCTGCTTCTGAAGCCGTGGCCCAGCTCCCCTCCGGCCTGGACCACCGGAATACCTTCTGCTCTTGCCTCCGTCTGCGCAATCAGACTAAAGCCTGCCCAGAGATGTGAGTGTGGCTAGGATTTAAAATGCACCGAACAGTAGAGGCCCCTCTCTGTCCCTGGACCTACAGCTTCAAACACCCGTGCCTTGAAGAGCAGCAGATGCCCCAGCTGACTGCAGGGCTCGCCTTGGCTTCAGTCTAGCTCAGGAATAAGCATGCAGTCAGTGTGACTGTGGAGCAAGCAGATTAGCGCACTGGCCTCCCAGTTCCCCAATACTGGGCTTGCAGGATGACCAGCCATTGCTTTCCATTATCCAGGTTATTCTGCATCCATGGCTTTGATTCTGCTGGCATCTGGCCTGGGTGCCATCACCTATACCATCCCAGAGCTCTTCAGGCTCCTGCTTTGGTTAGATTCCTCCCACACCTCCACCAGCAATTCCACTTATTTCAACAAACACCAGCTGAGCATCCCTTGTGGGTCAGAAGGAGCTTGGAGCTCTGGTGACATGACATGTTAGTGTGGTCCAGGAGAAGAGGAGGGATGACTAATAGAGGCTCAGAAGATGGACCTGGGGAGGGACCCTGGAGCCCCCAGTCCCAGAAGGGACAACAGACAGGGAGGCTCACTGACATTTCAGAGAAATGAGGGTGGCTGTCTTGGGTAAAGGGTGGGGGTAGGCTGTACATGTCCCTACTTTTTTTTTTTTAATATATATTTTTAATTGATTTTTTTTTTACAGAGAGGAAGGGAGAGAGAGATAGAGAGTTAGAAACATCGATGAGAGAGTCATTGATCAGCTGCCTCTTGCACACCCCCTACTGGGGATATGCCCACAACCAAGGTACATGCCCCTTGACCGGAATCAAACCTGGGACCCTTCAGTCCGCAGGCTGATGCTCTATCCAATGAGCCAAACCGGTTTCGACCATGTCCCCACTTTTTAAGCCTGGAAACCATTTTCAGCTCATCACTAGGAGCTCCCCTGAAGCCTTGAAAGGCTGGTGTGCCTTTGTCAGGGGCTTCTGGGAGCTGGATGGTGGTAGTGGTGAGAAAGGAAGGAGTCAGGGCTCTATCCCCCCCCCCCCACACACACACCCTTATCCTTACCTGGGTGCTGTTGAGATCACACAGGTGCGTGTTAGAATACCATCCTGGGCCGCTGGCACACTGATTGATGTCCACCTTCTGAAGATCTATGTCCATCTGCACCTGCCCCCTAGGGCAGTGAACTGGCAGTTAGAGACATAGTGAAGGCTGCCAAGGTAGACATGTGTCCTTGGGCCCCAAACTATGGGCAATGCAAGCTCTGCAAACTAGCACGGTTGTTGCAGTGTGTAGAGTGAGGGCACACGTGCCTCCCATTCCTCCAACGCTGGTAACCCTCACTGTCTCTGAGGCAACAATCCCCATCCCTCAGCTGTTCAACATCCTAGCACTGTGGCCTGCAAACTGCGGCTCGAGAGCCACATACGTCTCTTTGGCCCCTTGAGTGTGGCTCTTCCACAAAATACCATGACCTAAGTGAGTCTATTTTGAAGAAGTGGCATTAGAAGAAGTTTAAGTTTAAAAAATGTGGCTCTCAAAAGAAATTTCAATCGTTGTACTGTTGATATTTGGCTTTGTTGACTCATGAGTTTGCCGATCATTGTCCTAGCATTACCTGGTTTCTATCAATTGGTAGAGGAGGGGGCACATCAAGACATTTGGGAGCCAGGGATTTTCACACGTTCCCACTGCATGTTCACACACACACACACACACACACACACACTCACACACACACACACACACGCACATTTGGAACTCAAGTATTAACCACCCCTTACTCTGCCCAAACCAGGTCTGAATTCATTATAGCAAAGGAGTTATGGAATGGAGAGGCCCTGAGTTAGAGCTGACGGACCCAAGGGCTCCCAACCCCAGCTCTGGTTAAGTGGGGAGAGAGCTGGCGGGGAGCCGAGCTTCCTGCTGGGGACAGTGAGGGGGGACACGTCGTCGCTGGAAAAACAATGCTGATGTTGAATGTCCTGAAGGACTGTGCCCACTGGCTGCCTCCTTCCCACCAGGACTCCCAATCACCTCTTTATCCCGGTTGAGGGGGTCAGTTAGTTGAGGGGTCTCACAACTCCTGGGCCAGGACAGGCAGGAGAGTGGAGCTTAGTTGATATAAGAATAGAGCCATTGGGAGTGACCCGAGGACCTGCCAACTGCTGAGCAGAAGGGGCGATGGTTTCAAGTACCTCCCCTCCCCCAGCCAAGAACTTTCCTTCTCGTGGAAAACCCTCCTTCTACAGCTCTGGATTGCTAGAACGCAGCGGGCTCAGCTCCTGGGGTACCCACCTGGCTCCCCAACATGCCTGGAGCATGAATTAACCTTTTCATCCACACCAAGCCCTCTCACGCTTCTTATGCTCAGCCCTGGGGGCCGAGACCTACACCGGGCTATATCCACACCTCTTACACCTGTGCACACACACATGTGTCTCCCTATGTGTAAATACATGGATTCTTACACAGTACACAGTATGTGCACTCACACCTGCATGTGTTAACACAGCTACACACACAGAGTCAATGGCAAATGCACACTGCTGAATGCAAGTATGCACATCTGTGTCCCCCAGACACACATGTGCATGCTAAATGGCCCATGCACGGCTGGGTGGACTTGGGCTCCCATCCCCACAAACCCACAAATGCATTGAATCCTGAGCAAACCTGATCTCCGGGCTGAGGTCTGGCTTGAGTCCATAGAAGGTGGTCGAAAGGGTGAGGAGCCAGCCTGGGCGAAACCGGCCCTCCTGGCATTCCAGGAAGGGAGGAGACAGCCTCACATGCTGCAGGTCCCCCAGATACCCATCTCCCCGAGGCCACTTGGGGCTCCCGAGGCTCCCCAGGTCATTGGTCAGCACCCGCTTCTGCAGGGCAGGGGAGGCCAGGGCCCCGGAGAAGCGCTCTCCCAGCACCCGCTTCCCAGACAGGTCCTGAAGGACGGTCTCCTCTCCCAGGCGGGTGGCCTGCAGGGCCAGCGGCAGGTGGCGGGCTCCTGGTGGCGGGTTAAAGGTCAGCAGAGCCCGGTATGCCCTCGGGTCCCCCTCGGCCACGCTGCGGACCAGTGCCTGGTACCACTCCACGTCCTCCTCCACGCTGGACTCGCGGATGTCGTTGGCTTGCAGCAGCATGTTGAGGAAGTTGGCGGCCTGGGTCAGGGTGCCCGCTGCCCTCCCTAAGATTGGGGGAAGCCGTGGACTGGCCTCTGCCCCTTGGGCTTCGTAGCGCTCACTGCAATTCGCCCCCAACAGCTGCTGAGCGTCTCCAGAGAAGAGAAAAGCCAGGGCTGCTTCAGACCCCTCCGCGGCCCCCCACTCGGGTACATATCCCGGCCTGACGTGGGAGGACAGCGGGGGCAGAGAGCGGAGGGGCCGCAGAGCCCCCCGAGCCCAGCCACAGAGGAAACAGCAGCCCAGCAGCCCCCACACAGAAGGGGGCATGACCACTGGCTCTCGGGGAGCCTGGGGGCCAGGCTGCAGGGGGGAGGGAGGGAGATCTGGGGGCTCAGGGGAGCCCAGGTAGAGAGAGTGGCTGCAGCCTGGGGCTGCAGGCCCTCCCACCTCCTTCCCTCGCTTTCTCTTTTCCTCTCCCCCTCTTTCTCTGCGCTTGTGCTGTCTCTCCTGTTTCTTCTTCCCAGTGTCATCAGCTGGCTTCTGGACTTAGGCACGAGGGCTCTGCCGCCTCCCCTCCGTGTGGCCCCCACCGCAAACCTAATCCTGACACAGTGCTCTTCCCTCCCCTCTTATCCAGCTTTTGGGCTCCCTCCCCAACCCCCATTCTCCACCCTACATCTGTTCCAGAGAGAGATGGATGGGAGGGGAGAGGGATGAGGGGAGAGGCAGGGACCAGTCATTCTCTCCCTCCCTCCCTCTCTCCCTGCCTCCCTCTGCCCTTTGCTCCATTATGAGAGATGGGGAAATCTGGGATGGGATGTCATAGCAACCGCAGATGAGCCCGCGCTCCCCTCTCCACCCCTCTCCTCATTCTGCCTCCTGGCAGCAATTGCAATGGGCATGATCAAGGGGCAAGCTGCATCTCCTGGCAATCTGCTCTGGCTGCCTGTACCCCCTGGACAGCATGCTGCTGAACTGGAATTTGACATTGGGGATGGCGAGGGTAGGAAGCCGAGATTCATATTAACTATGATTGTACAGACCGTGGCAGTTTATAAAGTGTCTTTCATTTGCATCACCGCAATTAATCTTCCCCACAACTACGTAAGGTGAATATTCTTTTGTAAAAAAAATTTTATTTTTTATTGAGTCAGAGAGGAAGGGAGAGGGAGAGAGAGAAACATCAATAATGAGAATCATTGATCAGCTGCCTCCTGCATGTCCCACACTGGGGATTGAGCCAGCAACTCAGGCACATGCCCTGACCAAGAATCAGACTGTGACCTCCTGGTTCATAGTTTGATACCCAAACACTGAGCCATGCCAGCTGGGCACCATTCCATATTCTTAGTATTACCAGTTACCATTATTTAAGTCCAAAACACACTGGGTGAAAACATAATAGTGAGTTGTTTTTCCCTTCAAGAAGCTCTTCATTGTAATAACAACTAACATTTGTAGAGTGTTTTAACATTTACATGTAAGTCATTTAATCCCCACAATAGCCCTGTGGAGGGAGATTATTATCGACCTGCTTTTGCAATGAAACACGGGTTCAAAGATGTTAACTATTTGCTCTTGGTCATACATCCAGGAAATGGCATGATTGGGATTCAAATGAGATAGCCGAGGGAGAGGGACTGAGCCTCTCTCACTCATCACTGCACCCTGAGGCCTGGCCCATCGCTGAGCGACTGAAGTGAACCTTGGGATTGGTTTACATCATCTGAATTGTTCTTTACAAATTTTGAAAACAAGGACCCTGCCATTCGGGGGCCACTTGTATAGCCTTCAGTGAAAGAGGTATGTGTAGATACAATATCTGCTCAATGAACACACACCCACCCAACTCATATACAGATATACTTCCTGTGCTTGGGTCCACAGGCCTGGACATTCACGGGGATGGAGAAAGGCAGCATTCCTTGCCCTCCTTTAGAAAGGGGCGTGTGCGTTCCCTGTGCCTCTGTGTACTCGGACAGGTGGAAATGCTCCAGGTGGCAGGCAATCTCCCTCTCAGGCCAAAAACGCAGAGGACAGCAGAGGGCGCTGCAGAGCTATGGACCTTGCGTTCTCTGGTAATGGGGTTTGGGGCCAGAGCTTTCCAGAAACAGCCAGGCATCTTAGGTGGTCTTGGTAGGCCTCAGGTGTTCTATGATCCTATAGCAATTTCTCTTCTTTTCTCCAGAAACCTCAGTGACACCTGAGAGGTAGCTGAGGGAGAGGAGTTAGAAAGTACAATATTTGGCATCAGTCAGGGCTGATTTTGAATACCACTGCAACTTTTGAATTGTGTGATTTTGGATGAATAACTGTTTCAGTTTCTTCATGGGCAAGGAAGGATATTAATTCTATTGGCTGAATGAGATGAATTTGTATCAAGAGCCATCAGGTGTGAGGTTGAACAAACACTCAGTACTTATTTTCAAGGGCTTACTCTGTGCCCAGAAAGAGTCCTTGGCACTGAGAGACCATGATGGGCAAATGTGGCCTTGACCTTCATGGAGCTGACAGCTTAGTAATGAAGAAAGACTTCAACCCCACAACTTCACAGATGACAAATTATATCTGTGCAATTAAGTGCAACAAAGGAGTGGTCCTGGACCTCCGAACCTAAGAAGGAAGTGCCAGGCAGGGAGATTTCCCTGAGGTAGTGAGAAGTGCAATCTGAAGAATGAGTAGACATTTACCAAGCAAAAAGAGAGGAAAAAGCTTTCCAGGAAAGGGAATCGCTTATGCAATGGCCACTTGTGTGCAAGCTGGACACAGGGCGAGTGGAACTACAGAGGAGAGAGAACAAGGGGAAGCTTGGTAGGAGGAGGCTGGAGAAAGGCAGGGTCAGATCACACAGGACCCAAAAACCTCCTTATGAAGTTTTGTCTTTAGCTTGAAAACAATGGGAAATCAGGACGCATTATAATGACTGGCTATTGGACAAATTTCCATTTTATTTTTATTTATTTATTTAAAATATATTCTATTGTTGTTGTTTTTTGCAGAGCGGAAGGGAGAGGGATAGAGAGCTAGAAATATCAACCAGCTGCCTCCTGCACACCCCCTACTGGGGATGTGACCAAGGTATATGCCCTTGACTGGAATTGAACCTGGGGCCTTTCAGTCCACAGGCCGACACTCTATCCACTGAACCAAACCAGTTTGGGTACAAAATTTCCATTTTAAAAAGGTCTTTCAGGCGGCAGGACTCATAGCACAGGGTGGAGGCACCCTCTTCCCCTCAGTGCACCCTGGGTACCAAAGTTGCTAAATTCTGCTGGCTGCTTCTTCCCCATGATCCCTTGCTCCCTAAACACTTCGCATAGGATGATTGCAATGGTTTCCTAACTGGTCTCCCTGCCACCAGTCTGACCTCCTCTACACATCAAGCTTGCTTTTGTTTGATCTTCACAACATGCCTGCCAGTAAGTCAAGCAGCAATCCTTATTCCTGTTTTTTTCAGATGAGAAAATGGTAGTATGATGGAGCTGTCTCGTACAGATTTGTGAGAGCCAATTAAAAACATTTCAGGAATTCTGCAAGCCAGTTGTTAAACTTAGCCAGTGTTAAAATTAAATTATACAAATTTGTAATGGAATAAATATTAAAAACTAAGGTAATAAATTCTCAAAAATCATCACTTCCTAATAATTTTACTATTATGAATTATCTATGCTCTTAGGATTATTTATGTTGTATTTGTATGATGAAACTACTACATAATGGCATGCTATTGCTCATCTCTAACTCTGTGTTCAGATTGAAATCAACCATGACAGGAGTATTTACAACATGAAAATTGGCAAATCATACAAGTGTAGTGTTTTGTTGATTATCTTCATTTAAGAAAGTAATAGAGAAAATGTTAATAGTTCAGATTTAAATTTAATGTGTTATATCTGTGGCCATTACATTGTGAATAGAACAAAATTTGTGGACATATTAAGTATTTGAAAACAGTTTTCTGATTCAGCAAAGAAGTCACTCCCATAATTGACAATTAAGATTGTCTTTTTTTTTTAATGTATTTTTTATTGATTTTTTACAGAGAGGAAGAGAGAGGGATAGAGTTAGAAACATTGAGAGAGAGAATCATCGATTAGCTGCCTCTTGCACACCCACTACCGCGGGATGTCCCCGCAACCAATGTACATGCCCTTGACTGGATTCGAACCTGGGACCTTTCAGTCCCCAGACCGACGCTCTATCCACCGAGCCAAACCGGTTTCAGCGTTTGTCTTTTTTTTTTAATTTTAATTTTCTTACTTTCCTCTTACGTTGACATAGAGGAAAATATTAACCAACATCCACTCCTTGGTCAACTGACACCACGGCTACTCTTCAAAAGCTTGGCAAAAACCAATAAAAGCATTTTGCGAGAATCAATTGGTTACATGGAATTTGCAATTGTATATTATTACTAGAAGCCTGATGCACGAAATTCATGCAAGAGTAGGCCTTCCTAAAAAAAAAAAAAAAAGAGTAGGCCTTCCTGCCAAAACCGGTGTGGCTCAGTGGATAGAGCGTCGACCTGCAGACTGAAGGGTCCCAGGTTCGATTCCAGTCAAGGGCATGTACCTCGGTTGCGGGCACATCCCTGGTGGCGGGTGTGCAAGAGGCAGCTGATCGATGAATCTCTTTCTTCAATGTTTCTAGCTCTCTCTCCCTCTCTCTTCCTCTCTGTAAAAAATAATAAAATATATTTAAAAAAAAAGAATAGGCCTTCCTGCTGGCTGCCCGCACAGGCTTCCTTCTGGCACCAGGATAGGGGCTTCATCCGGCAGGTCCTCAGGAAGAACACCTGGTCTAATTAGCATATCACACTTTTATTATTATAGGTTTTTTATAAATTGTGTGCTACATATCTTTACATCAGTAACATTTATGCCAAACTTATGTATTCTATTCATATATCTGCATACACCTCCTCCCCCTCCCCTCCCAGTGCCAGTTCAACATTTATCAGCACTCTTAGAACACACTATCCATGTGTCATTGCATGTACATTCACTCCATGCCAGGGGTGATAACGGTTTATCAATGAAGAAGTGATTCTGCCTGCTCACACCTCGCGAGCGGCACAGGCGGAACCAGAAACCGAGGTCCTCCCAAGGCCAGCAGCTCTCTCCCGGGATCAGACCCGGAGTCCCAGGGCTGGTGGCCCCCTCGCCCGCAGGGATGGCTTCGGCCTGAGCGCCCGGGAAGTGAAAAGCGAGGGTCGGGCCGGGGACCAACAGCCAAGCGAGAAGCAGCTCGCGGCCAATAGCGGGCCAGGCCGCGCGTGACGTCACGCCCCCGGAGGCCGGCGCGGGCCCGCCCTGGGGAAGGGGCGTGGCCACCGCCTCCCGGAAGTGACGCCATCGGGGCCGTCCTCCGCGGCGGCGGCGCGCGGCCTGGGCCTGCGCTTGCCTCCGCGCGCCCCCCGCCCCCCTCTATGAGGCAGAGGCCGCGGCGGCCGTTAGCGCTGTCGCTCCGGGGCCCGTGGCGGGCGGGGCTCCGGCGGGGCCCGGCCTAGTCCCCACCCCAGCCCGGCTCCCAGCCGCCCGCCCTCCCTCCCTCTCTCCCCGATGCAGGGGGCCGAACTCCGGGATGGCGAGGCAGCGGCGGCGGCGGCCGCTTCGTACAGAGTCCTGAGCCGCCTGCTCGGCTATGGAGAGGCGGCCCCCGAGCCAGGCCCTCCGCCGCCGCCCCCGGGCCATGGCCCCCCGCCGCCATCCTTCCTCGCGCGGCCCGGTGCGCGGGGCTCCCGGCCGCCGCAGCTGATGGTGTTCCGCAACGTGGGCCGGCCGCCGGAGGAGGAGGACGCGGAGGCAGCCCCGCAGCCAGGACCCTCGGAACTGCTGTGTCCCCGGCACCGGTGTGCCCTGGACCCCAAGGCCCTGCCCCCGGGGTTGGCGCTCGAGCGGACCTGGGGCCCGGCGGCTGGACTCGAGGCGCAGCTGGCGGCTCTGGGGCTCCGGCAGCCGGTGGGGCCGGGGGTCAAGACGGTGGGTGGCTGCTGCCCGTGCCCGTGCCCCCCGCAGCCGCCCGCTCCGCAGCCCCAGCCGCCTGCTGCCACCCCGCAGGCCGGGGAGGACCCCACGGAGACGAGCGACGCGCTGCTGGTCCTGGAGGGCTTGGAGTCGGAGGCCGAGAGCCTGGAGACCAACAGCTGCTCGGAAGAGGAGCTCAGCAGCCCGGGCCGCGGCGGCGGCCGGCTCCTGCTGCAGCCCCCGGGCCCGGAGCTGCCCCCGGCGCCCTTCCCGCTGCAGGACTTGGTCCCCCCGGGGCGCTTGAGTAGAGGGGAGCAGCCGCAGCCGCCTCCCCCGCCGCCGCCGCCTCCGGGGCCCCTCCGGCCGCTCACAGGCCCTTCCCTCAAGGGCTCCCTCAAAACCCGCCTCAGTCGCCTCTTTCGCACCAAGAGCTGCCACGGCGGCGGCTCCGGGGCCGGCAAGAGGCCTGCGGGGGAGCTGGCCGCTTCGGCCGCGAGCCTGACGGACGTGGGGGGCTCCGCCGGCCGCGAGCTGGACGCCGGGAGGTAAGACCCGCTCGCTGGTGCCTTTTGTGCTTCGTTTCCCGTTTATCCTAACGAGACCCTGACAGTTCTTAGGCTGTGATGATCGTAAGGAGGCAGAGAATTGGGGCTAAAGGTGGTGCCATCGCTCATTAGGTCAGAGGCAATGATGGGA
This sequence comes from Pipistrellus nathusii, assembly GCA_963693515.1. Lineage (NCBI taxonomy): Eukaryota > Metazoa > Chordata > Mammalia > Chiroptera > Vespertilionidae > Pipistrellus > Pipistrellus nathusii. Next base: position 40,009,645 of record OY882873.1, read on the forward strand.
AACAGCTTTCACCCCGAGTTCGTTCATTCCCCTTGGTATGTCTCACCTGGTTAGCATCTCTCTCCTTGGGAGATGATTTGAAACCATGCCTCCACCCCACCCCTGCCCTGGCCCAGCTTTTAAAGTTTCCCCAAGGTGTCTGCCTGCCATTAACACGCGCAAAGCGATTGCTGGAGACAAAAAGTTGGCGTTGCATTTTGACCACCTTATGATTACTCTTTCTGCTCCACCAGCACCCCATCCCCTTCACCCTCACGCATACAAATGAGGTGGTGAGTTGTAGGCCCACCGTCAGTTGGGCCTCTCAACACCAAGACTTCATGTTTTCCTCGTTGGTCTCTTATGTACGAGGTATCGCAAGCCCGTGTGCCGAGCACTGTCAGTGAATTTGGAAAATAGCCTTGCTATCAAGCCCATGTGAGAATTCTAAGTCTGAGGTATAAGTATTGGTGCATGAGTTCCAGGTTAATGGATGAAACTTTCAAACTTAGACATTGAGGTTTTCCCCCCTGCGTTTCTGAAGGGGTGGGCTGCTCAGTATCATCCAGTATATATTGGTTTAGAAAGCTGTCAACTTCTGTGTCAGTGAAATGAGACTTCCCTTGTGGTAAACGCCACTGTGGTTTGTGCTGCTGAGTGGGTTCTGAGAAAGACTGGGATTGGTTTTGGTGCGGCTCATGTGATGGGTTCTTGAGACACACTGGCAGCCACAGCCCGAGGCTGAAGAACAGGTAGACGACAGATTGAGAACTCTGTGCACCAGAATCACGTGCGGAGCTTCGAGGAAAGATCAGCATGTCTGAGGGCCCAGGAATTTGATTTTTTAAAAGCTCCCCAGTTGATCTGAAGTAGGACCTGGACTGGGAACCACTCATCCAGGACTTCTCTTTTCAAAGGAACTTGGGTTCTCCAAAAGGGAAGTGTGGGGTTCCTTTGACGCAGCTGCCCTTTCTGAACAGCTGTGCAGGGGCTTATCTGGGTGTCAAACAAAAGTCCCTAAAGAAATCGGTAGGTTGATGCATGTTACCCCTTCAGGTAGACCTGTGCCTGCATTTGCCTCCAATGAGCTCATGCTCAGGTCTTAAAAAGTGTGTGGCTGTTGAAACAGCTCTTTTGTAGTAGGCTCTGCATGCGATGCTCCACTTAACCAGAATAGATGAAATTCTCATCATACGGGGGGGAGGGCAGGATTGAAGCTGTGGGTAATGACATAGGACGGATTGCTAATTTTCTTGTGATTTGTCTTGCCTTTGTTCCATATTGACCAGGCCTTGGTCTGGGATTCCAGAGACGCCAGATACGAGGTGTGGCGTGAAATTAGCTGCCCCGTCTAATAGATTAGGAAGAGGAAAAGGCATATAACATTATACGGTGTTTGCCTTTGGAAGCAGAATTTAATGGTCATTGGCTGCTCTGTCACCAACCCTCACACTAAGCACAATACAGACTTCTGCTGCAGAGCACATTGGGCTGTAGATCTGCAAAGCTTAGTTCAGGGCACTGGAGAATTACATTTTTTGGTCCAAAGGCTTTTTCTGATGAATTGGAGAAGAGCGAGGTATTTGTGTACGAGCGTTTGGCTGACTGCTGTGAGGAGGCAGCTTGTTGGACAGAGAATGTGGACACCTAGACGCCATTTAGAACTCCAGCAGCAGCTGTGGGATGCTGGCCAATTTTGCTTTCTCTCTTTTTATTCTTTACTAGTAACTAGCCCCCTATCCTGACCTTGTAGGAATAGAGTGAAGACAAGAGAAGCGGAGATGGAATAGTTTGTGCTTTGGAGCAGTAATAGGATTGAACTGGTGATTTTTTTTTTTTTTAAATGCTAGATTTGCTTGTTAGCTCTTACACAGCTTCCTATGTGCCAGTCTTGCTGGCAGCCTCACAGCTGCGAGAAACTTGGTAAGTCTGGCCAGGGTAGTTGTGATTTCTATGGATCTGCACCTCCGAAGGAAGGAAGAATGAGTTTGGGTATTTAGCTTGTTCTCTTGTTTTGATTGGTAGGACCTGGAAGCTGTGAGAAATCTCAGTCTCTTGCCAGAAGGTATATGCCTTCCTCCTTAATGATTTGGAGTCTTTGCTGTATAATTTGGGGCTTTAATAGAAACCTCTGGACATGATTCTCTTTGCTCTGCTTAATATCTACCTTTCCCACAGGTATCACTAGAAAATACTTCCTATAATTATTTTATAAGGCTAACAGTTTCCATATTTTAACATTAAGAAAAACTTTAGCCAAGACCGGTTTGGCTCAATGGATAGAGCGTCTGCTTGGGGACTAAAGGGTCCCAGGTTTGATTCCGGTCAAGGGCATGTACCTTGGTTGCGGCATATCCCCAGTAGGGGGTGTGCAAGAGGCAACTGATCAACGACTCTCTCATTGATGTTTCTAACCCTCTATCTCTCTCCCTTCCTCTCTGTACAAAATCAATAAAATATATATATTTTTTTTTTTAAAAAAAGAAAGAAAGAAAGAAAAACTTTAGTTCCTTTCAGATGTTTTAGAGTGTGCTAAGTGGACCTGCCTGGTTATTTGGAGTCTTAAACCCGGTTTAAGTTAGCTTAGAGAACTCTTGAATCAAAGGATGAAATGGGCCTACCAACTAATCAGGCTTCTGTTGTGGAGAACTGGGCTAAGGCTTTTACACATATGCTGAATTCACAGAGCTGGGCTTGGTGCCTGAGGGCTGCAGTGTAATATAGAATTGCTATTTCAGGAAAACCAGAGAAGTTCCCTTTTCTGTTTCACATATGTTGAGCTGATTGTCTTCCTTTATATTTGGTGAGAAATGGTATTTGATCTGACTTTTTAAAAAATTATCACTTAATACACACTTGGTTGTAAAGTTTCATTGTTTAAATCTTCCCCCCTCCCCCTCCCGAGTTAATGACTAAGGCTATTACTATCAATCTTCATTGTTGTGAGGTGGAAAAATGGAGAACAGATCTGTAGTCGTTTTCTATTTGTTTTTTTGGGGGGGAAGATACAATTCTGAAAAGAGAGGCAGGCTGCCTTGGCATCAGTTTGGGACCCTGCTGCTGTGGACAGAATTGGCAGACATGAGAAATCCTTTTCTCTGTTGCCTTGGGTCTTCAAGTCCAAGGGGGTAGTTTTAAGAAATAGCATGCCATTTTGAGAGCAAAATGATTGTACGGTGTGGTGAGGAAGTTCTGACTCTAAGTCTGAGTTTGGGGTCCATACCTCTATTGATCTTTTTAACTATTTTCACAAAGTGGTTGTGGTTGTGATTGGCAGCTCTTGTTTGGAACGAGCAGCCTGGCTTCAGAAATCTCTGTCTATTTGAGTCTTGTATCTTTCACTCCTTAATATCTCCCCTGCTAACATCAGTCCTAAGGTTTTTAGACCTTGCACTATACCTTCTGGCTTTTCCCTGGAAGTTCCCTCCATAGGTTCTTTAGTTGGCTGATGATGGGAGTTTTGGATCTGACCTTGCTGCACAGATGTCTGTGTATTGGAACTAAAAATGAACACATGGTTTTTGTGCCTTAGCACATGAACAGACACTGGCTTATGACGTGTTGAAAATGGCACAGGCTGGCTGAGTTGGCACTGTGTGCTTTAGCAGGGGCAGAGGTAACTTGCGGCTGTAAAGCCTAGTATTTGGACATTCTTGTTTGGAAGTTACTCCAGAAAAGAACACATGTAAGTCTTAAGGCATCAGTAGACGAGATTAATGGACAAGGAAGGGAAGGCATTGCTATTTCATTGTTTATATTTTAGGTTTCAAGGAATTTGAAAAGTAGCCAATGGTTATATCAGTGTGTTGTCGGCCTGTCTAGTCTAATTCTTTTAACTCCTTTTATCCCACAGAGCTATTGCCACACAGTTAGCATTTTCAGAGTGAGGAAGGACGGAGGCCTTCTGTCTGTTACCTGCAGCACAGGCAATGCTTAGCTGTCACAAAGGACAGCTTAGCCTCAAAGAAGATCTTTGCCTAAGGTCTCCTGCCACCCACTGAGGCATAGTCCCCCGAATCCTACTGCACCCCACCCCCAAGTCTTTTTGCTACTAAGATTCACATCGCCCACTAGCCGTTGCAGTGGCTTAACTTTGCACCCTAATGCTTTTCAAGGTGATGTGGGGAGAAATATAACATGGGAATGAGTTATAGAAAGGTTAGTTAAAAATGTTATCCCAACATTCATGCTTTAAAAAAACATACACAGCACATCCAGCTTTTATCATTTTAAATGTTCCATATATACAAAAGGAGGTGTGTTGTGTGTGTGCACTATAATAATAAATGCATACCTAGGCACTCATCTCTAAGCTTAGCAGATAGAATGTTATCAGTTACCTTTGAAGACCCCTGTGTGTTGTTTCCTGATTATATCTCCGCAGCTACTGTAACCACTGTCCTCAATTTTATGTTAATCATTCCCTTGCTTTGTTTTTTTAATCGTCATCTAGATTGGTCTTTTCATGAGTGACTGCCATTAGAATGCTCCCAGGATCCTTTAGACAGAAACTGCTTTGGATTTTCAGTTAGGCTCCCCGGAGAGAGAAAGAAACATTATTAGCCTTTCAGCCTCTTAGTCCTACCTCTCCAAGCTTCCAGCTCTGAGGCCCCCTTATGTGCCAGGAAAAACCCATCCCAGGGCTCTTAAATGACTCTGCCTGGGTTTAGATTCATATGTACTTCTTTTTCCAGATCCTAGAAACTATGATTTCCTTCTTCAAAATGCTGGGGGCGGGGGAGGAGACGAGGTGGAGTGAGAAGGCCTCCCTCTGCAAGCTGTGTGCGTTTGGGCACTGCCGTTCTCCAGTGCCTGGCACTGAAGAGATTCGTCCCCAGCATGGGCAGATGGCAGAGTAATGCAGCTTCCTGTGAAAGGAGGCAAGCAGCCAAGTGGCTGAGGTGTGAACCCTGTGAAGACCAATGCTTAGGTTTCTCCTTGCTGGGTTCAATGTACCATGGTTACCAAATAAAAACCAATTTGAAAGCTCTTCAGTCTTAAGTTCATGTCCAGTGGAATTAACTTTCTATTTCAGCCCTCTGGAGTGTTGGAAATAAGCTGCAGACGGTCATGAGCAACTTTTTTACACAGGGACTATGCATGCTTGTGTCTTGTATGATGCAGCCATTTCTCCCCGGGGCGCCGTGGATGGGCATTTATAATGGGCACCATCATTAGATTTCTTGAGTCTCAGCATGGAGGGAGGTTGCAGAGGAGGGAGTTCCGGAGCAAAGATCTAGCTTCTGGACTATTTTTGTGTAAGATCTTCACAGTATGGTTTTAAAATTTTGTTTGAATTGAATTCTGAGAATCTCAGATATCTATGCTAAAACATAAATGCATAAAGATCTAAAATAAAATAATTTTAAATATGATTTTCTTTGCTTCACCTTTCCTACATTGGTGCAGTTGAAGTTTCATTTAGTCCTTTGGATGAGAATAATTTTGGAAGGTCAGCCAGCTACAAGGCCCAGAGTCAGGCCCTCAAGTCAGTGGTGCAAAGTTTTTGTTTGTTTGTTTTTATAATTATTTATTGTTGAAAGTATTACATATGACTGCCTTTTTCCCCATTGACCCCCTCCAACCTGTCTCTCCACCCGCCCTCCTGCAAAGCCTTCAGCACCCTGTTGTCTGTGTCCATGACTTAAGCATATATGCACACAAGGTCTTTGGTTGATTACCTCCCACCCACCTATTCTCCCCCGCCTTCCTCTGAGATTCCATACTTTTCCATGCTCTCATGACTCTGGACCCACTCCGTTCATCAGTTTATTTTGTTACTTATAATCTACATATGAGTGCGGTGTGATACTTGTCTTTCTCTGACTGATTTATTTCACTTAGCACGATACTCTCCAGGTCCCTCCATGCTGTCTCAGAGGGTAAGATATTCTTTTTTACTGCTGCCTAGTATTCCATGTATAAAGTACCACAGTTATCCACTCATCTGCTGTTATCCACTCATCTGCTATTTCCAAATGTTAGCTATTGTACATAGTGCTCCTCTGAACATGGGGGTGCATACCTTCTTTCTGATTGGTGCTTTGGGTTTCTTAGAATATATTCCTAGAAGTGGGATTGCTGGGTCAAATGGTAGTTCATGTTTAATTTTTTGAGGAAACTCCATACTGTTTTCCATAATGGTCGCACCAGTCTGCATCCCACCAGCAGTGAACTAGGGTTCCCTTTTCTCTGCATCCTTGACAGCCCTTGTCATTTTTTGATTTGTTGATGGTAGCCATTCTGACAGATATGAGGTGATATCTCGTTGTTGTTTTAATTTGCATCTCTCCGATGATCAGTGACTTTATTTTTTCATATGTTTCTTGGCCATCTGTATGTCCTCTTTGGAGAAGTATTTAGTTAGGTCCTTTGCCCATTTTTTTTGTTCCTGTTTTTTAATTGCATTGTTTGTCTTCCTTTTGTTAAGTTGTATGAGTTCCTTTTATATTTTGGATATTAATGATATCAGATGTATAATGATATGTTCTCCCATACAGTGGGCTCAGTGGTGGGAATTTTTTAAAAGACTAGTTTATTGAGGTAGGATTTATATACCACCTAAAATTCATCGTTTTTATGTGTTCTATTAATTTTTTATTTAATTTAATATATTTTATTGATTTTGTACAGAGAGGAGGGAAGAGAGATAGTTAGAAACATCGATGAGAGAGAGTCATCGATCAGCTGCCTCTTGCACACCCCCCACTGGGGATATGCCCATAACCAAGGTACATGTCCTTGACTGGAATCGAACCCGGGACCCTTCAGTCCCCAAGCTGACGCTCTATTCATTGAGCCAAACAGGTTTCGGCTATTCTATTAATTTTGATAAATAGTCATCATGACCTCTGTCACAATCAAGATGTAACATATTTTCATCACCTCCACAAGTCTTTGACTAGTGGTCGTCAGTTCAGTCATCCTGAGTGATTTTTAAAATAAAGTGCACTGTTTTATTTATAAAATTTATTCTTATTACTGAAAGTATTGGACTTAGCACATTTCTAGCCAGAAAGTCTCTTTTTACAGGAGATCTGGGTTTTTCCAGCTCGCTCCCTGGAGCAGCTTCCCGGGGAAGTCGCAAGGAGAGCTGTGTAACTGGCAGTTCAGAGAGGAGAAGGGGCATCTGGTTTGGGTGCCAGGCAGAGCCCATAACATAGGGAAGCCCCCTTGTTAGTTGCTGGCTTTACCCCATGTGCATGTCTTTCGTGGTTGAAGATGACATGTGCGTCCTGCAGTGCTGGTCTCAAACCCAGATATGTTCTCTGGTTCACTTTGGGACCTGCTCTCCTAGCAGCAGGTCCCAAGGGAAAGCACCTGGTCAGTAAGAGGCTTTTTCTTGGTTCCCACATGGAAATAAACTGTGTTTCCGACTTCCTCCAGAAATAGACTTGCTAATTACCACTCAAGGTGTTTCACTCTTTCTATGTGGTGGGTGAGGAGAGATCCAAAGGGATTTCTCATGCTTTTGTAGGCTAGTGAATTCTGTAGCCAGATCTATTTAAGGAATTGCCTTAATTATTTTATTCTCCCCCTATAAATTTTAGGCTTTATTACAAAACTGTTGCTGATACTGATTGGGTTTGCGTTGTTTTTCAGTGCACATGGAATTGCGTATTGTAGAGATTTAACCACCCCCACCCCTTACTCTCTCTGTGCTCTTCACCCCCTAGGAAACCCAGGTTGACAAGAACTCAAAGTGCCTTTTCTCCGGCCTCCTTCAGCCCCCTGTTCACAGGTAAGGGTGATCTCTTTTCCCCCTGACATCTGAAAGCAGGAGTGTTCTGAGACCTGTCAGGAAACAGCATTGCAGAGGGGGCTTCAGGCCTACTGTGCTCATTTTCTTCATTCCCTGCCTGCTGGGTTTGGGAGGGGCTGTTTTTATGGTGTAGAACGTGTTCTTGGCTTTGGATGCTTTATAGGTTGAGGAGTGACTGCTTGCTGGTAATTAAGTGACCCTGGCAGTTATCCCGACCTTAGTTCAGGGTCATCACTTATAAATTAAAAGGAGGAATTACAAATTTATAGGCTCGCAATGCATGAAGGACTCCTAAGAAGTCATACAATTCCTGTCTCTGCCTCCAAGGGAGTTCATGGATTATCTAATAAACACGGCCCATGATTATCTAGTCTATTTTTAAAGACTTGGGGCAAAGGGGATTACACGAACTCTTGTCTTACCCATTTTAGGGGGTAGCAGTTCTTGCAGCTGTCAGAGTTCTTCCTGGTGGCTAATTTAGGTCTATAATGTAACTGCAAGGAACACAGTTGCTAAAGTAGGAAAGCGGTTGAATGTCCTTTGGGCAACTGCCTCCTCTTTAATGGGGAGCTTTTTCAGGGAGACCTTTTGTTGTGTCAGTCAGATGAGAAGCTCCTGCTTGAATAAGCTGCTTAAAAGAAGGTCTTTGGCACATTGCTTCAAGTCTTAGAAACTGGATGCTCATTGATTGTGACTGAGAAGATTTTAAAAAATAACTTCGATTTCAAACTCTTTTGGTGCTGTGTCCCTCAAAGAGATGATTGGAGGAATTGTGATTAGGGATAGACATTTCCAGAGTTAAACAGGCTAGTGGGACCCCCACCCCCAGCCCTTACTACATAGACAGCCATGAGCTGTCAGACAAGTGTGCTGGTACCTGTAATAGGCACAGGTGAAGAAGGAGATCTCTGTTTTTACCTCAAGCCCAGAATTAATCTTTTTTAAAAAATGTATTTTTATTATTTTTCTAATAGTGATTTTGGTAGTGTGGGTTTGCATGCACAATCTCACATTCTAGTGATGGGGTGCTTGACAACCCATTCCTATCTTTCTTTAGTGTGGAGTTTCCTTTAAAATTTTTTTATAAATATATATATATATATATATATATATATATATATATATATATATATATAATTTCAGAGAAGAAGGGAGAGGAAGGAAGAAGAAATAGAAACATCAGTGATGAGAGAGAATCATTGATTGGCTGCCTCCTGCACGCCCCCTACTGGGGATGGACCCCAAAACCCGGGCATGTGCCCTTGACCGGAATTGAACCCAGGACCCTCCAGTCTGCAGACAGACATTCTTTCCGCTGAGCCAAACTGGCTAGGGCCAGAATTAAAGAATCTCATCATGTAGTAATATGTCTTTCTGGTTAATAATTGTTTCCTCTCTAAAGTAAGGAACACCCAGATTTGAAGTGTTCTTGTTTCACACAGCTTAGCTCCTTTGAATTATATATTTTTATTGAGATACTATACCTACAACCTAGACCTCTCTGACCCTTCAGGAGGCACACTTGTCTGGGTTCATCTCATTGCTCTGGGCATCTAGGCTATCGGTTAAGCTCTGTGATGAGTCCAGTATGTACTATTATACAACTTCCACTGATGACTTTTAGAAGAGTTTTTTTGTTTATCTTAATCTATGATCAAGAACTTTGTAACAAACGAACAAACTCAACAAAATCAAAACTGTGTATTAGGTTCTATTAGAGACATTGGTCTTTAATAATAATAAAATCCAGCTGAGGGGCTAATTGAGTCTCCTGAATAAGAAAAAGATATTGGAAATAACACCCTCAAATTAGAGAAATCCCGAGTTCTGACCTATTTTTGGCTATCAACCTTAGTTAATAAGATAACCTTCATCCTCTGGTGACTCCATGGAGAGAGAGGAGCCAGGGCTGGGTGGAATGTATACGGCAGAGAACAGGACTGCGTCACATGCTGGGAAGTAAAGAGAAACCACATGTCATCTTCCTAACCTCCCACCCCCAATCAACTTCCTACTGAGAAGCTTCCTCGTAGCTTACCTGACTCTAGGCTGGCTGTGGAAGTAGTTAATTATTAGGGTTGTAAATGTACTTTTCAGCCTTTGTAGCCTTAGCTATTAGGAACTAATTCATATCTGAAATGGGTTCTCTTATGAATGAATAGTCTGAAAACTCTAGACATGGGAAGCCGTTTAGGAAGAAGTCAGGGCTAACATTGGGACTTTATTTGCATGCAGTGTACCATGCAGCTCTTACATTTTTGGCACTTGCTTTCTATGTCCATTTGGACTTGTAACAAGCTGCTTGCTTTGCTTCCTAAGGCAGAAATTAGTGTACAAGTCTGTAAAAATAGATAGTGTGGTTTCCATTTGAATAAAGAAGATCGCTTGGTCAAGGTTATATTGTCAGTGGCAGAATCACAATTAGTTGACTTTCCCATTGTCAAGTCCATGTTTTTATCCTTAAAGAACCCTTGACCATTAAGATGGTAAAGAAATGATAGCATTTAAAATTGACTTCCCAGGTGGTTAGGGGGTGATCCCAGCCCTGGGAGCATTAGATTTTGAGCTTGTTGAGAGCCAGCGACTCTGACTTCCCTCGCTTGCCCTTTGCTTTCCTTTGCTCTGGCCTCCGCTTTGGGCAAGGTGTTCTCTAACGTGCTTGCTCCATGAATCCCTCAGGTGAGACAGTATCGCTTGTGGATGTGGACATCTCTCAGCGGGGCCTGGCCTCTCCGCACCCTCCAACTCCCCCTCCTCCTCCGAGAAGAAGCCTCAGCCTCCTAGGTACAGTCTCCTCCACTCTACCTTCTTGCTCTAGAGGGAGTGGGAGTGCTTGGGTCTGTTTTTCTTTGCCAGGAGCCAAACAAGCTCCTGGGTTTCCAATGATGAACCAGTTATTCCCTGTCCCTTTCTCAGCACTCTGTCATCTCCTTAAGCAGTTGAATGAGTGTCTTACCTGCATGCTATTACAGCATTTATTATCCATATGTTGATTAGATCTGCGTTTATCTTACCCTGAATCTACAGCTAGTGGGCTGCTTTAAGAATAGCCTTACTCTCCTGCAGAGGAAGCCAGATTCAGATGATTGTTGCCCTCTGTACAGAAAGATAGGGTGAAGGTCAGGCCACCTTGCCCCAGCGGGCAGCCTGATGACCCTTCTCCCTCTCCTCTACTTCACCTTGCCCAGTCTGTGCTCATATTTCTGAATCTTTTGCTTTTGTTCTCTCTTCTAGATGATATCAGTGGGACGCTGCCTACATCTGTCCTTGTGGCTCCGATGGGGTCTTCCCTGCAGTCTTTCCCCCTACCTCCGCCTCCTCCACCCCATGCCCCAGGTTAGCTTAGCTTAGAGACAAGACTTGCAAGAGTTGGGAGTACAGATGATAAACTTTTTGAAGGATGGGAGAAATCTATTTATGGAAATAACAGAACTTATGAGAAAGCTTACAGAACTCTTTGAAAATGAGGCCAAGAACTGATTTTTTAACCTGTTTTTATTTATGGAGTTGAATTTGATTTTTGTTAGATAAAAGACTATTGAATTTTTTTCGTCTTTTTGCCACTGAGACTTTGGTTTTTTTAATCCTTGAGTAGACAGACATCTCTGAGGAAACTAGTTTAATTTCAGGACAGTGAGGAGGTTTAATATATTGCTGGTTTTCAAAGTTCTGTGGTTTTTCTAAGCTCTTAGTACTGACTCTGCAGCCTTGTAAATATGTAGCAAGCATTTAGTAGCCCATACCTGCTTTGCCAGCCTCCAGTACCAAGGAATAAAATGAACGAAGTCGGCGTTTTCCCACTTGCCTGGCAAAATGGTCACACTTCCGGGGCAAGTAAGCGAGGCACTATTTCCGAGGGCTTTACCGGCACCTCGCCTCGCGGTGGGAGGAGTTGGAATCACTCTGGGCTGGTGAAGGCCCTGAAGTAGTCACCTTAGCCAGGTTAGTGAGCAGCTCCCCACCCCCTTCCTGGGGTTCAGTGCCCTCACCCATCCTTCATAGCTTACACAAGCCCACACGGCTTTTGTCCCAGCCCATCAGCTCCTTCCCACTGCTTTGGCTTTCACCCTTTCCGGCTTAGCTTCTAACGCCTTGCCCTCTTCAGTTAGCATCTCTGTTTTGGGAGGAGGGTGTACTGAGGTTGGGAGCGGTGAGGGTAAGCAAGTGACCACCACACTCTCGCCTTACAGATGCATTTCCAAGGATTGCTCCTATCCGAGCGGCTGAATCCCTGCACAGCCAGCCCCCCCAGCACTTCCAGTGTCCCCTCTACCGGCCCGACTCCAGCAGCTTTGCAGCTAGCCTCCGAGAGCTGGAGAAGGTAGGCAGCACTTGAGCACTGGAGGCTTTCCTCCTCTTCCACTCCCTAGTTCTGTATCTGACTCCCGTTTTATTATTTTTAGAGGGAGAGTAGTTTCCTCGTCTCTATGTTTAGAGTGACAAAGCAAGATGCTACTGTTATCAATTCCATAAAATATATCATAAAATTGAAACGGGCTTGGGGGGACCTGGAATTGAATGTGATAAGGAAAGGTGTGGAGAAATGTTTACATAGTCTAAACTGATTGTAGCAGGTTAACTGATTCCAGTCCCTCTTCTCTTCTGTGAAGAGCCGTGGTAATGGAATTGTAGAATTCTCCTTCTGCTTTGGAGATTTAGAAGTGTCCTGAGCCTGATGTTTATTGCTCTCACAGCTTTTCCCTCCTGAAATGCTTGGAAGTGGGGTCTCCGGCGGTAAGCTGGCTTGTGCCGAACACTGACATTTCTCTGTTCTGTTAACCACTTGACCCCTTTGTGTCTTTGATAGTGTGGTTGGTATTGGGGACCAATGAATTGGGAAGATGCAGAGATGAAGCTGAAAGGGAAACCAGATGGTTCCTTCCTGGTACGAGACAGCTCTGATCCTCGCTATATCCTGAGCCTCAGTTTTCGATCACAGGGTATCACCCACCACACTAGAATGGAGCACTACAGAGGTAAGAGGTGCTAGTGTTGGGGGAAGCCTTTCTCTGCCTTTGCCATTTGACTTTTTCATAGGAAGGGGTCATAGAAATGGAATTGTGAAATGGAGAAAGAATCTCATAGAGTCAGTTGAATACTGATGTGGGCACTGATTTCAGTCACAAAGAAAAGTTGGCAGGGGTAAGGATGAGAGTAAGGGTTCCATTTAAAAGTATTTTCAGCATCTTGTTTCCTAAATAGGAGGGCCTAAACAAGACTAGTGAAGAACAGAACAAAGCCAGTAAAACTCTCTTGGTAAAAAAAGAAATAACCCAGACAAATTCTCTCAAACTTTGTTTATAATTAAACTTAACATTTAGAGATACTTCCTATTAAATCATATGGATGGAAAGGAGACGAGTGTTGATACTGGACTGATCTGTTCTGAATTTCTTTGCCTGATCGAACATCAGCTCTTCTGCCAGTCAGCATGGTGATGATAATTCTCTCTTGGTCAACTTTGTAGTCTCTTAGGAAATAGTCATCTGAACTCCAAGAGTCTGTGAAATCAACTTGCTTTGTGGACTGTCTACCTGCTTCCCAAGTAGTCATGGTCTGTGTGGTCATGCTGTGCTTCATGTCGCCGTCATGTCTGGAAGGTGACTTGTTTAACACCACTCTGGATTAATTTTGCAGCAGGGCATTCTGCTTAACTTGGGCCAGAAATTTGTGACATCATTGGTGGTAGGACTGGATGATATATCACTTGTTGAAATACCTGCATATGTTATAAATTTTAAAAGTGTAGAGAACTTTGGGGAGTTTTAGGGAATTGCCTCTCCCATCTCTCACACTCTTCCCGTGTGTGACCACCTTAAGTGAGCTGTGTTAGACATCCATCCCATGCTCTTCTGAGGCACCACCATGTCTTTTCTGCCTCCAGCTGTGTTCTGCTGGATTTATTTGGTTTGCTTCTCTCGTGAAGCAGGAAGTAGCTGTTTAGGTCAGCATGGTTTCCTCTGCCTCCACCTTTGTCTTAGAGATGCAGGAAGAGAAAGGAACTCCGGTCTAAAGATCTGAGCATTAATTAGCTAGATCACTGTGGGATAGACTACTGCCTATTTTCCTGCTGTTTCTAAAAGCAAACATCAGACAAACAAATGCAAAACAAAGCATTTCAGAGGGAAGTATTTTTATAAACCCATTTTAAAATAAGTGACTAGGCTATGGGAATAAATGTTTGACCTCTAGGTTCCTGATAGGTGAGATGCCAGGAATGAGAGAGCTCTTTCAAATGGTTCTCCAGTTACTTTTTATTCAAAGGGACTTTTATTTCTTGAATAAATGGAATTTTTAGTAGAAGCCTTGTGGGCCTTTTAGTTGCCAGTTTGCAATGGAGCATTTGTCTTTGTCGTTTTAAGTGATACTGTAAGAGTAGCTAGCGAGACTCAGATCCGCAGTTTTCTTGAGTGATTTAGTTTCACCTTAGTGGGTGATTCTTTTGGATTTAGAGCTTTAGTTGTTTTGTTTGAAGTCCTGGGAGTTCAGATTCCCATTTACCTTTGGGATCTTGAAGTTTGGGGTGGGATCTTTGTAACATGTTGGGGCATAGAATTTTAGAAGTTAAAGGAAAGACTTAGAATTTGATTTTTTTTTTTTGTGCCCAACACATACATGAATGGGTAGTACTCACAAAACCTCTCTTCTTGTCTTTCTTCAGCTGTCCCATGAATACTTGAAGACTTAGGTCTTTTTGAGGGGAATGTCATTTAAACTCGCTTTTGCTGTGGCAATCTTCCCCCCCACCCCCAATTACAGTTGACATTCAATATTAGTTTCAGATGTACAGCATAGTGACTGCACATTTATATAACTTACAGAGTAATCCCCTTGATAAATCTAGTATGTACCTGACACCATACATAGTCAGTCTCTCCCCACCCCCTCCATATATATATGGATTTTTTTCCATTACTTTTTCATAGAGTGGGAGGGAAGAAGGAGGGGAGGGGGAGGGGGGAGAGGAAGGGAAGAAAGTAAGGGAGAGGGCTGTATGTCCTCTTTGGAGAAGTGTCTATTCAGGTTCTCTGCCTGCTTTTTATTTTACATATACATACATATCTCTCTCTCATATATATATATATATATATATATATATATATATATATATATCATGAGGAAAAAATCATTGACTGCCTGCCTGCTTTTTAATTGGATTTGTTAGGGAGTTTTTGCTGTTGAGGTGTGTGACTTTATAAATTTTGGATATTAATCCCTATAGGATGTATCATTGGTGAATATCTTCTCCCATTCAGTAGGTTGTCTTTTTGTTTTGTTGATGATTTCCTTTGTTATGCAAAACCTTTTTAGTTTGATATAGTCCCACTTGTTTATTTTTTTCTCTTTTTTTTTCTTTTCTAAGGAGATATATCAGAAAAAAATATTGCTAAGAGAAATTAAAAAAGGTATTTTTATATCTTTTTCCTGACTTGAATTTATTATTTACTTTAACAAAAGCCTTGTAAGACCTAATGTGTGTCTTATTAAAGGCAATGTCTTTCTTTCCATTAACTATAGAACAAGTAGGAACAGGTGGCTTCAGGGACCTTTTTCTGATTCAGCTTGCCCATAAAGTCTTACCCTCCGAATCATAAAAATGTGCAAATCAGCTTCCCATATCTTTTGAAAATGTTTTACGTTTTTCCTCTTCTTAATGTTTACTGGTAGGAACCTTCAGCCTCTGGTGTCATCCCAAGTTTGAGGATCGCTGTCAATCGGTGGTGGAGTTCATTAAGAGAGCCATCATGCACTCCAAGAACGGGAAGTTTCTCTATTTCTTGAGATCCAGGGTTCCAGGTATGGCTGTGGCTGTTATAAAATTATTCAACTTACTTGGGCATAGTCCAATATAGAATCAAAATGCACCCCCCACTCCCACCAAAAAGGCCATACTTGCTTAAAGCTTTTTTCTTGGCTCTTATTAGGAAACATTCTTTCTAGAGTCCAGTGGTTGGTCCCCTACCCTGTACATTAATCCCTCAGCATATGGGAAGGAACCTTTGCTTCTCTAACCACATGAGTGAGAAAACGGAACCTTCCTCTGATGTCCAGGCATCATGTGAATATTTTGCACTCTGAGAGGTCTCCTTGTCCCTGATCCAGGCATCTTACACTTACATGTGAAACAGAGGTGAGAGCTCTCAGCTCATTTCCACGGAACAGGGAAAGTAAAAGAGTGTTCACTAGAAAGACAGTGGTGAGGGCCGAGAATAGGTTCTCTGGAGTGAAATCTGGAGGTTGTAGTTCTGCAGGTAGAAATCCGCAGTCTTTGTGGAAGCACAGAACACTGAGGTGAACTGTAAGGAAGCCCGTTTCCTTTCCCTGGACTCTTCATAAGGGGAGACATAGCTGCATTGTTCCTACTGAATATTCCTCTTGGTTTCCATTCTTGAAGGACTGCCACCAACTCCAGTCCAGCTGCTCTATCCAGTGTCCCGATTCAGCAACGTCAAATCCCTGCAGCACCTTTGCAGATTCCGAATCCGACAGCTCGTCCGGATCGATCACATCCCGGATCTCCCACTGCCTAAGTACGATGCAGTCTGTAGGGCTGGGGCAGGAAGGAGGGCTACTTAAAAATGTTAGCGAGGCTGCAAGCCAATTCACAGGCAGGCCTGGCAGGTTCACAGGCTTCACTTCTCCTTTGTCCTGACACCTGACTAGGACGGTTGTTCCATTGCAGCCAGAGGGAGGAAGGTGTGTGTCAGCCTCCCTTCTGCAGTCTGAGAAGGTAGTGGAAAGGAGACAGAACTATAATAAGTGAGAAAATGGGAATTTTGTTAGGGTTGCAAAGTCTTTGGTGTCTCAACCATATAGGAATTGAAAAGAAGGAAGAGTTGAACAAAGGTGGTCTTTCTTTTCAATCTACATAAATGGCACTTTGTGTGTATTCCTCTTGTTTTTACAGACCTCTGATCTCTTATATCCGAAAGTTCTACTACTATGATCCTCAGGAAGAGGTATACCTGTCTCTAAAGGAAGCGCAGCTTATTTCCAAACAGAAGCAAGAGGTGGAACCGTCCACGTAGCGAGGGGCCCTGCTGGTCACTGCTGAGGGTAGGAGCTCTCTGCCTCTCGTCCAGCCATGTCTTCCTGGGCAGTTGTCATCATGCATGGGCAGTTGTCATCATGCATGGGCCTTGTCTTCCCTCTCTCTCCCCCTGCCATCCCGTGTGTATCCAAACATCTGCCCATAGTTACCACATCCAATCACAGAGTCCCCAAAGGAGCACCCCAGTTGGAAAAGAGCAGGTAGACAGGGAGACTTAAAGAAGAATATGTTTGCCAATAACGTGCAGGCTAACTACTGGATATGAAGAAGGAGAAGGACACACGTGTAACTGTGTGTTCAGCCTTCTCTCATCCTGTGGCTGAGCTCCCTGATGCTGCACAAATGATGTACAAAGCTGGAAGCCAAAATGGAAGGAAGGAGTCTTCATCAAAGGAAACGCAAACAAGCCTTTAATTGCAATAGAAATACACTTCAAGGAGAGCTTTACTGTGTCCCACGGCTCGGAAAGGGGTAGCGGAAAAACAGCTCCCTCTTCCCTTTAGGCCACTGAGAAGTGAATGGTTCAACAGAAATGAGTGAATTAACAAAGGAATTCATTTATATAAGAAGCTATTCTCCCATTCTACACTAAGTCCTACTCATTTGTTTTCCCATAAAATATCATGGAATGCTGGTTTGTGCAGATGAGTTCTAATTAGTCTTTTAAATTTCATTAAAGTGAACATTGAAAAGTAGCGGTGAGTAGGGACCAAATTCCCACAGAATAGTGTGGGTTTACATGCACAATCTCACATTCTAGTGACGGGGTGCTTGACAACCCATCCCCATCTTTCTTTAGTGTGAAGTTTCCTTAAGAAAATAAACAAATCATATATATATATATATATATATATATACACACACACACACATATATATAAATATATTTATATATTTATTATTGATTTCAGAGAGGAAGGAAGAAATAGAAACATCAGTGATAAGAGAGAATCATTGAATGGTTGCCTCCTGCAGGCCCCCTACTGGGAATCGACCCCACAACCCGAAACCCAAGAGTGTGCCCTGGCCCTGGCCCTGGCTGGGAATTGAACTGGTTCATAGGTTGACGCGCAGCCACTGAGCCATGCCTGCCGGGCTCAGCTCCTTTTTTAATCCCTAGAGTCCTAGTAGGTAGGCCTCGGTGGAAACAGGTGGAAAATTAAGGACTAAGGGAAATGGAAAGAGGGAAGTTAGAACCAGTTTTTGGCATTCTGGTTGTAGGCTACTCAGGCCTCCTGACAAAGGCTGTTGCTGCATCCCCCGCAGCTTCAGTGTTTGTGGGAGTGCTTGGCTCCATTCTTCTTTTGAGCTATACTCCAGAGGCTGGGCTATTCCTTCATTCTGTTCTGATTCCACTCTGTTGAACCACTCTAATTTTTTTACCTCTCCTTCCCCCTAGGCATTTGGTTGCCAAGCTCCAGTTTTGAAGAACCAGATGAAGGTATCATGAGAAGAGGAGTGAGGTAAAACCAAGAGGAAACAGGAAGGGTTGGGATCCTCTGTGCAAAGACTTTGGTCCCCCTCACCACCCTGGGGCTCGGATGAAGCACACAGCCACACTGTCTGAGTGAGGCTCCAACCTTCCCCATCCCGCCATCTGGTATCTTGGAACTGGATGAGCTCCTGGAAAACTGGAAGAAGTCTCAACACTGTTCCTTTTTTTTGGATATTTGTTTTGGATATTTACATTTCTTGGTATGGAAAACTCAAAGGCAGCTGGGTTTCATGCCCATTGGATTGGAAGTGGTGTGGAGGGTGAGCAGGTCCAAAGGAGGACTGGGGAGGGGATTGCCAGTGCCGGTCAAACAGCTGGTGCCAAAGGCAGAGTGCGAGTCTTCACCATTGACCTTGAAGAAGGGGAGAGAAGGAATCCAGTGCAGATGAAGTTAGAGTTTCTGAAGGATAAGAATCTGCTCCTCTTTAAGCATATGTAGCTTTAGTAGGAGCAGGGAGGAAAGGAGGTGGGTGGTCTCGGAAGATGACTGCACAAAGACTGGCAGATGGCCTCTGCTGGGGAAGTAGTGACTCCTTGAATCCTTTTAATTTAGGAACCTGATTTCAGAATCACCTCTCACAGAAGCTGGATTTGTTTTGTTTTATTTAATTTTTAAGCTTTGTGACCTCAAGTTAACCTCGTTCTTTCTCCATCCTCAACCTGTTCCCCAAGATAACTGTACATTTCACTCTGGTCATGATCATGTCATTCCCATTGCTTTCGCCAGCTGTCAAGGCAATAGTTTTTTTCATCACCTGAGCAGTAGCACTCCAATCATGCTGCTAAAGTTAATGGAGCATGCCTCCAGATTCGTAATGGCAAACCGTACCCATGACTTAGGAGCCAGTGTTCCTTACCTCCAGATGCCTGTCAGCTAATGAGAGGGACTGGAGGAAGGCTGTGAAACGAAGCTATCATGGTTGTGCTCTTCCTGCAGAAAGCTCTCTAGTGTCTCAGTCATAGCAGGATGTCCTTAGATCAGAGAGGAGAAGGGCGCCACATCTCATGGTTTATCACTGTTGTCCCCCTTGTGGAAAGGGCTTAATTTCCCTGTGTTCTTTCTGGCAACCCAAACATTTTCCAGAGTCAGATCCTGTTTGCCCTCCTTTCATTGGGATTCTGTCAGATGCTGATTTCAGAGTTGCCAGTCTTCCAGTGGACGACGTGGGAAGGAGGAAGACAAACTCCAGTGTTTTTCAATGGTCCTCAATTTTCTCTGAAGCAGGCCATTGTCAGATCATGTAAGATTATGCGTTTGCTTTTATGTAGAGTTACTCTGGGGAAAGGTTTGCTACTAAAATGTGAAAGTTGAGCATTTGGTCTTTACTACTCTTTTGCAGTAGTGTTCTATTAGACGGCCTCTTTTGCTTCCCCTGTGCTTATCTCTGTCTCATCTCATTAGATAAATAATATTGTCAGGTCTGTGGTTTCTTCATGGCTTGGGGTGAGGCCCAGTGATTTTGGGCCTCACCCATAGCTGAGCAGGGAGGAAATGTGCATTGTTACTGGCCTCTGAAGAGGTGGCCCACAAAAGGAGCTGTGAACCATAAACACAGCCCAGCCTCTGGCTTGTTAGAAGGTACCTCTTTCTGGTTTCCATAGTAATATTACCAATCAGTTAAGACTGTGACCCCAGAAATGGACTTGACCTGTGAGTCTTGCTTCTTGAGGGTACAGATTAATTTGCCATCTTGCAGAAAGTGCCACCCTCACCCCCACCACTGTGGAGCCTGAAGTCTGGAATCCATTGGGATCCTTGAGTGGCTGGTGTGCAGCTACCTGGGATTTTTTTAAAAACCATTTTGGCTATAATTTATAAACTATTTTTAGTATCTGTTTGCCTGGCTCTGGGCTAGATATTGAGGAAAACACAAGAAGTGGAGGACATGGTATCTGGCCTTCATGACCTTTTAGATGACTGCCACACAGGAAGCAATTGGAGAATGAGGCCCGTGTTTAAAGAAATTCAGAGTGGTAAGATCAGGGTAGACAGATGGTGTAGGAAAGCTGAGGCGGGAGGCTTTGGATCGTGGGCGAGTGCAGGACAATAAGCTGAGAAACAGGAGCCAGAAGCACGGAGGCAGAGGTCTGCATGGTGCACTGAATGAGCAGTGCACAGTCCCACGCTAGAGCGGAAGCACCTCAGAACCGTTCTCAGTGCGTGGTCTAGACCGGAACTTCCAGGCAGGGGCAGATCTGACTACTGAGGGCTTAGGATTGGGTCCAAGGCCAGAAGTCCCCTGGGTTCCTGCCCATGGCCAAGGACCTCACTGCTCTCAGGGCAGCCTGGGGGAGGGAGGCAGAGCTCCCGGACCCTCTGTGGTGCCAGGGTTTCTGTTAGAGATTTCCTGTGCTCAGGTGCAAGTCCAAACCCTCTGAGGAAGCCCAACCTCACCCTGTCCTCCTCCTTTCTGCGAAGGATGGTATTTATCTGTGTCTGAGATCTGTCTGTGTTTAGTCACAGCCCAGGCTGCAGCCTAGTCCTTCCTCAGGAGGGTGGGCTAAAGATAGAGGAGTGCAAGGGGCGACAGGCTCCACTAGACGTGGAGGAAGAGGTGTGGCGGAGGTGCCAGCCTGCTCAGAGTAAGCTGAGCAGGAGCAGCGAGCCTGTGGTCAGCACTTCCCCTTCATCTCTGGCTGGGCCTACCCCCCCCTCTGCCAATTCTGCGCAGTGCTCATTGGAATGCAGTCTATGGAGGGTGCTTACTCCTTTTTGGTTGTATTTTAAAGTCACAAACTGGAAAAGGCTCACTCCTAGAGACTCCTCACTGATAGCTCAGTGTGGGGTCAGTCCCCTGAGGCCCTCCACACCTGAGGGAGCCAAGCCCACTCCTCTGGAACCTTCCTCACTGTGAGCTAGCGACAACTACTGCTACAACTCGCTACTGCTTGAAACTCTGTGCTGGGGTAGGAGCACATGAGTAAGGAGGGTCGGGGGTTGGTGTAGGGACTAGGTATCGTATCGATAAATGGGTGATGCTGGGAGTTTGGGACCATTGGTGATGACCTTGGTCTGGTCTGCCTGTGCTTCATTATAGTGAATGTGTATTCACTGGAGTCTGAGGCGAGGACTGCACCCATCAGCCTCCCGTGAGGAAAAGCATGGCCTGAGCTCACCCCCGGCCTATGCTCCTTCGCCTCTTTTCTGCTTTTCACTTAGTGATTTTCCAGGCCCCTCATTAAGGTGGGAATGATGTTAAGATAGCCTGGAACACCCATGCAGTGCGCATCCAGGAAGAACTGGGAGCAGGGAGGGTGGCTAGTGGTCCCAGATCAGGGTGTGAGACTAGAGTGGAGCTGATGCTCTCGGTGGTTGCTAATTCCGCTTCACCCAGAGCCCCCAGAAGAGCTGGGCCTGTTAGGAGCCCTCAGGGCTCAGCAGGGGGGTGGAGGGGAGGTGGATTTTTCCCTTAGGTTCCATCTGTCTGCCCTGCTTCCTCTCCCTTGGCCTTGAGCCCTGAGCTTGGAGGCCTGGGCACTGGGAGAGCCCTGTAGCGCTGGTGGCAGTGTGAGATAGCGTGTACATGTGTGAGTGTGTGTCTTCATTTGTGGAAGTCTTGTCACCAATCGGGGTGTTGAGAGCATCTCCATTGCGGGGAGACTTGCCATTTGTTTTCCACTTTTAAGAGAATGACATGCCCCCTGTCCGTAAGGGAGAGCTTTTGAGTTAGACATTTTCCCTATGGGAATCCTCTTGGTTTTGTCTTGTGGGGAAGGGGGGAACAGATGAATGATTTTTAACTCTTAATCGTCAACACAGCTGTTCTTACACTGAATTTGTGCTATTGCATACATGTAGCCATCTTTCTTTTCACTGCAGCAGTGTTTATTAGTAGTTCAAAATGATTTATTTGCTCCTGGGGAGTAAAACCTTTTTTATTAAAAAAAGAAAAAGATAAAAAAATGTGACCCCCCCCCCTCTGCCCCCATGATCGTGATCAGATTATTGGGCCACAAAGCTCAAGAAGGCAGAGGCAGGTCTGCCAGCCGCCTGATCTGCCCTGTTTGACATTGGAGCCTTCCTGTCAGCACGGAATGACGGGAGGCTGCAGATGGAGGGCAAAGCCTTGGGAAGAGTGGGGTTGGACCGCAGAGACGGGCACTGGGGACTCAGTGCTGCAGCTAGAAAAATAGAAGAATGAATTGTATTAAAAATGTTGGCTAATCTGCCAGAGAAAGACCTTTCTTTACATGCAGATTCCATGTTGTCTTTGTCCTTTTTACCCTTCTTGACCTTCCTTGGTGTAGGTGCTGTCCATTTCTTTCCTGTTTCCTTCCCATCCTTTCCACCCCCTTCTTCCAACTCTTTCCCGTCACCGCGACCTCCCTGAAAGCCAGTCCTGCATGCTGAGTCTGGGACTTGCCTTCACACCCATTTCATCTTATTTTGAGGACACCTGGAACTGCTCCCTCCCCGTCTCCCAGCCCCCCTCCTCTGCATCAAGGGGCAGGCAAAAGGCAGCCAGCCAGCCGTGGTGGAAGACATGCATGTCTGGTTGCAGCTGGACTGCGATCTCACAGTTGCCCCTGGAAATAGAGTGCAAGGAAAGCTTAGGGCACTCTTGATCAGAACCAGGGTAATCCCAGGCCCGCTCAGAACTGCACCCTAAGCCCCTCCCCAGCTCAGGTGGAGCGGAGGCTGGTCTGACTGCTCCATCCTTGGTGCTCCGCCCAACAGGGACCCTCCCTCGCTGTTTGGCCCAGAACCTGTTCCAAGGGGCAAGCGTAACCCAGGCACCAGGCTGGTGCTGCCTGCGGCCTAGCCACTGCTGTACTCTCTGCGGTTATTTTTAAGAAGCTCGAGGATGTCATTCTGTGCCCGGGGGTTGCGGGTTCTTCACCAAAGGGGAGCCACACCCCCTGCAGCCACTTCTGCCCTTCCGCCCCACCTGCCGCCATAGCCCTGCCGCCTCCAAGCCAAAGCGTGGCCTGGCTTCTATCTTCCCGTTTGGTTTTCCTCCTTTCCTCTCCCTTTTTGTGCTTAATTTATTAAAATAGTTACTGTATAATTTATTTTCATAAGCTATAAAAAATTACTAAATGGTTAAAATAGACTTGCAGGCCAATCTTAAATGGGGTGGGAGGGGCTGAGGGCGGGGTGGGCAGAGATGTTTTGATATAAACGAAACAAATGCACTTTGGGTGTGTTTTGGTATTTTTCTGGGCTAGAGGGGGTGGGTGGGATGTCCCTGTAGATTAGGTCCAGAATGGGTTGTCTGTATATATTGTATTAATAGGCATGATTGATTCTTGTAAAGGGACATTAGTAGCTGCTGCAGGTCCTGTTTGGAACCCCATGTACAATTCCCAGTTTTTTGTAAGTGTCAGTGCGGGAGACATTTGACTCTTGTGTTTGTATCTCCTTTTTATGGTTGCTGTACTGACCCATGTCTTTTTGGGGAGGGGTGAAAAGAGATTTGAAATAAAAATGTTTAGAAATTATTTCATGTTATTCAAGTGTGTGGTTTTCAGTCCCTCTCCCATCTCATATGACGCCTCACACCATACCCCCTAAGGTCAGATGGCCCATCTTAGGGATTGGGGAACCCCTGTGATGTCAGTCAGCTAGAGCGCATCCAGAACTGGGCTTGTCAGAGTTAGAGTTGTGGAAAACGTATTTTGAGTTTGATGACCGCTGCTCAAAGCCGCCTTCTCCTTCCTTAGGACATGCAGGAGCTTTCTCATGTCTCAGCCTTTGTGCTCGGTGAGCAGTGGTGTGTGTGGGCTCATGCTTTATCTTAAAACATAGTCATTCCTAGTATATAGCTAGGCTGGCAGCCAAGGTTCTTTCATACATTATTCTGTATCCCTCTGCCTTTCTAGCTCATTTCCTTGAGCTGTCCTCCTTGGGGAGAAAAAGTTCATGTATGTTTCTCTGACAATTGTGTGTACTTGGGCCACTCAAGTCTCTCCTCTTCACCTTCCCACCCAGCCCATTACCAGCTTCCCCACTGAGAGAGCCAAAATACCACTTCGGCCCATTTTGGGGAATTTTCTGCAAACACGCTGCATCCTCAGTGGGGGAAGCATGCTGAGTAAAATAAAACCAGAGTTCTCAGAAGTTGCATTTCCTATGGTCTAGACGTGCCTCAAGGAGGGAGGCTGGGAATCCCCGGTCCTGTCAGCTCACAAGTCCCAGGTTCAAGGTCGGATGAAATATAGCATGTCAATGACAGCATTAACTCCCGATTGAAGATCTCTCTCCTTTTGGAAGAAAAGGTGCTCCAAGCTATGAATTGTGAGCAGCATTACAAGGAAACATGCTTAAGTCCGAATCAGCCATTCATGTGCTCTAATGACCAGCTACCAGTTGGACATAGTTGGTCAATCGGAATCTTTTGCATCTCTGAAAGTAGATTAGTTCCAGAATGGGTTGTCTGTATATATTGTTTTCATCACTTCAAATTGGCATCATTCATATTGGGATTGGTTTGTTTGGAAAGAGGTACTAGTCTCTTCTGACTTGGGTGATAGAGCCATGGAAGGAAAGGCATTCTTTTGGAAACGGGGGACCCAAAATTAAACTACCACCTCCTATCCCCTTTATCCCTCAAGCCTGAAACCACCACTTCATCTCCTGTGTTCTCCTTTTAATGTCACTTTAATTCTCTCACAAAGGCTGTTCCATCCTCTCAGTGGTGTCTCCTACACATACTTAACTTACTTGAATTGAATTATAAGCATGTGGCAGACAGCAATAGTGCAGGGATTTCCCCTCCGATCCTTTGTGCGTCTGCCTGATTGAAGACGAGGTAGGAAGTGAATGTTGGTTCCCTCCAGCCCCTCCCAGTTGTGAGCAGCTTGTCCATAATGATTCCCGTGCCTGTTTGTACCACGTGGGTCCTGAAGACCAGCCATGTTCACCTGGTGCTCAGGGGCACAAGAGTTGATTCTAGTTCTGAAGAGGCACTGGCTGGGTCGTCGTTCTCTAATGAAGCTCCTTCCCAAGAGGCTTCCCAGAGGAATTTTGGCTGCAATGTTATCCCGTTTAAGCTGCGATTTCATCACGCATCTCTTTCATCGCCACGTCCTAGTTGAGGCAGTCCCCTTTTTCACCTGAACAATTCGACAATTGCCCAACTGATCTCATGTTTCCCCTCGCTGATCCTTCTTAAAGGCCTTCTAAAAATAAAGATATACTTAGGTCACTTCCTTAGTTTAAAATCGTCAATGAGCCCAGCCATCATAGCTCAGTGGTTGAGTGTTGACCTATGAACTAGGAGGTCATGGTTCAAGTCCTGGTCAAGGCATATGCCTGAGTTGCAGGCTCGATCCCTAGTGTGGGGCATGCAGAAGGCAGCTGACCAATGATTCTCATCATTGATACTTCTCTCTTTCCCTCTGCAATCTGAAATCAATAAAAATATATTTAAAACAAATAAAATCGCCAGTGAGTGTTTACTTAGAAAGGAAAATCTTGACTCCTCAACTTGACATTCCAGGCGGTTTCTCCTCTCCTGCCACACGAGCTGCACTCTGGTCACAATGTGTGATCGAAGTTCTCAGATCATGGCCGCCCCTTCTTCCTGCCATCCCTCTGCCTGGAGGACCTGCACCTGTCACTCACCTGCAGATATTCTGCTCATTCTTCAAGGTTCTGCTCCAAGGCCTCCTCTGGGATTTCTACCAGTCACTCCCAGCCCAACACATGCTCTTTCCTCTGGTTAAGCCATGCCCAGCTGGCACGGCTCAGTGGTTGAGCGTCTATGAACCAGGAGGTCACAATTCAATCCCGAGTCAGGATACATGCCTGGGTTGCAAGCTCATTCGTCAGTGGGGGGCGTGCAGGAGGCAGCAATCAATGATTCTCATTGATGTTTCTCTCCCTCCCTTTCTGAAAAAAATAAAAAATAAAATAATAATAATAAAAAATCGCCGAAACCGGTTTGGCTCAGTGGTGGAGCGTCGGTCTGCGGACTGAAGGGTCCCGGGTTCGATTCGGGTCAAGGGCATGTACATTGGTTGTGGGCACATCCCCAGTGGGAGGTGTGCAAGAGGCAGCTGGTCGGTGTTTCTCTCTCATCGATATTTCTGGCTCTCTATCTGCCTTCCTCTCTAAAAAATCAATAAAATATATTTAAAAATAAATATATATATATGTTATATATTATGTGACTTCCTGCTTGCTCCACTGTGAGGGATAGAGCCCATGTCCTGTTCCGCTTTCTCCTTGCCCCCAGGCCCGGCACAGTTAAATAGATGTGCCAAGGTGGTTGAAGAAATGTGAGACCAGCCCCCTTTCAGGGGGTGCTGCTTGTTTTCCTGGGTTTCTCATCAGCCAGCCTTGAACCTGGATTTTCACCTTTCACACAGGACAGCTGGATTGTATGGGGGGAAGGGGTGGCCACTAAATGTCAGTCTTCAGAATTTTTTTTTCAAGATTTTTAAAAATATATATTTTATTGATTTTTTACAGAGAGGAAGAGAGAGGGATAGAGAGTTAGAAACATCGATGAGAGAGACATTGATCAGCTGCCTCCTGCACCCTCACCACTGGGGATGTTCCCGCAACCAACGTACATGCCTTTGACCGGTATCGAACATGGGACCCTTCAGTCCGCAGGTTGATGCTCTATTCACTGAGCCAAACCAATTTCGGCAGTCTTCAGAATTTTTCCAAGGGATTGAAATTCCAGTGGTTGGGAGTCAGAGTGTGGACTGTGTGATACAGCTGTAAACTCAAATTATTCCAAACCTGGGATGTGGACTGTGAACCATTGCTTCTTGGTGCCAATGGCATCAGGGAGAATGGCAGAGCTGCCCTCGGGGTAGCTGGTGGAAGGTACTGCTGGTGTAGGGTCCAGTGACCAGAAGTTGCACTGGAGACCCGCCCTTTTCCAGATCCTGGGCTTCTCATCTCATTCCTTGGGATATCAAGGGGGGACAGGGGAAGCCTTCGTTCTTTGCTTTGTTTCTGGGCCTTATTCTGCAGATCGAGGTCTGGGGGGACAGGCAGGGGAGCAGAAGAAGCTAGCTGGGTTCATCCTGGGAGAGGAAAAATAAGTGTGAGAAATGACTGAGCTTGGGACGGGTTTGGCAGGCTTGGATGGGCAGGAGCATCTGGCGCCACTATCTTATAAGGGATTGATAAGAGTTAAAGAAGATTTCAGGGACTCTCTGTGCATTGGGTGTCATCTCCTGGCGCCCCTCCCCTGCAGCTGCCACCCTCCCCCATACCCTGGTGTCGGTGAAGAAAACTGCAACAGAGACAGACGCCCTTTCTCCTGGATATGAACATATGTCTGAATGGGACACCATATGTAGAAGTGACTGCAGGCCCAGCTTTAGACATGTTAAACTCTTACCACAGCTGGAGAGTGAGCTCTGGGTCTTTTTTTTATTTTATTTTATTTTTTTTAATGATTTTACTGATTTTTTAAAGTGAGAAGAAGGGGAGGGAGAAGGGAGAGAGAGACAGACAAGTCAACGAGCCCCAGCTGGTTTGGCCTGTGGACTGAAGGGTCTGGGGTTTGATTCCAATCAAGGGCACATTTCCAGGTTGCAGGCTTGATCCCCAATAGGGGTGTGCAGGAGGCAGTCCATCAATGATTCTCTCTCTTCATTGATATTTCTATCTCTCTCCCCCACTCTCTGAAATCAATAAAAATATATTTAAAGAAAAAGAAAAATCAATGAGAAACATCAAATGGCTGTCTCCTGCACACTCTCTACTGGTGGCTGAGCACACAGGCATGTGTCCTGACCAGGAATTGAACCAGGGACCTCTTGGTTGATGGGTCGACACTCAATTACTGAGCCACACTGGCTGGGCTGGATTCTGGGTCTTGTTCATCATCTGCTCTGCCTCCTACCCCACAACCCAGCACTGGGCCAGCACCCCAAGAAATGCCCCGTGTTTGCTGGATACGATGGAGTAGGTCAAAGACAGGAGGGAAAGTAGCAGTGGGGAATTCCCATCGGAGGCGATACTGGTGAGGGGAGAACCCAGAATGGCACGTGGAGTCTGGAGGAGAGGCAGCGGGGCAGGGTGCAGTGGTCTCAGCCAGGACAGAGGTTTTGTGGCCTGATTGTCACTTGCACAATCTCACAGTCTCCCCTAGACTAACATACCTTCCTAGAATCTCAAGGAAGGGGTGGGGAGAGGTGGTAAAGAGGGTGGACAACTTCTCAGATACATCTGATGGGTCCTGTGCCTCCTGCCCGCCCCAACCTACCGGTAACACTCCTGGAGAAGATCCCTCCCTGCATTCGCAGACCCGGGTTTGAGTGCCAGCTCCACCCCTTGCAAGTCATGTGATCCTGGGCACTCTATTAATGCCTCCTCAGTCTGTTTCCTCTTGCAAAGACGGAGAGCATTTTTATTTACCTCCTGTGCGAGTAAAGGGGATAATGCATGTGAAATGCCTGTCCCTTCTTCAGCACGGTGAATAGCCACAGGCACTGCTTATCACCATCATTAGCAGCGTTTTGAGAAGAACTGGAAGCTTCTTGCCTTCCCAAAGGCAGAGGGAAAATGAGAAGACTTCAAGCCTTTCAGGCTGCAGAGAGGGGCGGGCTGGAAGGACGAGGGAGGAGGAAAGAGAGGTTGCCGGGAGGAGGGCTGAGGGGTGATGGTGGGAGCCAGTGGGACTGGATGAATTGTTGGGCTTTTCCTGCCACCTAGTGGTCTCCTCTGGGACAGGCCACCCCGCTGTCCTCGGGTCTGGTGATGATGGGGTGAGGCTGGGCTTACATGTATTCCTGAACACAGTCTCTCCTTCCTCTTCTGCGGACGCCCCTCAATGCCCTGGCCCTTGAGAGATGCTGGCCCGGGACACATCCTCCAGTGGTGCTGGTGTGTGGGACGTGTCCCCTTCCCCTGGTGGAGGGGCAGGGAAAGCCTTTGTTCTCGGCTCCCAGGCAGAGTGGGGACCCTCCCAGGCAGACACCCCAGAGGCTGTTGGAGGCCACCCTCACCCGCATGGGCTTGATGACTGCTAATGGCATTCTTGTCCAGGGGGATGCCAGGGCCTCCTGGCACTGGGGCTCCAGACCTGTCTCAGCGTCTGCCTCGGGTTGTAGGTAATTCTATAGATAGGCACTATTCTGTGCAGGCCCTGGATTAGGGTTGTCCTGAGTCTTCCCCTCCCACCGTCTGCAGAGGATTTTGCTCTTCATCTCAGGATGAGAGGAAGGAGGGACAGAGTGCTGCAACCCCAGGTCTGCTGCTGGGGCCCCTGAGGCAACTCGGTGTCTGGGTCTCTCATCATCGCCCTCCCCCAAGGGGAGGGGCCCTCCCCTCCGAGGAGGCTGCTGGGATGATGTCCTGGTTGCATCATATCTCACTCCAGCTGGGACTTTTCGGGGTGGGGGTCTGAGTCTGGGGGAGGGGCTTCAGGAGTAGGCCAGGACCCACGTGAAGGAGCCACATATTGGGCTGGGAATTTAGGGCCAGGTCCCTCGTGTCTGCCCTGTGCCCACTGCCCTCCTCACCCTGGACACCCACTCTGCCTCAATGCCTTCAGCCGCAGCTGCAGCAGCCAGGATTGCATCATCCTCGGCTTTGTTTGCAGAGCAGCAGGTGGAGGAGTGAGGCCTGGTGCCCGCCACCCTCCTTCCCTCTCACCCCTTCCATCCCCCCTGGGCACTCCTCCTCCTTCCTCCCTGCTCAGGCCCGCAGCACCCTTGACACCGTCTGCCTTACCCTGAGGCTGGCAGCTCCCTCCCCACCTTCGCCTGCTCCCAGGGAGTCCCGGGAGCTCCAGCTGCAGAGGCAGAGGGAAGGAGGCTGGGGGCTGGGATCAGCACAGGCTGGAACCCGCCGCTCCCCATCTCTGTTTCCCCGCTCAGTTGAGGGCAGGTGCTTCCCCCCAAAGGAACACCTGGTTGTAGGCAGGGTATGGCCTCCAGGGTTTAGGGACAAGGTCAGAAATGATCACCTGCTAAACAAAAGCTAATTGTAAGGTTTGAGGCGCAGGAAACTGACCACCAAGGAGTTTTAAAGTAAAGTGTATTCCCCAGGAATGAGCGGGACTCATTACAGAGGTAGAGAAATCAGAATTGAAGGAGTTGGGAGGGGAGATGGACCCAGCCGGGCTGCCACCTGGACATGGAGGATCAGCAGCACGTGGCTGGTCTGGGGGTCTTTTTAAGGGGAGGAACAGGAGAGGGTTGGACCCAGGGCAGAACAGGGAAGGGTGGGCTCCAGGACACTTTGGCAGGCGCTGATCGATGGCTCAGTGTCTTGGAGATGTCTCTGTGACAGGTGCCAGTAATGTCATAACTCCGCCCGCCAGTTGGGAGGAGGGAGAACCTTATACTAATAACAATCAGCATAAGGTGAATCAGTTCAGCTTGTTGTGGAAAGTACTTCTAATGTGTACGTATGTGCTCGGTCAGAGGACCAGGCATTTTATATTCACATCTCATTTCATCTGGCATCAGCCCCGGGAGGTGGTGCTGTGATCAGTCCTGGTCTCTGGGTGAGGAAGCTGGCACGCAACTGGTTTGAATCTTGGTCTGTCTCCCTCCAGCATGACCTCAATGCTGATCAGAATTGGACTTTTTTTTTTTTTTTTCCCCCTAAAACGAGGTTTTTGCCTAAAGATACTCATCACGAGACAAGACTGTCCTCTTTTAATTTTATGGAGGAAATGAAATAAGATACCTATCAAATGGCCTGGCCTGCGCCCTGCCTCCACCTCCCCTCCCCACTGATGTCCCTCTGAGGTACGGCTCTTGCTGATGGCTCCAGCCCACATGGGGTGTAGAAAGAAAAGACAAAGAGCAGGCGCTTTTGGGGGGGGGGTCCAGGCAGCCAGGGAAGACGGGGTGAGGACCCTGCAGGCTGGGGCAGTACAGCCGGTCTCTCCCGCTCACAGGGACTCTGCCCGTCATGTCCCTGCAGACCGGGGTGTGCTGACAAGCCAGCTTGGGGTTTAGCAGTCCAGCCACCATGACTCTGGCTGGCAGGAGCCTAGTCCTCAGGGAAGCTCAGCATCTCTGGGGACGGACAATTCTCAGCCTTGCAAAGCTCAACTCCAGGCCTTAGGAGCTGTTTCAGAACCCAGCACTGGCGGGCGGCGGCTGCCACCCAGGCCACCTCCTCCTCCTTTCCTTTTCCCGGTGGCTGCTCAGCTCTGAAGAAACCCAGAGGGGAGCCTGCCTTCCACCACGAAGGACGCGCTTGCTGGCCGACATGCCTCTCTGTCTCTCTAGCCGGAGACTGACTCCGGCTGCAGGGACAAAGGGCCCCATTGACCCTTTAGCCTTATGACCCCACCCAAGTCTGTCCCTCCCGCCCCAGGCAGCCATGGGGCAATCACTTGGGTAACAGACGGGCCACGGGGCTGCCGAGGGCATGGCAGGGAAGCCTGGAGGAGCTGCAGCTTGCCGGGCTGGGAAGGCTCGGAGTGCGTGGGCAGTGCCCACCAGATGCCTTAGAGGAGGGGTGGCCGGGGTGCAGGGCTGCCAGGCCTCCTGGCTGCAGTCCCAGGAGCAAAACAGCCAATATCCCAAAGAGCCAAAGCATGGGGGGTGGGGGGGAAGGGGAGTCCAATCTCAGCCCCAGACTGAGCTGCCCGGGAGCTCCGGGCCTCCCCAGCCGGCATTCCTGCCTCCCTGCCCCCAGCACGCCCCCCCACGCCCAGCCGATAAAGCCCCCTTTGTCCGGGCCACTGAGGATCTTCACTCCCATCTCAGCTTCCTGCCCCCTGCCCCCTCGTCCTCTGGTGCCTCAGGAAGAGGCCAGGGCACAGCGAGAAGTGGTGAAACCCCCTTCATGCCAGCCTGGGCACCAGCCAAGGGGGGTTGGGCAGTCAGCCCCTGAGCACTGATTCTCACACCCCACCGCCTGCCTTGGGGCAGGTTAATTTCCACCCCTGTCCACTCGGGGCTCCACCCTGCTGCCCTGGGCAGCATGCCTGCCTCTCACATGCCTGCTCATGTGATGTCCCCCACGGTTTGGCCGGGCCCTGTCAGGGGCAGGACAGAGGACCGGTGGGCAGTCCGCAGCCCGGCCTGAAGGGGTGGGGGCTGCGAGGAGGAGGCCACCAGCGTGGGTGGGTCCACAGCCCACAAGGCTCTCAGATGGCGTCTGGGCTTCAGACGACCCTTCTCTGGTGGCGGACAAACAGGTCACCGTCCTGCTGGGCACATGCCCGGGGCACGCGCATGTGGGTGGGCGACAGGAATCTCCCTCCGTGCTGTGCTGCCCCACATCAGCCGGGGCCTCGCTGCACTTATGGCCAGAGGCTGGATCTTGGCCACGGGGTGGCCCTTCCCCACCGGGTCCTTCCTTACAGGGTCACAGGGTCCGACCCGCACTCACCCTGGAGGGGGCCACGCAGTGCCTCCCGGTGTGCCAGGCTCTGTGGGGGTCTCTGGCCTGTGCTCAGGCAGCCCCTGAGGTGGGCATCCGCCTGGGAGCCGGTGTTCCGGGCCGCATGGGGTCAGCTCTGTCCTGAAGCCGCTGTGCGACCTGGGCAGCCCCATGTGGCCCCGGTTCCATGGGGGCGGGGGCAGCCAGGAGAGGGGCTTCCCTTGTAAGGTGCCTCCTCTGGGATAACAGCGCCCCCAGACAGGCAGAACTGGGGGTGCTGGCAGGGATGAGTCTCGAATGTGGAGGGGTGTGTGTGTGCCTGTGAGTGAGTGTGTGTGTGCCTGTGAGTGTGTGTGTGCATTGTGTGTGCGTGTGAGTGAGTGTGTGTGAGTGAGTGTGTGTGTGCATTGTGTGTGCGTGTGAGTGAGTGTGTGTGTGCATTGTGTGTGCCTGTGAGTGAGTGTGTGTGTGCATTGTGTGTGCCTGTTAGTGAGTGTGTGTGTGCGTGTGAGTGAGTGCGTGTGAGTGAGTGTGTGTGTGCATTGTGTGTGCCTGTTAGTGAGTGTGTGTGTGCCTGTGAGTGAGTGCGTGTGAGTGAGTGTGTGTGTGCATTGTGTGTGCCTGTTAGTGAGTGTGTGTGTGCCTGTGAGTGAGTGCGTGTGAGTGTGTGTGTGCATTGTGTGTGCGTGTGTGTGTGTGCCTGTGAGTGAGTGTGTGTGTGCATTGTGTGTGCGTGTGATGGAGGGTGCGCGCGCGCGTGAGCGGTGCCCCCGCCGCGTGTGGAGGCCGCGGGAGGCCGGGGGCGGAGCCTGCGGGCGGCGGGCGGGGGTCCGGGCGCTGACACCCCGGCTGCTCGGGCTCCGGCTCGGAGGTGCCGCGGGCCCTGGCGCATGGAGGGGCCGCCGCCCCCCGCGCCCCCCGGGGCCGGCGCCGCGCGATCGGCATAGCTGGCGGCATGGAGCAGGTGAGGGGCGCGGGGAGCAGGCGAGGGGCGCGGGGGGCAGGTGAGGGGCGCGGGGGGCAGGCGAGGGGCGCGGGGAGCAGGCGAGGGGCGCGGGGAGCAGGCGAGGGGCGCGGGGAGCAGGTGAGGGGCGCGGGGAGCAGCGAGGGGCGCGGGGAGCAGGCGAGGGGCGCGGGGAGCAGGTGAGGGGCGCGGGGAGCAGGTGAGGGGCGCGGGGAGCAGCGAGGGGCGCGGGGAGCAGGTGAGGGGCGCGGGGAGCAGGTGAGGGGCGCGGGGAGCAGGTGAGGGGCGCGGGGGGCAGGCGAGGGGCGCGGGGAGAGCAGGCGAGGGGCGCGGGGAGCAGGCGAGGGGCGCGGGGGGAGCAGGCGAGGGGCGCGGGGAGCAGGCGAGGGGCGCGGGGAGCAGGCGAGGGGCGCGGGGGTAGGGGGAGGAGGAAGGAGGGAGCAGGGGTTGGAGCGCTGAAGGACACGGTGGGGTGAGCGCGCCCAGGGGGATCGCAGCCGCCGCGGGAGGGGCGGGCGGGGCCGAGGCTCTGCGGGAGGAACGGGGCTGGCTTGGTGTGTACACACACACACACACACACACACACGCACACGGTGTGCTGGAGGGAGCACCCCTGCCTCTCCTCACCCCCCCCATAAGGAAGCCCCCCTCCCCACTCCCAGGGTCCCAGCCCCGCGTGGGTCCTGGGCCCCAGGGGCTGCGGGCTCTGCAGAAGGGAGGGGTGACAGGAGGCGGGGTGGCTCTCCCAGGCACACAGCTACCACCCTGGGGGACCCCAAAATACACTGTCTCCTCTGCCCCCTTCACACCAGGGCCCTCAGCCCAGCTCCCCTCCTCTCCCAGTCACAGCGGCCACTGCTGGTCCTTCTTGGCAGGGAGGAGGTGGGCTGGGGTGGGCTGGGCAGCCTCTCTCTATGCCCCCCCCCCCAAAAAAAACAGACCTGCACCCCGTCCAGGCTGGGGGCTCCATCAGAACGGGGCAGGTCAGAGCTGCTGCCCTCCCCACCGAGCTCTGCAAACCCTGGGTGAGCGGCAGTTTCCCTACGAGGGCGGGCTCTGTCCTGACTGACCTGCAGCCCCAGTTCCGTTTGGAGGGGCTGCTGGGGCTGCCTCGCTTCCCTCCTGACCCCCACGTGGTGCCCAAGGCCTGGGTGGGGCCTGGAGTGCCGTGTTTTCTGTTCCCGGAGGGACCGCCTGGGAGGGACCGCCTGGGAGAGCCGGGCTTGGGCACACTCCCAGGCCCCTTGGGGCTGTCTGCCTGCAGCAGTGGCCTGGGGCCTGGGCTCTGAAACCCCTCCACCCCCTTTAGACTGGGCCGGCCCCCTGCCTCTGGGGCAGAGAGAGGGGCTCCAGGCTGTCTGTGATGGGGTGAGAAGGGGCGTGAGGTGGGAGGAGGGAGAGGGGAAGGGGGAGGAGGAGCCAGGGGCAGGCTGATCCTAAGTTGTGGGTCGGAGAGGGGCCCTGGGAGGAAGGATGAAGTGGTCTGGACATCTGCTTGGGGTTCCCGGTGAGGTTGGGGTGGGCCTGTGGGCTGGCCTGGTCTCCGGGCCTGCTTGGCATCTCGGTTGTTAATGTAATGGCCAGTGGCAGCTCCAGGAGCGCCAGGCCTGGCCGGGGGAAGGGACTCACCATGATCTGCTGCTGTCATGACTGACTCCATCCTCAGCTCCACTCAGAGCTCAAACAGTATTGGAGGGGAGGGAACTACTCATGCTGCCCAAAGGCTCCATGTAAAAGAGTTAATTTAATAGAATGTGAATCCGCCTCAATAACAGAAGCCGGGCTGGGGCCCACCAGTACCTCCTGCCTACATCACCCTGACCGCGTCTCATTGGGTCAAAGCAGTCCCAGGTCCCCTCCCTCAGCCTTCTGTACTTCCTCCGGGGCCAGCTGCTCCCCGTTTCCCGGCGGACAGAGCCCATCTCCCCTGTTCTCCGGCATCATGGAGGGGAGGAGAGAGCGGGCTGGAGGGTCAGGACCTTGGGCTCCTGCTCTGCCCTCTCTGGGTGCTGTGAGGCCCCTGCTGAGCGGCGGCTCTCAGGGTCCTGCCAGGCGTCCCAGGGCCCCTCCCTGGGGAGCACAGCGGCCGGCCCGTCCCTCCACCCAAGGGGGATTCTGCTGATCAGCACAGAGCACCACCACGGAGGTGCCCAGGCTGATGTCAGCGCCTTAGGCAGCCCCAGCCCCGCCAGCCCCCAGGGCCCTGCCAGCTCTCTCTGTGCCCATGTGCCGGAAGCGGGAGCTTCTGAAACCAGAGCTGCTTCCCGGCACTGGGGAAGCGCCTATTTTAAGTTTCCCATGTGCTGAGCCTTCTTGTCAAGCAAAGAATCCTTTTATAGTGCAGAGCCGCCCTGATGCGTCTGTGTGGTATGTGCGGACTTTGGCATGTGGGGTTTCCTTAAAGGGGAGCATGCCTGGAATCTCGCACAGGGGCTGGAATTGCCCTGTGGGGTGTGTGGGGTGGGTGTGGGCTTCCCCCCTCTTCCCCCCCCGCCGTGGTCAGTGCCCTGCCTCTCTGTCCTCTCCTCCTCACGCCCCTCACTCCCCCCCTCCCCCAGGGCTGGCTCCGGGCCAGACAGAGGCAGGGGAGCAGCTGTTGGGGATTTCCAGAGCTTCCTGGAGGAGTGGGGGCCTCCCTTCCCCTCCTCCTCTCACCCCTTCCCTCTATTCCTGTCCCTTCTCCTTCCCTTCCCTTCCTCGCCATCTCCCTCCTCTCCATCTCCCTCCTCTCCCCTCCCCTGCGTGAGCAGGCCTGTCCCGTGTGCAGGGGTGTGCAGGCGCCAGGAGGGGGCGAGGCAGGGTCCGGGGAAGTGCAGAAAGCAGGGTCGGAGGTCATTTGCTGGACGAAGGAAAAAGCCCTCACACAGATCCATGGAATTTAGCATCTTGGAGCCGGAGGGGGCACCTGGCCTT
This sequence comes from Pipistrellus nathusii, assembly GCA_963693515.1. Lineage (NCBI taxonomy): Eukaryota > Metazoa > Chordata > Mammalia > Chiroptera > Vespertilionidae > Pipistrellus > Pipistrellus nathusii. Next base: position 40,046,069 of record OY882873.1, read on the forward strand.
GCTTGGTGGAGGGCATGCCAGGCACAAGGAGGAAGAGCTCAGCAGGAGGTGTCTGCACGTTGCTTCTCCCCGGAGCCTGGCCCTGCCTTTAGGGAACGGGGCAAACAGGAGCTCCTGGGAGCTGTCACGGGCAGCACGTGAACTCCTGTTTGTAAAGAGCTCGGCACCTGGCAGGTTCTCAACGCATTTCAATGCCTCTCCCCTCCACCTTGGAGTTTTCAAGCTCCTGCGAGGCGAGGTCATGGTCCTTCTACGTCATCTGTCACCCTCGCACACATTCCAGCCCCTGGCTCTTCAATGGCCAGGTGGCTGCAGGGCTGAGACCCCCGGCCACAGCCATGTCTCCCTGACCCCCCCCCAATGACACAGGTTCCCCGACACGGTGCTCCTGAGGGGCTGCCAGGTGACAGTGGCAGGGCCGGGGCCTCTGCCCTGAGCCAGGCTTCCCTGAGTGTGGCTGGCCTGCCCTGTGCCAGCCCAGAGGAGCCGAAGCCTGTGGCTTCCACTCCAGCCAGCTGTCCGGAGGCCGCTGGGCTGGTCCAGTTCCTTGGCCGGTAGCCAGTGTGCCTTGGCCCCAGCCGGGCCAGGGGTCTGTGACATCCCCTGCCTGAGGGGTTTTGGTGGGTTTCTGCTGAGCCAGATTCCTCAGGGAGCTGGAAGCAGGGATGGGGGTGGGGACTGGCCACACCCTATGCCATCACAGATGCCCAGTGAGGTTCGCTCTGGGATGCCTGGAGCTTCTTCCAGAGCCTGGGTCCCCCCACCCGCTCCCCCCTCCACCTCTCACTCTTGGTCCTTCCTCTGCCGCTTGCCAGTTGAGAGCCTTCATGGTCTAGGTCAAACACTGCCCCCCAACCCTCTCAGTATGGAGGCTCCCGCTTGTTGTTTTGTTTTTAAAAAAATATATATTTTATTGATTTTTTACCAAGAGGGAAGGGAGAGGGGTAGAGAGTTAGAAACATCAATGAAAGAGAAACATCGATCAGCTGCTTCCTGCACACCCCCTACTGGGGATGTGCCCACAACCCAGGTACATGCCCTTGACCAGAATCGAACCTGGGACCTTTCAGTCCGCAGGCCGATGCTCTATCCACTGAGCCAAACCGGTTAGGGCTCCCGCTTGTTTTGCATGAGGCTCTGCTCAGACCACCCTCACACCATCGTCCCGGCCACTCTTTTCTGTGTCTGCTCCCTTTCCTGGAATATGAGTTCCTTGCAGGGAGGCAGGTCCATGGTTCAGTGAGCTGTGCCCAGCACCCCACGCAGCCATTTGCATATAGTCAATGCTCGACAAATGCTGTTGTTGTTAATCCTCACCTGAGGATATTTTCCCACTTATTTTTAGACAGAGTGGAAGGGAGAGGGAGAGACAGAGAGAAACAGCGTCTTGAGAGAGACACATCGATTGGTTGCTCCTACATGCATCCCAACCAGGGCTAGGGAACCTGCAACTGAGGCAGCTGTCCTAGACCGATATCGAATCTGGGACCCTCCAGTCCATGGGCTGACACTCTATCCACTGAGCCAAACCGGCGAGGGCAAATGTTTTGTTTACTTGAATGAACTGAGCCCCTTGCTTTGGAGAGGAACTTCTAGGTGAGGCTGGGCTGCTTTTGGGGGACACGCAGAGGCTTGGTGGCTGAAAGCCGGAGACACAAGCATTCCCCGTTAGTCCTGCCTTCTTGCCCTTCTCCACAAGGGGGTGCTCTTTTACCTCCAGTGGAAGGGCCAAGCGCTGTGGCCAGGTTTATGGCCACCTGTCCTATCACCTGCCTCTCCCCGTTGCTTTTCCTTTTCAGATCAGAGCTTGCTTCGAATCCATATCAGATTGCAGGCAGGCGGAAAAGGCCTCAGTCTTACCGAGGGGGAATCTGAGGTTCAGAGAAAGTTCTTTTCCTCAAAGACTTAGAGCTGCCAGGCGGGCAGGATGGGGGCCTGACCCCAGGTCTTGGGGCTCAGTGCTCCTTGAGGACACCATATAACACCTTGCTGGCTCCTGGGCCAAGCCTGGTCCTGACCCTGGATGGTCTGCTCTGGGGTCTCCCTGACCTTCCCCCCTGCTGCCCTTCCAGCCCGGCCTGGCCCTGGCAAGATGTGTGGCTTCTCTTCCCTCCTCTCCATCCATCACCCCCTCAGGCTGTCTCTCAAGTGCCTGCTCCAGTCTCCCGTACCCAAATGGGAACGTGTCCCACCCATGGCTCACCTGTGCCACCCCCTCCTCCCTCCCACCCTTTCCTGCGCATTCTCTTAGCAGGTAGGATTTCATGACCTCACCCCCGAAGCTCGTCCTCACAGCACCACCTGGCCGTTGCCCTCACCGCACCCTGGGAGCGCCCTCTCTGCCCAACACCGTGCCACTTCCTCCGGCCTGCTCAGGTTTCCTGGCCGCCTCTTCCTCCCTTACTGCCACAAAGGGTGGGTGGTCCTAGGATCCTGCCCCACGTCTGGTCTCCTCTCTGCTTTGTCCCCGGGGAAATTTGGACCACACTCCCGGTCTACCAGTGACTCAGAGCCGTGTCTCCCACGCAGGCCTCCCTTCAGGGAGATGCATGCAGGGTTTAAGCTGCCAATCACTACGCCACACAGCCTTAGGGTTAAGTCTGTGGACTCTGGAGCCCGAATGCCTGGGTTCAAATCCCAAGTGGTCTTGGGTAAGATATTCGAGCTCTCTGGGCCTGTTTCCTTATCCATAAAATGAGGATTATAATATCTATTTCACAGCCCCTTTGTAGGGCTAACTTTGAATAATGCATACAGAAGAGTTAGCATAGGGCTGTGGTCAGCAAACTGCAGCTCGTGAGCCACATGTGGCTCTTTGGCCCCTTGAGTGTGGCTCTTCCACAGAATACCACGGCCTGGGTGAGTCTGTTTTGAAGAAGTGGCGTTAGGAGAAGTGTAAGTTTAAAAAATTTGGCTCTCAAAAGAAATTTCAATCATTGTCCTGTTGATATTTGGTTCTGTTGACTGATGAGTTTGCCGACCACTGGCATAGGCCGTGTCTCCTCTCCCTGAGAAGTCTTGAAACAGAAACTTTGAGGTTGTTCTAGACTCTTCTATCTCCTTCCCCCACCACCCAGTTGGTCACCGAGCCCCAGGGCCTCTGATGTTTATTGCTCCATGCTCTGGTGCAATGCCCCACCTCCTGGCAGCCCCCACCTCCCACCCCCCCCACCCCGCCCCACCTCCAACCTACCCCCAACATCAAGCCACAAATATGGCACGTCTTCTCTTGAATCCCTGTTCCAGGCCAGGCTAAAATCCAAGTGCCTCAGGCCCAGCCACTCCAGGGTCATATCCCACCGGTGTTTCCTTCCTCATCCCTCCACGCTTCCTGTCCACACACCCTCTGCTTGGCTCCAGCCACGCCCAAACCCTAGTCCACTCCCTCCTGCTTCCCTGCCTTTGTCCACCATAGTCCTTCTCCCTGGAGTGCTCCCCCCATTCCCCATCCCGCCCACACCCCATCCACGAGCCCGTAACAACGCAAGGCCACCTCCTTCCGGGATCCTTCCTCTGCTCCTCCAGCCTTGCCTCCTCCTTTTCTGGGGTCTCACCCTGGAGTCAGGGGTGGTGAGACCCAGCCCCTCACGGGAAGGAGCAAAGCTTGTCTCTAGATGCCCAAGGGGCCACCTCCCCCCCCCACCTCCCCCATTTCCCCCTCTGTCAGGGCTCCCCATACACATGTGTGAATGAGGAAAGGTGACCAGACTGGGAGGGGAGTTTAGGAAGAGTATAGGGAAGATCCTGGGCTTTCCTGCCTGAAACCCCAGGAGGAGGGTGTGCTGGGAAGAGGGTGGCTTTGGGGGTGGATGGTGGGACGCAGGGAGTGGGGTGCGGGAGTCAGGGACCGGGAGCTAGGGTGGAGGGGAAGGTTGGGAGGAAGAGGTCCTAGAGAAGGTGGATGGGGGAGGGCCGGGACAGGATGGGGGTGCGGGTCAAGGTGCAGGAAGAGGTGGGAAGGGCAGCAGGGTGGGGGCAGAGCAGGCTTTCTGGGAAGTGGGGGAGGTGAGTGCCGTGCATTGTGGAGGGAGAAACTGCCTGCCGGCCAGTGTGAGCTCATTTCCTCTCCCCGCCTCCTGCAGTGTCTGAGGGTATCGGGCTCTGGAAAAAGTGAGCCAGGGGCACCCCAGGGACCACCGCTCTCCTCTCCTCCCCCACAGCCTCCGCTCAGTCTGCATCTCTGATGCCAGGGCTCCCCCCCTTACACAGACACCCATGTGTTTTGAGAGGAAAGGACCCCTCAGCCAGGGTGGCAGTCAGCTTTGGACCACTGGAGCTACAAGGCAGAAAGAATCAGAAACAGGAACCCGGTTGAAGATGAAGCAAAATAATAATAATAATAATAATAATAATAATAATAAATAAATAAAAATAGTGTGATGGATCACAGTTACCCTGTTTCCCCGAAAATAAGACAGTGTCTTATATTAATTTTTGCTCCCAAAGATGAGCTAGGTTTTATTTTCAGGGGATGTCTTATTTTTCCATGAAGAAGAATATGGTACACATTAATTGTTAAATGAAAATAAAGGAAATTTATTACCTGTATATACGGTAGTTGTCAACACAAACCAGACAAACTGTGAATCCTACAGTGTCAAGAATTTACTCATTTATTCAATGACAATCATGTCATCATCTTCTGGAACATCATCATAACAATCTGATTCCTCAATTTCCTGGTGAATTTCTTGTGACTCCATTTCTTTCAGAATCAGTGGTCCAAATCTCTCATGTTTAGCCTAGGGGGGGTCTTGTTTTTGGGGGGATGCCTTATATTTCACTCAGAAGGAAATCTATAAGTAGGTCTTATTTTCGGAGGATGTCTTATTTTCGGGGAAACACGGGTAGATAGTAGGAAGGACTCTCAGGAGGGGGGAGGATAATTCTGGCTGCACATGACCTTGATGAAGAGGGGTGGGGAAAAAAGGGGCGTCATTTCTGCCCCTCTGTCATTACAAGAGCACCAATTCCATCGAATTCCAGGGGATTTAACATAAATTAAATGAAACATAAGATTTAAAAGCAAGTCAGTATCTCCGTCCTCGGGGTCACAGGAGTCGGGATGGCCGTGACCCTGTCAGAGGTGAGGGGGCGGGGGCTTGGGCCTGGCTGGCTCTCAGGAGTCCGGGTGGCAGTTGTATGAGGTCTTGCCCCAGAAGGAGTGGGTGATTCCAAAGGATACAGAGTCGGCTTTCCCGCTTCCCTGGCCTGCTTTATCCACATCACACTCCTGTCTGCCTGTGGGCTCTCCCTTCCTTTCTCCATAATCTGCAAACGGCAAGAAGGCTTGGGAGAGAGGTAGGCATGGGCTGTAGGAAAGGGGAGGTAGGAAGGAGGTTAGATAGCAGAGAACACTGCCCCTCAGAAATGAGGGACCGGCCAAGGGTCTGGCTTGGGGACAGAAAGATGAGGGACTGGCTCTTTGGGCCCAGCTCAGAGTGAAGCAGGGCTGCTTGTGCCTGGGAGGCCCGAGGGGTCTGGCTCTCACTGCGGCCTGCTGCGGGGAAGGCCTCTGAGCCGCCAGGAGGCCTGAGCCACGGGCCGGCTGGGTGGGCGCACAGAGGGCTGGGGCACCTGGCAGCCTCTCTCCTCCAGCCTCCGTTCCCGGCCTCTGGAAGGTCCTGGCCCAGACTCGGCCTTGGGAGGGGGGTGTTCAGCTGAGGGAGCAGGTCCCCCTCCTCCCAAACCCTTGCCTACTTGGGCATCGCCGTCTCTGCCCTGGTCTCAGCTTCCTTGAGTCTCAGGATGGAACGTTCCCTAAGCTTCTTTCTGTCTTTCCCTCTCCTCTGTCCCAAGTCTTCCACCTCCGTCTCTGACTTTCCTGGCCTCGTTCACGCTTTCTGTGTCTCTGTCTCTGCCTCTGCCTCTGCCCATTGCGTCTCTCTCTGCCTCCCTTTCCCTTCCTGCCTCCCTCACTCCCGCTCCACCGGCCAGTTTGTGCCCTGGTCCTCTCTCCCGGGCCGGCGCGGATCGCCGTCTGTTTGGGCCGGTCCCCGGGAGGGCTGGCCGGGATGGTCTCCCCGGGACCACCTCTGGGCCCAGGCCGTGCTCTGCCCTCCATCCAGCCCCGCGGCCAGAGCGGCCCCGCCTCGGCCCCGCTGCCCCCGGCGCCCCGCGGGAGGCGGTGCGTGCGCCCCGTCGGGAGCTGGGGGGGCGGAGCTCGGGGGCGGAGCTCAGAGCGGCCCCGCCCCCGGGTCCCGGCCCGCGCGCCCCCCACAGCGTCCGGGCCGCAGAGCCGCCGCTGCCGCCCGATGAATGGAGTCGCCTTCTGCCTGGTCGGGATCCCGCCGCGCCCGGAGCCCCGGCCCCCCCAGGTGAGGCGCGGGGCCGGGGCGGGAGTGGGCCGGGGGCTGCCGGGCGCTGGCGGGGGCCCGGGGCGCGGCGCCCCTCCTCGGCGGGCACAACCCGGGGCGCCGGGCGCGGGGCGCGGGGCGCGGGGCGCGGGGCGCGGCGGGCACGGCGGGCGGGGGACCGGGACCGGGGTGGGGGGGCGCGGCAGGGGGGCCGGGGGGCTGGAGAGAGTTGCCCGGGCAGGAGGTCGGGAAGGGGACGGTAGGCCGGGGCCGGGCTCCGGGGCTGCCAGGGCAGGGGGCAGGGGGCAGGGGGCACGGGCCGGGCGGCGGTGCCCGGACCCGGCGGCCGGCCAGGGGGCGGGCGGCCCGCGCCTTTTGTCCGGTTTCCCAGGCGGGGCGCCGCCGCCGCTTCCTCCGCCCGAGTTTTCGTTTTCCGTTGGCGAGGCCCCGGCGCAGCTGGAGGGAGGTGGGGGGGTTCCCGGAGCGGGACGGCCTGGCCGCGGCGGCCGGACGCCCCCTCCCGCGCCGCACTCGCCCCCCGGGGCCCCGGGCAGGAGGCCGGGTTCGGGACCCGGGCCCGCGGGTGCGGCTGCTCTCGGCGCCCCGCGGGCCGGCCGTGGGTGGGTCCCCGCGGGGCCGGGATTACTCAGCGCCGGCCGCTCTGCTTGGGTCCTTTCATCCGCCAGCTGCGGAGGGCGGGAGGGGCCGGCGGGCCCCGGTGTCCCGTGGGGGCCAGCCCCCGCGGCTGAGCCCGGCCGCCCGGTCCCAGAGCTCCGGACAGGCCCCCCTCCCTTCCCCAGCTCCAGGGCTGGGCTGTCAGGCCAGGCGTCCCCCGCGGGGAAAAGAAGTTCCCTGGGGGTCTCCGCTGGGGTCAGGGTCTGGGCTGAGGCCTCCTCCGCTCTTGACGGGGCCGGAGGAAGTGGGGGTGCGCCTCCCAGAGTTGGAGCTGGGGGTCTAGCGCTTTGCAAACTCCAGACTGCCGAGTGTGTCTCAGGAGCTGGAGGGACGCGTGCTCCCTTCCCCCCGTCTCCCCCTCCGCCGCTCTGCCAGAGTGCTCCTCATTACAAACTTGAAATTCAGGATGGACAGGGGGTGGGGGAGGAGGTCATTAAGCCTGGGTCCCTTGGATTACCCCCCCCACACACACACACACACACACCACCACATGCTTCATCTCCAGTCCTCTACCATCTCACCCCCACCTTCTCCTGTGGCCTGGCCGGGGGTCCTCCCCTCTGCCAGGGCAACAGGCCCATTCCCAAAAGTGGCCGCGCTCTCGAGCTGAGATGCTGTGCTCATCGGCATTCGATGTGAATCTCGATTACATAACGTCATCTCACCTCCAAACATAACTCAAAGGCCCCAACCTCAGCCTCTTCCACTTGCTCACATGGTGGTTGAGTCCACCCCCCAAGGGGCTAGGAGTTTCCGTTTCTGCACTCCAGTCTCTCTCTCTCTCTCTCTCTGTCTCTCTCAGAAAGGAAGGGAGAGGGAGATGGAAACATCAATGATGAGAGAGAATCATTGATTGACTGCCTCCTGCATGACCCCTACTGGAGATTGAGCCCACAACCTAGCATGTGCCCTTGACTGGAACCCAGAACCTTTCAGTCTACAGGTCAATGCTCTGTCTACTGAGCCAAACCAGCTAGGGCTCCCCAGTCTCTTAATGGGAGCCACACGCTGAGAGCTTTTGGAGGAGGGCGCTATCGGGAAGGTGGCTTTAGGACACCATGGGAGATGGGGCAGGCTTTTGAGGATCCCAGTCCAAGAGAGAGAGCCTGGGCCTGGGGACAAGGCCCTGGGTCTGGGCAGCCTGGGTGTTGTCGGTGGGCCCCCTCCTCAGGCTGACCCTGAGCTCATGGGAAAAGGGAGCAGGAGGCCGGCCTGGTCCTCCAGGGGTGCAGCATTTTTAGCGTGAATGGGAGTGGGGGCGAGGGAGGGTGCGGGTACAGAACAGGGCAGTGCAGGAATGGACAGAGGCAGGTATTGCTTCATCCTTCATTGCAGGGATTCTTAGAAGGATCCCATGGTGTGTGTGGTTAAGAGAGTCCAGAGGAGGAGAATGGAGTAAGTCACAACAGGAGGGATTGCAGTTAGCTCTTGGGGAGAACTTCCAGGGAAAGGCTTACGCGCTGCAGCGTCCCAGGCTGGCCTGGAGCATCATGCAGGGAACTCTCCTCCCCCACAGCGGGTCTGGTAGATTCCGACGGAGCTGGGTTCCAGTGCAGAAATACAGACGGTTCACAGGGGACCAGATACAGTCAGATGAGCATATACATTAGTGCCCCCCAAAATGTGTTTTTAAGGAAGGGGAGTTTCCTTAATAGTACAGCTGGTAGCTAAGACATGGGTAGCAGTTACTCTGGGCCAGCGTTTATATAAATGGCCTCTTTTATTTTTGCAACACAACCACGAGGTGCGGGTACCATCATTCCCATTTTACAGTGGAGGGCACTGAGGCACAGAGAGCTGATAGCTTGAACAAAATCACATCACTCACAGGTGGCGGAGCAAGGGTGGGGTCCCGGCAATCCGGCTGGAGTCCCTCCTCTCCCCCTGCTGTACCTCGACTCAGGACCTGCCTTGTCCTGGTGTCATTCGCACCCCAAAGCCGGGTCCATCTTGGACACAACCCAAGGTCAAGGTCAGCCTCTTGGAGCTTGGTTGTTTTTCTTTCAGGCGGGGCAGGGATGGGCGCAAGAGGGTGGCGAGGGCTTAGGTGTCCATGGTTGGTGGGTGGGGAATCAGCTTGTTTACCCCTCCACCGCCGGGCCCCCTGCCAGCCCAGAGCACTCGGTCACGGTTCGGCTCATTGGTGTTTTCCTGGCCTGTTGGTTCAAAGGTGAGACATTGGCTTGGTCAGGGATTTGGATAAAGCCTGGGCTTAGTTATCCCGCTCTCCCTCCCTCCCCAGAGAGAGCCATGAATAGGGCCTGTGGGAGCTGGCTCTGCCTTCCCCCTCTCTCCCCCACCCCTCCCAACAACCCGCCTTTAGATCCAGGCCCCCCTGTTCCACTTGAAATGGTGCCAGCTCATCAGTAGGGCAGTGCCAGTTCGTGCCAGGCAGGCATCTTCTCCCCACTGCCTCAGTAGGATAGCAGGCTGGGGTGGCCCTGAGACTGGACTCGGGGGCGAGTTTAAAGCCCTGTGAGGAGGGAGCATATTCATCAGCTGTCAGTGTGGGTCAGGACCAGAGGGGTCTTCTCTCTCTCTCTTTTTTTTTTTAAATGTATTTTTATTGATTTTTTACAGAGAGGAAGGGAGAGAGATAGAGAGCTAGAAACATCGATGAGAGAAACATCAACCAGCTGCCTCTTGCACACCCCCCACCGGGGATGTGCCCGCAACCAAGGTACATGCCCTTGACCGGAATCGAACCTGGGACCTTTCAGTCCACAGGCCGATGCTCTACCACTGAGCCAAACCGGTTTCGGCGGGTCTTCTCTTTTAAAAAAATATATTTTATTGATTCTTTACAGAGAGGAAGGGAGAGGGAGAGAGAGTTAGAAACATCAATGAGAGAGAAACATCGATCAGCTGCCTCCTGCGCATCCCCTACCGGGGATGTGCCTGCAACCAAGGTACATGCTCTTGACCGGAATTGAACCTGGGACCCTTGAGTCCACAGACCGATGCTCTATCCACTGAGCCAAACCGGTCAGGGCCAAAGGGGTCTTCTTGTCTCAGGGGGGAAACTGAGGTAGAGAGTGCCCAATGGCGGCCTGTGAGTGGTTGACACGGACCCAGGTGCTCTGATTGCCCGGCCCCCAGGCCATGCCTCCCCACGCACCATTGGTTCTGTCCCTCGTGCCCCCCTCAGTGCCGGGTTCTGGGACTGGGCCCAGGAGGGAGAAGGGAGGGCGGAGAGGAGCAAGGACGAGTGGACAATGTGTCCTGTTCATCTCTGTGTCCCTCGTGGCCAGCACAGTGCCTGGCACAGAGCGGTTCCCCATAAATGTTTGTGAAGTGCAGGCCAGGGAGCAGCCTGTCTCTCCTCCCCCCTACCCCTTAGCCTCCCAGGGTACACCGGGCCTCGCTCTGCCCCGGGCACTGTGACATGCGGTTTACAAGTCAGTCTCCCCGACCAGACTGGCATGATTTGAGGGCAAGAAAAATAATAATAGCAACTACTTCCGAAGTGCTTACCACTCTAGGTAGTAGGTGCATTATCATCACCCCATTTGACAGGCAAAGACATTGGCACAAAAAGATTACATGGCTTCCTCATGCCGCACAGCTGGTGGCAGGGCTAAGGAGCCGACCTTGCTCTTAACCTCATTCCAGGCAGGCCCAGAGGTGTCCTGTTTATCTTGGTAGCCACAGAGCCTGGCACGCAGTGCTGTTTGTTGACTGACCCAATGACTGACCAGAGTATGGAAAAAAACCTCAGAATTTGATCATCTAACCCCGTGGTCGGCAAACTGCGGCTCATGAGCCACATGCAGCTCCTTGGCCCCTTGAGTGTGGCTCTTTCATAGAATACCACGGCCTGGGCGAGTCTATTTTGAAGAAGTGGCGTTAGAAGAAGTTTAAGTTTAAAAAAATTGGCTCTCAGGAGAAATCTCAGTCGTTGTGCTGTTGACATTTGGCTCTGTGGACTGAGGAGTGTGCCGGCCGCAGATCTAACCCTTCGGAAGTGGCCGGGATTGGTGCCCTGGGACGGCAGCCGAGAAGTGCATTACTGTGTTCTCTGTGCCAGGAGTGCCTGAGCCAAACCTAGAAAGAAAGAGAGAGCTCCGCCACACCCTGTCACGAGTGTCCTCCACTGCTTCGCAGGGGCCACTGGGGACCCCCGGTCCTCGGGCTTCTCTCTTGCCCTCCCTTCTCCCAGAATTCCAAGGGGGGACAGTGCTGGGCAGTGGGCACATGGGAAAGGTCTACAGACTGGACTAAAGAGGCCTGTTCCTTTTTTCATCTCTCCGGCCCTGACATGTTCAGCTTCATAGCTGGAGGGCCCACGCGTGTTTGGTTTGGGGCAGGGCCGATCATGGACACCAGTTCTCTCTGCCTCACAGGAAGGGGTGCTGGATTTCCAGTCCTAAGCCCTAAGATGGCAGGGTCATCTCCTCCACCTGGTCAGACCTGTGTGCTCCCAGGCCGGTGACTGCTTCCCCTCTGACTCCCCCTGCTCCCCATGTGCTGGTTTGAATGAACATCAGACTCCATCACTTCATGTACTGACAAAGGCTGCTGGGGGAGCAGAACGGAAAAAAGACTTCGTGTGGGGTGTGGTCTACCCAGCATGGCGCCTGGGCACACTGGGAGGAGGTAGGCTGAGTGCCTGGGCCCTGACTTCAGCCTTGCCGAAGTTCAAATTTCAGCCCTACCCCTTGTTCACTATGTGACCTTGGCCAAGCTCATTGTTTTGGGCCTCAGTTTTCTTGTCCCTGAAATAATCCCTCCAAAATTGTTTTGGATTAAATGAGGTAATATAGGTAAAGTGGCTGACATCTGGTAATCTGACTCATAGTAACAACTGTGATTAAACAAACAATCATCAATGGATGGAAATGAGAACAACGTACTTTGGGCTCAGTAAAGGGAACCCTCTATGGTCTGAGTAATCCGAAGACGAAGTGAGCTGCCCCTGGAGGTGACAAGGGCCCAGGCGGAGGAGGTGAGCAAGCCCCCGCTGGACCAGAGAGAATCCAGGCACTGGGTGAGAGGTTGCCTCAGAGAACTGACGGGCTCTGCTTTGGGATTAGCGCCCTGTGGTAGGGAATTAGGGACTGGAGAGAGAAATGAGAGGTTCGCTGCTGTGCTGGGAGGTTCCTCTAAGGACCGGGAGTCCTGGAAGACTTCCTGGAGAAGGCGGCCTGTAGCATGGGCATGGTTCTGATGGCTGGGAGGCCCTTGCAGGCCTGCAAAGGGCTTGGTGGTTGAGGGGCCGTGAGGCCCCAGGACCCTAGTCCTGAAGTCGGCCCCAAGGCTGCCTCCACATTCTGGCTACTCAATGGGGCGGGTGTTTGGTGGTGGTGGTGGTGGTGGTGGTGGTCATGGGGCAGCTGGGAGCTCCCTGTCTCCCCCAACCCCTAACGCCCAGTCTCTCTTGGAGGAGGGACCAGGGCTACTCCCAGTGGCAAAGAGCAAGGGCCTGCAGGGAGCGGAACTGGGGAAAGAAAGACTTCTTATGCCCACTGCGTTTGGGGGCGTCTGGGGGTCGGAGGAACAGTGGAGCCTTTGTCCCCAGCCGCCGGGAATCTGGCCGAGGAGCCAGCCCTGGGTCTGGCTGGGCTCTCCCAGGCAGGTCCTCTTTGAAGTGACCCTTTCAAAGCTCAGCCTGAACCCCTGGGTGGAGAGACAGCTTGGGGCGGGGTGCAAGGAGGACAGATCTGCCAGCCAAGGATGGAAGCAGCAGCAGTGCCTGTGGGCAGCCTGCGGGAGGTGTGTGGGCTGGAGGAATGCGGCCAGGCTGGGGGCACTGGTAGGAGCCTTGTGGGAGGATGACCGACCCAGGGTCTTGGCCTCCAAGTGGGGGGGGGGGGGGTCAATATCGGGAAGGGCAGAGTTCATTTTGGCCTTGATAAAGGTTCCTTTGGCTCCTATCATGATTTCTGTCTGATTCTGGGTTCCTAAATTCATAGCTTCTCTTTCTTTTAATATTTTATTGAGTTTTTACAGAGAGGAAGGGAGAGGGAGAGAGTTAGAAACATCAATCAGCTGCCTCCTGCACACCCCCTACTGGTGATGCGCCCCCAACCAAGGTACAGGCCCTTGACCAGAATCGAACCTGGGATCCTTCAGTCCACAGGCTGACGCTCTATCCACTGAGCAAACCGGTCAGGGCCTTTCTCTTTTTTTTAATTTCCTAAAGGACTGTGAGAGTTCCTTGGGGAGAATGGGGGTGGGGGATGGGTGGATGTGGGGCTTAGCCTTGGTAGGAGAATGGGGTAGAGAGCTGGGTCATCAGAGCTTTTCCTGCCCCTGAGAGCCCCCAAAAGGCTGACAGGACGGGCTGAAGTGGAGACTCCCACCCTCCACCACAGAGATTCCATATCTGGATTGTTCTCCAAAAGAGGGAGAGGGGCAGCGGGGGAGAGGGGACAGAGTGGGCGGGGGATGTGGGAGGGGGTGAGAGAGGAGTTCCCTAAGAGGAAACAGCTTCAAAAGTTTCAGCTGGTGCCCTGGCTGGTTCGGCTCAGTGGATAGAGTGTCAGCCTATGGACAGAAGGGTCAGCCAGCCAAGGGCACAGGCCCGGGTTGCAGGCTCCATCCCCAGTGTGGGGCATGCAGGAGGCAGCAGATCTATGATTCTCTCTCATCATTGATGTTTCTATCTTTCTTCCTCTCCCTTCCTGTCTGAAATCAATAAAAATAAGTTTTTTAAAAAAAGTTTCAACTGGAGATAGGCCACCGCTACCTCCCTTCCTCTCCATTTGACTCGTGGGGAAACTGAGGCCCAGAGGCAGAGGCAGAGGGCGAGGGAGAGGTAAAGCGGGAGGAAGAGGAGGGTGGGAGCCAGCTGAGAAGGGAGCACGGGACATTGAGTTACAGTTCAGGGGAGGTGGAGAGTCCCCAGTCTCCTGTGATTCCATGGAAGGAGGGCGGGGGGAGTGGGTTTCTGTTAGATTTTGTTTGTTTGTTTGTTGTTGTTTTTGATTGAGGAGTGGACAGTGGAGCCTCTGGCCACCCAGGTGAGAACCCTGTCCTGATGCTGTTTTCTACACACCAGTCTCTCGGCATCATGGCCGCTCTGCACTTGGGGACTCCCCTAAATCTCCCTTCCCTCCTCCCGGGATGTGGCCCTGGTTCCCCTCCCGAGAGGGGAGGAGGGAGCTGCGGGCCGAGGGCCTGATGGGGCTGAGGCGGGCCTGCTCCTCTCCCGTATCTTGCACTGGCATCTGCAGAGCTGAGCCCTCATTAGTCTAATGAAGCCTTGGCGCTGTGCCCCCTCTGCCCTGCAGCACCTGTGGGGGTGATGGGGCAGCTGAGGTTGGGTCTGTAAGAGGAAGGAGAGCGAGTCAGGAAATGGGGGCCATGCCACAAGGCTAGGGCTGGTGACAGACGGAGGGAGAGGCACACGTCTCATCTGACCAGGGTAGCTCAGTGGGTGAGCATTGACCTATGAACCAGGCGGTCATTTATCCAGGCACATGCCCGGGGTTGCAGGCTCCATCCCCAGTGGGGCCATGCAGGAGGCAGCTGATCAATGATTCTCTTTCATCACTGATGCTTCAATCTCTCACTCCCTCTCCCTTCCTCTCTGATAGGAGGGATTCATTGATTGGCTGCCTCCGGCATGCCCCACACTGAGGATTGAGCCTGAAACCCAGGCACATGCCCTGATTGGAACGGAACCTTGACCTCCTGGTTCGCAGGTCATGCTCAACCACTGGGCCACACTTGCCGTGCTGTAATATGTTTGACAGAGGGTGTCAAGAAGTGCTCTGGACTGGCAGACAGGGTAGATGCAAATCTCAGAACCTGTGGTTATTCAATCTTAGTGGGGCTGTTGGTGGCAGGAAAAACAGAGAAGAACCCTCTTGAGAGCAGGGTTGTCTTTTTCATCCAGATCCCAAGACCCACAGAGAGCCCGAAACTCAGGAAATGAGAGGGCACACGGGAATAATCACCAAGTGAACAAAGGCCGGTTGGCATTAAGATCTGGCTGCTGCCTAGTTTTCCCAGGCACGGAACCTCCAGGCTCTGCAGTCAGGTCCTGCTCCTGCCCCAGGCTGCAATTAGGGTCAGAGCAAGACGGCACTCTGCGGAAGCCAGGCCTGGGAATGTCCTTCATGCTCCTGGGCCACACCCCGTCTCCCAGATAACACTTTCCCTGTACTGTGGGACCCAAGCATCTGGGAGACACTGGCAAGGAAAAGGTCCCAGCAGGGAAGGAAAGGGAGATGTGTGCATCTTTATATATATTTCAGAGAGGACGGGAGAGGGAGTGAGAGATTGAAGCATCAGTGATGAAAGAGAATCATTGATTTTATTAATTTAAGAAAATCCCTTGTGGACCACCAAACTAAGATTTGTTAAGCATCGTGTGGGTGCCAGACCCTCAGTGACCCCAGCCCACGGTTCTGGAATGAAAGAAAAAAAGGAGTGGGGCTGACGTTGACTGACTTGTTTGGGGGTACCCAGGGTCGGGGCGGGGCAGGGCAGGGCTGGGGTTTGGGTTTTGGTCTCTAGCCCAGTGTGCTCCCCCCACTGCGGTCACTGGTGAGGAAAGGGGGTCCCCAGGCAGGGCAGGTGCCATTCTGAGGCTGATCTGGCGCTGGGACCGGCGGAGACGGTGCCTGAGGGTGGCAGGCCCCTGACAGAGAGGGGGCGCGGCCTCCCGGGCGCAGGATCGGTGGAATTGGAACCAGGGCCACTCGGGGCTTGGGAACCGCGGACGCCAGGGGAGCGGAAGAGGGCGGAGGCCCCGCGCGGAGCCGAAGGACAGGGCGGGCGCTCGCTGATCCTGGTTGAGTGCCCATTGGGCACGCGCTCCCAGGCCGGCAAAGACCCGCCAATCAGATACGCCCGCTGATCCTCATTTGCATGGCCACGCCCCTTCACCCCCGCCACTCAGGCTTCGCCCCGGAGCGTGCCTCCTCCGACTCCGCCCCTTTTCTGGCCCCGGGGGCTACCGGGCTGGCGGGGGAGGCGTTGGGCGGGAAGAGGGGGCGGGGGCGGGGGGCTGCGGGCTGCGGGCGGACCGCGCTGCCAGCCTGGCCGCACTATTCATAGCTCCGGGCTGGCGTGGTTCGCATACTTGGCGTTTCTCACGTCTGGCTGGCCCGAAGCTGTCGCCACTTCGCGCTGTTCCCTCCCTCCTCCCTCCTCCCTCCTCCCCTTACCTCCTCCTCCCCCTGCTTCCCCCCTACCTTCATCCTCTCTGCCAGTCTTCTGGAAATCTGGAGTCCGAAGTAGGAAACTGAGGCCGTAGGAAGGGGCGTGCCTTTGGGCCGGGCCTCCCGGGAGAGCCTGGTGGGAAGGAGGCGGTGGCGGGAGCCTGGGCTCCGTGGGCAGACAGACCCCAGACAGACCCACGCTGGTCCTGGGCTTGAATCGGAGCTGCCACTCGCTGAGGGACCCTGGCAAGCTCCTTAGCTCGCAGTCCGGAAGTCCGCCGTCTGTCCGGGAAGCCTTTCAGAAGCAGTCAAACTGAGTCTTAGAGGATAGGGATCTGTCAAGAGAAGGCGAGGGAGGGGAGAGACAAGGTTATATTCCGGAGAGAGGGGACTGTGGATGTGGTGGGCCAGCCCTGAGTGGACCCCAAGGACTTGGCCAGCTGGGCTGAGGGGACCGAGAATTGCAAAGGGGATTGAAGTAGCTTTCCTCCCCCCCCCCCCTTATCCTTATTCCAGCACCCCACTTTCTGGACCTGGTCCCACTGAGGAAGGGGTAGGATGCAAAAAAAAAAAAAAAAAAAAAAAATTAGACAAAGATCTGAAGCAGCCCAGGCAGACACCTCCCAGAGACTCTCTGAGGAGAAGCTTGTCCATTCCTTCACAGTCAGAAATGGTAGGCCCAGCGCACACCTTGTGCCAGGAGCCGGGGATCTGACACCAGCAAAGCAGCCGGTGCCTGCCTTCCAGAACTCAGCCCTGGGGTGGGGTAGGAAGAGGGTCAAAATAGCCTCTTAAGTATATAGATGCCAACTCAAGATTGTGTGAGAGGGTGCAGAGGGGCCAGACCTGGTTTGGAGCCCAGAGGAGGTGTCTCTGGGGAAGTGACTTTTTTTCCTTTTCTGAGAAATGGAGGGTGGGTAGTAGTTAGTCAGGGTGTGTGTTGGTAAGGCAGGGAGGGAGCTGGGGGAGAGAAACAGCATGTGCAAAGGGCCAGAGGCTGGAAGGGTGCCGGGTCCGCAAAGGAACAGGAAGGAGGCCGGGGTAGCTGGAACACAGAGGGAAGGGGTGCGGTGGGTGGGTGCCCGCCTGGAGGCTTGTCCCACGGAGTCTGGTGGTCATAATGTTACAGCGGCCAGCCTGGACTGCCAGCGGAGTGATGGCGGCTGGGGGCAGAGTGGTGGACACGGGGAAGTGGAAAACAGAGTCGCTCTGATGGGTGGAATGGAGGGCTGGGGCCATGCCACCTCCCATTCACCAGTTCCCCAAATGCTTTCCCAGAGCTTTGCCAGGCTGCTGGCCCCGCTTTATTTTGTAGCTGAAGAAATAAGAAAGCCCGAGTGACCTAGCTGGAAAAGGTCACAGAGCTGGGAAAGGGCTAGGGCCAGTACCAAGGGCCAGTGTGACCCTTTTCTCCATGTCAGCCTTCTCCATGCTGGGGCAGTGACCTCTCTCAGTGCTCCCGTGGGCTAGCCCCGCATTTCCTACCAGCACTCGACTGGGGCTTGGAGGCAAGGGGCCACGATGGTGTGTGTGTGTGTGTGTGTGTGTGTGTGTGTGTGTGTGTGAGAGAGAGAGAGAGAGAGAGAGAGAGATCCCAAGAGGCTGCTCTGCTCTTAAATGAGGTCATGCATGTGCAGCCTGCCTGGCATATAGTAAGGATTCAACAACTATTAGTATGGGGCCAGGCAAACTGGTGAGGGGTAGGAGCTAGGGCTGAAGGCAATCCCATCTGTCCTCTCCTGACCCCAGAGCCCAGCCCAGAAACCGCCTCAGCTCCCTGATGGGCACGAGCCAGGGGAGGCTGTCCCCGCAGAGCCACCGTGCCCCCCCCCCCCCGCCTCTGTGGCATCGTGGACTGGGTGAGGGAGAGGCTCAGCTCCCAGGCGGGGTGGAGGGCTGACCTGGGCAGGCTGGCAGGGCCTGGCTGAGGGGGTGGGTGGTTTCAGGGGTGGGGCTGAGAGCCTCTCTTCACAGGGAGCCCCGGGTGCCCTGAGGGAGACTTTCGGAATCTGCAGAGGCCTGCCCTGGGAGGAGATGTGGTCTCAGCGTGACTAGGACTGCGCTCTCCCCTGAAAAACAAAACAAAACAAAACAAATAAAACAACTGCGGGTGCACCTGTTGCCTTTGCCCAGGTGGTCAGACAACAGGCAGACATTCATAGGGAGAGCCACTCCCAGAGTCCTCCCCCCACCCCCCTCCTCCCGGCTCCGCTGTCCCGTGTGGAGTCTCGGAATGGATGTGATGATTTGGGAGAAGAGTCCTTGTGTGCATTCTGCCCCCTTAACTCTGTCTAAGATGCTGTAGCCTCTCTCCAGTGCCCCTTGAGCGAAGGGAGAGCCTTCCTAAGGTTCCGCAGTCACCTGCTCCCCTGGAGGAGATGGAGAGGGGTGGTCCTGGGGGTGGTTGGGGCCGAGGGGCTTGAAAGGCAGGGTGAGGGAAGGAGGGCCGTGGTGTGCTGTGCTGGGCCAGCAGGGGGCTCTGCTGCACACGGGACCAGCCTGCTCTCTGACAGGACTGCCTCCTTCCGTGGGCAGGCATGTTTGTCTTGGAGTGTGCATGTGGGAACAGGAACTGGCCCGTGTGCGGGCACCCTTGTGTGTGTGTATGTTATGGGTGTTTTGTAGGCTTAGCATAGACGTGTGCACTGTGCGGGGTCAGCCCTCAGGGGCCAGGGACCTCACCGTTCGCCCAGCTTTTGTAGGGAAGTTCTCCCAAGGTCCTGACACCATGGGCTAGGGCCTCCCCAGAGTCGGTGCCTCTGAAGGTCAGCCTCTGACAGATGGCAGGTCCTCGTCGACGCCAAGGACCTACGGCATCAGAGCTCAGACTCCCTGCAGCCCCAGACTCCCCCTGTGCAGGGAGTACGAGGGCCTCCAAAAGTGACAATCAGGGGTCTGAGAGGCAGGGAGAAGGGCGGGAAGGAAAGGTCCTTCAGACAGGAGGCTGCCAGCTGCTCCGGACAATCTCTGGGTCGGGCTTGCTTCTGGGCCCCAATGGGAGATTTATTCACTTATTCTATCTGCTTCCAACAAGAGTTTTTTGGTTTTTATTCCCATTTGAATTCTGATCTTGCCATTTTTTTTATTGTGGTAAAATATATATAACATAAAATATACCTTTTTTTATTGTTGTTGCTAATCCCTCACCCCCCCTCGCAATCACCGCACAGTTGTTCGTGCCAATGAATTCTTTCTCTTTTTTTCTTTTTTGCTCAATCCCTCCACCCACCCCCAGCCCACCCCCCACTCCCTGACAGCTGTTAGCCCGAGCTCAGTCTACGAGTCTGTCTCTATTTTGCACGTTAGCTCCGTTGGTTCATCAGATTCCATATACCAGTGGAATCGTACGGTGCTTGTCTTTCTCTGGGCTCGTTTCACTTAGCATAGTGCTCTCCAGGTCCACCCATGCTGCTGCAAAGGGTAAATTTCTCCCTCCCTCCCTCCCTCCCTCCCTCCCTCTCTCTCTCTCTCTCTCTCTCCAGCTGACTAGTATTCTGTTGTGTAAGTGTACCATAGCTGTTTTAGCCGCTCATGGGCGGATGGGTGCTTGGGAGACCACGTTTTGTTTATCCATTCTTCGATGGATGGACATCTGGGTTGTTTCCACCGCTTGGCTGTGAGTAACGCCGCCTTGAACATGAGTGTGCACATATCTGTTTGAGCCCCTGCTGTCTTATCTTTCGGGTACAGAGGCGAAAGTGGAATCGCTATGTTTAAATTTTTGAGGAACCACCATACTGTTTTCCATAGCAACAGCACCATTTTGCATTCCCACCAGCAATAGCATAAGGATTCCAATTTCTCCACATTCTCACCATCAACGAATAGCTATTGAGAGCCTACTGTGTGCAAAGCATGCTAGTAACACAAACCTATACCTGAAAGTCCAGTAGCTCCTGTCCTTACGCAGCTCTCAGCCTGCTGGGGGAGACTCGGGCCATGCCCCTGAGCCATCTCCAATCTGAGGAGAAAGACATAGGCCGTGACCTCTGGGAGACCCTACACGGGGAATATGGAGCAAAACAAACAAACAATAAACAACCCAACCCCGCTGGAGGGCGCTCCCAATCCGAGGGAGGAGGCAGAGGCCCTTCTCTGGGGGGAGTCCCAGACAGACCAGAGACTGGAATGGACACATGGAGGCATGCATGGAGACACGCGGGGCTGCTGAGTGGAGTAAATCAGGGGTTGGAGAGGGCTTGTGGTGGGCCCTGGCCACACTGGCCTGCAGTTGCCTAGGCAATGGCCCTGCTGTTTACTTTGTGGCTGGCTCTAGACTCACCCTTTTCCTCAAGTGCTCATTTCCCACCGCGGGGAAAGATGCTCCTCTGGCGTCCTCCCTCCTGAGGAGGAAATGGGCTCTCTTGCTGGGAAAGGCCCTGCCAGCCTGGCACTTTTGCCAGGTTCCTTGCCCGCTGAGAGCAGGCCCCGTCCTGGTGTCTCACGTCGCCCACCTCTCCCCACTCCCACAGGAATCCAGGACAGGCTCTGGTCCCTGCCAGGGAAGGGGGCTCCCGAAGGTTCCTCTCAGCTTGGGGAGCATTGGGGCATGTCGGAGCCTGCGGGGGGCTGGCAGGGGGAGGTGGCCGTGATGCCCACATGAGGGGGTTCACCTGGCTCTGGGCAGATCTCCCTGCGGGTCTGCATGTGTCACCGCATCTTTGTGTACCTGTGGCTGAGTTGTCTGTATGTCTCAAAGTGAGTGTGGCTGGGCGTGTGAGAGTATGAATATCCAAAAGACAATCCAAACAGCTTGCATTGACCTTGAGGGCACTATTCTAAGTGAAATAAGTCACACAGAGAAAGACAGGTGCTATGTGATCTCACTTAGACGTGGAATCCTAATAAAAAACTCTCCAAACCAAAACCCCCACCAAGCTCATAGAGGACGGGTTGGTGGTTGCAGAGGGGTAAGGGAGTAAGGGGGGTATTGAGGGAGTTGGCCAAATGGGTGAAGGAAATCAAAAGGTACAAACGTCCAATTCTAAAGTAAGTCATGGTGATGTAATGTTCCACATGGCAACTATCTGTTAATAATACAGTGTTACATATTTGAAATTGCTAAGAGAATAGATTTTAAACGTTCTTATCACAACAACAAAACATTCTGTAACTATAGATGATGACAGACGTTAACCAGACTCATTGTGATCATTTCACAATGCATACACATTTTGAATTATTATGTTGTATATCTGAAACTAATATAATGGTGAATATTAATTATATCACAATAAAATATTTTAAAAAATATATTTTATTGATTTTGTACAGAGAGGAAGAGAGAGGGATAGAGAGTTAGAAACATCGATGAGAGAGAGTCATCGATTAGCTGCCTCTTGCACACCCCCTACTGGGGATATGCCTGCAACCAAGATACATGTCCTTGACCGGAATCGAACCCGGGACCTTTCAGTCCCCAAGCCGACGCTCTATCCATTGAGCCAAACCGGTTTCAGCACAATAAAATATTTTTTAAAAATATATTTATTGATTTCAGAGAGGAAGGAAGAGGGATAGAGAGATAGGAACATCAATGATGAGAGAGAATTGAACCTGGGACCCTTCAGTCTACAGGCTGACGCTCTATCTACTGAGCCAAACCAACTAGGGCGCAATAAAAGATTTTTTTTTTTTTTAAATAAAGGGAAAACAACAACAAAAATCTTGCATTTAGCCAAAACCGGTTTGGCTCAGCGGTAGAGCATTGGTCTGTGGACTGAAAGGTCCCAGGTTCGATTCCGGTCAAGGGCATGTACATTGATTGCGGGCACATCACCGGTGGAGGGTGTGCAAGAGGCAGCTGGTCGATGTTTCTCTCTCATTGACGTTTCTAGCTCTCTATCTCTCTCTCTTCCTCTCTGTAAAAAATCAATAGAATATATATTAAAAAAAAGATCTTGCATTTATTGAATCCCTACTATGTGCCCAGGGCCTGTGTGTGTGTGGTCGGTGAGAAACCGAAGCTCAAAGAGATTCAGTGACTCTGGGGAGGTCTCACAGCCAGAAAGAGGTAGAGGCGGGACTCAGACCTGTCTGTCTCCAGGGCTGCAGACCCCATGTGCTCGCCCCTGGGCCACGCTGACACTGAAGAACTAGGTGATACTGATCCTTGGTCCCCTCCTTGAGATGACAGTGATATTTCTGGCATTGCAATTGCTCCCCCCCCTTCTCCTCCCTGCCCCCCTCACTCCCCGCCCCGCCAGCCTTCCTTGGCTCTGGCCCAGTGTGAGGGTGGGAGAAGAGTCTACCCCAATTCAGGGCAAGCTTGGCCCTGGAGGGGAAAGCATGCGTCTGGAGAGACTCTGAGCTACGCCCTGTCCATGGGCCATACCAAGCGCTCCGGGAGCGGGGGACCGGCCCGCGGAGAGTGCGGGGAGACTCGCAGGCTTGCCGGGCCGGCTCCTCCGCTCGGCCTGCCGGGGCATGTCAGGATTGTACACACCGGCGCTGGGAACCAGGCATCTGAGTGGGGCAAAAGGGTGGAGGAGGACCGAGAGGGCAGCTGCCCTTGAACGAGGAGACTGGGTCAGGGGTTGGAGGCCCAGGCGTGGGAGGGCAAGATGCCGTGGGTATGGCATTGCCGGCAGGCCTGGGACGGAGGGAACCGGCGGCGGATTCGCTGAGTGGGTGTGAGGCTGTGGGGTGGTTACCGATCGCGTTTGGTGCTATGTGACCGCTGTACGGATGGGGCGAGTTGAAACTTCTGAAGTGCCTGTTCATTCTCTTGGGGAGGGAGGTACTGTTTGTCTCCTGATCTGGGGCCTACAGAATTGACCCCAAGTCACTCTCTCTCACTCCCAAGGTGTCAGTTTCCCCCCTGGTATCCCCTGACCTTGGGCCCCAGGACCCTCTCCTCGTTCTGCTCCTCCAGCCTCGGCCACCCTCTGGTTCAAGGGTTGACCCGGGAGGCCCCTGGCCCCACCCTCAAACACACTGTCCTCTTTCCGGGAGAAGAGGCCCCGAACCCCTGATAAGGCCCCCAGACTCTGTTGATATGGAAGTTTCCGTTTGCTCTGGATGAAGGCAGCTGGCTCTGGCCTGACTCTGGACCTGGGAGGCCCCTAACATTTCTCGAGCTTGGGTGCTAATAAGAAGTCTAAGGTGTGCCTTCGTCTTATTCTCCCAGGCGCCCGGCACTGGCACAACACCTGGCCCACAGCAGGCTGTTGAAAGGGTGAACCAGAGGGAAATGGAAACAGGTCTGACTTAGGCTTTAGAACTTGGGGATCCGGTCCCAGCTCAGTAAAAGTGAAGCTTAGAACCAGTCGCTTTTCCTCTTTGTGCCTCAGTCTCTACATCTGAAAAATGGATATTAAAATATTCCTGGACATCCAATTCTTAGGATAAGGGTCCAATAAGATAAAGCGAAGTGCTCTGAAGCAGTAAGAGATGATGATCTCATTTGGAGAGAAGACTGGATGCCCTCCCCCTGGGAGTGCAGCCCCCAATGCCTGCCCCAGGGACCCTCAGGGAGATAAGGTTGAATGGATTTTGCAAGCCGGTCAAACTAGAGGATGATGGGAGGGCCTGCTCGGCCGGGTGGTTCCTGATCTGCGGGGAGGAAGCTGGGGAGGGTGCAGGGAAGGAGGACTCACGCTAGGCAGGAAGGCTTGGAATAGAATCTCAGCTACGCCTGGTATTTCCCAGTCCTTGGCCCCCTCCCCCTCCGCCCTCGGGGGCCCACCCCACATTCCTTTCCCAGAGGAAATGGGGGAGGGGGCCATAAGGCTCCCCAGCGCTGGAGGATCATTTATTCCAACTATGTACACCCTTTGAGGCCCTCCTGTGCACACCCCCCTCCCGAGGTCCCTGAAGAAGCCGCTGGGGCTAAGGGGGAGGAGCGTGGGTTTGCGTTGCAGCGGCCTGTTACCTCCTTTGTGGGCCTTGCTGTCCCTGCCCAGTCAGAGGGCAGGAAACGGGCATCATCTCTGTCTCATCGTTTCCCAGATGTCTACAGCCCTGGACTCAGAACCCCGAGTCACACGGCAGCACCTGTTGGCTATGAGAGGGGAGAGTGACTCCATTTCCTCAGCGCCTGGGGCACAGGGAAAGGAAGTTAGGTGTCTGGAAGGACGTACAGGCTGCGTTCGGACAGCCCCGTGGCCATCGCCCTCTGCCAGGGGCCACCCAGTCTGACGTGGCTGGCGGACATCTTGGTGCCTCCAGCCGGGCTCCGAGGGCCTGGCCTTTGGGGGATGTGACGGAGGCTCAGGGCGGGGTGCTGATGGAGATGTCATGAGTTCTGCTCCCTGGACGGAGGGCCTTTCCCACCCTGCCCCAAGCCCTCCTGACTCAGCGGCCGTGGCAGCCTCACTCTTCCCGTCCGGCTTCCGCCAGGGTGGGGGCAGGGGTCCAGCTCCTGCACAGGGGCCCCAGCAAGCAGCAAACAGGAAACAGGAGAACAAAACCGCTCCCTGGCCCCCGCATGCCTCACTCTCACCCTTCTTCCTCCGTCCTTCTCCCTCCCTCCCTCCTGCTCACCCCTATGGCCCCTATTTCTCCTCCCTCCGCCCCCAGGACCCTGTCCTCTCTGCGCCCCTCTGTCACTCCCCTACCTCCCACCGGATCCACCTTCAGAGCTGTCCTTCCTCGGATGGGATAGGAGCCAACTCTTCTGCTCCTTCTCCCTCTGGGCGGTGCCGCCGGGGCCCAGAACTAGTCTTCCTCCCCACACTCCTCATTGGGCTGGACTGGAGCTGCCTCCCGCCCCCAGCCTCCCTTCTCTGACTGCTGGCGAGTTTGGGAGTAAGATCCCACATTGGAGTGAGGGGCCCGGGGTTTGGAGTCCCGCTGCTTCCCTAACAAGCTGGGTGCTCTTGGGCCTCAGTTTCCTTCTCTGGAAATGGGGTCATAGCAGCGACCCCAGGCCACGGTGAGGGGCTGTGGGGAGAAGCATGCTGTTTGTGGACAGTCAAGTGGGATAGAAATGGAGGCAGCAATTACAGACCGACCAGCCAAGGCCTCTGCCAGCCCCACCCGGGAAGGGGAAGGGGAGGAGGGAGGGTCTGCCATCAACATGGCTTCCTGTCTGACTCATACGCCAGGGATGGGGTGAGGGCCAGCGTGGAGCCATTGTCAGCGTGGAGGTGGCCCCTGTAGGCAGAGCGAATGGGAAGGGGTCCTGGGGACCCCACAGTGATGGTGGGGGCTCCAGCTGTAGCCCTAGGGTGTGTGATGGGAGGGAGGGCTGCTCCCTGTGCCGGGCAGAGTGTGTGCACATGTGTGGGGCTCACGCCTGTATGGAGCGGGCTGGCTAGGTGGTATGCGCATGTCATCTGTCTGCTTTTGTGCGGGTTGTGGGTCTGTGGGGCGTATGCGGGATGGTTTTTTTTTGGCGGGGGGGGGGGGTCGGGGTGCTTTAGGCCACAGTGGGTATGCTTGCAAATGCGTCTCTGTGGGATGTGTGGACCAAACATGTGTGTGCATACAGAATGGAGCCCACACACAGAGTGTATGTGAGGGGAATCGTGTGTTGATGTGTGTTTCTGTGGGGTATGTGGACATTGGATGAGTGAACAAGTGTGTGTGTGTGTGTGTGTATGTGTGTGTATATGTGGTTGAGAGGTGTGAGGTCTATGGATGTATGCATGTAGTGCAGGTCTATGTGGGTGGGAGGGTGTATGTA
Organism: Pipistrellus nathusii; assembly: GCA_963693515.1. NCBI lineage: Eukaryota > Metazoa > Chordata > Mammalia > Chiroptera > Vespertilionidae > Pipistrellus > Pipistrellus nathusii. Next base: position 40,071,778 of record OY882873.1, read on the forward strand.
TGTGTGCATGTATGTGAGGGCATGTATACACATGTGACGGTGTCTGAGTAGGAGCCGGGTGCAGTGAGCTGTGTGTGCATGCATGTGAGGGCATGTATACACATGTGCCTGTGAGTGTAGGAGGCTGGGTGCAGGGAGCTGTGTGAGGAAGGGTGCAGTGGGCGTGGCAGTGACTGCGGGGGCGCTGTGAGTGTGTGTGTGCATGTATGTGAGGGCATGTACACACGTGACGGTGTCTGGGTAGGAGCTGGGTGCAGGGAGCTGTGTGAGGGTGCGTGTGTATGTGTGCATGTATGCGAGGGCATGTGTACATATGTGGCTGTTTCTGTGTAGGAGGCGGGTGCAGGGAGCTGTGTGAGGGGGGTGCAGTGGGCGTGGCCGTGGCTGCGGGGCCTGTGTGGGTGTGAGTGGGTGTGAGTGTGGGCTGGGGCGTGGGGAGGGCCGGGCCGGGCCGCCCCGGAGGGGGAGGCGTCTGCCTGCGGACTCGCTGGCGTGCCCGGGCCTGGCGCCTTCAGCCCTGAGCGCGGGAGGCCGGAGCCGGAGCCGCCCCGCCGTCCTGCCGCCGTCCGCGCGGGCCGGCCGTCCCCTCGGGGCCCCCGGGCCCTGGGCCCGCGGCTCTGGGGGGCGGGCGGGGACCCCCGGGGCCCGCCTGCCACCCGGAGCACCGAGAGCTCCGACCGTGGGGCGCCCAGGAGCGGCCGCCGGCCCCCGGGAGGCGCGCCCCGCTCCGGAAGCCGGGCCGCGGGCGCCATGGGGCCGGGGCCGGGGCTGCCCGCGGGGCGCGGGGGGCCGGCGCTGGGAGCGCGCCGTCGGGGTGGACTGCAGCGCCCCCGAGCCGCGCTGCCTCTGGCTGCCCTGCGGCCGCGGCCACCGCCACGCGCCCGGGCCACGGCGGACCGGGGTGAGCTCCGGGGGGCAGGGGGCAGCTCCGGGGGCGGGAGGGGGGAGCTCCGGGGGGGAGAGGGGAAGGGGGCAGCTCCGGGGGGCGGGCCGGGGAGCTCCGTGGAGCGGGAGGGGGAGCTCCGGGGAGGGGGCCGGGGGGAGCTCCGGGGAGCAGGAGGGGGCAGCTCCGGGGGGCGGGCCGGGGGGGGGGAGCTCCGGGGGGCGGGAGGGGCGGGCGGGCGAGAGCTCCGGGGAGCAGGCCGGGGTTGGGGCCGGGCGGGCCTCCCGGGCAGCTGGGCAGGGTAGGGGCCACCTACTCCCTGTGATCTCTGAGCTGCGTGCGCCCTGCGCCCTGCGTTCCGGGACCAGGGCCGGGGTGGGGAGGGGGAGGAGCTGAAAGATGCCTGGGGTGGGGTGGGGGCTGTGGCTGAGAGCTCTCCCAGGGTGCTGGGAGACAGCGGGCTGGGTGGCGGCCTCCAGGGGCTCAGCCTGCTGCTGTGCAGGCAGCGGGAGGATGGAAGGGACCAGGGCTGTTTGGAGAGATGCCAGGGCATCTGGGGAGCTGGGGCGGGCAGGGGCCTGGAGCCTGAGGCAGGCAGGAGTGCCATGAATGGAGTGGTGGGCACCCCCTGGTTGCCTCTCCCTGGTAGTGGGCTGGGCACAGGGGCAGCCTCCTGGTGGGTAAAGGAGGCCTAGGCGACAGGGTGTGAGCGAGCTGTGGGTGAGGATGGACAGGTAGGAACGGGGTGGGGGAGGGGACCGTGTTTCTGATGCTGGGGATTGACCCGGCTGGTGGGTGTGAATCACAGTGGGCGCCGTGCCCAGCGTGCGCGCTGTGCTCCCCGCAGTGACCTCTTTATGCTCCTGGGGGCGGAGCAGGACTCCTGGGTCCCCGGTTCCTGGTCTCGCCAGCCCAGCCTGGGCCTGCTCTGTCTAATTTGCGGCCCTCAGGCCGTCTCCCTTCCTCCAGAGACCGCTGGTATTTCTGATGCCTTTCTTCCCTGGCACGAGGGCGGGAACTCTGGGAAACGGGTCTGGGGCCGGAAAGGATGAGTGGCGTCCCCTGATCTCTGTGCCTATTGCAGAGAGCAGAGCTGGGGGTGTGGGCTGTGGGCGTACCCCATCCCAATCTAACCACCGTCCTGCTTCTCACTGCTGCCTCCTGTCGGCTTCTGCCTTTGCCCTAAGAGGACCCAGCATTGTCCCCGGCCTGGGAGGCAGGGGAGGAAGTGTGCATGTGTCCTAGCGTAGAAGGAAGAGGACTGTCCGTGGGGCTGCCCGTGGGGCGGGCTGTCCGTGGGCCTCCTCTTGGGGCAGCAGCGTGGTGGCTGTGGCTGTGGCAGCGGGTGACCGCCTGTCACTCTCAGGAGCCCGGTTGGAAGGGCGGGGGAAGGGAAAGGGGACGAGGGAAAGAGCAGAGGGAGAGGCTGAGATAAGGGTGGGGTGCACCGTGCCTGGGCGGGGAGGGAAAGGAAAGAAGGCATGCCTCCTGCCCTGGATTACAGGCAGGCCCCCCAGAGGTCGCGCCCCCCCCCTGCCCCCCGGCAGCTGGCAGCTGCGGCAGGATGTGTGCGGGAGGAATGGGGGGCATGCGGGGACCTGTCTCAGCCACTTCTCGTCACTGGGGCAGCTGGTGGCTTAAACCTTAATCCCGGACACCAGCAAACAATGGGCCTGCAAACAGCTCCGCTCCGAGCGGGCGGAGGGCGTGCAGGCGCGGCTGCCACGCGGGAGCGGGCTGGGCTTCGGAAGGAGGGCGGTGGAGGGTCTATGAGGCCCTCTCCTCCCCATCGGTTCATCGCCCGGTCAGCAGGGATAGAAATCCAAGGGAATTCAGACCTCAGCAGAACTACGGAGCATTTTCCCTCTGACCCCCACGGGGCTGTGGATCTGAGTGGGAAGCATCCAGGCAATCGCCATAGGTGGAGGGGACGGAGGGCCATCCTTGGACCTCCAACCCCAGGCCGGGATCCCAGCTCTTGCCTGGAGCCTTGCGAGGACAGTGTGTGTGCTCACAACCTCATCCGGGTAGTTTTCCAGATGTGCATGTTAGGATGGTCACCTCGGTCCTCTCGTATTCCCCACTAACTGTGTCCTCTGGGGCTGCCTCTGTCCTATTTATCTTTCGCCTTCCCAGCCCCACGCCGAGTTCCTAGCATCGGCCTGGACACGGGCAGGCTGCCTTCCCCGGATGTGATCCCCGGGGGTGGATGGACAGATGATGGAATTTCTTAGTATTGGAATTGAGTGGCCAGGCTGAGCTTTCTCCAGCTGCTAGACGGGGAGGAAAGGGGGGCTTAACAGTAAAGTGGAAGCTCCTCAACCCAGAACTAGCGGCCTTCTGCCTTCTGCACCCCACCTTGCCTTCCTTCCTGATGCTGAGGAGGAGGGAGGGGTGGGAGGACTGCTTAGGGTGGGGATGAAGGAGCTCCTCGTCCTCAGAGGGATGAGGTTAGGCGGCCCGAGGTGGAGGCTTGAAGACCCCCCAAGGCAGGGCCCATTCTGTTCTTTTAAAAATATATATTTTGTTGATTTTTTTACGGAGAGAAAGGGAGAGGGACAGAGAGCTAGAAACATCGATGAGAGAGAAACATCCATCAGCTGCCTCCTGCACACCCCCTACTGGGGATGTACCTGCAACCAAGGTACATGCCCTTGACTGGGATCGAACCTGGGACCTTCAGTCCCCAGGCCGACGCTCTATCCACTGAGCCAAACCGTTCAGGGCCATTCTGCCCTTGACTTCCGTTTCCTCCACTCGGCCCCCTGCCTCCCTGTGAACACATCTCTCCTGTCACTCACTTTCCCTCTGAGTGTCTGAGCAGGGGACTGAGGGAGCCCTCCCTCAGGCACTGTCCGTCCTCTTGTCCCAGCCAGAAACAGTCCTGTGTGTCCCCAAACCCTTGTCTCCAGACATGTCATCCTGGGGAATCTCAAGTATTCCAGTGGGTGGGCCAGAGGGCAGCCAAGTGTTTCCCCCCACCCCACTCCCCGGTTTCTCACTCTGCTCCACTGAACCAGCCAGGCCCCCTGGTGGCTCTTAGTCCCCCCCTGCTCCCCTTGCTGCTCTTGAAGGCTGTGTGTGGGGGCCAGCCTGTCTGTGCATGTGTTTGTCTGCATGTGTGGCATGTGCTGTGTGCATGAGACTGATTCCGTGTGGCGGTGTGCACATATCTTCGAATCGACATGAGTGTGTGTGTGTACGCCTCTCATGAGGGTGCTTGTCTGGGTGTCGCGGTGTGTTCTGTGTGCATGAACCCATGTGGACATGTCTGCGTGTGCATACGTGTGTGAGCATGTGAGGTTGTGCAGCGGCAGGAACGAGCTCAGACAGCAGCAGGCACTGCGTGTGCAGCGCCCGGCACAGTAGGTGCTCAGTGAACATGTGGTGAGCTGAACCGAGCCCACACCTGGCTCACTGCAGCGAGTCATTTCTTTGGAGGCAAAGGTGTTCGTTACAAGGGGATTGAGAGGAAAGAAGGAAGGAAGAAGCGGTTGGGCTGATGAGTGTGAGAGGGGAAGGAAGGCCTGAGAAGAGAAGGGTGCCTGGAGCCCATGGACCCGCCTAGTCCGGTCAGGCCCTCTGTGCTGCGGGAGGCAGGGTGCAGACTTGAGGCCGCTCACCCGCCTCCCTGTGCTCCCACAGCTGCCGCTGGGCCCGAGAGATGGGTGCTCTCCCGGGCGCCCGCTCCCCTGGCAGGGGCCGCGGACGCTGCTGCTGCACAAAAGCCTCCAGGACGGCTTCGGCTTCACCCTGCGCCACTTCATCGTGTACCCGCCCGAGTCCGCCGTGCACTGCGGCCTGAAGGTACGTCCGGCTGGCCCACTGCCCTCGCCGCCCGGGAAGCCGAGATGGAGAGAGGAGAGCGCTCTGCACCGGCCCCTCCTGCACAGCCCCCCTCCCGGGGCCTGGACCCTCTCGTCTCCATCTTCTCGGGAGCAGGCGGGTGGCTGGTTCAGGTGGCCGCCGGAGGGGAGGGAGCCAGGGTGCTCGCTCACACCTCGGACTCTGGTCTCTGAAGGGGAAACACCCTGCTCGGAGAGGTGCAGTCCCGGGACCCCCTTGTCCACTGGTCACTCCTGAGTGGGGTCTGTTGTCCCCTCCCAGCCTGAGCTCTCAGGGAGGCTGTCCCAACACACACCTCTCACCCCTGCAGCGCCCCGGCCTGGGCTCTAGCCCCGGGACAGCTCCTCACTCTCTGCACATCTCTGGGCTTCCTCTTCCTGCTCGAACCCGAGACATTTCTCTGCTTGACCCATGAGGGCCCTTCTAGCCCAAATAAATGTCAAGGTCTTTGGGTCTAGGAGTCCGCTGCTCAGCCCAGCCCGCAATGTCAGCTGGGAGGAGGGGTCCCTTCTTGTCCTGGCTGGCGTGCCAGAGTCCTGGGTTCCAGCCCTGGCTCTGCTTCTGAGCCCAAGCTAGCAGCCCTGGACAAGTCACCTGTCACATGGGTGATCTGCCGGGGGGGCGGGGGTAGATAAGATGACGCCAGAGGTCGGGTCCTGCTCTACAATGCAACTCCAGCCGTCCCGTGGTGTCTGTCTGACCTCTCATTGGTTTCCTCCTCAAATCTAGTGACCCCCCCTCACTCACCAGGATGATCCCAGAGGCCTCCCCAGGGGTCCCCTTGACTCGGTTTCTTAGCCCTGAACCCTGATGCCGGAACCCTCTTCTCTACCTGGTATTCTCACACCCACTCTCTCCCCCTCAGGCACCTTCACTGACCCCCTCTTTCTCTCATTCAAACTCCAAGGCTTCCGCCTCACCTCTGTGGCTTGCTGGTGTTGACTCTCTCCTTCTGCTCAGCTGGTTCAGTGCTGCATGTGCTTGCTTATTTCTGATACCAAGGCCTGCACACTCCACCCCTCACCCAGAATGCCTTCTCCCAGGCCTCGAAGGCCCCTCCCCCAGAGGGACACTAATCAGGCCTGCCCTCCCCTTCTCTAAGGGCCGATAGCCACTGTTTGCACCTGTCATGCCTGCTTATCTGTGTCTGTCTGGGTTCTCTCTGTGGGTAAGTGTGTTTGGTTCGAGCTTCCCAAGGGGAGGGGCCGTGGGTCCCCCTGGAAGTGGGGGCTTTCGGTTGGCTGAGATGTTGACCTGGTGGGAACAGCGTGAGAGGGAGCTCACGTCTTCGGAGAGTCATGCCTGGGACCGATGTCCCCATGGCCACCCTCCTGCCTCCCACGGGGCTATTTGGAGAAGATAAGAGGGTGGGCCGCCGGGTGGGGAGGTGGGAGGGGCCGCCCAGGAGGAGCTGGCCTCCCGCTGGGCTGCTGAGGCCGGGCTGAGGGCCAACCCCCACCTCTCTGTCCCCCTCAGGAGGAAGAGCATGGAGGCCGAGGAGGAGGTAAGGAGCGCCCCTCGCCCTCGACGGCTGTTCCTGTCTTTGTTCTTCTGTGTGGCCGCTCTGGACATCTGCGTTCTCTCTCTCTCTCTCTCTCTCTCTCTCTCTCTCTCTCTCTCTCTCTCTCTCTCCCTCTCCCCCCATCTTTTCCCACATTTGTCTCCCTCGGGGCCTTTCCGCTTCACACTAGAGCTATTGATTTCTCAGACCTGCCCCCCCTGGAGTCACTCCCAGCCTAGACTGAGGCACACACAGGCTGCAGGGCTGGGGAGTGGGGGGCTAATGAGGGGGGGCAGCTGGTCAAGGGCTGTCCTCGTGGATACGTCAGCATAAGGGGACCCTGACGTCTTTATCTTTTCCAATGTGAGCCCCTGGCTGCCACCCTTGCTATTTCGCTGGGTCCCTCCCTGGCACCCAGGCTCCCAGGGTGTTCAAGGCAGGACTCCTTGGACAGCAGCCTTCCTCCTCGTCACCAGGGCTTCTGTGGGGAGGCCACGGGCACGCTCTCTCCCTAGTCCCCATCCCTGCGGCCGTGACGGGGGAGGGCCCACTGACCCGGAACGCCCGTTTCTGGTGGAGACAGTTGGCAGCAGAGTCGTGTTGTGGGGTACAGTGTGATGGCCGGGGGTTGTGAGGCCTTTCCGCAGCTCCCCTGGCCTGTGGGTGTGGACGGGAGTGTCTCCCCGCTGATGTGTCTGCAGGGCTTGATACAGCCTCTCCTCGGGCGCCCTTTCCTTTGTCCTGTGCTGTGTGTGTGTGTGTGTGTGTGTGTGTGTGTGTATCTGTCCCACCAGATAGTGAGCTAAGGAGGGGAGGAATAATGTCTCCTTTTCCGTCTGGCATCTGGGCCCCTGCGGGCATGCGGGTCTGTGTGTCTGTGTGAGTGTGAGTCTTCTCTGAGTGTGTCCTCTGTGTGTGTAGCTGTGCATGGGTGTGACTTCAGCAGCTAACCTGGCTGATGCTCAGCAGGACCCTCCCCCCGGCACCGCCGGGAGCCCATGGATACCATCTTTGTCAAGAACGTGAAGGACGAGGGCCCCGCCCACAGGGCTGGGCTCCGCACAGGTGAGCTGTCCCAGTTTCCCGGCTCCCCGCGCCCTCTGGGTCTCTCCTGCCTACCCGGGGAGGGACTCTAGGACCCAGGAGTGAGGAAGGCTCCTGCCGCCTGCTGCCCATCCAAACCCAAACCAGGACAGGGGTTCTTAGGTGGGGCCTTGGCCTGCTCACACGCGGTCCTGTCCCTTGTCCCCAGGAGACCGGCTGGTGAAGGTGAACGGGGAAAGTGTCATTGGGAAGACCTACTCCCAGGTGATAGCTCTGATCCAGAACAGGTGAGCGCCCCGCCTCACTTCCCCCAGAGTAGCTCTGCCCTCTCCCCGAGCCCTGCCCCCATCCCCTTGGCCCTGGGGGTGCTGGCGACCAGGATCCCTGTTCTCCCAGACCCCGTGGCCTCGGCTGGCCTGACCCCCCGCCCTGTCTCCGCAGCGATGACGCGCTGGAGCTCTCCATCGTGCCCCGGGACGAGGACATCCTCCAGCTGGTGAGTCCCCTGCAGCGGCCGGAGCAGCCCTGGGCCGGGGGCAGAGCAGAGAGTGAGGGGGCAGCACAGGCTGGCATTGCCCAACGGGGATGCCAGGCCCTCCCCTGGGCTGGGGCTGCTTGTTGCTTCCTTCAGGGCTCTCTGGGGAGGGGGGGCCAGGCAGGCAGGCAGGATTCCGGCCAGGGCATCTGGAAGGAGAGCGGCCCAGAGGGCCCTGCCGGACGGGCACGTTTCCGTCCACTCCGGGGGACTCCTCTCCCGCCCCTTCTCGCTGCCTGGCCCCACGTGAGTGTGTCCACACACAGGCACACCCTGCTGTCGTGTGTGCTTGTTCACACCGCACACCACACAATACACAAGCAGAGCACGCCAGACACACAGCCACCACGTCATCCCTCCGCTCGCCTTCATCCACACGCCACCCACCGCGGGACGTGACACACACACACAGCGCACCCAGCACAGCACACCGAGCACACACCACCACACACACGGCCTCCCCATGCCTCACACGTGCTACCACACAGCCCCCCTCAACACACGTGCTCGCACTTCTCACCTCTCACTGCCACCACAAACACTTGCTGTTGTCACACACAGATGCCCACGAACATCCCAGCATGCTTCAGCGCGGCCGGGTGCGAGCCTCACCAGCACCGCAGTCACCAAACCCTGCACCAAACCCTCCCCCACGGGCACTCAGCGCGCCTGAGCTCTGCGCCGGGCACCGAGGATACCAAGACTCTGCAGGCAGCATATCTGCACTCACACGTGTACCTGCTAACCCCGCACACTCCACGCTCACATACATGCCCACACACATGCACAGGCTGCCTCTCTCTGTTCCCCCTCCCAGCCTTGACCCAGAGCCCAGGGCTGTCCTCTCTGCCCGGTGCCCGGTGCCCTGGCCGCAGGGATCCCAGCCAGATGGCAGCTTGCTTGCCCCCAAGGTCACTGCCCCCCAGGGGAGGGCTGAGTGCCAAGCCCCAGAGGCCCCGAGAGCCGCTGTGCTGGCTTCTGCCCTGGATGTGCTCCCATCATCCCTGCAGTCATCGTGCCCCTCTGGGAACCTCCACCCCCTGACCTCAATTGTCCCCGGGCCCTTCCTGGCAAGGGGGAGGCAAGAACGGGGGCCTGGAGAGGTGTGGGGGCCCCCATCTCAAACACCCTGCCCATACACCCCAAGGCTGAGGCTAGGCGAGCTGGGAGATGGTGCCCCACCTCCAGCCCGGAGGGGTGACAGGGCAGGGCCTGGGGCGTGTCCTCCCACTCCCTCTTCAGCTGGGCGGGGGGGGGGGGAGGGGGGGCAAGACACAAGGGGGGCAAGAAAGGAGGAGGGCAGCCACTCATACTCCCGCGGGCAGCCCCAGATGTCAGCCTCTGGGAGCCTCCGCTGGCCCCCCCAGCCTGTCCGCCGAGGGTGGGGCGCAGGCATTCCTGTGGTTGGGAGCCAAGGACGAAGGCCAATGGGGCCGCGGCAGCCGCTGACGCCACCGCCGACGCTGCGAGGCCCCTCCACACCCATCCTTCCCTCCATCCTCCCTCCGCCTCCCGCCCGCCTGCCGGCCCGGAGAGCCGGTGGGGGCCAAGGGCAGCGCCGGAGGGCAGGCCGGTGGGGGCCGCGGAGGCAGGGCTGGCAGAGTGGTCGGAGGGTTAGGGGGAGGCGGTGGGGGAGGGGAGGCGGGAGGATGCGGCCGCCGCCCCGTGATGCGGGAGCCCGCCTGGGAGCCGGCAGGATGGCAGGAAGGAGAGGTATGTGTGTCCCGGCCCAGCCCTCGGCCTGGGGGCTCCGTGGGGGGGGGGGGGTGGCTCCTGTGAGGCATGCGCCGGGACTAGGGGCGTAGTTATTTGTGTGTGTGTCTCTGTGTTTGTCTGTCTGTGTTAGTGTGTTTCTGGGTATGTGTTTTCCTGTGTCTCCTATGGTGTAGTGTGTGTGTGTGTATGTGTGTGTGCGCGCACGCTTATTTGGTCACACCCTCCCCCCTTTGATACTCACCCTGAGACAGGCCACCGGGCAGCCTGTCAGGGCCAGGCAGGGTAGGGCCCCAGTGCTGCCGCCCTGGGGGCTGCCTCCTTTTTTGGCTGCTGGGCCCCGGCCCTGTCACTCCTCAGCAATGCAGCGTCAGCCTCAGCTCCCGGAGCCAAATTCCAGGCCTGGGTGGCAGAAGGTGGCCCACGGCCCCTCAGCCCGGCTGGCCCTTCCCCCAGCCTGGCTCAGAGGGAGCGGGAGGTGAGCTCGGTCCTCCTCACCCCCAGCCCCGGCCAGCGCCCCCCTCCCCCGCTCCCCACCCAGGGGAAGCTGGGACAGCTGGGCTTTCTGGCTGCCTACCACCCCTCCCCCTGACACACCCCTTAGCGGCTCTCTTCTCTGTCATTTGCCACCTTGACTGGTCTCTGGTGGGACTTCCCGGCTCCGCCCGCCCAGGGGCTGTGGGCACTGTTGGTCAAGAGGAAGCAGGGAGGCAGCTGAGGCCAGCAGGGGGGGGACCCCAGAAAACAGATGTTGGAATGTTTGTGGCTAAAGGCAGTCCTTGTCCTAAGTCTTAGAGAAATCCTGGCTCTTTCTCCAGTGTGTGTGTGAGTGTGTGTGTGAGTGTGTGTGTGTGTGTGAGTGTGTGTGTGAGTGTGTGTGTGAGTGTGTGAGTGTGTGAGTGTGAGTGTGAGTGTGTGTGTGTGAGTGTGTGTGTGTGTGTGAGTGTGAGTGTGTGTGTGTGTGTGAGTGTGTGTGTGTGTGAGTGTGAGTGTGTGTGTGAGTGTGTGTGTGTGTGTGAGTGTGTGTGTGTGAGTGTGTGTGTGTATGTGTGAGTGTGTGTGTGAGTGTGAGTGTGAGTGTGTGTGTGTGAGTGTGTGTGTGTGAGTGTGTGTGTGTGTGTGTGAGTGTGTGTGTGTGTGAGTGTGAGTGTGTGTGTGAGTGTGTGTGTGTGTGAGTGTGTGTGTGTGTGTGAGTGTGTGTGTGAGTGTGTGTGTGTGTGAGTGTGTGAGTGCGTGTGTGTGAGTGCGTGCGTGTGTGTGAGTGTGTGTGTGTGAGTGTGTGTGTTTGTGTGAGTGTGTGTGAGTGTGTGAGTGTGTGTGTGTGTGTGTGTGTGTGTGAGTGTGTGTGTGAGTGTGTGTGTGTGTGTGTGTGAGTGTGTGTGTGTGAGTGTGTGTGTGTGAGTGTGTGTGTGTGTGTGAGTGTGTGTGAGAGTGTGTGTATGTGTGTGAGTGTGTGAGTGTGTGAGTGTGTGAGTGTGTGAGTGTGTGAGTGTGTTTGTATGTGTGTGTTTGTGTGTGTCTGAGTGTGTGTGACTCTCAAAGGCCTCTTATTTCTGTCCTCCACCCACTGTCCTTGGAGCACCCCCCCAGCACTGCTCCTGCCCAGTCCCCTCTCTGTCGGGCCTGCCCTGTGGGACGTGTGCAGCCCGCTCACCTCCTCTGTCCCCGCCAGGCCTACTCGCAGGATGCCTACCTGAAAGGGAACGAGCCGTACTCCGGAGAGGCCCAGAGCATCCCAGAGCCGCCCCCCATCTGCTACCATCGGAAGACGTACGCCCCGCCAGCCCGGGTCTCCGCCTGGGCCAGCATGGTGCCTGAGCCCCACTCAGCACTGCCCAGTGACCCCCGGAGCCCTGCTGCCTGGAGCGACCCGGGGCCCCGCGTCCCCTCGACTGCCCGCACCCACTTGGACAACCCTCCTTCGGGGATGAGCCAGCCCCGCCCCAGCCCTGGTGCCTTCCCCCACCTGCCCTCCGAGCCCCGGACACCCCGTGCCTTCCCGGAGCCTGGCGGCCGGGTGCTCCCCAGCAAGCTGGAGTGCCAGCAGGCCTTGTCACACTGGCTGTCCAACCAGGTACCCCGCCGGGCGGGGGAGAGACGGTGCCACGCCATGCCCCCTCGGGTCCGCAGTGCCTCCCAGGACCGGCTAGAGGACGTGACGGCCCGCCACCCGTGGCCCTGCTCCACCTCCCAGGGTGCCTTGAGCCAGCTGGGCCAGGAGGGCTGGCACCGAGCGCGCTCAGACGACTACCTGAGCCGGACCACCCACTCAGCCGAGGCGCTGGGGCCGGGGGCCCTGGTGTCGCCCCGATTCGAGCGCTGTGGCTGGACTTCCCAGCGGCCGTCGGCCCGCACCCCAGCCTGCCCGTCCAGAGACCTTGCCGGGCCCCAGGCTCCAGCCCCGCCTGGTCTGCAGGGCCTGGACGACACGGGGTACATCGGGTACCGGAGCTACAGCCCATCCTTCCAGCGCCGGACCGGCCTCCTGCACGCTCTCTCCTTCCGGGACTCTCCCTTCGGAGGACTGCCCTCCTTCAACCTGGCCCAGTCCTCCGCGCCGTTCCTGCCAGAGGCCTCCGAACCACCCAGTACCCGGGCTGTTCGGCCAGAACCCAGCGCCCGGGCCCTGGAGCCGCCCGCCGAGGACCGCCGGGACCAGGTGGTCCTGAGGCAGAAGCCTCCCACAGGCCGCAAGGCCCAGCTCCCGCCCGCGAGGCAGATGAACCGTGGGTTCGGTGACGAGTCCGAGCCAGAGGCCAGCGGACGCGGGGAGTGCCGGGGCAGGAAGGTGGCCCCTCTGACCACGACGGAAGACTCTCTGGCTTCCATCCCCTTCATCGGTGAGCGATGGTGCAGGGGCTGTCTGGGTGACGTGCTTATCTGTGCCCGGTTGTACCCCACCCACTTGTCACCACGGGAAAGACTCTGGGTTGGGTGTTGACGGGATCGACCTGTTTCTTTATCTGTCCATCCATCCGTCCATCCATCCATCATTTTTCTCTTCCTCCCTCCTCTCTTTGCTCATTCATTCATTTCTTTCTTCTTTCCACTCTTCCATCAGCCTTTCCTTTCACCCTTCTTTCCATCCTTCTAGCTTTTCTTGGTTTCTTTCGTTCTTTGTTCTTTCCATCTGTCCTCCAACCTTCCACCCATCTAGCAAGTCGTGTCGGGCACTGTGCTGGGCTCCATGCTCTCCTGGAGTGTGCGGTCCCACATGGGGATGTATGACCCGACAAGACAATCCCGTGGGATGGGCGTGTGATGGGCGTACAGGGGGCTTTGGGAGACAGAGAAGGGCCACATAGCCTAGATTGGGATGGTGGCCAAGGAGATTTTGGCTAAGCCTAGAAGGCCGAGAAGGAGTTAGCTGGGGGGAGAGTGTTGAGGGGGAGAGACTGGAGTGTGCAAGGACCTTGAAATGATAGAGGCAGATGCCCTGCCAGGTCATCAGAATGAGCCTGGAGGGACCTTGTCAGGCCAGGGAGTTTGGACTGTATCCTGAGAACCGAGGGAATACGGAAAGTTTGCTGCCTCTAGAACAGATGTTGGACAAGGGAAAGACGAGAGATGGGGAGGCCAGGCGACTCCCGGGTTTCTTGCTCGCTGGAGGAAATGGGAGGGAGGAGGGCAGGGAAAGGTTCCAGGTTTGTTGAATCCGAGGCACTTGTGAGGGAGCGAGGTGGGCTGGGCTGGGTCTGGGGGCTTGGGAGAAAGATTGGATGCAAAGTCATGGGACTGGAAGCCGGGAGCTGAGAAATGGAGCCGGGGCTCATGAGCTCACGGTAGGGTAGCTGTGGGAAGGAGGCGAGGAGACCCAGGCTTGGCCCCCCACAGCCAGGCCCCCCTCAGCCAGCCTCAGTCTGAGCGGCAGACACAGCTCAGTGAGCTCCCAGGCGGAGAGGGAGGCAGAGCTTTACTTTCAAAGTGCTCCCAGGCCGAGGGGGAAACAGCCGGCCTTCAAGGAGCCCGCAGCTGAAGCAGGAGACCGTCTTTTTTTTTTTTTTTTTTTTTTTTTTTTTTTTTTTTTTTTTTTTTTTTTAAATATATTTTATTGATTTTGTACAGAGAGAAAGGGAGAGAGACAGAGAGTTAGAAACATCAATGAGAGAGAGTCATCGATCAGCTGCCTCTTGCACACCCCCTACTGGGGATACTGGGGATATGCCCGCAACCAAGGTACATGCCCTTGACCGGAATCGAACCCGGGTCCCTTCAGTCCCCAAGCCGACGCTCTATCCACTGAGCCAAACCGGTTTCGGCAGGAGACCGTCTTTATCCCCAAGCGGCCCCCAGTCTGGCTGGGGGACACAGCCCCTCCCTTAGGGGCATGGTCTCAGAAGGGCATGGTCTCGGAAGGGCATGGTCTCAGAAGGGCATGGTCTCGAAGGGTAGCTCAGCCCCTTGCCTGGTGCCCTCGCTGCGCTGGGGAAGGCAGGGGCTGAGCCTCCATGATAACAGTCTGGTTGGTGGGCCCCCTGGGCTGTGGGCATGTTGTCAGAAGGGCCCTGCAGACCTGAGGGGCCTTGGGAATGTGGTCTGGGCCCAGAGGCGAGCCTGGGGGCGGGGGGACAGGCAGGTTCAGCTCTCTGCCACCTTCACCCACCACTCCCTCCATTCCGGCAGATGAGCCCACCAGCCCCAGCATTGACCTGCAAGCCAAGCACGTCCCCGCCTCCGCTGTGGTCTCCAGTGCCATGAACTCGGCTCCTGTCCTGGGCACCAGCCCATCCTCCCCAACCTTCACCTTTGCCCTCGGCCGCCATTACTCCAAGGACTGCAGTGAGTGCTCCCCACACCCATCCCCACGCTCCCCCTTGCTGCCTAGCCTCCACAGCCTCCGCGGGGCCTGCTACTGGATGTCTGACCTCCTCTCGCTGGCTCCAGCTCCTGGCCCTGCCCAGAGAGGAGGGCCCCATGGAGGCTCCCAACCTGCGGCCCCCCTGACCCTTTGGCCCAATGCGGGCGTCTTGCAGGCAGCATCAAGGCTGGCCGCCGCTCCTCCTACCTGCTGGCCATCACCACGGAGCGCTCCAAGTCCTGCGATGACGGGCTCAACACCTTCCGGGACGAGGGCAAGCCTCTCCGGTGAGGACGGGGCGGGTCCGTCCCAGCCAGTCGCCTGGGCCCTGAGCTCCTCAGCACACCGGGCAGCGAGCCCCGGGCGGCCCTGAGCCTCGGGGCCTGGGTGGCTCAGGTCCCGGCTGTGCTTCCCACATTTCTCACTCCTGGTCCTTGCTCCCAGGCGCCTGCCGAACCGCGTGCCCAGCCTGCGGATGCTCCGAAGCTTCTTCACCGATGGGGTGAGTGGCGTGTGTGGGGAGGCGAGGGCGTTGGAGTGCTGGGCAGGGCCCTGGCACAGGGTCCCGCCTGTGGCCTCTGCCATCTAATGGGCTCCTCTGGTTCCTGGCCTTTTCTTTCTCCCTGCCCCGCCCACCCTCCTGTCCACATGGAACCCACCCTCCTCTGTGGCTCTGCCATCACTGAAAGGCACCACGTCCCCTCCCAGCCAAGGCCTTGGCGCTGGTCACTCCCCGTCTAGAATGCCCTTTCCCCAGCCTCCCTCAGCCACAGTATTCACTGTTCCAGTGTCTTCAGGTTTCTCTGGGCCTTCCCTGCGATTTCAGGCTCTGTCCCTGACATTCTGTGTCTCCCTTTGCAAGTTTGTCTTTCTCCTTCGCACTTGCCAGGTTCGATAGTTTATATATCCAGCTCCTTTCCTGCCGTCTCCCAGCTGGGACGTAAGTTCCATGACGGCAGGATTTTATTTGGTCCGGTCGCTGCTTGGTCTCCATGGGAACCCAAACTGCCTGCACTAGGGAGGCACTTGGTCGGTATTTGAGCGTGTCTTCAGAGGACTCTGAAAAGTGGAGGGGGAGGCATAAGGTTGAGAATGATGGAGAAGCTAGTTTCCAGCCTCAGAACCTGGGGAAACACAGGGCCAATTCTGAAATGGCCTCAACTCTTAATGATGGATGGGCTGGAAAAGCCATCTTGATTTCAAACTCCGCCATCTTTGGTTCATTTAGCACCTTGCTGTATTTTCACCTGGCTTATTTTTAAAAAAAATACATTTTTATTGATGTTAGAGAGGAAGGGAGAGGGAGAGATAGATAGAAACATCAATGATGAGAGAGATCACTGTTCAGCTGCCTCCTGCACGCCCCCCACTGGGGATCAAGCCCACAACCCAGGCTTATACTCTTGGCCAGAATTGAACCCGGGACCCTTCAGTCCGCAGGCCAATGCTCTATATCTACTGAGCCAAACTGGCCAGGGCTGGCTTATTCTTAATATATATATATATATATATATATATATATATATTAATATATATATATTGATTTCAGAGAGGAAGGGAGGAGAGAGAGATAGAAACATCAACGATGAGAGAGAATCACTGATTGGGGCTGCCTCCTGCACACCCGCTACAGGAGATCAAGCCCGCAACCCAGGCATGTGCCCTTGGCCGGAATCGAACTAGAGCCACCTGGCTTATTCTTTATAACTGCCCCTGCCTGCCTGCTTCTCCCTCCACACGTCATCTCTGTGGCTGGAGTCCTACTGACACCATCATTTCCTCTGTTTAACTCTTTGTGGGCATGACTACCTGCTCCACTCACTGGGTCTTCATTGATGTTCTGACTTCCTCTGTTTATTTAACTCCGTGTTGACACAATTACTTCCTCTGTTTCCTTAATTTCTTCAAGTCTATAAAATCCTGGGTGGCTCCAGATTGGCTTTTCTGGCGTGGCGAGGCACGTGGTCTGCCGTCAGAGCCTTTCCTCCTCTCCGGCTTCCCTAGCACCTGTGCCTCAGGACCTCGCCCCGAGGTTCAGAGAGGGCAAGCGAGGCCACGAGGCCACACACAGCAGCAGGGTCTGGCACAGGCGTGCGCCCGGCCCCTGTGGCCGAGGTGGCCCATGGGGCTCCTGAGGGCCTGGCACAGGGGGAGCCTCCTTACACTGCCCCCTGCTGTCTCGCCGCAGTCCTTGGACAGCTGGGGCACTTCCGAAGATGCCGATGCTCCTTCTAAGCGACATTCGACCTCGGACCTCTCGGACACCGCCTTCAGCGACGTCCGGAGGGAAGGCTGGTTGTATTATAAGCAGGTCCTCACCAACAAGGGGAAGGTAAGATGGCCGGAGGAAGGAGGTGAAGATGGATGGAAGCTGGATCCGCAGAACTCTCTGGCTCCTCACCCCACAGCCTCCGGAGCCAGAGCGAACCGGCTGAGGCTGTAGCAGGCGGGGGAGAGGATAGATGCTGGGAAAACTTCTGGGGACCCAGTGAACTCATGACAAAGAGGTCTGTTCTATGGGATGGATCCGATGGCGTTGCGCTCGGGATTCTGACGAAACCGGTCCCAGCGATCCTTGGTTGGCAGATCACTCCCCCCCCTCACCCCCCCCCGCCCCCAATGGCCATGAATATTCATAGAAAACGAGGGAGCAAGGGCCAGGTGATTCTCTTAGAGGGAGCGAGGCCCCCAAAGAAAGCAGAGGTCAGCCTTTTCAAGGCCGGCAGAACCTTTAGGCTGTATCCTAAGGGCAATGGCAGCCCCCAGGGCCTCTTTCACGTGGCTCCGGGGAGTGAGCTAGAGAGGGCCAACGTGGAGGATCGGCTCAGAGCCGCCAGAGAGATCCAGGTGAGCGAGGAAGGGGGCTCGGGCCTGGGGACGGAGGGCGAGGACAGATAACCGGGTCCGAAGAGGAGAAGGTGGGACCCCGGGCCTGTGGAGACTGAACCTCTTCCAGGCTGAGGGAGTGGGAGGAGAGGCAGCCCTCCTGCTGCCCGCTTCCCCCCCCACTTCCCCCAGCAGCCCAGGCAGGGCTGAGCAGAGTGTGACCATAACCAGGGCCTGTCTCTCGATGATGAATTGCTGGGGAAGCTTAGGTGACTCACCTGTCCATGACTCAATTTCCTCGTCTGTACTTGGAGCTAATCATATTTATTGGTTCCTATGCCTATTGCTGGGGATTAACTGAGATGGATTTACCCAGTGCTTGGCGTGGGAGGTGGGGGTGGGGGTAGGGCTGCTGCTCTTCATATTGCTGGTACTTGAATTTTCCACCCTGCCTCCTAGGGATCTGTACCTGCAAAGGAGAGAGGCTTTGAGGTCAGACAGACTTAGATTCCTGCCCAGCCACATATCAGGCATAAGGCTTTGGGCAGAAGGCTCATCTTCTGAGCCCCACTCTTCCGACCTGCAGGATGGAGTCACCCGTGTACCACGCCAAGGGCCGATGTGTCATCGGGCAGGACTGGCTTATCTGTGTCCCCATCCAGCCTGTGGATAATGACTGAGGGCGTGGCCCACCCCGATTCTCAGCGGAGATTCTCAGGATTTCATAGCGAGGGATCCGGGCCAGTCCTGCCTGCTGGGGTTCATGACGAGCAGGAATAGCTCGGTTGCATAACAGCCACGAGCGCCTGATGTTCATGGTGGGGGCGTCCGGGGCAGTGGCATAGCGTAGGTGGCCCTCGGAGCGGTGGGTGAGACATGAGGGATGTGTGAGGATCCACCGCGCTGGGAGGGGAGAGGGCGGTCTGACTGGGGAGATGCCCTCCTGGATGGTCTGGGGAAAGGTGGGCACCTGGGAGCCAGGGCAAGAGGTGGAAGCCAAGGTGGGGGCGTTGGGTGCCTGCTCGGGGGGCCTTGTCGCTCAGGGCAAGCCTTGGCAGGGATGTGAGTGGAGGGTGTGTTGATCCTGTGACAGGAAGAGGCAAAGCCACTGCTTTGCCCGGGGGAGCGAGGATGTGGGCCCCGACCAGGCCTGTGGCAGGGGCTGAGGGGAGGGGACAGTTTAGAGAGATTCAGGGGAAGAGAGGCCTGGGCTTGCTGACGGCCGGGAGGTGAGGGAGGAAGGGGGCAGTAACGCTGGCTCCTGGGGTCTCCGCCTGGGTTGTGGGAGGGTAGGTAGTGGGACCGTCCCCCGAGCCATGGGCACTGAGGCACAGGTTTGGGGAAAAGAAGCCAACAGGTTGCCCTGGAGTCTTGTGGAGTCCAAGGTGGAGGTGTCCTGGGAACAGAGGCTCCGAGGGTGTGGCGCTCAGGATGGAGGCCCCCCTGGGGGGGCATTGGTCCGTCAGGGGGTGCTCGGCACCTGCCCCCAGGTTTGGGGGCACAGGGGGAGAGGGCACGAGACAGGCTGCACCTTGAAAGGAATTGGGGGTGGGGGGTGGGATCCAAGGAGGAGAGTCAGCCAGTGGCTGTGGACCAGGGTGACCTCGGAGGGGCAGCGGGGCCAGCGGTGTGGCTGACGAAGGGCAGCCCAGCATCTGAGCCCCGTGAGGCAGCCTGTCCTGCTCTGGGTGGCCCCTGACGGCCACCCACAGTGTCTCCAGGGCAGGGAGAGGAGCCGGCCCCTTTCTGCTCCGTGACTAGCTCTGGACAACGGGGGCCTCCACTCCCATCTTGACCAGAACCCCCTCTCCCCCGTCCCCGAGGTCCCATGGCCTGGGAGTGAGGAGAGGGCCCCTCGCGTCAGCTCTGGCCCTTGGTCTGTTCAGAGCCTGATTGCCAGTCAGCTGCTGGTTTCTCCCACAAGCCCAGCCCCTCCTGGGTGCCCCCCCCCCAATACACACACACACACACACACACACACCCCAGTCTGTTCCAGAGACATTGACTGTCACGCAGAGGGGAGAGGGTGTGACCTCTCACTGCAGCCACGGACACAGCACTTGAGCTGGATGCGACCTTGGAGGCTAGCTGGTTCCCTCTCATTTTAGCAGCAGGAAGCGCTGATGCCAGGGGAGAGGGCTTGACTTGTCCAAGGTCACTAGCTGGTTCTGTCTCCAAAGGGCAGCTTATCACCACCTCACTTGGACGTTGACATTCTTCTGGAGGGTCCTGCTGTGTCCGGCCCGGGCCCCCAGGTCGGTGGCAGTGGGCAGGCTCACAGCCAGGCCTGTGCTGCTCTGAGCAGCCTCCGGCCAGAGCCAGGGAGCTCAGGTGCTCCGAGGAGGACTCACTCATTTAGTCAGTGAATACTGATGAGCACTTCCCTCGGGTCTGCTGAGGCTCTGGGATGGGGGGTGTGGTCTGAGAGGACAGACAAGCTTTCTGCTCTCAGAATCTCACCGTAAGCCAGAGAATTCAAACAGGGGAATCGAACAGGCGGATGTGCCTGCCTCCCCGTTGGGAGTGGAGGGCTCCTACAGAAAACAGTCATCGGGAAGGCTCCCCGGAGAGGGGGCGCTGCTGACCTTTGAGCTCAGGCCTGGCGGGCGAGAAGGGGGCAGCCGCAGGAAGCGAGAAGGGGCTCCTGGCAGGAGGGGCCAGTGCAGCCTGGCTGCTGGGATGGCTCAGTGGTTTTACCTCACCAGGTGAACCAGGAGTCTCGATTTGATTCTCAGTCAGGCCACAGGCCCAGGTTGCGTGCTCGGTCCCCGGTACGAGGCCTACAGGCGGCAGCTGATCAACGATCCTTTCTCATCATTGATGTTCCTCTCTCTCTCTCCCCCTCCCTCTTGGAAATCAATACCAATATATTACTTTATTTTTTAAAAAGGAGAAGGAACAGTACGTGCAAAGGAAAGGCCTGGAGACAGGGTGGGCACGGCTTGTCCCTGAAGAGGGCCCCGTGGCTCGGCGCAGTGAGGAAGAGGAGGGAGAGGAGAGGGGTGGGGGGGGGGGCAGATCACAGAGTCCTTAGGTTTGATTCCAAGACCCTGGGGGCCCATGAGAGGGCGCGGAGCAGGGAGACACGCGGTCTCGGTTACATTTCAAACGGCGGCCGCAGCCCCGGGCAGGGAGCGGACTGGGGGAGGTGAGAGCGGAGACGGGCAGTTTGTGCCATTGTCCAGGCCAGAGGTGCTGATGGTGGACAAGGTGTTCGCAGGAGGGAGGGAGACAGGTGGTGCCTGGGAAGCAGAAGTGACTTTCTGATAGGCTGGAAGGTGAGGAAAAGGGAGGAGTCGAAGGCACCTTTCAGGTTTCTGGCCAACTGGGTCGGTTTCCGGAGCTGGGAAAGACGGGGGCGGCCGGAGAACAGGTTTGATGGTGGAAACCAATTGCCCCATATGAGCCTGCACGTGGGGATGCTGCTCAGGGGCGGGAGGCGCAGGACAGGCCGAAGGGACAGTGACGTCACCGGGGAGGCACGCAGGGAGGGAGCCCAGGACCAGGCCCCGGAGCTCCATCCTGAGGGCAGGGTCCCGGCCTCAGCTCTGCTGCCCTTTGGGGCTGATGGCTCTGGGCTGTGATGCTCGCCTGAGCATCGGGGCTGCTTAGCAGCACCCTTGGCCTCTACCCGCTCGCCGCCATAGCCCTTTAGGTGTGACGACCAAACTTGTCTCCAGACACTGCAGAGGCTAAGGAAAGGGCTGAGAAGCTGCTACATTGGCGACTGCGTGGCCTTGAGAGTGGCTTTCTGGGAAGGGATAGCGGCAGAGGAGTGGGGAGAGCTAGTGCGGTTGGCCGAGGTCGCCGCGAAGGGGAGCACGTGTGGGCGAGGAGTGGCTTTGAGGGGATGTACGTCAGGTGCACATGCTGGTTGGGGCCCAGTGGCCTCCCAGAGCCCCTCCTGGTTCTCCCAGTCATGGCCAAGGCCAGGTGGATGTTGACGCTAGTCTCTAAGGATGCTAAGATCTAAGATGCTAATCTTTAAGGATGCTTCGCTTTAAAAAGAAGGCTTCAGACCCTCTGGGGAGACTGAGAACGACGGTAGGGGTGTCCAGGAAGGTGAGGAGCTGAGCAGGAGGCCGCCCCAGGCTCCAGCGGAGTGAAGCGGGGGCTTCTGCAGGCAGTGGGGTGTCTGCAGCTTCCAGCCCGCCCCCCGGCGCGCTCTGGGGCGGCGAGCAGCCTGTCCCCTCACACCCTCCTCCTCCCCCGTATCTCCTCCCGCTTGTGTCTCCCTGCAGAAAGCGGGCGGCGGCCTGCGCCAGTGGAAGCGGGTGTACGCCGCGCTGCGGGCGCGCTCCCTCTCGCTGAGCAAGGAGCGGCGGGAGCCCGGGCCGGCAGCGGCGGGGGCGGCGGCCGGCGCAGGTGAGGACGAGGCGGCGCCCGTCTGCATCGGCTCCTGCCTGGTGGACATCTCCTACAGCGAGACCAAGAGGAGGCACGTGTTCCGGCTGACCACCGCTGACTTCTGTGAATATCTCTTTCAGGCTGAGGACCGGGATGACATGCTGGGCTGGATCAGAGCGATCCGAGAGAACAGCAGGGCCGAGGGCGAGGTGAGGGCCGGGCCCAGCCCCCACGGGGCCGGGGAGGCCAGAGCAGGCCCGGGGCCACCTCTCCCTTCCGCACGCTGAGCCTCAGTGCCCTCTGCCGTGAAAGGGGCTGGCCGCTGCGCCCCACTAGGGTTTGGGGTGAGCACGTGGCTCGCCGAGTACCTGCGTCTCCAGGGTGCCGTGGCTGGCAGTGACAGTCACTCTAGGAAGGACAGGGATTGTTAGCATTATTGATCATTGCTGTGATCGCAGGCTGAGGCGCAGAGAGGTCAGCTCCAGGCCGGCCTCAGCTCCCCGCTGCAGGGTCAGCGGGGGGTGTGTGTGTGTGTGTGTGTGTGTGTGTGTGTGTTTCCTAGGGAATGCGGTACAGAATGAGGCGTCCTTGTGCCAGGCCTGGGGCTGCCCCTTCTGACAGGACGGGCCTGTCTGCAGGGACATGAACACATTGACCTTGGGAGGAGGCCAAGAGGCCGGGCCCTTGGCAGCAGGCAGCAGGGACTGAGCCAAGGTTTTGGCAGGGACTCTGGAGAATTTGGAAAAAAAAAAAAAAAAATGGTGCCCCTTCCTGGGCAGCTGCTCACCAGGGGCCGGGCTGGTGTTTCCGCTCCACCCGGCCCCTCCCTGGCCCAGTGCCCGCACGCAGAATCCGGACACACCTGCCCAAGATGGCCTGAGGCCCGGGCCTGGGGCGGTCTCTGCTGGCTGTCAGTGCTCCGCCTCTGGGCCACAGAGCCTCTTGTGGAGGACACCGCCTCCCCCTCACCCAGGCTCTGCGCCCCCGCCCCCCAGGACGTTGCCTCTGTCCTCACGGCCGGAGGAAAGTACCGGGATCTGGGCCTGCCCTGGGAGGCCTGGCTGGGCTGCCCCAGCAAGGCATGGCCAAGGGTTCCAAGCCACTTAGCTGCCTGCCCGGGGCCCCTCTCCTGGGCCTGGGCAGGACTGTGAGGAGTGCTGTGCGCATAGGTCTGCACCCAAACCCTGAGGCTGCGGTATTAGACGGGCCCCTCCCCGTCACTGCTGAGGGGACTGAGGCTCAGAGAAGCGAAGTGGGTTACTCGGGGTCTCACGGCTGGCAAGGGGGCGCCCAGGAGCCCAGGCCTGGCCTTGCTCGCTCCAGGGTCTGTCCTTCCAGCGGGCAGATGGAGGAGAGGGGTGGCGAGGCCGAGGCAGGAGCCGGGGATGAGCTCTGGGCGGGCCGTGAGGGCACTGACCGCGTCTGCACTCTCTTCCCTCCTCCAGGACCCCGGCTGTGCCAACCAAGCTCTGATCAGCAAGAAGCTTAATGATTACCGAAAAGTAAGGTGAGCCCAGCCTCGGGGAGCAGGCCTGGCTGGGGGGGGGGGGGCACTTGCGGCCTAGGTCATCCTCCTGGCTCACCTCCAAGGAGGGCAGCCTCTGGGGACGGGGGGAGGGGGGGGGCAGAGGACTTGGGGCCTCCAGCCCCCAGAAGGGAAGGAGGGTTTGCTCAGGGATAGAGGGAGGTCCATGGTGGTGGGAGGCCAGGGGAGGTGGGTGCTGGGTCACCCGGATGAAGACCCCTCCTTTCCCCTCTTCCTCTGCAGCCATAGCTCTGGGCCCAAAGCCGATTCCTCCCCAAAAGGCTCTCGGGGCCTGGGGGGCCTCAAGTCTGAGTTCCTCAAACAGAGTGCAGCCCGCAGCATCCGGACTCAGGACCAGCCTGCAGGGGGCAAGGGTAGGAGGCGGCTGCTAAGGGGGAGACATGCGTGCGGCTGGGAGGGTGAGGTCAGCTCGTGGGTCTGTAAGGGAGCAGAGGGCCAGTGAGTGTGTGTGTGTGTGTGTGTGTGTGTGTGTGTGTGTGTGTGGCTGTGTGTGCCTGTGAGTATGTGTGCCTGTGAGTTTGAGTGTGTATGTGGCATATGTGTATGTGTGTGCCTGTGTGTGTGTGTTGTGTGCCCGCCTGTGTGTGTGTGTGTGTGTGTGTGTATGTGTGTGTGTACCTGTGAGTGTGAGTGTATATGTGGTGTTTGTGTGTGCCTGTGTGTGTGTCTGGGGGTGGGTGGATGGGTGTGTGTGTGTGTGTGTGTGTGTGTGTGTGTACCTGTGAGTGTGAGTGTATATGTGGTGTTTGTGTGTGCCTGTGTGTGTGTCTGGGGGTGGGTGGATGGGTGTGTGTGTGTGTGTGTGTGTGTGCGCACCAGGGTTATCGCTGTGTCTGCCCGTGTGTGTGCCTGTTGGGTCTGGGGTTCTCAGGGTCTCAGGGCTGGAAGGGCCTGGATCCTGGTTTCTTCCAAGACCCCCCTGCTGGGTAGCCACCCAGGGAGCCTGCGGTGTCCTTCAGGGCGGAGGCTGGTCTCTGAGGATGTAGCCTTTCCCTCCGCACTCTCTGGGCTGTTAGCAGTCCTTCCTGTGGGTTTACCGGTCAGCGCTCCGCCTGCTGCTGGCCCCGGAGCCACACGGAGTCCTCACCTACCTCCCAGGCCTCTCGCCACCGGTGAGAGCCCGCTTTCCTTTTGGCCTCACACGTGGTGTGTTTCCCATCAGCCCCCAGCACCCCAGGGCCTCCCTGAGAGCCCCCCGTGTCCAGCCCCGTGAGTGTGGCTGCCACCCTCCCGGGCCCCGCTCACCTGCGCGCTCTGCCTCCCCCTCAGATGACAGTGCTGCTGCCCCCAGAAGCCCCTGGGGCATCAACATCATCAAGAAGAATAAGAAGGCAGCACCCAGGGCATTCGGGATCCGGCTGGAAGAGTGCCAGCCGGCCACGGAGAACCAGG
The DNA here is from genome assembly GCA_963693515.1 of Pipistrellus nathusii. Classification (NCBI taxonomy): domain Eukaryota; kingdom Metazoa; phylum Chordata; class Mammalia; order Chiroptera; family Vespertilionidae; genus Pipistrellus; species Pipistrellus nathusii. Next base: position 40,096,209 of record OY882873.1, read on the forward strand.
TGGGTCCCCACCACACTGCGGAGCAGCCAGGGGCGGGGGAGACCGAGCCGCAGGGACTTGGAAGCAGCTGTCCACCTGGCCTTACCGACACAGCCGGGGAGGGCGGAGAGGGAGCAGCAGAGCTGAGGCCGAGCCCGGAGCCCCGGACCCCTGGCCAGTGCCCCTTCTCAGACCAGGGCGAGGCGTGGGGGTTAATCTAGCCCCAGACTGTGGGCAGTGAGGGCCTTCTGTCCCCACAGAGGCTCCTGGCCGCAGCTGGGCCTCGCACTGGCCCCCTGGTGGGGATGCTGCTCACCCTCCCTAACCCCGCCCTGTCCTGCCCGTGTCCCAGCACGTCCCCCTGATCGTGGCCGCGTGCTGTCGCATCGTGGAGGCACGAGGGCTGGAGTCCACGGGCATCTACCGGGTGCCGGGCAACAACGCGGTGGTGTCCAGCCTGCAGGAGCAGCTCAACCGCGGGCCCGGCGACATCAACCTGCAGGACGAGGTGGGCGTGGCCGGGGAGCAGGGGGGGGGGGCGAGGGGGGGTGTGCGTGTCTTTTGTGTTTATGGTGCCCTGCACTGTGCCAGCACTGGGCCCGGGCACCCAGATGGGTATGGCAGGATTGCCCACCCCGGGGTGCATCCCCCGGCTGAAGGGGAACCAATAGATGCAGTGAGGGCCGGGGGAACCCTGAGCAGAGGACGGCGGGCAACAGGGTTCGAGCTCAAGAGGGAGCTGAGTTCACTAAAAGCAAGAGAGAGCCAGCCAGGGAAGGGCATTCCGGGCAGAGGAAGTGGCCTGGGCGAAGGCAGGGCCTCTGAAGGCTGGTCATCAGTCTACATGCCTCCTGGAAAGGGCCAGGGAGTAAGTATTTGAGGACTTCGTTACGATACAGTCTCCATTGCATACCTCTCTTCCCTTCCTCCTCCTTTTTTTGTTTTGTTCCCAGCCCCCTCCCCCGCCCCAATGATCCTTTAAAAATATAAAATCCATTCTTAAAATACAAAAAAAAAAAGAAAAAAAAGAAAAAGAAAAAGAAATGAAATCCATTCTTACCTTAAGGGCCATGCGAAGACCGGCCGCTGGTGGGGTGACACTCGGGCCGAGGTGGGCAGGCCTGGCGTGGAGGCAGGGAGCACCGTGTGTCTGGAGTGGCCAGCACCATGGGGGCTGCGGGAAGGGAGAGGGTGCGGCCGGTCACCGGAGGGGCCAGGCCTCTGACAGCCACACTCGGAGTTTGCAGCAGGGCAGTGGTTCTCGGGCCGTGTTTTCCAGATCTCACGTTTCTCCAGAGGGGCTGCGGGAGGCCGGGGCCGGGTCAGGACCCCCGCTCCTCGCTGAACTAGAGCAGCCCCGCCTTACTGGGTTTTCACGTAGGGTTATTAACGAAGGGGCGCTGCTGGAAACGCGGTTTTTGGGAAGCCACGGGTCTGGGCAGTGCAGTCTCGTGAGTCACGTACCGTGAAACCTCCTGTGATCCGTGTGCCCCGGGGAAGGGAAGGGGGGACAGACACGTGTGTGGAAAGTCATGGGCCGGAGGAGAGGCTGGGCTCTCGTTAAGGACCAGATTGTGCCACGGGGAAGAGAGGACGCTGAGTGCTGCAGCGGACGGCAGGCGTGAGTTTGCATCTTTGAAGGATGAGTCGGAAGTGGGGTGGGTGGCGTTTTCTAAACTCCCAGGAGGGCACAATGGCGTTTTCTAAACTCCCAGAGGAGGGTCTGAGCATGGGGGCAGAGAACAGACCTCACCCCTGGGCGTGGGGAGAGCGAGACGGGAGGCTCTTGATGGCTTCACGGAAGCCGTTGACCTTGATCTAATGGGTGATAGGAAGCCTTTGATGGGGAGGCATCCATGAGGGGGCGCTGGGGAAAGAGGACGCTTTAGTTTGTTCCTAAGGCACCGGCCTGAGGAAGGCCCGGAGCAGGGCCTGTAGGAGAGAAATGACTGATCTATGGGAAGTGGACTCAGTGGTCCTCGGAGAATAAGGAGGGTGGATGGGAGAAGCTCCGAGGGCTGGCTGCAGAAGAGGGAGGGAGGAGGGGCAAGAAGAGCCAGGAGTCTGAGCTGGGCCTGGGAGTATCTACCCCTGGCAGGAACTGGGAAGTAGGACAGGAGAGGGAGGCTGTGGCAGGGAGCGGCCCCACTGGATTTGGGGTGATGATGAGTCACCCACCTGGGGGTGATGGCATAATCAGATCCTAGACCAAGAGTGGACCGGTGAGGGGGCAGGGGTCATGCTGGGGCTTGCAGGTGAGATGATGGAGGGAACTGCCCCGTGGGAAGAGGGTGGGTCTCAGGAGCGCCAGGCCCAGGCCCTGACGGGGGCAGATGGGAGGGGAGTGCAGGTGAGGCAGGGGACGAGGGGTGGGTAGCTGCTCAGAAGAAGGGTCAAGAAACACAGGGCCAGGCCTTGGGTTTGGCAGCTGGGAAATGAGAAGAGCCCATGCAGCAGGGCCAGGAGGCGGCGGAGGGAAGTGGGTGGTGCTGACTGGGGAGGGGCGAGTGTACACTGCAGCCCATAAGCCGGCTGTAGCCGTGGAGAGGAGGGCCCAGCGGGGGTGGCCAGCTATTGGGTGTGTGGTTTGGCCTTAGATGTCAGCAGGGTCGCTGGTCCGTGGGGCGGTGCAGGGCTGGAAGGCAAGCTTTGTGTGTGGGTGACACTAACTCCTGTTGGCACTGTGGGGAGGGGAGGGGAGGACACGTGGGATGGTCGGGCATGAAGCTCTGGATCCCTTGTAACGAGTGTGCATTTTGTGGAGCCGTATGTCTCTGAATGTGCCTGCTGTTGAGGTGTGTACGTCTGTGTCTATCTGTGTTGTTTTCTGGGCGTGAGTTTCTCTGAGCAGTTCTCATGGAGGAGGTTATCCTAGACTTTGTGCGGGGTGATGGTGCCCCCTGGTGGGAGAAGGAACAACGACCCAGCTGTTCATTCTTGTATTCAGCAGCCATTGGTTTAGATCAGGGTTTCTTCAACCGGGACACCTTGGACCGTATAATTCTTTGTTGCGGGAGGCTGGCCTGCACATTGGCCTCCAGCATCCCTGGCCTCCAGCCACTAGGTGCCAATGGCACCCTCACCCCCCGACCCTCCACCCCCTAGTGTGAAAAACAAAATGGGTCCAGACGTTGCCCGAGTCACCCTGTTTGAGAGCTACTGACATAGACCTTTTCAGTGCCAGGCTGACAGCTGCTGGGCGATGGGAACACAGGGGGGAATAAGACAGACACGACCCCTGCCCCTCGTGGAGCTGACGGGCAGACAGGCAGACGGGCAGGACAAGGAAACAAACGCCCCCAGTAATGGCAAGGGGAAGAAGCGGGGTCGGGGCTGTGGCAGACGGCAGGGCAGTGGTGACGGTGGCCGCGTTAGCGGTAACAGTCAGACAGGCTCTCGAAGAGGTGACACTGAGACAGCATCGGGCTCGGCATTGGAGGGTTGGGGGAGGAGAGCTTTGGGAGGGGACGGGCACGTGCAAAGGGCCGGAGACGAAGGCGCCGAGCCTGAGCGTGTGCGAGGCCAGGGCAGGGACAAGGAGAGGCGCCCAGGACGGCTCTCCTCTGCTGGATGGGGAAACGGGAGTTGGCACTAAGTAGGCACATGGCAGGCCTGTGGGCAGGCTGGCATGGGGAAGGGTTTCCTTCTCTGCCCCTCACCGGGCCTGAACCAGAGAAGGCTCTGGTACTTCCTGTGGACGGGCCATGTTGGAGCTCACTGGCCGGCTGGGGCAGAGGGCCTGGAGCTGGGTGGTCAGAGGGCTGCTGGGCACTGTTCGCTGCCCCAGTGAATGGCCTTGGCCCAGAGGTCCCTGGTCTGGGCAGAGGTTGGCGTAAGTGGGTTCCAGGGAGGGCTGGGCTGGGCCTGGGCTCTAGGGCTGGACTAGCATGGAGGCCGGGCACCTGGGGCATGGATGGTGGGCACCGGGGCTGGGCCAACCTGAAGCCTGATTTCTCTGCCCCTCTCCAGCGCTGGCAAGACCTCAATGTGATCAGCAGCCTGCTCAAGTCCTTCTTCCGGAAGCTGCCTGAGCCTCTTTTCACTGATGGTGAGTAGGGGGTGAGAGTGGAAAAATGGAAGGAGGAGGGACACTCTGACCACTTTTTTTTTTTTAAATATATTTTATTGATTTTGTACAGAGAGGAAGGGAGAGAGATAGCAAGTTAGAAACATCAATGAGAGAGAGTCATTGATCAGCTGCCTCTTGCACACCCCCTACTGGGGATGTGCCCACAACCAAGGTACATGCCCTTGACCGGAATCGAACCCGGGACCTTTCAGTCCCCAAGCTGACGCTCTATCCACTGAGCCAAACCGGTTTCGGCAACTCTGACCACTTTTTAAATTGGATTTGTTGGTGTTATTTTGTGGGGTGTGTGTGTGTGTGTGTGTGTGTGTGTTTTAATACAAAAGAAACATGTGGGTGTGAAAAGCAGGTATGATAGTACAGATACAAACAAACGCAAAGATCCTGTCCTTCTCCTGCTCTCTCCGAGGTTATGCTAACATTCTCTGAGCATCTCCTCTGTGCCACGCACTGCTCCCACAGCAACTCCCCAGGCAGGCTCTCTAGCTCCACTTCACAGAGGAGGAGACTGAGGCACACAGAGGGTAAATGACCTGCCCACGGCCCACAGGCGGTAAGGGCTGGAGCCAGGATTAGGCCCCAGGCATCTGGCTTCAGGGCCCAGCTCTGAGCATCTGCCGAGCTGCTGCTGAACAATGTTGTGTTTCCATCCAGACACATAACAAAGACACACAGGTATCCCGTGGCTGATAAATGTTTAACCTCTGGCTCTCGGGGGGCCAGGGGAGGGGCTTAGTCTGTAGAGTTTTTCCAATTTGCACAAACTTCCACCAGGCTGATTTCCAGCCACCATAGACGGGATAGATCCGCTGTGAGCCAGGAGGTGTAGGCTCTCAGAGCCGTGGGGGCGGGCCCCAGCACACCGCTGGTTGGGTTACTCCTGACAAAAGGAGGCTTGTAATTGTGAGATTCATTCATGTCAGCACAAAGAGCTCTTCCTCCTTCTTCTTTTAAATCAACCGCATAGTATTTCACAGTCTGGATAGACTATCATTTGTCTAGTCACTCCCCTTCCGATGGATATTTCTGTTGCCTTTAAATGTTTGCACAGAGCACGTTGCAGTGACTTTCCCGGCACATGTCCCTGCGCACTCGCATCCTGTCCTCGGGGCAGACTTCTAGGTCCACGTCCCTGGTAAACATTTTTTTAAAAAGATATATTTAATTTTTTAATTAGAGTTGACACACCCTATTATGTTACCTTCAGGTGTACATCCTAGTGATTAGACATTTATAAACCTTATGAAGTGATCCCCCCGATAAGTCTAGCACCCATCGGACACCCTACATAGTCATTACGGTATTATTGACTGTATTCCCTGTGCTGTAATTTGCACCCTGTGACTGTGTTTATAACTGGCAATTTGCACATCCTAATCCCTTCGCTGGTAAACATTTTTGAAAGCTCACGTCAGGTGGCACTCTGAGAAGGGGGCCTCGTGCACACCCCATGAAAGCGTAAGAGAACATTAGGCTCCCCCCCCCCTCCGCCTCAGCATTGGAGATTATTAATATTTTAAACCTTTGCTAGTCGGGGAGGGGAAATGGCATCTCATTGTTGTTTTCATTTTGTTTTCTTTTTTTAATATATTTTTATTGATTTTTTTAACAGAGAGAAAGGGAGAGAGATAGAGAGCTAGAAACATCGATGAGAGAGAGATATCGACCAGCTGTCTCCTGCACATCCCCTACCAGGGATGACCCCGCAACCAAGGTACATGCCCTTGACTGGAATCGAACCTGGGACCTTTCAGTCCGCAGACCAACGCTCTACCACTGAGCCAAACCGGCTTCGGCTGTTGTTTTCATTTTTGTTTCCCTCATTACTGAGATTAACTGTCTTTTCATTAGTTTATTGGTCTTTTCTATATCCTTTGTACTTGCCTGTTCAGACTGTGTGCCCATTTTTCTATTGGATTGTCTGTCTTTTTTTCATATTGATTTATAAGAGACACGCTCTTGTACGTTATAGACACGAGTCCTTTGTTAGTTTTTGCAAATGTTGGGGCTGCCATTTGCCTTTGAGCCAGCAGTAGGCTCTACTGGGTAGAGAAATCGGAAACAGTTGTTTTAAGTGCAGTCAAAGCTGTTAATCTTTCACGGATTCTGCATCTCATGCTTAAGAAGGCCTTATGATTATGTGACTATTTTTTTATTTTTTCCAATATTTTACTATCTTTATACTTGGCTTTGTAATGCAGTAAGATGTGTATTATGTGAGCTAGATACAGACCCCCACCACCACCACCATTAACATAGCTAATGGTCCCAGGGACATTTACTGACGCCTCCAATACAGATGTAAAGGGCCTCCCTGGCCGAAACCGGTTTGGCTCAATGGACAGAGCATCGGCTTGGGGACTGAAAGGTCCCGGGTTCGATTCCGGTCAAGGGCATGTACCTTGGTTGCGGGAATATCCCCAGTGGGGGGTGTGCAAGAGGCAGCTGATCGATGACTCTCTCATCGATGTTTCTAACTCTCTATTTCTCTGTTCCTCTCTGAAAAAAAATCAATAAAATATATTTAAAAATAAAAATAAAATAAAGGGCCACCCTGTCACATAGGAAAGACCCACGTGGCCCGTTCTCCTCCTTCCTCGGCCGACCCTGTCGGCCTCCCCGCCCAGCCCCACTGCTCTCTCTGTATTTGCTTCAGTATCCGGTGGGGCAACCCCTTCCTCATCATTCTGCCTCCTTTACTCATCCAGATGACGTTTAGAGTAAAGTTACCACTTTCCACTTTTTAAAAGTTCCCCATGGCTTGTGAAGGGAGCTGGGGGAGTCCTGACGCCGGTGGGTGTGTGTGTGTGTGTGGAAGGGGTGGAGGGGGGGTGTAGAGGCTGAAAGGCCCCTTCCTCTGTCTAAGCATTCTCTGAGCATTGGCCTTGTGGTTCCTTTCCTGAGGCGGGTGCCGGGACCCCTTCTCCAGTATTGCATGCAGCCCGGAAGGCGCACCTCGGCGACCCCCGGTCAGGTGCGCGCTGGAGTACAGTGCGGGGGGTTTTGGGCCGTGAACAGAGGCCAGGAGCCCTCCGGAGCTGGAACAGAGCAGGCCTCCCTGCCCTTCAGCCCCAAGCTTCCCCCTTTCTCTAACGGGTCCCTGGTCTGTTCTAGACAAATACAACGACTTCATCGAGGCCAATCGCATCGAAGACTCGAGGGAGCGTTTGAAAACGCTGCGGAGACTGGTAAGGAGAGAGACGCCGCTGGGCAAAGGGCAGACTGGATTGGGAGGGCAGCACGGTCCCGGCGGCCCCGGGCCCGGGCTCCAATTCCCTCTGTGACCTTGGGAAGCCATTCCCCACCTCTGCCAGGGGGGCAGTGAGAGGGTGGCTTCCGAGCCCCTGAGGAATGGCGCTGGGAGCCCCTTTGGGGCGTGATGGACCAGGGAGGCCATGACAGGCTGGTCCCATGCCTCTTCTCTCTCCTGCCCAGATCAGGGACCTCCCAGGACACTACTATGAAACCCTGAAATTCCTCGTGGGCCATCTGAAGACCATTGCTGACCACTCGGAGAAAAACAAGGTGGATGGGGCTCCATGTGGCGTGTGGGGGAGGGAAGCGTCCCTGGGTCTCCTCAGCGTATTCTGAGCTCCTCTGGGTCAGATACTCTCACGCCACTCCTCCCGGCAGTGCTTCTCCCTCGGAACTGGCTCCTGTGGCTGATGAAAATCCGTCCTCCTGTGGCCCCTCGCTCTGCCCTCTGCGGGGCCAGCGCTGAGAACAAAAACTAGTTTCCCTCTGCCTCTCTCTGGCCCAGCCGGCGTGGCTCCGTGGTTGAGCATCGACTGTTGATTACCCGTCAGGGCATATGCCCGGGTTGCAGGCTCGATTCCCTGTGTGGGGAAAGCATGAGGCAGCTGATCAATGATTCTCTCTCATTATTGATATTTCTCTCTCTCTCCCTTCGTCTCTGAAATCAATAAAAATATATTTTTAAAAGAAAGAAAAGAAAGAAAACCCATCCTCTGAGTTAGCTGGAACTTGCATGGCTTTTTCCAAACCACGCCTCGAATATCGTCTGCTTCTGCAGAGGGGCAAGTGCGGGAGCTATAGGATTCCTCTCGGTCCTGAGACAGCCTGGGGACCCTCAGGGGGCCCCTCCAGGACCCCCATCGGCCAGCACAGTGTGGGCGTGCAGGTTGGGTGCTGCCCATGGCTGCTAGACCTGGGAATGAGGGGTGACACCTGGCGTGTGCTCCCTGTACCCGCACCTCCAGGCCCACACAAGGGGGCGCTCAGCCCCTAAGTCAGGGTCAACTCGGGATGGAGTCAGGAGGGGCCTGAGGGGCCCAGAGGGAAGGAGACCTGGAGACCAGGGCTATTGACACTGACCTGCTCCCTCCACCGCCCAGATGGAGCCCCGGAACCTGGCCCTGGTCTTCGGGCCGACGCTGGTGAGGACATCGGAGGACAACATGGCCGACATGGTGACCCACATGCCTGACCGATACAAGATCGTGGAGACGCTGATCCAGCATGTAAGCTGCCCCGGCCCTGGACACACACACACACACACACACACCCCGCGTCTGTTCCTGGGTGGGTGCACACCGGGAAGGCTGAGGCAGCTTAAGGAAATGCTGCTGGGAGGGGGAATGCCATTCGAGGCCAACAGGAATAGATCCGAGAATCCCCGTCGTCCAGGATTCCCCCGGAAGCAACAGGACGCCCCTGAGTTTCCAAGATGCGTGTGAGGGTCAGAGGGCGGAGGAGGGTCAGGGCAGGTGCTACTGGGTTGGAGAGCAGAGGGGTGAGCACAGGGGCACCTTCAGAGAGGCGCCCTTACATAAACCTGCAGAGGGTGCAGGCGCAGGGTGCAGGGCGCAACGTGCAGGGCGGGGGCAGAGCTCTGCCCTGTGGGAGGAAATGGTGCTGCTGAGGCTGGGGCGGAGCTGGATGGGGCAGGGACGGGCATGGTCTGAGGCAGGGCCCTACACCGAGCTCTGGTTATCTTGGCTGGTCACTCCCTTCCCTTGGCTGCGTGGAGCCCCAGAGGCCTGGTTCTGAGGGTTCTGTGATTGTGAAGGCTGAGAACCGAGAGTGGCCAGCAGAGGGCGCAGGAGGCCTTGGTCTTCCAGAGCCAAACCCCGGGCACCAGTGCCCCCTCCTGGGCACGCGAGGATTTTTCATGAACCCTCTTGGATGTCCATTTCCAAATGTTGGTATGGCCTGTGGTCCTGCCAGCTAATCAGAGGGAGGGGAGGCTTAGCCTCCCCACCACTTAGGGACTTTAGGGCAGGGAAACCGGATCATATTACCCTGGAGTTCTAGCCTCGGCCCTGAGCTGGCTCCCCTGCCCGGGACTCCGTCACCTGTGGAATCTGTGGACAGCAGGGCTGGAAGTGGCCTTAAGGCATCAGACCCGTCCTCACATTGCTCAGAGGGGGCGGGAACTGGGGTGACGAGGAACAGTGAGTGACTTGCCCAGGGTTGCACAGCAAAGTGAAGTCAGCAGAGATGAGCAAACCGAGGTTTTGCAAATCACCAACCAGCTCATACGTGTTTGCCAACTCGTATGGAGCTCAAAGGAAGACCTCGTCCAGGTGTCACTCAGCACACATGGTGGTACCTACCATGCATGCACTGGCATTTCTCAGCCTGGCACTAGTGACCTTGAGGGGCCAGGCCACTCATTGAGCACCCCACACTGGGGATGGAGCCCGCAACTGGGCATGTGCCCTGACTGGGAATCACACCGTGACCTCCTGGTTCATAGGTCGACCTCAACCCCTGGGCCACGCCGGCCGGGCTGTGTGTTTTAACTTGCAATCAGTGAGCTTAGCTCATATACTTCATTGTAACTTTTGTACTTTTAGGACTTATTTCTGTTACACAATCTTTTTCTGTTAACCACATTTTCACTTTATTTCCTTTTTTTGGTCTGTCCTACCTTGCTTTGACTGGGTTGATTTTCCTTTTCCTGATATTAAAATAATACAATTCATACAATTATAAAGTCCAGCCAAAACCGGTTTGGCTCAGTGGATAGAGCGTTGGCCTGCGGATTGGAAGGTCCCAGGTTCGATTCCCGTCAAGGGCATCCCCAGTAGGGGTTGTGCAGGAGGCAGCTGATCGATGTTTCTATCCCTCTCCCTTCCTCTCTGTAAAAAAAAATCAATAAAATATATTTTTTAATTATAAAATCCATCCTTATGTTTAGTTATCACTGTCAATTTCTAAACCTTCCCAGTCTTCCATGCCTTCCTTCCACCACACCTAAAAGCCAAGTACTTCCACCTGTCACTGGTTTCTACCTCTGAATTTGAATTCCAGATTGTAATGAATAAACTTGATACATTTGATAACAACAGACTTTTCTATGCTACTACCCATCCTTATTTCTCAAAGCTCAGTGCTCGCTCTGGGTTCATTTCTTTACTTGCTCATATACTCAGAGAGTTTAGCTTGGAGTGTCATCCCTTATACCCAAAAGGCTGCAGGTTCACTTCCCACTCAGGGCACATACGTAGGTTGCAGGTTCCATCCCCAGGTGGAGTGAGTACGGGCAGCAGCTGATCTATGTTTCTCTCTAACATCTCCCTCTCTCTCTCCCTTCATTCCTCTCTGAAGTCAATAAAAAACATTTCCTCAGATGGGGATTAAAAAAAATTCTTGCATTTGTAGCCCAACAAATTATTTCAATTTACTTGTTATGCCTGTTGCTACTGAAAGTTTTAGTTACAGCTGACACTTGCTCATTTGTAAGCAGTCTGTTTTTGTTTTTTAAAAAACTTCTAGAGTTTTACCTTTAAGATTCTCAAATTTCACAAAATATATCTAAGAGTGGAATTTATGGCTTCCGTTTCTATAGCGTTGGCATTTATGAGAAGCTCTGCCTGCCTGCCCCTCAGGGACCCTCCTAACACCTCCCAGGGCTCCCCCAATTGTAAGAGTGGAGCCCAGGGCTGGAGTGGGAGTACTGGGCACTCGCAGGCCTGGAGGGCCTCCTCCCTGCAGTGGACCTGGTTGGCCCCACGCCCACTGCTGCCCCGCTTCTGGCTTGCAGTGGGAAGCCACCATCGCAGTGTGCACTGGGCAGCGTTTAGGGAAAGACGGGCAAAGAGAGAAGCTGTCCCCCAGCAGCCGCCAGTCCGCTGCGACCCTCTCTCCCTCGTCTGCACGTCCCTCCCATGCTGTGGCGCCATCTTGTCTTCCCCCAAGGGTTTCTCATGGTCGGGGGATTCGGGTCCCAGAACCTGTCAACCCTGAGCCCTCTGGCCTCGGGGCCCGCCTGCGGTTTGTTGAGAAGAGGGGGCCCTTGCCTCTTGGTGCCTCTCCCGTCCCGTCCTGTCCCATCCCATCCGGCGCCTGAGTGGGTGCTCCGGACTGAGCAGGCCGGGAGCTGTGTCTGCCTGTCTCCCTCCAGCCCCTTCCCACGCTGATTGCATCACTTCCTTTTGTCTCCTCTGCAGTCGGACTGGTTCTTCAGTGATGACGAAGACAAGGGCGAGAGAGTAAGTGGTATAGGGGGCAGGAGGCGGGCCCTCTTCCCAGGCTGGGGGTGGGGGAAGCCAGAGTCCAGCAGGAGAAGGTCCCTGCCTGTGGCCTCCCACTCTGGCGGAGGAAACAGACCCTTCTCCTCAGCAGCGCCCACGCTGACGGGAACACATCGCCGCCTCGGAGAGTTCTCGGTCTGGTGGGAGGGGGGGTCACAGGCCTCCTGCAGAAACAGAGCCCAGTAGCAGAGTCAGCCCCCGCCTTTCAGTCTGAGGCAGGGGCTGCAGGCCTCAGGAAGGTCCCGTCTGTGGCGGAGACACAGCTCCTGCCTTCAGCGGAGGGAGCAGCTCAGGACTCTGGGGCTCAGTCAAGATGTCGGGGAAAGTCCAACGGAGACATGTTGGCCTCTCAAGAGTGCCTGCGTGAGAGGGAGACAGCCCGTCCCATGGAGGAGACTGCGCCCTGCCCTTCAGGGTGCCCCGTTCTGCAGGACCAGTCCCGCCGCCTGAGGGCACGGGGCTGACCCCCCCTTCTCTCTGCAGACCCCGGTGGACGAGAAGGAGCCCCAGTCAGTGCCCAACATCGAGTATCTCCTGCCCAACATTGGCCGGACAGTGCCCCCCGGTGACCCAGGCCCGGGTGAGTGCAGGGTCCTGGGAGGGGGTGGGGGAGGGTGGGCTCTGCATTCCCGAGGGTCCCCAATGCCCCCATCCCGGATGCCCGGCCAGAGGCCCGGCTTCCCTGCTCCTGCCCCGCGGGACCCTCCCCTGCCCCCACCACGGGGAAGGGGCCCTCTGGAGGCCCAGCTTGCCTGTGTGCCCGCCTCCTCATCTGCTCAGCGCCACACATACCCCCCCCCCCCAAGTCCCCGCCTGCCAAGGGCTGGGTAGGAGTTTGTTCACCCTCCTTCACTGGTCTCTTTCCTGAGCTTTTTATTTCTCATGGGCTGTGTCCTTCTGGGCATGTTTCTCTTTTTAATTTTTCTTCCTTTTCTCCTCGCACCCCTCCATCCCTCCTCCCTTCTCTCCCTCTGCTCTCTTCCCACCCCCAATCCTGTTCCTTCTCCTTCCTCCCCCCTCCTCCAGCGGACCTGTTGGAGATTTAAAGGGTACAGTGTGGTCGCGGCTCGGTTACTAACAGCGGCGGGTGACTATAAGAAGGCGGGGTAGGCCGGGGGGCAGGCCGAGGGGCAGTGGGGCTGTGAGGGCCTCACCCTGACATGCCAGCCACCCACGAGGGTTAACCGCCCCATCGCAGTCCCCTCCCACCCGGAAGGCCCTTCTCCAGGGAAGGGAGGCGCTGGCTGTGGCCAGATCCCCCCCTGGCCAGGGAGTCTGGCTGCCCGCCCGATGATCCCCATCCCCAGGCCTCTCTCTGTGCCCAGCCGGCCACGTCTGGCTCTCCGGGCAGGGGCAGCTTCTCTCCGGCACCAGGGACACCACCTTCCAGAAGCCTCTGTGGCCGTAGCTCCCGCCTCCACCTCCTTCAAGCACTGACCCTCTCTGCTTCTGAACCCAGAGCCCCGGCCACTCAGGCCTTCTCATGGCCAAGCAGCCTCAGGCCACGGACTGCCCAGCCGCTCTGGCTCCCGCCACGGACTCCTCCCACCTGGGAGTGAGCTGACCCTGGCGCTTAGACGGGTCCTGTCTGACGGGAGGGGCATCACAGCCCCTCAGCTGCAGGAGTCGGGCGGGAGGGCCCAGGCGACATGGGGGGGGGGTTAGGGAGCCCTCGTCTCTTCTAGTCACCCGCCGCCACTCCCCGCCCTGTGGTGTGTCGCTGTGTGGTCAGCACATCTGCTCTTCTCACCGTGTGCGGGGGGCTGGGGGAGACCCTAACCTGCTTGCCGGAGAGTGTGGATTAACCGCACTGTCCACTGCCCACTGCGCCTCGGACCGGGGCGGCCGTGGGTCAGCCCGCTCCCTCCCCCGTGCTGGAGAAGACGCTGCCGGGCTTGTTTCTGGTTCCTTCTCCTCCCTGTCCAAGTCCCATGGAGGTAATAGTGACTCTGTTCCTCACGCTGGTCACAGACGAGGCCTCACGCCTGGAGGTGGAACCGGCACGGCTCTGGCCCCCAGGCCACTCCACCCCCGGGTCCCACCCGCTTCGTGTCGGCCCCTGTATTCGGTCATTCATTCTCATGGTCCTCTTGTGTCCTGCAAGTGGGGGTGAGGGGGACTGTCAGGCACCCTCCTCTCTGCACCGTGTGGTCTCCATGCTCCAGAGCATCTGTGATTTGCTGTGTCTCACTGTCGTGGTTTCGTGGACTGCATCTGATCCCGGGCATTTTCTCTCGTGCTTCATAGTAACCGGGAGAGGTGGGGAGCGGAACAGGTCCCCCAAAAGCCCCTTTGCCCTTAACCCTGGGCAAACGAGGTGCCAGTGGCTGGCAGCCTGATGGCCCTTCCTGCCTCACCAGGAAGTGGTGACTGACATCCTTCCCTGCTCATCCCCCTCCCATCGGAAACGGCCCCAGAGGCCTGGACGCTCCTGGGGCCCAGGGAGGCTCAGGCCTCTGAGCTCCCTGGTTTCTGAAGCCTTTGAAGAGGGAATCGCGTTCACAAGTCTCAGCTGCTCTTGCCCCGATCCAACGTTCCTTTTCCTTTCTCTTTGCACCGCAGATCCCACCACCTGTGCTTCAGCCAAGTCCAAGGTAAGTGCCAAGGCGGTTCTGCAGGCTTTATCCCAGGACAGGGCAGCCCCCGTGACCTTTCGGTCAAGGGAACTGGGGGGGATTGCAAGTAGACCCCGAGGAAAGCTGATGGTCAGTGGGAAGGAAGATAGGAAGCACTGATGTCCGAGATACACCGGGACCGTTACCGGCGATCCTTCCTGGTGTAGTGAAGGATCTGGCTGGGAGGCAGTGTTGTCCAGTGGTTAGAAGCCCTGGGTTTGAATTCCACTTGGTAGCTTTGGGGCCTTGGGCAGGTTACTTAACCTCTTTCCGATCCTCAGCTGTAAATGATGGCTGCTGTTTATCCCCTTCAATGGTGTTAACAGTTAACACGTGTCCCACATAACAATGTTTAAGGTCTTCGGAGAGCCCAAAGCAAGCAGAAGGAAGGAAATAATAAAGACAAGAGCAGAAATCAATGAGATTGAAAACAATTGAGAAAAATCAATAAAACTAAAGCTGGTTCTTTGAACCAGACCTCACAGCCAGCTACTCGCCCGCTCCAGCCTGCCCTGGGAGACAGAACCTGGCGGGCGAGGCTGCTGCCCGGGGCAGGCCCTGCCCTGCGTGAGATCAGAGCTGGCCAGTGAGATGAGAGCTCGATGGCCAGGGGCATGTTAGTCAGCTCGGGCTGCTGCACACACCGCCGCAGACTCATTTCCTCACGGTGCTGGGGGCTAGGTCCGAATGGAACCCAGGCGTCAGCACGGCAGGTTTTGGCCGAGCGTTCTTCCTGGCTGGCAGGTGGCTGCCTTCTCCGTGCCCTCAGGTGGCACAGACCGAGCGAGAGAGCTCTGTGGTGTCTCCTCTTCCGGGAGCACTAATGTCACCTGAGGGCCCTCCCTCAGGGCTCTTCCGAAGCTCGTCAGTGGAATCAGTGAAATAGTGGCTGGTTGAACTGGGCTCATTTCTGTCGGGTCTTTAAGTGCTGGCTGGGTCCTACTGAGCCCACGGTGCCCGACAGAGCAGGCACTCTGTGTGTCAGGTGAACGCACTGGAAGGAAGGCTGCTCCCGTCTTCAGAGGTCCCTGTGCCTTCCCCAGGAAGCCTCTGCCTGCCACCTCTGGTGACGGAGAGCTCAGTCCATCCCAGACTTCTGTGGAGAGAAGGTCATGGCAGTCACCTGAATCTAGCTCCTTTTCCCCTCCACCCATTGCACCCGCTAGCCTGGTTTCCCACAGCTTTTCCTTCAGGTCAATCTACTGGCCTCTGCATCCACCGGAAGTGACCATTCTGCCCTCGTTACTTCTGTAATTAGTTGGATGAGAGGGTAACTTGGTCGGATGGTCCTCCTGGCCTCTCAGGTTTCTGAGAAAATGGCCAAGACAGGAAGGGGCACCAGCCAGCAGGTGTCTCAGATTAATCACCGCAGTGCTGCCATGTCCCAGAACCCCAGGGGTGCCTTCTGGAACCGTGCAGTGTGGGCAGCCATGGCCCAGGACCACGTGCCTGTGAATCCCAAATCCCTGACAAGCTCGGGCTTCCTTAGAACTGACCGATGTGAGAGAGAATGCACAGGATGCAGCGGCCACCTCGCCATCTCTGTGTCTGCACTCATTGCTACAGGAAGGCGGGAACGGGGTGGCCTGAGGAGGTGTCCAGGGGCACATCACTGCAGCCCAGCAGGGGGTCACTCCCAGCGTCTGCTTCCTGTGTTGGGGGAGCTCCACTCGCCCATTTGCTCATTCCCTTAGCACCTGTTATTTGTTGAGCACCTGCTGTGTGCCAGGCGTCATGGGATGCAAGCACAAGCCATTGGCCTAGCTTGCTCTCAGAGAACTCAGAATTTTATGCAGATGGTGTGGAAACAAAGCTATTCTGATGTGAAAGGAGCGGGTACAGATGTATCCTCAGAGGGCTGTGGCGGGGATGGGGAGCGGCCGGCCCTCAGGCCACATAAGCCCCCCACAATCATTTGGTCTGGCCTTAGCCAAACGTCTGGCCAAGGACAGCAGGCTAGTGTTTAAGTTGGTAATTTTATGACGTTACAGATATCCAAACGGTCCTTGGCAGAGAAAGGTGTGTGTGTGTGTGTGTGTGTGTGTGTCCCGCCGCCCGGCTGTGGGAACAGAGAAGGGTTCACCAGCTCACAGGAAGGGCTGGGAGTGGCTGCACGGAGGGACCCTGACTGAGGGGGCCCAGCAGGAGCAGTAAGAGCTCATCCAGCAAACAGGGCACAGCTCCTGTGTGGCAGCAGCGCTGGCCTTTGGAGTGACCCCGGGTTAAGGAGTGTTGGGGCTGGGCGCTGGGGACAAGGCCGGATGCATGCCAGTGAGGTGCGGTGGGAAAGGGAAGCGACTGGAGCAGGTTGCCCCGGAGAGGCCTGTCTCGCGGAGGGGGCGGAAAGGCAGGTTTCCCAGGGGGCGTGCCAGAGGGAGGGGAGGGGTGGGGGCTGTGGGCAGAGAACCGTCCCTGCCAGGATCTGGGAATTATAACCCAGGACAGTCTATGTGCAGTGGGTTCAGACTGTCCAGTATTGCTCACTGTTGAGACTATTGTCACCAGAGCTGTGTCTAAAAGGGTTTATCTAGCGCTGCATGTGGAGCATGGAATGGAAGTTGGGGGAGGGGGGCGCTAGGCCAGCACCCAGCCCACAGGGAAGAGTTGAGGGTCTGGATTAAGGCCGGAAGGGGTGCCGGGAAGGCTTCGGGGGAGGGGGAGGGCGGATAGCGGCGCTCCAGCCCGGACAGCGGCCCGGGGCGGTGCAGGGGGCCTGTGGGGTTGGCATCCTGGTGGCACGCGGAGGGCGCTGAGGCCTCCTGCCTGGGGCTGGGGGGGGGCACCTCCTGAACACTGACCCTTCTCCCCCCAGGGCGCCTGGGCCCCCAAGAAGGAGCCTTACGCCCGGGAGATGCTGGCGATCTCCTTCATCTCGGCCGTCAACCGCAAGCGGAAGAAGCGGCGGGAGGCGCGGGGGCTGGGCAGCAGCACGGACGACGACTCGGAGCAGGAGGCGCTCCAGCCGGGGGCGCCGCCGCCCGCGCCCCGCGCCCCGGACCCGCCGGAGGGGCCGCCGCCGGGCGCCGCCGCCCGGGAGGGCCCCGCGGCCGCGCGGGAGGAGCGGCCGGCCGCGGACACGCGCTCCATCGTGTCGGGCTACTCCACGCTGTCCACCATGGACCGCAGCGTGTGCTCGGGCGCGGGCGGGCGGCGGCCGGGCGCCGGGGACGAGGCGGACGACGAGCGCAGCGAGCTGAGCCACGTGGAGACGGACACGGAGGGCGGCGCGGGCCCCGGGGGCCGCCTGGCGCGCCGGCCCTCCTTCACCTCGCACCACCTCATGCCCTGCGACACCCTGGCGCGCCGCCGCCTGGCCCGGGGCCGCGCCGACGGCGGCGGCGGCGGCGGCGGGGAGGGCGCGGGCGCCGGGCGGGGCGCGCCCCGCGCCGCGGAGCCGCCGGGCTCGGCCTCGTCCAGCAGCCAGGAGTCGCTGCGCCCCCCGGCGGCCGCCGCGGGCACGGCCCTGGGCGCGCGGCCCTCGCGCCTGGAGGCCCTGCGCCTGCGCCTGCGCGGCACCGCCGACGACATGGCCGTGCGGCTGCGGCGGCCGCTGTCGCCCGAGACGCGCCGGCGCCGGAGCAGCTGGCGGCGCCACACGGTGGTGGTGCAGAGCCCGCTCACCGACCTCAACTTCAACGAGTGGAAGGAGCTGGGCGGAGGGCGCCCCCCGGAGGCCGCGGGCCCGCGGGCGCACAGCGACAACAAGGACTCGGGCCTCAGCAGCCTGGAGTCCACCAAGGCGCGCGCCCCCGCCTCGGCCGCCGCCTCGCTGCCGCCCGGGGAGCCGGGGGCCCTGCAGGGCCAGGCCCCGCGCCGCCCGGCCGCCGCCCGCCTCCACCAGTGTCTGTGACCGCCCCCGCCCCCGCCGCTCCCCACCACTCAGCGCCCCGGGAAGCAGGCGGGTCCCCCGGCGTGCACCCCCCTTCTGCTCCCCTGGGCGCGGAGGCCGCGGCTCCGCCTCCGGTCTGAGCCGGGAATGGGGAGGGACGGGCAGAGCGTGGGTGGGGAGGAGGAGGGAGGGGCTGCTGGGGTCTGTGTCCCGGTAAATGGCAGGGTGCGCCCCTATGGGCCTCTCTGTGTCTGCACTTACAGACCCCGGTTGGCCATGGGGTGTAGATAGGGACCCCCAAGGCTCAGACCACAGGAAAGACACTGGGTGATGCCGGTTCTCCCCTCCTCCCTCTGCCCCACCCCCGCCCGTTAGCTCCTCCCTCCTAGCTGAGGGGGTGGGGCGGGGGTTGTGTATGTGCCCGGGGAGAGGGGGTATAAGGTGTTGGTGTCCATGGGAGGGGTGTTGTGTGTGCAAGTGTGTGTAGTCACTGTCCACAGGTGTTTCGACTCCTGCCAGCCCCGCTTCCTCCGTCTCCCCTGCCCTACCAGGGCGCCTGCCCTCGGCACACACGGGGGTCCGTCCCCCGATGCTTTTCAGAGCCAGAGAAGGGGGTTGGGGCCACTCCACAGAGGCAGGACTCACTCTCACCAGGTTTACTCCCCCACCTACCTTTTGGCAAACTAAATCTCACACACACACACACACACCCAACAGCGCTTTGACCATGGGGAGCTGCCTATTCCCTTAATAGGGGCCAGGGTCCCTCCCCTATAGATCTCCCTTCCCTCTCTTTGTTCTTCCAGCTGTGCCTGCTTCTTCCACAACTCAGGCACACAAACCCCACCTTCTGCTTTTTGGGAGTTAGTAAAACATCCCCATCTCCTCTCTCTCTGTCTGTCTCTCTCTCACACACACACACACACACACACACTAATTTATGGGGTCTGAGCTGGGCTGGTCCTTCAGGATGGGCGAGACCCAGCCCACTGTCCACCTCCCTCCCCCGGCCTCCCACACACGCCCTCACTCATTCCAGGGAAGCCGCGTGGGGCTGTGGCCCCTCCTGCCACACCTCAGTCTTTTTGGTTTATGCAAAGATTTGCTGTAGATTTCTCTCTCCTCCCCCCACCCCCCGCCTTTTATTGTAAATATTGTCTCTAAATGTGTAACATATTATAAAGAGTTTATAAGGATTTTTAAAGATGTTCTGCTCATTTAAAGAAGTGTTGTAACCGTGTTGGATAAGCCTCCGGCCCCACATCCGCATGTCTCCTCTCTGTGTCTCGGACACACCTGTCTAGGCAACAACTAAGAGTTCCTGCTTCCGAAAAGTTCTGTCTTAAAGTATAGTCTATATCTTGGAAATAAATGGCCTTCCTTGAGGCACAAGTCAGATGTCTCACTTGTTCTGGAGGGAGGAGGGGGCCAGCGGAGGTGGGGGGAGTGAGGTAGGGGGCGGGCCAGGTGGTGGCAGATCTCTTCCTCCTGGGAATTTTGTGGGCGTCTTGTCCTGGGAAACGAGCGTGAGTGGTGGCAGGAGCACAGAAGACAAGCTGGGAGGCAGGCGACCCTCACTGCACGGAGGTATGCAGAGGGCGGTGCACAGACTCCTTCCTGCTCAGACCTGCCCGGACCTTCAGAATGGTCCGGAGGTGCTGCTATAACCCCACAAACAGTGGGTTCGGTGCTGCCTGTCACTGAGCCAATTCAGCAGAGACAGGGTTGAATTTTGAGCGTTTATTCCAATACTGCCGTAGTATGGGAGAGCAGCAGGGTATCCACAAAAAATAAGAGGTCAGGAGTGAAGCTTGAAGTTCAAAGGTCAAGGATCAGAGTATTGACAAAGTTCAGGAGCCAGAGATCAAGAGTTAAGGGTCAGGAGTCAAAGGTCAAAGTGCATGAGGTCAAAGACTATGGGTTAAGGGTTAGGGTCATTAGTATTAGTCAATAGTCAAGGGCATGGGTCAGGGTTGAGGGTCACAGTCATAGGTTGAAGTGCCAGGTGTCCAAGTTCAGAGATCAAATGGGGTCAGAGGTCAAGGGTCAAAGTTGGTTTGAAGGTCAAGGGTCAGAGGTCTAGGGTTATAGAAAGGGTTAGGGTTTCTGTTGTCAAGGGTCAAGGATCAAGGGTTATGGCCAAAGGTCATGTGTGAAAGTTTGGTGACCAAGATTGAAAGTCGGGTCAAGTGTCAAAGATCATCAAATTTCAGGGGGTCTGAGGTCTAGGGTTATGGTGAGGGTTAGGATTGTTAGGGGGTCTAATTCAAGGGTCATAATAGTTAGGGTCAGGGGTCAGAGGTTAAACATCAGGGGGTCTGAGGTTGAGGTCAAAGGTCAGCTGTTGAGGGTCAGGGGTCAAAAGTCAACATTCAGGAGTCAAGGGTCTGAGGTTTAGGGTTATTGTGAGGTTAGGGTTTGGGGGTCAAAGGCCAAAGTGTCAAGGACCTAAGATCAGGGTGGTCAAGGGTCAAAGGTCAATGGTTAAGGGTCAAAAGTTAGAGGTCAAAATGCACAGTGTCATAGACTAGGGCTATTGCTAGGGGTTCAGGGTTAAGGTTGTTAAGGTTGTTAGGGTAATCAAGGATCAAGTGTCAAGGTTTATCATCAAAGGTCAAGGTTCAGGGGGGTCAATGTACAGAGGTCAAGGTTTATCATTCAGATATCAAGGGTCAGGGGCAAAGGTCAACAGTTAGGGGATCAAGTGTCAGGGTTCTAAGGTCTAGGGCAAGCATGTCAAACTTGTGGCCAGCGGGCAAGGAGGCATGGTCGAGGGCTGGTCTATCGGGGGTAGGAATCCCAATAATACCCCAGACCTCAGTGAAGCAGGAAAATGCCTAACAGGGCAGTTTGAGGACCTTTAGAACGTGCTGGAACAGTGGTGCAGCCTTCAGAATTCCAAACCTAAAAAGGCCCATCGGGACATCTGGCCCACACAAAGGTGGGGCAGGCTGGACTCTGCTGTAATAACCTGAAGGGTTCAGGCAGCTTGCTGGCTATAGGGTCAGGGTCCAGGGCCCCCACCCAATCAGAACCCAGGATAAATCTCCTCTCAGGGGTCCTTCAGAGGAGAAAGGGGTAAGTGGAGCCAGTAGGCCTTTGAGGAGGAGAAGGCCGAAATGCACCAGGATGGGGGCTGAAACTCCACAAGCAGACAGTGTGTTTCAAATCGTGGGTTTTGACCCATTGAAAGGTCATGAAATCAATGTATTGTGACTGAAATGTTTAGAATTTAACACAAAACACCAGAGTGCACTGTCTGTGTAAGTGCTGTGTCACTAACTGTATGGGTGTTTGTGTGTGTACTGGGTTTGGGGACAGGTAGAGCTGCATTCTAATCCTCAGTGCGCCTTCTTGGCTGTGTGACTGAGCCAGACCTCTGACATCTCTGGCTCTGTCGCCCACAGGGGTCAGCGATGCCAACAGCGACCTCTCTGATGGCGGCGGAGATGTTCCTCTCCAGCCTCCCGAGGTTGGTCTCAGGGCCTGGGGGGCAGCAGCAGCCCCCGGGGTGTTTCTGCCCCGCCTCCCCTGAGCCTTGCCTGTGGGGCAGTTGGCTACCAGGACCCCCCTCCTCTGCCCCACCAGCCCTGCACCTCCAGGGCGAAGCTGAGAAATAATGAGACAGCAGCCTAGAGGAAGGAGATCCAGGAGAGGAAAAAGAAACAAGTTTTATTTAAGCCCCAAACACTCGGCTAGAAAAACCGAAAGAGGAGAGCAGGGAAGTGGGGAGAAGAGAAAGGACATTAAAAAAGAGAGACAGAGAAAACACAGCAACCCTTTTCCATTTAGAAATTGTCAAGTTACACTGACAGAGGTCACAGAATTCCACAGAAGCCATCACTGCTACACCAACACGGGCCCTACGGGGTGGGCCGGGCAGGGTGAGGGGCCAGGGCTCGCCCCGGGGGGCCCACAGGGGACCCCTCTCTGAGCCCGAAGCTCCTAGGGGAACAGCATATCGTGGAAGGGGCGGGAGAGGACGCCCCGTGTGATAGCACAGCACATGGGCGGGGGCCGGGAGGGCCAGGTACAAAGGCCCCCAGACGGTTTAGTCTTCTCTGGTCAAGCACACACGGATGGACAGAGCAGCGAGGCGCATGCAGCTGGGGGCGGGGTGGGGTGGGGAGCATTGACGTGCTGTGGGCTTTGAGAGGCTGAGGGGATGGGGGCTGGGGAGGGCGGCCAGAGCAAGTGGTGCAGGGATGATGGAAGAGTTCATCACACAGGCACGTCCACACGCCTGGGTCTACACGCATTCGCACGCTCCCACACGGGTCACGTGCCCCTCCATGGACACCCCTCTGTCCACACCTATGTGGCCCACATACATACAGTCTCTTGCAGCTACTCATATCACACGTGCTCTCTCTGCAAAGCTCTTCCACATCGCTGTGCAGGTGGGCATGTGCTGAAGCCCAAGCAGGTTACACACACCCACAGGCACACACCTCCCCGCAGACGGGGGGGCAGTAACTCACACCCGTGCACACACGCTTCCCAGGGGTAAGCGGATTTGTGCAATGCACACGGACATGCAGGCTGTGCACCATGCCACGCAAATGCCTCTCAGCCCGTGATGTGCGGGAGCCGCAGTGAAAGGAAGATGGGAATCCCGCTGGGCTCCGCGTGAGCAGGTGGGGCGGGCCCAGGGTCCCCTCCCTCTGCCCTCTGAGGGATGGACACGTCACCCTGGCCCCCACGCCCCAAAAAAGGGACATTCAACTCAGGACAATGACGGTGGGGCACACATTCAGGTCCCAGGGCTGAGGGTGGGAGGTGAGGGCAAGTGAGAAGTGGCGAGCGGGAGAGTCGTGGAGTGGGAGGGAGGAGGGGGCACCACTCCCCCCTCCCCTCCCAGGTCAGGGGTCTCTGTACAGCCAAGTCGGACCACACCGTGTCACTGGACCACAGAAGCCACGCCACGTGCCCACCCGCCAGCCCCCCTCCCCCGCCAAAACGGCGGCCAGGGAGAGAATGCCATGATTTTTCTTTTTTTTTTTTTCTTTTTTAAATATTTATATATATTTATATTATGTATATTATATATATATAATATGTAAATATATTTTTAAAACAATATAAAATGTTAAGACACTTCACTTAAATGTAAAGAGTTGCCTGCAATTAAAAGTAATTGCATCATTTATGAGGTCCTTTTTTTTTTTCTTTTTTTTTCCCCTATTTTCCAGGTTTTGTGTTTTTTTCAGGAGGGATGTTTTTCCCCCTCTTCTTTTGTTCTTTTTCAAAAAGGCTTACTTGCCTTTGTACAAAAATGATCCAAAGCTAGAAAACAAGAATGAATTAAAAAAATCAAAAAAAAAAAAAAACCACAAAAGAGAAATGAAGAAACACAACCCAGTGTTCCCTCCCCCCCCAACCCTCAGCAGCTCCCCTGGGGGAGGACCGTCCCACCGGCCTGGGCCCTGAGGCGCTGCCTTCAGTGGCTCCTACCGTCTGTGCTTCACTCGGGGAGACTCAGCCCAGGCCCCCCCTCCCCCCCGCCCCTGCGCGTCCCCCACTTTGTGCTCCAGACAGAATCCCTGCTCCCTGGGGATGTGCTCCATCCTCCTCCTCCTCCTCCTCCCCTGCCCATCGATCTCCCAGCTGGACCCAGGGCTGAGAACCAAAACTCGTTTCCCTCCAGGCAGGTGTCCGCAGGTGGGGGACCTCAGACCTCAAAGAGGATGGTGGAAGGTCAAATCACCCTGCCCGTGGGGTCAGAGCCATCCTCACTGCTCCCACCAGCCTCCTCTGTATCCCGTTTCCCTCACAGCCAGACCGTCCCACCCTCCAGGCCTCCACAGCTAATCACCGAGGCCCTTCATCCCTGCCCGCCCCGCCCCCTGAAATAAGTTAATGCCATTTAAAGTGCTAACTTAGGAAACTAAAAGTACCAAACACCCCTCCGCTGGGCTGCCGGCTCCCGAGGCAGTGTCCCCAGAGGCAGGCTGTCCGCTCACCCCACCAATGTCCACAGCCAACAGTCCACAGGGCACCTTCCTCCCATCGGTGCAGGCCAGGCGGCCCCTCGTCTCGGGGAGGGGGTCCCAGAAAGCAAAGTCCTCTCCACGGACACAGATTCCACGGCCCCACATACCCCACACCCACCCGGAGGCCCCTCCAACGCCGAGGCCCCTCCGAGCACCAGCATCTTGACTCCGGGCCCCCCAGGGAGCAGAGAAACAGCCGCGTTCAGAGTTCAGTCACGTGAAAGCTGGGACAGTGGGGTGCCTCCAGGGCCAGAGTCTGCCTGGGTCCCTTTCCCGGCCTGGAGGGGCTGGTCCGACGTCCAGCTTCCGGAGGAGGGAGAGCGGCGTCTCGCGGCTCCAAGTCCCGTGGCTCAGAGTTTGTGCGGAGTGCTCTTAGGAAGTTGGGGGGGGGGGGGGAGGGGGAGGACGGGGAAGGTACAGGAACTTCAGGATGGACTTGGACAGAAAAGCGGACAAAGAGAAAAGGGAGGGAAGATGATAGGAAGTGGGCCATCTTAGAACAGGAAGTCAAAGGGAAAGGTGGTGTGTTTTGGATCTTCGTTTTACTGTTTTGCTTTTTATTTAAAAAAAAAATAATTAAAAGTGAATCTTTTTTTTAAAAAAACCAAAAACACCAGCAGGGGGTGGGGAGAGAGAAGTGAGGAGGGCCACACGGGGCAGCCCTCCCCGGGGTCTGAGGATGGAGGGGGGAGGCGGTGGAGATGGAGGGGAGATCGATGTCAGGGGTCGGGGAGGGGGCGAGCCGGGGTGGAGGCGGGGGGGTGGGGTGGGGCCTCTAAAAGGAGATGGAAGAATTCCTTGCCCCAAACGAAGTCAATACGGGGATAGAGGTTCTGGAAGCCGAGGGCTTTTCTGAGACGGGGCTCGAGGTTTCATTCGACCCGCTCATCTCTTTAGATGGTTTACTGGCCTGGAACACAAACAGGGGTCAGGGGTCAGAGAGAGGAAGGGAGAGCCTGCATGCTGGCCCCCAGCCGAAGCTTTAGAGTAGGAAAAACCTCCACCTAGCCGAGAGAAAAGCAACTGCAGAAGGAAGGAACCATCTGAGGAGAGTGGTCCCTCGGAGATGGGGTGGGGGTGGGGGGGCACAGCAGGGCAGAAGGGGACACAGAGCATGGGGGTGGGGACACAGGTCCGAGGTTACTGAGAGGAAAGCGAGAAGGTGGGACAGAGAGACCAGAGAGGCACGGGAGATGGCACCAGGGCCAGCAGACGGGGAGACGAGGTGGGGAAGAGGACAGGGGAGGGAGGGAGGAGAAATGAAGAGTTAGCGGCCACAGGTGCATGCCCTCGGAGCGGTCAGGGAGCGAGCAGGGAGGGAGCAGGTGGGCTCGCAGTCCCGACCCCGCCAGGGGCCCTTCCTGCTCAGCAGGAGGCTGATGCTAAGCTCAGCTGACCAGGCGTCCCGCTTTTGGCGGGACAGTCCCGATTTTTAACAGTTTGTCCCGCGGCGTTTTAAAAAAGTCCCGGATGGTCACCTTAGTCTAAGCAGAAGGGGTGGCACCTGAGGAGTGAGCTGGTCCTCCCCATCCACCTGACCCCCCCCCCCCGACCCGGAAGGAAAAGGCACTGGCTGCAGTGAGCCTCACTCCCAGCTGCTTCCTGCACATCTGCTTTCCCGGCTTGGAGCTGGGCCTGAGGAAGGGCGCTCACTTCTGGGAACATGTCCGATGGTTAGAAACAGCCCCATCCCTTCCCGCCTCCAGCAACTCCCTGCAGCTGTGCGGGGTCCTGAAGGTTTGTCTGCATCGCCTCCACCTCCAGGGGAGGCTGTGGGGCGAATGCAGAGCCCCGGGCCGGCTCCAGAAGCCCCCTCTGGTGTGTGCTCCGGGGCCTGCACGGTAGGCAGGCGCCTCAGCTGAACCCGCTGCACACGGCAGAGAGGGCCACTGGGTTAGGGCCACAGGCCGGCCGGGCTTCCTCCGGTCCCTCCTGGCCTGGCTTAGCTTCTAGCGTGACAGCCTAGTTACTGATGAAGAAGGCAGGAAGGAAGGGGATGGAAACAGGGCCGTGGCCGTGGCCAGAGACCTCCTGCCGGCTAGGTCTGCGCAGGGTCAGTCTGTTTCCCACGCCCTGTGTGACAGCCAGCGGCCGGGTCAGCTCTCTCAGAGGCCTTGCCCCCAGCAGCCTGACGGCGGACAGCGAGCCCGCCCTTGCTGCTGGTGATCCTTTCTGCCCCCAGCGGCTTATTCACCGGGGTTTGCTCACCACCCTGCAGGCTACAGCCGACATTCCCCCGACTCAAGACACATTCCCCCGGTGGGTCTCCGGCCCCCTCCTCTCCTGTGGCTGCCCGTTCCTTACACAAAGGACTCCGGCCACAGGATCCTCCCGGCCATTCACGCAGGCCTTTGCCCAGAGCCAGGTGCCAGGCACCGCCCCGGGATGGCGACCGGGAGCTAGCTCTCCTACTCCGTCACTTACCCAGGGCTCCCGTCCGGCCCGCCCCTCCCCCTTTCCTATTTAAAGCTCTTTCTCCCGCGTCCCCTGCGTCTCTCCACATCTCCCCAAGTCCCGGGCCAGCGGTTTGATTCCCTCCTGGCTGTCCTCTTTGTTCTCAATGCATCTCTAGTTAAAAGCTTTTCTCTGTTCCTTCCTTTTAGCACTTGTCAAAAGCCTCCACCTGTGTCTATTCTGAGCTTCGGTCTTTAAAACCTGCCTTCCCGCTCGGGCCTCTACTTGGCTCCTGCATTCACACACACACACACACACACCCTCTCTCACAGTGCAGGGTGCACGACCTCCAGACATCGGTGCTTGGCAGTCACATGGGTGGGATGCCCCCACCCCAGCCCCACCCCTGCCAACCTCTTCCTCACGGGCCCTCTGACAGCTGCTCAGGGAGCCTTGGTTCGGTCGAGCGCTCTCGGCCACAGTCCCCTCAGGAGACTGGCTGCAGCCGCTGCCGCCATCCACTCCCTGAAGCTGAGGGAGTGCGTCCAGCGGTGGCCGTGGCCTCGCCCTGTGCTGCTCAGAGTCCTCAGGCGACACAGCTGCTGCCTCTGAGGCTCCTGCCGCCTGCACTCCCCCAGCCAATCCTTCCCAGTTGCTCCCAATTACGCCCGGAGGAGTGGGCGTGGTCACCTGTGCGCCCGGCAGGCACCTCCCAGGTGTCAGGCGTTCCACTGCGGGGGGGGGGGGGGGGGGGGGGACTGGAACCGTTAGGCTGAGCCCTGCCCCCTCCTCCTCCTGTGGGACACGGGCTGGCGCCCCTCTGTGCCCCCGCACGCTGACCTGTCCCTCCACTCTCCGTGCAGGTGTAGGTCATCCTGACGCAGCAACCCTGCTGGCACTGCCTCCAGGACCATCCCTGGCGACCTACCCGCTGCCCACAACCCTTCTTCCTGCTGTGTGCCCCCACACACCCAGGGAGGTCCAGCTTTCTGCTCTCACTAGTCCCTGGGTACCTCAACATCCCTGTGCTTCCCCCCGCCCTCTGGGTGGTCCCTTCATTGCAGTCCGTTCATCTGAGCCATCGGAGGGACGCCGTGGGTGTCGGTTCCCAGCCCTCGGTGAGGAGGGGTGTCCACCCGGGTCCCTGCACCCCTGGGGACCTGGCCGCTGTGCCATCCCTGGGTCCTGAGCACAGCATCCAAGGGGTTTTTCTCGATCGTGTCTCTGGTTTCTCTGTAGCACTGGGCATCTCTGTACCATCTCTCAGAACCCCCACGTCCCGATTCTGGGGGTTTCTGGGTGCCAGTCCTGGCTCTCATCCACCTGGCTCTGCACCCCTGTGAGTCCCTTTCCGTCCCGGAGCTGTCCCCTCAGCTGTAAAGGAGGCGGCTGGACCCACCCATTTCTAACCTCAGGGCCTTGAGTCTAGAACCTTCTGTATGTCACAGCATCTGGACATTTCGCAGCCCCAGCACCCAGAACAGGCCCGGCACCGGGACCTGCTGAGAAACAGTCCGGGAACCAAACACGGGCCCTAACGGCCTCTCACCCAATGGCAGACACCTGGCCTGGCACCCACCTCCCAGGTGTTCCGCTTTCCACCGGGGACCACCGGGCAGAAACGCCCACGGTGAGGTCAACTCTACACCCCACGCCTGCGAGCCAAATCTGGAACACTCCTGCCACTCCTTCCCGGCTGGGGGTGAAGTCTCTCTCCTCCCGCCCCGCCCCCCAATCCGATGCCCACAGGAACACACTGAAACCCAAGCACCAGACTGAGCTGCAAGTACAAGCTGGTTTCTCCCTCACTGGGAGGCGGCCCGGCCCAGGAGCTAAGAGGGAGGCTGACATGAGATTTGGGGGGTGGGGTCCCACAGAGCAGCAGGACTGAGAGTGGAGAGAAGGCAGTGGGGAAGAGGGGAGTGGCAGGAGATTAAGGGGCATCTAAGCCCCCCTCTCCCAGCCCAGGGCGGGCCAGGTCTTAGAAGGACCCTATCCCTGGGGCTGGTGGGGACAGGAAGCAGCTGGGGAGAGGGCTCTCTCTGGCCCTGCGTGAGGGCCGGAGCCAGGGAGGGGCCTGGCTGCAACCCCAACTTCTCATCCAGACCCAGAGGAGAGAGGGGATGGCTCCAGGGGCTGCTGGGCAGCGGGTGGGAAGGTGACCACAGGGACAGTGGCAGGAGGTGGCCGCACACAGCACGGCGGGGGCGGGGGGAGGGGGGCCGGGGCGGGGACTGGCCCGGGGCCAGGGTCCTGCTCCCACGGTGCCCACCTTACCTGCTGCTGGGCCTGGATCCGCATGTACTCGGCCCTCTGCTTGCCATGCTTGCTCTTGTCGGGGCTGCCGGCCTGGCCCTGGGCCTTCAGCCTAGAGGCCCCTGGAGTCACCACCTTCATGGGTGGCACGCTGCCTCCGCCGCCCTGCGGGAGAGGAGCAGGCTCAGGTTGGGGGGCCGGGGGTGGTGTCTAGGAGCCCAGGCCCTGGGCGGGGTCTAGACCTCTTCAATGGGCCCAGGAGAGCCCTCCTGGCTCCACACCCTGCCTGGGACTCAGGGCCACTCTCTCACCTCGCCCTGAGGAGAGGTGACCGGGTACCTGCTAGGTCCCTAACCACTCTGCTCCCCAGTGAGAGTGGTTTCCTTGGATAGCCCACAGGCAGCTGGCACGCCCTCGGGGAGCCGCTTCTAACATGAGAGTTCCTAGTCGCACCCCACTCCCAGCAAGGGCCCCATCCTGAGCCCAGGAGAGCAGGCCTGAGATGGGGGGGTGGGCGGACCATCTTTATAATGGCAGCCCCAGGCCCACATCTCCTCCCAATGGGGGGGATGGGGGTGCAGTCTCCCCAGAGATGGGCCAGTCCGGCCCCCTTGAGCCCCTTGAGGCCTCAGGCCTGCCCAGGAGGGCTCTGGGCGTCCAGAGGCGCAGGCAGAGAACGACAGAGACAGAAAGAGTCACACAGGAGGGGGGGGGGCAGGGGGGAAGGGACAGAGGGCGAACGCTTTATTTGTGGGTTTACAGAGACAGAGCAGAGGAGAGGCCCTGGTCCCTGCCAGGCCCCATGGGCTGGTCCCTGGGGAGGCCAGCTTCCCAGCCTCCTCGGGCCCAGCCAGGAGGGTGGCCGGAGCGGAGAGAAGGCCAGCGGGAGAAGGAGGCCGTGTGGAGTTTGCTCTGAAGACGGCGCGGCCGGAGCGTGAAGGCAGGAGAGGAGGACAGGGGAGGAGGCAGCCACCTTGGGCCTGGGGGGCGGGGGAGGGAGGCTGCCGGGGGGCCTCTCGGCGGGGGCCGTGCCCAGCTGGCTCAGCGTGGCTTCCAGCTCCCGCAGCGTCTCTCCCAGGCTGTCCCTCCGCTGGGTGGCAGCGCCCGGCCCCAGGCAGCCGAGGCCGGCCCCGGGCTGGCCCTCGCTCGTCCCGCGGCCAGGCTGGGCGTCGTGTCCAGAGTCCTTGGGGGTCTCCTCTGGGTGCGTCTCGGCAGAGGAGGGCTCCCGAGTCCCGTCTGGGGCTGGTCCCGGAGAACAGGGGGCCCTGGCTGCTCCCTCTTCTGCACGGTGGCCCCCCGGCCCCTGCCTCCTCAGAGGGGTCCCTGCCTTCTCAGGCCTCGGGCCGCTGCTGGGCCCGGAAGCCTCGGCCACCACCTCCGGCGGGGCCCTCCCACTGCCGACCAGGGTCCGGGGTCTCGGGATGGGGGTCGCTCTGGGACCGGGTTCCCCGAGCCTGGCCTCCGGTGGGGAGGGAGGGTCGGGGGCACATTCCGTCAGGACGATCCGGGGGATGCGCAAGGCCCTGGCGCCCGGGGCCGCCTGGGGGGAGAGGAGAGAGGAGGGAGAACATGGTCCCTGCAAACCAAGCCACCGGAGCTGCGATAGGGGGCTCGACGATGGGTGAGCTCAGCCCCTTTCTCCCACAGAGGGGGAAACTGAGGCAGGGGAGGGGCCTGAGTTAGCCAGCAATTAGAGGCAACGCTGGGACAGGAAATCAGGCCTCTTCCCAACGCACCTCCCATCCCCCGCCTCCTGGCAGAGATGCCAGGTTACCCGGGCGCTCAGACGCAGGCTGACTCCTCCGTGCCCATGAGTCCCAGGAGGAGCAGCTTTCACTGGCACTCCCCGGGGTTTGCCCCGCTGAGCCACCTCCCAGCACTGTGCGGGGCGGGCAGAGAGCCAGTGAGCTCAGGTGGGCCTGGCCCAGCTCAGGGCCCAGCGCAGGGCCTGGCACCCTGCGAGGGCTCATCAGCACCGGCTCTCTGCTGGATCGAACTGGAGGACAGAGACCAGCGGCCTGGGTGGGTGGAGACCAGATGTTGGCTCTGGCCTCAGAGGGTCGGGCTCTCATCCTCGTCTCAGGCCAGAGACTCCCGGTCCCTCCACCCCCAACGTTCTGCACTTCCTCCAAGGGTTTCCCCGCCACGAGGGGGGAGGGGGAGCTCGGCTGGACCAAGTCCCGCTGCTGCACACACACAGGCTCGGGCAAAGCTAGAGCCCCTGTTTCGGTGTGAGCACCCCTCGCTGTGGCTCTGGAGGGGCCACAGAGACCCCCCCAAACTGAGTGAGCCCTGGTCTAATTCTGAGCGCCAGCTTCTGTCACATGTCCGCCCTCCCCTTTAATCCCCAACGTAACCCAGCACCTGGCTCTCATCTGCTTCACAAGGTAGAAACCAAGTGTGGGGGGGGAGGGTCATGTGACTCACTCAAGGGTCATGTGACTTCACTCATAGTGGCAGCACCAGGACTTGAACCCAGGTAGTCTGGCTCCAAGTCCAGTGCTCTTTCCACTCAAAGGAGCCACAGGGAACATTTGGGGGTGGTGCAGCAGGGTTCCCCAGCCTCCCTCCCACCAGCCCTGCCACCTGCTTACCTGAAGGTGGGGGTGCAGACTAGGAAGGCAGAGAGGGTGACCCATGCCTGCCCGGCTCCACTGCCCGATGGTGCCTCGGGATGCAGAGGGTGAGTGGGCCCCAAAGGCCCGGGGAGGGGCTTTGCCCGCTGGGCCCCTCCCGGATTGGCCCCGAGCCAGCAAGGGGCAGGGGCTGGGTGCCAGAGGCACAGCCCTCTGGGGGCAGCCCTCATCCCCAGACGGCTCCTCAGACGCTCTGTGTCCATCCTGTACCCAGCAGACAGCACTGTCCACCCTCTGCTGCCTGTCTGCTCCCCTTGGCCAGGGAGACGAAGCACCACCAGCCTCGAGCCAGGCCAGAGTCAGCGGTGGCCAGCACGGAGCCCACTGTGGGCCAAGGGAGCCAGCGAGGCGGCGAGCCTGTGTGCCTGGATGGGAGGCTGCCCGCCCCAGAGTGACCGAGCAGAGGGAGAGATGCCCCGTCCACCCTCCGGGTCGCCCTCCCAGGCGCAGTCCCCAGGGGTGCAGACAGCCAGTCCACCCCCAGGTCCCCGAGAGAGTGAAAGGGTGTAAGTGCAGCGGGATAGCAGCAAGGACCGGAGTGAGAGAGAAAGAAGGACGTCCCGAATGCGGAAGACACGGAGCCAGCAGTCAAGGAAGAAGGGGGTGGGTGTCTTCCATTCCAAGCTCCCTGACCAAGAGGGCAAGATGGGGCCATGGGCCTGAGCAGGCCTTGAACCGCGCCAGGTACCAGACCTCTCTCTCGTGGGGAAATGAAACCCCCGCCAGGCACAGGCAGCAGCGTAGGGGGACAGGAGGCCGCAGGGGAGGGGGACAGGAGGCCGCAGGGAGGGGGACAGGAGGCCACAGGGGAGGGGGACAGGAGGCAGCAGGAGGGGGACAGGAGGCAGCAGGGGAGGGGGCGTGGCGGAGACTTGTCAAGTTCTGAGTTGAACTTAGTAAGGTGACCAGACGTCCCGCTTTTGGCGGGTCAGTCCCGATTTTTAACAATTTGTCCCACGTCCTGCGGCATTTTAAAAAAGTCCCACCAGCCGAAACCAGTTTGGCTCAGTGGTAGAGCGTTGGTCTGCGGACTGAAGGGTCCCAGGTTTGATTCCAGTCAAGGGCATGTGCCTTGGTTGCGGGCACATCCCCAGTAGGGGGTGTGCAAGGGGTAGCGTCAATGTTTCTCTCTCATCGATGTTTCTAGCTCTCTATCCCTCTCTCTTCCTCTCTGTAAAAAATCAATAAAATATATATTTTTTTAAAAGTCCCAGTTTTTGGAAAGAATCTTAACTTAAAGTCATCTAGTGAGCAAGGCCCAGACTCCCATCTTGGACTGAGACAAAACCCAGGCTGTGGCCAGGCCTCCCCTCAGGCCGCAGATTGGGACAAAATGCCTAGACCACCAGGCCGACCCTAATGAAGCCTGCAGGAAAAGGCAGGCCCAGGGGCCTCTGGCTGCCGGGCTGCTCGGGTCCAGGGATGGAAGGAAGGGCTGTGCACCGGTCCTCGGAGGGGAGAGGGGGGAGGGGGGAGTCCAGCAGGGGGAGGCTGGGGCAGTGGTGGGGACGGGGATGTGACTGGCATCTTAGCAGGTGAGCGTGACAGGTGCAGAGAGGAAGCTGTGGAGGCCCAGGCAGAAGGAGCGCTGTGAGAGGTGGGGTGGCCTGTTACCTTCCATGTGGGGCCTGGGGCTGAGCCCCCGGGGGGCCCTGAGTCCTGGGGGGGCAGCAAGGTAGGGATCGGCTGGCGGCAGGGCGTGGGGGGGAGGGAAGCCACTGAGCTTCTCTCAAACACCTGGGGAGCAGAAAGTGGGGGAAGGTTTGGAGGAGGCGCACAGGGAGGACAGTGGGAGTGCTGGCCTATGGCTCAGGCGCCACGGGAAGGGGGGCCTGGGCTGGCCCTGGGATCCCAGCTCCACTCCTTGGCCCCTCACAACAGTCACTGGCCACTCTGCCCTCCCATGTGTCTCGCCTGCAGAACCCCTGGGGGCCCAGGGCTTCCGGCCACGCAGGGAGGGGGCTGCGAGCACCGGGTCTGAGTGACGTGGGCCTAAGGGCATTAAATGTTCGGAGAACATTCAAGGGTGGGGGTCTCAGAGGACGGGGGGGTCTCAGGACAGTTGGGGGTGGTTCCCAAAGACTGAAATCAAAAACCTCGCCCAGCCAGTGTGGCTCAGTGGTTGAGCATTAACCCACGAACCAGGAGGTCACAGTTCGATTCCCGGTCAGGGCACAAGCCCAGGTTTGGGGCTCATCCCCAGTAGAGGGCGTGCAGGAGGCCGCTGATCCATGATTCTCTCTCATCATTGATGTTTCCATCTCTCTCCCTCTCCCATCCTCTCTCTGAAATCAATAAAAACATATAAAAATAATTTTTAGCCAAAACCGGTTTGGCTCAGTGGATAGAGCATCGGCCTGCGGACTGAAAGGTCCCAGTTTCGATTCCGGTCAAGGGCATGTACCTTGGTTGCGGGCACATCTCCAGTAGGGGGTGTGCAAGAGGCAGCTGACCGATGATTCTCTCTCATCGACGTTTCTAACTCTCTATCCCTCTCTCTTCCTCTCTGTAAAAAAAAAAATCAATAAAAATATGTTTAAAAAAATAGTAATAATTTAAAAAAACCCAAACCTGCAAGGAGACCCCCCCCCTCAATACACACACTTTACAATGGAGAGAAAAACTGAGACAACCTCTTGGGGTCCCGCACAGGCGGGCACCCAGCGGGAAGGCGGAGAGTCGCCCCCGTCCCGGGGCAGCCCCTCGCCCCGGCCGGCCGGCCCTGACGCACCTCCAGCTCCGCGATGATGCGGTCCTCGTCGTCCTCGTCCTTGATGGCGGAGGCCATGATGGGCGGGGTGGAGGCGGGGCGGGCCACCTCGGACACGGTCCGGCGCAGCTTCACCTGGGGCTTCTGCACCTCCAGCTCCTCGGACTCGGCCTTCTGCAAGGCCCGGCCCGTCAGGACCAGGCTCCGCCCCGCCTCCCGTGTCCGCTCCCCGGCCAGGCTCCGGGGGCTGGACCATCTCCCACCCGCCCTGGCTCCTCCTGTCCTCCCAGGGGGCCCCTTTCAGACGTGGGGTCCCTGTTGGCCGGCTTCTCCTTCCCCCACTTCCTCTGAGAGGGGGGACCGCCGGAGCGGCTCTGGAGGCCCGTCAGGCACCCCCCCCCCCCGGCTCCCCCCAGCTCAGCCCCGCAGCCCCGGCCCAGGGGTGGCACCTTGATGAAAGTGGAGTCCTTCTTGCTGGTGACCACCACCTCTCCGGTGCGCGTGGTGGTCAGGCCGTGGGAGGAGGGGAAGCTCCGGCGGGGAGGGGGCGGCGGGGGCGACTTGGAGGGCTTCTCCGTGCGGTACCGGGGCACCGTCAGCTCGTCTGCGGCAGCCGAGGGGCGGCGGTCAGGGGGCCCGGCCACCTCTGGCTCCCAGGGGAGCGACCTCACTTCCTCCTCCTCCTCCTCTCTCACCTCCCCCCTGCAATCCGGCCCCTGGCCCCATCACCCCCATCCCTCCAGACTCAGCGTGGGGTGCATGGACCAGCAGCAGCAGCAGCAGCAGAGCACCTGGGAGCTCGCTGGAAATGCAGAGGCTCAGGCCCCGCCCAGAGCCGCGGGGGCAGAAGCCAGAGGGCGGCAGGTCCTCAGGGGATGTCAGATGCACATTCGAGTTGGAGAAATGCTGTTGTGCTTCACCTCTTTCCCACCCGCCCGCCCGCAGCCTGGCCCTGCCCGCCGGGCTGCCCCCTAATTTCCCTCGTGGTGGGGACAGTTTCCAGGGCAACGTGCAGGAAAGCCACTCACACCTGGCATTCCTCTGCTTTTGACCCTCCGTGGCTCCCATTCCCCAAATCCTCATCCACCCTCCTATCCCAGCACCCTCTGCACCTGCCCATCGTCCAGCCTCAGCTTGCCACGCCCCTGCCTGGACCCCGCCGGACCCTCCAGGCGTGGCACACGCCGTGTCCTCTCCCCAGGGTGCCCGCGCTCCCTGGCCATGGAAGCACCTCCTTGTTTTTAAGACCCCAACGGGGAGAGCCTTCCCATGGGGAGCCCTTCCTGCCCCCACCCCCAGGGCTCCTTGGGGACAGCTCAGCACCAGAGCTCACCCCCATCACACACTCAGCACCACATCCTACCTCTGCGTTAACACCCGCCCGGGACAGAGGGCAGGACCACCCTGAGCTGAGTGCCCTCGTCTAAAGGGTGGCATTACCACTGGGGTCGTCACAAAATTCTAAGAATTAATATGTAGGAAGCGTTTGGGGCTGTTCTTGTCATGTAGTAAGTGCTTGATAAACATACGTGTGAGTATCAGTCCCCCACGAAATGTTAAGCTCCTGAAAAGCAAGCAGTGTCTTATTCCTCATTCCCTGCACCTAGCGCACAGTAGGTGCTTGGCAAATACGTGTGTGGCAGGAATGAATGAATGAATGATGGCTGTCCTTTCTGGTTCGGATTTGTGCCTCCCCTGTGAGGCTGGGGTCGGGGGCTGGGAGCACAGGAGCCGTGTCTGTACTGATCGGTGATGCACCCTATGCCAGCACAGCCTGGCTCCGGGCACGTGTTGGGTCAGAGGAAACGACAGAGGGCTCGCTGCCTGGGTTTGCTCCTCCTCCCTACGTGGTCCCCTCAGCAGCTGTCATGGCAACAGGGAAACCCTGGATGAGTCCAGCTCCAACCCAGACTCTGCGCCTCCTTCAGCGGCTGAGGGTCAGGCTGCCGACGTCCCAGCACCCCCTTCTCGGACAGCCCGATCACAAGCATTCTCACTCCCACGCGTTCCCCCCATCAGCCTGAGGGCTCTGACAACGGGGCTTCCCTTCTCAGGGCTCCCCACCCACCCCATCTTCCCCGTACCTGAGCCCCTCCTTCCACTGGGTTCCGTGCGGGGGGCTGCCTTCTGGCCGTGGGGGGCCTTGGCGGGCTTGTGGTCAGGGGTCGGGGCGGGGCCTGGGTGGGCCTTGCTCGCACAGTCCAGGTCGGGGATGGCCTTCAGCAGCTCCGCCTGTGTCTCCTCCAGCAGCCGGTTGATGTCCTTGGCGCTGTACTGGGTGAGGGCCGCCCGCTTCTCCTCCCAGTCCCGCTCGGCAGCCTTAAGAGGAGGGGGCAGGAGTCAGGGCTACAGCGGCTGCCCCGCCCCTGGGCCTTTGGGGCTCAGCCCCTTCCCCCAGGCACACATGCGAGGAATGGTAAAGGCCCAGCCCCCAGGGGACCCGAGAACGACTCCTTGAAAATTACAATCTTTCCCCAAGAGTCTAGAATGCTACCTTCTTTATATAATAGACTACTCTCTCGATATACTTAGACCTGTTTCGGGACCTTCTCTTTCCTTCCACTGATCGCACAGTCTACGCTTGTGCTAACGCCACGCTGCTTTAGTGATGGTGGCTTTAGGATATGTTTTCCCGACTCGCAGGCTGAATGTCATCCTCACTATGCTTCTCAGGCCGCCTCCTTCCCCAGGAAAGATTACCCGTGCCACGTGGGCACTTCCGACCCAGGACGGCGGGAGGAGCTGGGAGCCTGGCGGGCCCCCTCTCCCGGGCCCCGCACCTCGACAGACACAGCCTTGTCCACGCTCCTCTTGCCGAGAGCGTCCAGGCCTTTGGTGGGGTTGCCCCCCTTGGGGGCGGGAGGGGCTCCCTCCGCGGGTCCGCTCAGCTCGTGGAGGTTCAGCGGGGGGCTGGGGGGTGGCATCTCAAAGTCCAGGCTCTTGCTGAAGTCGGTCTCGGCCGTCACCTTCTTAGGGGACTGACTCAGGAGGTTGTTGGGGGGCGGCCACACACCCTCGTCCACTTGCCTGGGGTCGGAGGAGGTAGAAGCGGCTGTGAGGCCAGCTGGGGGGAGGGGGAGAGGAAGGGGGGGGCCCGGGGAAGGGAAGCCTGGCCTGAGGGAGGCGGGGTGTAGGGAGGGCTCTGGGGTCTTGCAGGACCGAGGCGAGGGCCTGGGGAGGAGTGCCTGCAGCCAGACAAGCCTCTGACAGGTCAGAGCTGGGGTGTAGCCCGAGTTGGACGTCAATGGCCTTTAAAGGGGGAGTCCGGACAAGGGGTCGGTGTGTGCCCCCCGTGGGAGGTCAGAGGTCAGAGGCCGGGGGTGGGATGACCTTCGGATCTGGGCCAGCGTGTCGGTGACCCCGCGGCAGCGCTTGAGCAGCCCGTCCAGGCGCTGGGGCTCCTCCTTCAGGAACTTCACGGCCTCCACCTCCACGCGCAGCACGACCCGCATCTTGCTCTGGAGGCCTGGGAAGTGAGCTGGGGGCACCGGGAGGGGTGCGCTGAGCGGGAGCAGCTCAGAGGAGGGGGGTGGGCAGGAAAGGGCAGGGACGGAGGGGAGGGACGCCCACCTGGACCACGTGCCACACACCCCCCCCCCCCCGGCCCCCAGGCTCACCCTTGAGCTCCGTCAGCGTCTCCCCGAGCTGCTTCAGCACCAGCGCCTTCTCCTCAAGCTCAGGCCCGGGCACCAGCCGGTGGTTGTGGGAGACGTCCCTCTGAATCTTCTCCACGGCCTTCTCCAGGTCACTGCGCCACGGAGAGACCCTCTCAGCCCCTCTGGCCCCGGCCCGGCCCCCCTGAAACGGGGCAGCTGGGAAGCAACCCGGCCACCAGGCAGATCCAAATGAAAAGCCATCCGCCAGGCCATGTGCCCCAGGGAAGTCGGAAATGCCAGA
The DNA here is from genome assembly GCA_963693515.1 of Pipistrellus nathusii. Taxonomy (NCBI): domain Eukaryota; kingdom Metazoa; phylum Chordata; class Mammalia; order Chiroptera; family Vespertilionidae; genus Pipistrellus; species Pipistrellus nathusii. Next base: position 40,134,104 of record OY882873.1, read on the forward strand.
TCTCAGAGACGAGACTTCAGAAAGAGAGAAGAGCCCCCTCCCAGGGCCCCGGCACCTCCTTGCGAAGTTCTGGTGTTAGCCACACCAGCTCCACTCTCCCTCCCTACACCGCGCGCCTCCGGTCCTCACGCGGAGAGCCTGGCAGCCTTTCAGAGCCAGAGGCAGCCGCACGTGCCCCGAGGGGTCTCTTTTCCTGCGAGGTGGCTCTGCCGCGTCCACCTACCTTTTCTCAAATGATCCAGGCGCTCGGCCTCTTCCTTTGAGGACAAAACTGCTTTTGCTTTTCAAGGGCTGATGCTGAGCCTGTGCCGTTTCAAACCCCCCTTCTTTCTCAAATGTAAATCAGACCAGGCCGCCACCCCCTGTGCGGAACCTTAGGTGGACCCCGTCGTGCTGAGGCTGAAAGCCAAGCTCTCCCAGGCGGTCGAGAAGGGCAGGAGGGTAGTAGTTGGAAATTTGGCTCCAGAGTCAGACAGACCCAATCCCAGCTCTGCCCACCCCCGCGGCGAGATCTTGGACGAGTGATGTACTCTCCTCAGGCCCCAGCCTCTCACCCAGAACATGGGGGTGGGAAGAGTTCCTTCCTCCTGGGGCCAAGGCAACCATTAAATCAGCGAATGCAGCGGGAAAGGGGTGGCATGGGGGTCAGGCCCTGGGAACTGATCTTTTCCTTCAGCCACATCTCTTGTTCTCCTCTCTCTCTCTCTCTTTTTTTTTTTTAAAAAAAAATATATATATATATATATATATATATATATATTTTTATTGATTTCAGAGAGGAAGGGAGAGGGAGAGACAGAAACATCAATGATGAGAGAGAATCATTCACTGGCTGCCTCCTGCATGTCCCAGGCATGTGCCCTTGACCAGAATTGAACCTGAGACCCTTTAGCCTGTAGGCTGATGCTCTATCCACTGAGGCAAACCAGCTAGGGCTATTTTTATCTCTCTTGCTTCTGTTTAAAACCATCCAGAATTTCTCTGAGTCCTTGGATGTGCTGCCCTCTCTGAGCTGTGTGTGTGTGTGTGTGTGTGTGTGTGTGTACTGCAATACCGGGTCGATGCGTGGAGTGGACGGAGCAAGCTCCTATTCCATCTCCCCGCTCCAAAAATCCATTTAATATACTGTCCTTGGATAGAGGACGTATCAGATATTACACTGATAAGAACAGATACTACACTTGATCTTAGCCAAAAGGCTGAGAAGTGATCTCTGGGCTATTTTTTTTTTCCTTTTAATATATTTTATTGATTTTGTACAGAGAGGAAGGGAGAGAGATGGAGAGTTAGAAACATCAATGAGAGAGAGTCATCAATCAGCTGCCTCTTGCACACCCCCCACTGGGGATGTGCCCGCAACCAAGGTACATGCCCTTGACCGGAATCGAACGCGGGACCCTTCAGTCCCCAAGCCGACGCTCTATCCACTGAGCCAAACCGGTTTTGGCTCTCTGGGCTATTTTAATGCCATTCCCTCTGCTTAGAATTCACACACACACACACACACACACACACTCCCACAGACGTGTGCATGTACACATACACATGTGACTAATACACTTGTTCTCAGGTCTCAATGGGAACCTGTCCTCTACTCCTTCCACTTGAGATTAGGGCTCTGCATCTTGGCCCCCCCTCCCCCCAGCCTCTGGGGCTCCTGTTGGCTGGACTGTGCAGCGCCAGGCAGAGCCATGCCTTCTAGCACCGTAGCCGAGGCCCAGCACCTGGCAGGGTGCCTGGAGCAGAACAGCTTTCTAATAAATAATTGTGGACTGAATAATTAAGTGAAAGAAAAAAAACTGTTGATCTCAGTGGGAGCTGCAAAAAGAACTTAAAGGGAACAAGAAAGGAAGAACTGCTGCCGGGGTAGGTCACCTCAATTCTGTGCTCGAGTCGCTGACATCCCTGACCCACATGCGGGAATTTACACGCGTCCCTGCCAGATCCCATCTGCGGGACGTCAGCTCCACTACCCAAGCGGAAACAGCTTCCGAATCTCAGTCCTACCACCCAGCACATTTGCTCGCCCTCAAAGCCCTGTCATCAGCAAATCTGGTCAGCATGCCTTCGCCATCTTCACCCCACGCCTGGGTACCAGACAGACCGCGCCGGGGCCCAGGATGAGTTCCTGTGACTCGGCACTGCCGGGAACGCACTGGCGTGTCTGAGCACTTCTTACACGCCTGGGCCATGCTCAGTCTTTCCCTCCCATGGCCTGAGCGCAGTGAGGTTCAGCCTTTTCCTCTCATGGCACGTATAAGCCGATTACTGAAATGCTGCGGCACACCAACAAATACATTATTTTGCCAATCTGACAAAAAATAGATACTATGATTTTGATCCATTCACTCAGGATGGCTATTTTTGTGTTGGCTGTTGTCATTTTTTTTATTTTTTTATTCGACAATCTAAGGGAAAAGAAGTCAGCGCTTGCACTGAAGAGTCTCGAGTTCGATTCCCGGTCAAGGAATGTGTGGGAGGCAACCAATCGATGTGTCTCTCTCACGTCAGTATTTCCCTCCCTCTCTCTTCCCCTTCCACTCTCTCTAAAAATCAATGGGAAAAATATCCCCAGGTGAGGATTAACAACACAACAAAACAAACCAAATGTAAGTCCGTGTCCCTGACTAAAATGGTCAGGTATTGCGTGCTTTAAAAATTCTTGCAGCCGGGACCGGTTTGGCTCAATGGATAGAGCGTCGGCTTGGGGACTGAAGGGTCCCGGGTTCGATTCCGGTCAAGGGCATATACCTTGGTTGCGGGCATATCCCCAGTAGGGGGTGTGCAAGAGGCAGCTGATCAATGACTCTCTCTCATTGATGTTTCTAACTCTCTATCCCTTTCCCTTCCTCTCTGTACAAAAATCAATAAAATATATTTAAAAAAAAAAAATTCTTGCAGCTCACGGGTTGGAAATTGCCGCCTTATTTAATTCTCACAGCAAACCCTGTGAGTGGGCCCCATTATTATGTCCAATCTACACAGAGACAAACAGCGTAGACACCAGACTACATTTCCCAGCCTCCCTGGCAGTCGGAGGTGGCCACAGACTGAGGCTTAGCCAGAGGCCTGTGAGCGAAAGGGGCTCACGCTGTCTCCAGGCCTGGCCCACAGAACCCCCCTCGTAAGCTCCCCCGTGCCCTTTTCCCTTCACGCTGGCAGAAAGACAGTGACCCTATGGGTGATTTTAGAAGGCACATATTGAAGATGGCGAAACCTCCATCAGCCCAGGTCCCGGGATGCCTACGAAGGAGGGCCATCCCACTAACCCACCCAATACTGTTCCAGGAGGAAGAAAGACGTGTCTGTTACTTTTGAACCATTACAGGATTAAAAAGAGGCTCCGGGACATTACGCAACTTATCGTACAGCTATTTTGTGGCGAAGCAGGACCTACTCGTGTCTGACTTCAGCCACTGGGTTCCACTGCACCTCACTCCCACACTGTACTGGCCTTCACTTCCTGCAAGAGGCCAGGGCAAGAAGGGGCAGAGGGAAGCCAAGCGGGAGCACCCGCACCAGGGTGAGGAGGGGCCTGGCTCACCCCGTGCCAGGGGAGGCTCCGGGAGCCGGGCCGGAGCCCCTGCAGGCCTGGTGTGCAGCTCAGCCAGGCACCACCCCAAAAAGGCAGGAACCCCCTTCCCAGTGGGTGGAGAAACCTGCCGGAAGCAATCTATCTTCCCCCAAGCTCTCACAAGTGAGCGGCGGAATAGGTTTGCTAACGGGGGGGCGGGGGGATGGGGTTCTGTGTGTGGAGAGACGAGGGCCCCCGGGGAAGCTGAGGACCAGACACTCATGTGACAAAGGCTTACATCCTTCCTTTCACTTCTCCTGCCTCCGTGCTTTGTTACTTCCTTTGATTTCCCTTTAATGTCTCAATAAAGTCTGGGTGGTGTTTTTTTTTAAATTCCAACCCGGCTATGTGGTGAGTGAACAGGGGCAAGGAGAGAACAGGGAAGTCAGGTCACAGAACTCTCTGGGTTGGGCAGCTGCCCCATCTACGTGGAGGTGGCACCTGAGTGGTCCCCCAAGCTCTCACACCCGGAGCGACGGGTGGCCGCAGCCAGCTCGTTTCCGAGTGGGGCGGCCCCTTATTGCATCTCAGCTACGAGGGCGTGGGGGTCTTTGCACAGGGGCCACGAGGCGGGGTGGGCCCAAGGCTGAGGAGCAGGGGACTTCTCAGGAGCCCCTTGCAAGAGGCGCGATCAAATGTGACTCGGTGAGGACGCTGGCCTCCTCTGAGCAGCGTCTCCCAGCTCCCTGGGTCGCTGTCCAGTTGAACCCACACCCCCTCTGGAAAGAACTGCAAAAGCCTTACTACCTGGCACCGACGAGGAAGCCACAGCACAGAGAAGGCCGGGAACTGCCCCAGCCACACAGCCTCTCGGTGCTGGGGCAGGACCTCGGGTCCCCCTGTGCCCTGTGCCATCATGGCGGCCAGAGCAGCGCCTCTGACTCTGACGCGGGAAGGGCATGGGGTGGGGCGCTCGCCCAGCGGACCGACAGTGAAAGGCAGCTTCTTCCTTCACCGGTGCCAGACAATCGAATGTTGGCCAGACAGCCATTTGCTAAATTTGGTTCAAAGACTGTCTTCTGTTAACTCTTCCACATCTAAGCATTTGGGGGTGGGGTGTTCTCTATCCCTCATTCCTTCTGGAAAAGCCAGAGCTGTGCTGGGAGAAGAGGAGGGTTTTCCCTTGGCTATTCCTGGCCTCCGAGATTAGGGAATTGGGATGCTGGCCACTGGAGCCGGTCAGCACCAAACTGACCAAGCTAGCAACACCTGCTCCTCCACCTGGATCCTCTACCGGGGGGTCAAGTGCACACGTCACAGGCCAGGATGAAAGCAGACAGAAGGCGTAGCGGAATCAGGCAGCAGGCCACGTGAAAGCTAGGCTGCGGGCCACGGGGTATCCAGACTGTGGACCATTAGGAAGAAAGACCATGGCAAAAGCAGGCAGGACGCCAGAAAAAAGAACTTGGGAATTGCGCCAGATGGCCAAAGGTTTGTGGGTCACAGAGAAATCAGGCCACGCAGGAGAAGGGGAGCAGACTTCGGAACAGACCAACGTCATCTGTGATCGGTTGCGCGCCTGCCCGGGCCAGCCAGCCAGCCAGCCTCCCCCCAGCCTCCCTCCCCCCCTCCTCCAGCCTCACTTCAGCTGCTGGGTGATGAGCTCCTCGTCGTTGAGGTAGCGCAGCCGCTCCTCCTCCACCAGGGTGCGCTGTCGCTGCAGCGGGTCCTCGTGCCGCCGCGCCGCCTCTGAGACGCGCATGCTCAGCTCCGCCTCCGTGCCCTTCAGCAGCGCGCGCAGCGACTCGAGGTTCTGCAGCTGTCGGGGGCAGATGGACCGATGGACCGGGGCGGGAGGGGATGGAGGGAGGCACGCATCAGGGAAGAGGGCCGGGACGAGGCAGGCAGAGGACAGCTCCAGGCCGGGCGGGCAGGCGGGCTCCGCAGCATAGGCGGCTGCTCGGCTGCGGCCGTGAGCAGCAGCGAAAGGCTGGGATGGTGGGGGGTGCGGGGCAGAAGCCGAGGGCTAAGTTCTGGGGAACAGAGGCAGGAGGAGGGAGGCATGGGGGGCCGTGGGGAGAGGGGTGCTGAGTGGCCCAAGCAGAGGTGCGGCTGCATGACCGTGAACGGGAGCAGCGGCGAAGCGGTGGGATGGTGGGGGGCGGAGGACAAGGTTACTGTGCTGGGTAGAGACAGAGGCAAGGAGAACGGGGGGGGGGGGGTATTTGGGGGACAAGGAGTGGCCCTAGGTAGGGCCCTGCCGACCATGGCTGTGGCTTCGATTGGACTCGAGCACTGGGGTTTGATAGCGTTTCCGTGGCTGGAACGGATCGACTAACTTAACCCTGGAACCCAGTTCTCTAAGGCCTAGTTGGGGCAATGGTGGGGGTGGGCAAGATCTTATCTGTTGCCCAGATGGCAACTCTCTGCCCCCCTCCAGCCTGTCTCTGCTCATTAGCCTCACCTGACGGGCTCCGGGGCCTCTGGAGGAGCGGGCACAGCGATGCCAGGCTCCTGGCTGGGGGGCCATCTGCCGGGCGGGGCAGGGTGGGGGAGGGGGGAGGGGACCTGGGGCACCCTTGAGTATTAGGCTCCTTGGGCTGGAGGGGAGTTCCAGGAGTGCGGTAATAATTCAGGGATGGGGAGGACGGGCTCAGAGACGGGGACACAGCTGAGGGATGAGGCTTGGTCAGGGCACAGAGATTCATTGAGGGGCAAGGGGAAGGGGAGAAGCGGTTGGAGAGGGGCCCAGTGATCGGCAGGAACTCCATAGAGAAAGTATGGGATGGGGCCGGACCTCCGGGGAAAAGTTTGGGTGCCAGTGGGTGGGTTCTGACGGGGCAGGGCCCGGGAGGGGCGGTACCTGGAGCTTCCGCAGCTGCTGGAGCTGGCCCCGCAGGTCGCTGGTGCTGCTCTGGAGGCCACGCAGGTGCAGCTGCATCTGCAAACGGCTGATGGCGGGGGGCTGCCCCGCGGGGGTGCTGCTGGCGGAGGGTGGGGGAGGGCCAGACACTGGGGTGGCCCCGCTGCTCCGGCTGCCTGACCCGCCGCAGGCTGCAGAGCGGCCGTGAGGGCGGAAGAACAAACCGTGAGCTCGGAGGGGCTGAGGCAAGGTCACACACACACACACACACACACACACACATGCACACGCTTGCAGTAGCGACGGAGGCACGTGGCTCTGGCTCCCTGCCCCAGATGGAAGTCAGCCCTCCTGTGGGGAGTCAGGGCAGACTTCTTGGGCTAAAGTGACTACCTCATTTTCCTTTCAAGCCCGACGATATAGTATTGCTTACAGATTGGTAATGTGAAGCTCGGATAGTTCAAGGGGAGGAGGGAAGGGTCACTCACGTGCTGAGGGCGTGGCTGCTCCATTGGAGCCTTCAATCTTCTCGCTGTGGCACAGGGAAAAGACAGCCATCAGAGGGTCCAGGCCGGCCCCACACAGTCAACGCTGAACATGCTCTCCAGTCCCCTGACCTCAGGGTGCAGCCCCAGAGAGGAAGGGACGGACTCACACCCAGAGGCACACGGGGAGACACGGGCACAGCTGAACCCCGGGCCCCTGCTGCCACGGTTCCCTCCCTTCTCGCCCCAACCGCGGGCCCCGCCTGGTGCCGGGAGAGGCCTCACCTGGGGGTCTCGGGCTCCGAGCCTCGGAGCAGGGCGCTCTGCACCAGGCCCGTGAGGCTGGCGATCTGCTTCTCCATGGCCTCCATGCGCTCCCTGAGGAGGATGGTGGATTTGAGCAAACCCTCGTGCAGGCATGGGGTCCCTCTGACCGTGACTGAGGTTAATCATTGGAGGAAATACTGTTCCCTCCAGCCACCAGCACACAGACAATTCAAAGGCCCCCACACCCGAGGACCAAGCCCCCCTTCCCATATAACACTGATAAGCCTGTCCCCATCGGACAGGGACCCCCTCCCTCTGCAGTCTCATCTCTCACCAGGGGCTCCCTAATGGCCCCACCTGCCTCTCAGTGCCTCCACGTGTTTTCCCCTTTCCTGGTATGTCCTCCTCTCTAACGCCATCCCAGAGCCCCCAGCAGCCTTGAGGAATTGATGTACACCCTCCCACGAGAAGTACACCCATTTTTTTTCCAAGATAATATTTTTTATTTAAAGATATTTGAGCCCTAACCAGTTTGGCTCAGTGGATAGAGCATCAGCCTGCAGACTGAAAGGTCCCAGGTTTGATTCCGGTCAAGGGCATGTATCTTGGTTGCGGGCACATCCCCAGTAGGGGGTGTGCAGGAGGCAGCTGACCCATGTTTCTCTCTCATCGATGTTTCTAACTATCTCCCTTCCTCTCTGTAAAAAAATCAATAAAATATATTTTAAAAATAAAAATAAAGATACTTGAGCTTTCAAATAAAATACTTTTCCTTTTGATTATTTATAGTTTTGTTGGTACTTTTAAATATGCTTTTTTTTTTAGTACACGCGGTTTTTTTACTTTTTAAAAATATATTTTTATTGACCTCAGAGAGCAAGGGAGAGGGAGAGAGAGATTGAAACATCAATAATGAGAGAGAATCATCGACTGGCTGCCTTCTGCACACCCCCTACTTGGGATTAAGCCAGCAACCGAGCATATGCCCTTGGCCGGAATCGAACCTGGGACTTTTCAGCCCACAGGCCAACACTCTATCCACAGGGCCAAACCAGCTGGGGCAGTACACGCATTTTTTTTTTAAAAATGTGTCTTCCCCACTAAACAGGACAGAACCGGATTTGCCCAACTTGGCATTGACAGTGTCCAGTGCACTGCCTGGCACACAGGCCACAGATGAGCTGTGTGAATGCAAACCACTCTCGCCTCCCAGCAGCACTGCCTGGAAGCCGCGGGGGACAGGCCCCTGCCCTGGTCATCTCCTCCAGCCCTGCATCCTTAGCAAGAAGGAGCTGCATGCTGAGCGAGAGTTCCCCCCGTCGGAGGGAGGCCGCCTAACGGAATGCACCTCCTCCCCATCCCTCCCATCCCCGTTTCTTCCCGGCACCCCTCCCGGTGGACTTCAGCAGGCCCCGTGCTGGACAGCTCTCAGCTGCGGCTCCTGTTTGGGCCAGAAAGGCTCTGAAAACCGGCTCAGCGGACGAATGCAAACCCGGGTCTCCAGAGTCCTTAGACAGGGCCCTGTGTCCACCCCTGAGTCCTTGTAGGCAGAAGGCCCTGGCGCTTCCATAGACCCTGGCGACACCCCTAGACCACCCCAGGTCTACAAAAAACGCCAGAGCCCAGAGCACACCCCTCCACAGGCTGCGGTGCCCTCTCCACCCCCCATACCCCTCCTACCCCACCTCACCCCCCGCCTGAGGCCTCGCCAGCTCCCCTTACCTGGTCTCTGTGTCCTTCGCCGGCGCGGGTGGCCCGAACCCCACGAGCGGGCGCTCCCCGGGGCCGGGGAAGAGCTCGGGAGGGGGCACCCCGGCGGCGGCGGCCCCCGCGCTGCGGGCCTTGCCCCCGGGGCTCTCGGCGAAGACGGAGGAGGAGCCCGAGTCCTTGCGGAAGGACTGGCGGACCGGCGAGCCGCGGCTGGGGGGCCCCGAGTAAGGGCTGTGCGGCGGCGGGGGGCCTCCGGGGGGCGCGGCCACGTCGCTCAGCTTCTGGGGGGACGAGGGCGGCAGGCGGAAGCCGTAGGCGTCGCCGTAGAGCGGCCCCGCGCCGCCCGCCGCCTTGAACAGCGAGTCTTCCAGGTCGGACTGCAGCGCGGCGGCAGAGTAGGTGCTGAGCGAGCGCACGGAGCCGCGCTTGTACAGCCCGCCGGCGCCCGGGTAGGCGAACGGGTCCCCGGCGGCCGCGGCCAGGCTCAGGCGGCCCTCGTGCAGCAGCCCGTAGGGGTCGGCGTAGAGGCCCTCGCCCTTCACCAGCATCACGCCGCCCGCCTTGCCCGCCAGGTCCTCGTCCGGCTTCACGTCGCGCCGCTCCAGGATGGCGCTGGGGCTGGGGCTCACGCCCTGCGCGCCGGGGCCGCCGCCCAGCCGCTCGGCCGCGTGGTGCACCGGGGAGCCCGCGTACGAGGGCGGGCGCCCCCCGGCGGCGGCGTACGAGAGCCGCGAGCGCGACGGCGAGCCCGACGGCAGCCCCGACGGCAGCCCTGGCGGCGAGCCGGACGCCAGGTGCGGCGCGGGCGACAGGTTGTTGAGGCGCCGCGTGGGGGACGACTCCCTGGACGCGTACACCATCTCCCTCTGTGCGGGGGAGAGATGGGGAGCCCCACGGGGCTGGTCACGCCGGGGGTACCTGCTGGAGGAACCGGTATCCCCCCCCCTTCCCTCTGACACTTAGGAAGCCCCTTCTGCCCTCTGCCTTCCCTCCATCCCGCTGCCCCTGGGGCCTCTCCCTCTCCGGGGCTCCCAGATGGGGGAAGAAGGGGCACCCGAGGGACCACCCGCAGCCCCATGGGGGGGCAGGAGGGGGGAAGCCCAACGGGATGGAGCGGTTCCTGGAAGAGTCCTCTAGAATAGTGGGGGCCTGATGGAGAAATCCTGAGTGGATGGAGGGGGGACGCTCAAAGGGGAAAGGAGGGACTCCTCCATGGCCCCGCAATCAATGGAGGCCCCCTCTGCCTCAGTCTCTGTGTTCCTTTCTCCAAAGCGGGCCCTGGTCCCTGATGTCAAGGGATGGTGCTCCTGGGCCCCATCTGCCCAGCCTTCCCCTCCCCACCATGCCCTGGGCAACCCCATCCATACCCGGAGGTCCCCGTTGGTGAGGTGTGAGCCAGGGAAGGCGGCATAGAGCGGCTCCTTCCTGTAGATCTTGATAATACTGCGGTCCTGGATGTCCCTGCAGGGCGGGAGGAGGTTCAGAAGTCACCGCCCCCAGCCCTGTGCGCAGGAGGGGCAGCTACTCCAGGGAGAGGGCCCGGGAGCCCCGACCCCTTCCTAACCCCTTGCTCAGTGGCTCTTCTGCCACCCAGCAGCCTCCATCCGGGGGCTCACAGCCAGGGTCCCGTTAGCTCAGGGCAGAGGATTCAGAGGGGAGGAGTGGGGCTGAGATGGCTGAGGCCGAGCAGGGGGTGGGGCGCAGAGAGGAAGGGCTGGCTCTGGGTGAGGTCAGCAGGGGGGTAAGGAGTGGCCTTCCCACTCACACCCGCCACCGAGGAGAAGTCCCATAAGCCCCGGGCAGTCCACCCATCCCCCCGCTCGCTCCCGGGGCCTCGCCCACCGGACGTCCTCCAGCTCGTAGAAGACGTTGCGGGCCTCGTCCTTGATGAGGATGGCGGTGTTGGGCGACTTGAGCATGCCCATGGTGAGCTTCTGCGGGAACATGTGCGCGATGAGCGCGTGCAGCGTGTCCAGGCTGCTGACCTCGTGCGTGATGTGCACGCGCCGCGTCTCCTCCCCGAACTGCAGGAATAGCACCCCTGCGGGGGAGGCGCCCTCAGTGTCCGCGCCGCCGCCGCCTCCGCGCCGCCCGCCGGGGGCGCCAGGGGGGCCTGCGGGGGCCCCGCTGGCCCCGCAGCGGCAGGGCCTGAGGCCCGCGCCCGCGCCCGCCCCGGGGTGCAAGTGCACCCAGGCGCTCCGCATGCTGCGGCCTCCCCAGGCACCTCCTCGGCCCCAAGCAGCCTGGAGCCTAGGCCAGGAAGGAAATGGAATGGGGGCGGGAGCAGGAGGGACCGAAACTGAGGGAGAGGGAGAGGGCTAAAGGAGATGGGGGAGGGGGCAGGGATGCTGAGGGGTGGGAGAGGTGATGGAGAGGTGAGGGGAGAGAGCTGGAAGAAGGCCGGGAAGAGAAACCAGGAGGGAGAGGCTCTGAGGGGAGGAGGTCGCTTGGTGAAGGGATGGGGCGGGAGGCAGAGGCTTCTAGGAAGATGGCTGCAGAGAGCTGAATGGTCCAGGTCTGGGAGCAGAGGGCTGCAGGGCTAGCGGAGCAGAGGGAGGAGCCACGGGCGGAGGAGGATGGGAGGCGGGCGGTACCTGGTGAGCGCAGCTTGCTCTGGCTGGCAGATCGGGAGAGGGGCAGGCTCTGCCGGAAGCGGTTCATCCTACTGAAGCCCAGAGGCAGCTCGGCCTCCGACATGGTCTCCAGCGACTCAGCGGAGGCGTAGGACAGCTTGGCCGCCTGGTCTGCCAGCCCCGGCTGGGCTCCCTGAGTGTGGCGCGAGCTGCGGGTCTGCAGGGGCAAGGCGGGTGAGAGGATGGAGCAAGCGCCCTCCGCTCTGCCCGCTGCCCCCTCCCAGGTCCCAGGCAAATGCCAGCGACAGACACACACAGGAAGGCCTCCTGGATTCCAGGCTCGGCTGTGTGGCTGCAGGGGCGTTCCTAGCCTCTTGGGGCCTGAGCCTCCCGGGACACCCAGCGGGGAAGGAGTGGGCCCAGGACGCGAGCACCCTGGGAAGCCACGGAGAAACCATCTGAGCGGGAGCCGTGGGCACGCCTGCTATTTTAAGCTCCCAAAGAACAACAACAACACAGATTTGTCACCGAGGTGAGTGAGCAGCAGCATCATTGAGCAAATTGGGGCATTAGTTCCAGACGTTAATTAAGCGGCGGGTTGGTGAGCGGCGGATTTATCCTTTGTGGCTTAGAGGGTTGGGCTGGGGCAGGAGGCAGGTCCCAGGGAGAAAGTAAGCTCTAGGGACCCCAGGATCCCAGCACAGGGGGGTGGGGTGTGGGCCCTCACCCACCTGTGCACAATGTCCACGGGGTTACTGGGAAAACCATCCCAAACCCCCCAAAGCCAGTTGAACCCCGGTTTCAAACAGATGACCTGCCTATTACATGCAGTGTGCATGCTAAGCCTTATGTGATCTGCACGCATACATGGCATAAGTGCTAGGCTTCTGCCCCTCCCTGCAAGGCACATGCTGCCACACAGCCAACCGGCCGGCCTTCCCCAGACGCCTCCCCTGGAGCCCAGCAGAGCAGCCTCTTGTCCCACAGCTGCAGCTGAGGGGAACGCCTGTGTGGTCCCTCTGTCCGTGGGGAAGGAGTCCCCCCGATTCCTGTTGCCCCCAAAGAACCTGCTTTTAGGGCTGTCACTCAGCCACCGCCTCTCCCCTCAAGCCTGGTCGTTGTCAGAAGCTCATTTACTTGAGGGAGAAAGATAATGAATCTGATCGACATCATTCCATGTTAGGTTGCACGACAGACATATATGGACTATCCATACATGTGTTATCAGGAAAAAATCATTTCGCACAATTCTGTTTCTATAAAATCCACTGCCTATTTTAAACAAAACATCACTCAGAACGATGAACATTGGCTATCGGCATTGAGACAGCGTCCCCTCTGACGAGTCTGCGTGTCGCCCTCCGCCAGGGCCATGCTAACCTCCTCGGCGCCCTTCATTCACAGTGTGAGTGTATGTGCTGTCTCTTTTTACTTTGCACATTTTCTGGTGGGCAAAGTTTGCACAATCAGAATAATCATTTTTATAATTTTAAAAAAATACACTAAAAGTACCTCTAAAAAGGAACCATTTATTCTCCTCCCCAGTCCTCTTCTGCCCCGAATTCTGATGAACCCCTAATTAATCTCCATCTTCATATTAACTCAATTTAATATACCAAGTGGATTAGTCCTCTTGACATGAGAGAGCATCTTCCTCTGACGGGCAGTGTGCCCAGCTGTCCCCCACGTGGCCTCAAGGATGGGGAGGACATGTCTGGAGACCTCAGGGGGCCTCACGGACAAGGCCTTAACCAGTGGGTGGGTGTGGGTCTGCGGAGGAGGAGGAGGGCAGTGTGGGAACTAGGTGGGGGGAGGGGGGCGGGGATGCCTATGCCAGGACTGATCTGGGCTGACCACCAGTGCAGCCGGTGCCCTTCTCTCTCACCTCAGCCCTGAGGCAGTGTGGAGAGCCATGTCTGGTCTGGTGGTCATGAGGTTGCCAGGCAACGGCAAGGTCAGTGGTTGCCAGGCTGGTGTGGGTGGATGAGGGGCGACAGAGTTCAGGCGGAATGAGCAGTTGGCAGGGATGAAGAAAGAGGGGTGGTTTGGGGAAGGGCACTCTGAGGTGCCAGGAAGAAGATGGAACAGGGGCTAGAATGAAAGGGATCCTAGAGACAGCTGACTCCTGAGAAGGCAAGACCCTGCCCAGGGGGGCCTGCCCCCCAGTTCCTGTCTCCATCCTGGCCCCGCGAGCACCCTTCTAGTCTCACCGCCCTTGCAGATAACCCTCTGGAGGAGAGAGAAAGCCTGTGTGCACTGCTCTCCGTCCCCAGGGTGGGACAGGGCAGCGAAAAGGGAGACATCCAGAAGGACTTCCCGATGAGGAGGGAGATGGCAAGAAAACACAACAGTCATTCCACCAGAGCTTCCCAGAGGCTGGAGTCAGCGAGCACCTGTCCCTGGAGCTGCTCCAGGGAGCCAGGCCTCCTGGTCTGAGGTCAGGGGGAGGGAACCTTGAGTGAGGCCATCAGACTAGGATCGGAGCCTCCCAGCACTCTCCAGTCTGGGGCAGAATCATTTGGGAACTTTTTTTTTATTTTTATTCCTTACTAATTTTTTTTAAAATGTATTTTATTGATTTTACACAGAGAGGAATTGAGAGGGACAGAGAGTTAGAAACGTCGATGAGAGAGAAACATCGACCAGCTGCCTCTTGCACACCCCCCACTGGGGATGTGCCTGCAACCAAGGTACATGCCCTTGACCAGAATTGAACCGGGACCTTTCAGTCCACAGGCCGATGCTCTATCCACTGAGCCAAACCGGTCCCGGCTCCTTACTAATTTTTAAAAAAATATATATATTTTTTTATTGATTTCAGAGAGAAGGGAGAAGGAGAGATAGAAACATCAATGATGAGAGAGAATCATTGATTGGCTGCCCCCTACACTCCTCACACTGAGGATGGAGCCCACACCCTGGGTATATGCTCTGGCCTCCTGGTTCATAGGTAGACCCTCAGCCATGCTCAACCACTGAGCCACACCAACTGGGCTACTTATTGATGAGAGAGAGAAAGAGAGAGAGATTGAATTTTTGTTCCACTTACGTATGCATTCATTGGTTGATTCCTGTATGTTCCTTGGCATATTGAGACGACGCTCTAACCAACTGAGTACCCAGCCAGAGCTTCACTTGGGAACTTTTTAAAAACACTTTCGAGGTCCCCACATACACTGAATCAGAATCTCTGAGGGTTGGGGCCTGGGGTTCAAGATTTTTTTTGCAAGGTGATTCTGACTGGGGAATCAAGTGGCGTCCATGATTCTCACAGAGAATGAGGTAAGCTACCATGTGGGGCTCCCTCGGAGCCAGGTGCTGTGCTTGGGACATGCAGTACCTCATTTCTTCTCTCTGCACTACGGCTCTACGATGCAGATGATGTGCCATTTTACAGAGGAGAAACCCAGGCCCATGGGGATTATGGAACTTGCCTCAGGTCACCTAGCTAGTCAGTAGCCGCCTGGAATTCACCACCAGGGGGTCTGGCTCTCGGATTAAACCACTACACGCTGCTGTCCGCTCCAGAAAGGCCATGACTCTATTCCATGGCTCTCTGGTTCAAGGACGTCTCCACCTGGGAGAACGCATGCCAACAAGATGCTTGGGGCAAGCGGACACTGGGGAGTGTGGGATGATACTCCCCGCCCCCCGTCATGACGATTGGTACGTGAAGGGCTGGAGACTGGGACACAAGCATCCGTCTACCTGGTTCGGCTCCGGGCCTGGGTGCCAGGAAAGATGGCAGAAGCACCCACGGGGGCTCTCCCAGGGCCATAGGGTACCCTTGGAGGGGCAGACAGCTCCTCCGCTGAGGGCAGCCCACTCTCTCCAGAGGAGGCAGGAAGACACCATCTCTGAGCTCAGCCCTCCATGTGGGCAACAGGTTTGGGGTGTAGGACTGTGAGTCTCTTGCCTGGCACTGGCCAGTTCCCCACAGAGGGAAGTAAGAACAGGATGAGGGGCCCATCTTAGTCACAGGCCTCGCTGGGAGATGGAGTTTCAGGATCTGTGGTCAGAGAACAGCACCCCCCCCCACACACACACACAAAATGATGGGGTCCAGGCCCAGCCTCAGAGCCAGTGGTCCTGGCCTGGGAAAGCCTGAGGATCCCAACGCAGATCCCCATCAGGGGTGGCCCAAATTCCAGCACCGGATCCGCAAGCCACTGGCAGGTGAACCCCGAGTCTCTCAAAGCAGCAGCCGCAGCCTGCACCCCAAAGCCCTCCGCCCGCACCAGAAGGTCCCGTGCAGTCGCACACCCCTGTGCAAAGCGTGTGCAGGGAGGGGGAGGGGGGCAGGGCACATGCAGTTGTCATGGAAGCAGAAGCACCCCACACTGACCTTGAAACTCCAGTAGTTTGGCTGCTGATGGAAATAAGAGAAGAGATGGTTATGATGAGGTTGGGAAGGGAGGGCATGGCAGGGGCGGGTTAGAGACCTTCGGCTCTCAGCATCCAGCCCTGGGACAGGGGCCCTCACCCCTCCCAGGGGCAGAAAGGAAGCTATGCCTGCGTGCACCCCATTCTCTACGGCCCTGGGCAGGCTCTGGGCCTGCTGGTGGGGGAGGGGAGAACCCCTCCAGGTGTTTACAAGCCGAGCATTCTGTCCTCAGAGAGGTAGGATGGGGAAAGGCGCTGATGACGATGACCGATGACCGTGGTATGGGAAACCCAGGAGACCCTGACAGAGAGGAACTGGAGCTGCAGGCCAGGGAAGACTTCCCGGAAGAGGTGGCATGTAAGCTAGGCCTTGAGAAACGAGTAGCTCCAATTGGATAAAGGGATGCTGAGCAGAGGGGAAAGCGTGGGCAAGTGCCCGGGCGAGGCGAGAGGAGAGTGTGTGGAGGGAGGAGTCCATTGTCCAGTCCGGCTGAGGTGCAGGGTCTGGGAAAGGAGCAGATTAGGCCACAAAGGGGGGGCTGGGGCCAGCTGAGGGGGCTTAAATGCTGAGCAAAATGTTGTAGATTTAGCAGGGTGGATGAGCGAAGGCATCTGAGGGAAGCACCATGAGGTCAGACCTGGACCCCAGGAGGGCTGATGGGGCAGGTAGTGGAGGGAGCCCGGAGACCAAGGCCAGGGCAGGGAGGTCTGTCAACATGATAGACCTGGATGGTAGAGGAAGGTGAACAGGTCACCTTCCAGCACTGGGCAGTGGGAGGGAGCTGGGGCAAGGGGGAGCAATGCCCTGTGGCCGGACAGATGAAAGAGGAGGGCTCCCTGAACCTCTAAAATGGGTGAGGGCTCAGATTCCTCTTCATCCTCAATAACCTGGGGTCGCCCTGCCTCCCCTGGAGGCCAGAAGGCCCTTTCAGATCACTAAGGACAGGAGGGAGTGGCCGGGGGGCCTGGCTAGCTCTTGGCAAAGCTGAAGGCCCCCTGCTGACCGGTGCCAGCCTCAGCAGGAAGACAAGAGGCAGCAGATGGCCTGGCCCTGGGGTGCCTGGCACCAGCAAACAAGATTCCCCAAGCCTCAGAGCCACTGGCAGAGAGGCGGGGTCCCATGGGAGGAGAAACAACATGGGGCCATCGGAATGCTTTGGAGACAGAGAGGGGCTGCGTGGAGGGGCCTTCCTGGAATGGAGGCTTGCTCTGAGTTAGACCTTTAGGGCGGAGGGTGGATAATGAGGTTCGCTCTCCAGGCCCACCCCATCTGAGCCACAATCCCCAGCTCTCCTTTTGGCACTGGCTCTTGCAAAAAAAATAAATAAATAAATAACATGGCAGGCAGGGGAAGGGACAACAAAGGCTGTGCCCTCGCCAGTGCCGGGAACCATCTATGGACACATGCCACTCCCATCGGTGCCAGGGGGTGCCCACAGGAGCTGAGGGGAGGCGGGGGCTGGAGGAACAGGCTCCTGCCCCAGCTGCCTGCGGCCTTGGGAAGGGGAGGGGCCCGCGGAGCCAGGCAGAGGGCACAGGAAGGTTTGTGATGAGAGTCGTGTTTGCAGCCTCAGGGATGATGGACGGGCCTGCAGCGAAGGCCGCTGTCCCTCACCCACCACCATTACCCTGTGCCCACGGGGCCCCCCGCAGCACGCAGGCCCCACGCTGAGCCCATGCACAGACTCCAGAAGGACGTCACCGCAAGCACATCCAGAGCAACAACACACACACACCCCCACCCCAAATAGACACACGCATCCCTCCGTGGTCAGAACAAGCAAACTCAGAGGCAGAGCTATGTGTCCGTAGACACCCCCACTCCTACACACTCCAGTCACACACAGAGACACCGGCACCGTTCACACACACACCGCCCCCCCAATGTCCCCGGCAGGGTCACACGGCCCACTCATGTATGTGTGCGGACACACACCAGATGCAGAAACACAGGAAGCAGGACGCACACGTACAAAGAGAGTCTCATCCCTCCTTCCCCCCGCCAGCGAGGTCAGGGGCCTCGGCCACCTCGGCCACCGTCCCATGCCTGAGATCCCAAACATGATGTGTCCGGGGGGGTGCTCCCCGCTCAAAAGAGGCAGAAGGTGGCCCCCTCCACCCGGCCCCCCATGTCAGCACATCCAAGTCAGTGGGTGCCAATGGCTGGGGCCCACCTCGTGCCTGTGGGAGGGAGACAGGGATGGGACCTGCCCGCAGCCACACTGGCTATGCCCTCAACACGGGCCTACCTCGGGGTCCCAAGGCTAGGCACCTCCAGGGGCAGTCAGACCTGCAAGAGAGGGGTGACAAGCTGGGGCCGGGGCCAAGGACTGAGTGGCATCGGCGCCACGGGAGAAGCCAGGCAAGTCCCACTAAAGGGTAAAGATGGAGAGCTGCCCTGACCGGTTGGGCTCAGTGGATGGAGCGTCGGCCTGAGGACTGAAGGGTCCCAGGTTCGATACCGGTCATGGGCATGTACCTTGGTTGCAGGCACATCCCCAGTAGGGGTTGTGCAGGAGGCAGCTGATTGATGTTTCTAACTCTCTATCCCTCTCCCTTCCTCTGTAAAAAAAAAAAAAAAAATCAATAAAAAATATATATATATATATTTTTTAAAAGATGGTAGTTGCTTTGTTTGTGCTTGGCGAACTTGGGGTGAGGCTACCATCCCCGTCCCGGGACTTGGGGCTCTGCCTGCCGAGCATGCTGGCTGGCTCCTGCCCATCCTCCTCTGGGAAGTGGCAGGAGTGATCCTCTTCCACGGGGGCCCCATCGGGAACGAGACCGTCTCCTGGCAACTCAGTGTCCTTAGAGGGAGGGCCATAGGGGGGTCCTTGGGGATGCTGTCTCTTCCCGGGGTGTGAAGCCCGTGGGACAGCCTTGGGTGACGAGCAGAGGGCGCCTCCCCGTTCACTCACGTGGGCTCTCCCCACCCAACCTGCAGCACCCTGGCCGCCTCCCCCTTCTCCTGCCGTGCCCATCACTGTGCCTGGGACAGAGCAGACCCTCAACAAACATCTGACCGTGAATCAATGCCAGAACGGGGCCAGCCCAGGGAGGAGGGGGAGGTCTCTGAATCCTCTCCTCTGGCACCTCTCCCTCCATCTCCTGGTACCCAGCGCTGCTCAGCCTCTGGGCCCTTCCCCTGGGGGTGTCCCAGCACAACCCCCGTTCCCGGGAGGAGGGCAGATGGGGCTCCCCAGCCCACGCCAAAACCTCCAGTGCCCCTCGTCCAGGGGTCTCCCTCCCAGCAGACAGCGAGAAGGCCAAATAACGGGTTGAGTAGGGAGACCCTGCAGGGCCAATCAGAGCAGGAAAGACTGGCGCAGGGGCCAGGGAGCTGTTATCGGGATAACCCAGAGCCCCCGCCACTTTGTAGGGACAAGGCTCTCAGAACCGAGGACCGGGAGCTGCTTGAGGACCCAAGGAAGCAAGGCCAGGGCGTCCTCAGACCCCCTGGAGAGGAGAGAACACAGCTTCCTCCCCCTGGGAGGTGGGGAGTTAACGCCCTCCCTCCCTGCCCTGGGGGTCCTCAGTGGGGTTCCTCCTGTCCCTGGCAGCTGCTCCCCACTCTCCGCTGCTTCGGAGAGGGCGGGGCTGTGCCCCCCTCCTCCCCCCGGAACCTCAGCCCCGCCAGGCAGCTGAGGTCCCGCCTCCCAGGCAGATGGCCCCTGCATGCTCGGCGAGTGCCTGACCCCTCCTTGACCTCCAGCCCCTACCGCATCCTCCAGGGAGGGCGGACCACCCATAGGTCTCACCCGGCTCCTCGCTCCCCGGCTCCGCTGCACCGGGCACACACCCACCTCCAGCTCCTGGGAGCACGGTCCCCGCAACAGCCGCCCCCCAGGCCGGGAGCCCCCGAACCCCCCTGCGGGCGCCCCTCCCAGCGCGACGCACATGCATGACCCTCCCCTCGGTGCGCCCCCCCCACTCCTGTCCTAACCCTTCCCATGCAGAGTGTGTGTGTGTGTGTGTGTGTGTGTGTGTGTGTGTGTAGGGAGGGCAGGAGGGGGGAGGGAGGGAGGGACGTGCGGGGGGGGTGCCGAGGTGCACCCCGGGGAAGGTCATGACTTCCCGCGGCTGGGGGAGGGGGCGCCCAGAGCATTTTGGGGTGGGGGGGCCGGCCCACGCCAGAGGCTGCAAACCCGATGGGGGGGGGAAGGGGGCGTTTCTCAGGGATCGGGAACCGCAGCGGCCTCCGCAACCCCACCCCCGACGGCCCTCCCCCCGCAGCCTCGGAGCGCCCCCCCCCGCCCCCCATCTCCGCGTCCCCGCTCCCCGCATCGCCCGCGGCCGCGGCCCCGACCCCCGCAGCCGCTGCGCTCCGCTTACCTGCGGCCACAGGTGTATGCGCGCGGGGGGGGGGGCAGCCCCGGGTTCAGCGTCCGGCCGGGGAGGGAGGGAGGGCGGCCCTACCCCCACCCGCCCGGCTCGCCCGCCCCCGGCCGCCGCCGCAGCCGCCGCCGCCGGTGCCCTTTGCTGCAGTGCGAGCGCCGCCGCCGCGGAGCGGGCCGGGCCCGGTCGCCTCGGTAACCGCGACTCCACCTGGCGGCGCGCGCGGCCCCGCGCATCCCCGCCCTCCCCGCGCGCGCCCGCGGGCGCAGCCCCGCCAGGAGCCGCGGAGGCTGCGGCGGCGGCGCTGGGTCACCCGATCCGCCGGCCCTCCGCCCGGAGCCGGGACTCGGGTTGCAGCAGGGGGAGGGCGGGGAGAGAGCCAGCCCCGTGGGAGCGGGGGAGGGGCTGCGGGCGGATTCGAGCCTCTGCCCGGGCCCCAGGGTCCTCGCCAGGCCCCGCCCCCGCAGGTCTGGGCAGGAGGGGGGGAATGTCCTGCGCCCTGACCCCCACCCAGTGAGCTCACAGCCTCCCCCACCAGGGCGCTGGCACCGTGGCCTTCGGTGCTACCAGCACTCGATTCCCAGCCAAGCCTGGGAGGCCTGCCTCCCCGGTGCTTTCTGATCCTGCCCGGCCGGGGGACTGGCGTTTGCTGAACTCCGGTCCTGCGCTTCAGCCAAGGGGCCTCAGGCGCCGCCGTGGGCATTGGAAGCCTTTGATACGCGCTAAATATCCAGTGATGACAGCATCCTGGGCACAGCCCTTTTCTCAGAGACCCTTCACGCTCTCCTTCCTTCCCCGTCAGAGGCAGAGGTGGGCAGGCGGGGAACCCCTCGTCTTGGACAGCTGAGCTCACCAAGTCCCACTCCCTCCTCTTCCTCACCGCAACCCCGTCCAACCCGGTACACTCCGTGTCGGGAGGCCTCTGCATGCCCCGGGCACAGCCTGTGTGTCCTCTGCCTCATCACCATCCCTCTTCCAGCCCCATGTTGGCCTCCACGCGCACGTGGCCACGCAGGACACGTCTGTCCCACTTGCCATGCAGTCTTGGGGGCAGACCCATCTTTGTTCCCCGAAGTTCAGTCAAGATGGGGCGGGATGCCGGGAAGGGATGCCAAGACATGCCAACCTGTTACGAGACTCAAGTTCACTCAGCTAAACGGTCGGTGCCCCGGAGCCTCGTCCCTCCCCAGGTGATCACCTTTTTCCTTCTAAATCTTACAAGAGTCGAGGCTTGCTGTGAGCTACCCGCTGGCTCCCCTGCCTCTGCCCCTGCTGCCGCCTAAAGCTGAACGCCAAGTCCAAACCCTTCCTCCTGGCAACTCTGTCTTCCTGACCCCTCCTCCCCATTGGGTCCCCGGATGCCTGGCTTTCTCCCGTAGCCGTGTGTTCTGGCCTGAGCTGAGAGCCCGCGCCTGCCTCAGTGTGCCCCTGTCTCAGAGAAGGTCCATCTTCTCGTCAGGGAGACAGGCCTGGTGAGGAAGCGGGAAACGACTTCCGCGCACACGCCCAGCTGCCAACATCCTCTTAACACTGGGAAAGTAAGCCCTGAACGTGGCGAGAAGGGTGGGAGAGAGAGACCTCGGGAAGGACTCCCTGGTGATGAGGCCTCAGGGAGGGTGGGACTGCTCAGAGATGGGAGGGTGGGGTGGGGGTGGGGCATAGCGGAACGGGATGACGCACAGCCCGTGGGAATTAACGTTCAGGGCCTAAGACTCCGGGGGAAGGGGACTCCTGTTTAAAGAAGAAAAGGACACAAAAATGTTTGCAAAACCTGAGTGTTCCCCCTCAAAAAAGTTCCTTCCCAACGCCAAACCTTGGCACAGGTCTGGAGCGGGAGTGATAGGAACTAGGCAACCAGGGGAGAGAAAACAGGGTGTAAGGGTCTCCTGGAAATGGGAGGCTCCTGCCTAAGAGAAAGGGACGCAAAATAAAACTCCTCCATACCCCCCTCAAAAAAAAAAAAAAAAATCCTCCCCAAAGCCAAACTCCGCCATGGGTTTGGGTTGGGGTGGAGGCGGGTGACTCACCTGGGCCGGCTGGCCAGCCCCGGAGGGGGCGGAGTCGCCATGGAGGTGGGAGCAGAGGGAGCTGAGAAGGCACACGGGGTCCACGGTCCAGCCGCCAACCTGTGTGTGCGAAGGGGGGGAACACCCCATTAGGGGGAGCGGGCAGGAGCCGCTGGGGGCTGTGCCAGGGCAGGAGGGCATTCTCTCACGCTGAGGAGGGACCGTCCCTTAGGGAGGGAGGGGGCGGGGTCTCTGAGAGCCCTTGGTCTGTGTCTGCGTGTTTCCTTCCTCCTGTCAGACTTGGGGCTCCCCTAAGCCTAGGGGAGAAGCTTCCCTGTCAGATTTCCTGAGGTCCTTTTCTTCGTCTCTCCGCCACCTCCTTGCACACTCTGCCGGGGAGCTGCTCCTCACTTCTCCTCTCCTGCGGCTCTTCATTCCCTCCTCACTGAGGATGTCACTTCCTACCCCACAGAAATGAGAGGTCCTCACCCAGCGAGCCTCTGACCCCACCCGCCTTTCTCCTGGCCTCTTCTCTCACCTCAAGGCCACACCACATCTCCCACCTCAAAGCCCACCCCCTCTGATTCCTCCAGGACTTTCTCCCATGCCCTCTCAGCCCTCAGCGTCTTCACATTCTCCCATTTCATTCACTCCGCAAACGTTTGCTGAGCCAGCCCTCCGCGGAGGCACTGGGCATCCATGGCCAGCAGACCGGCTGCAGGTCCCACCCACGTGCACTCCCAGGGAGGGAATGGATGAGTTGATGGACAAAGGAATGAATCTGAGAGCGAATGGCCGTGCTTTGATTCATTTCCTACATGTTTACTGAGTTCTGCCTCACCGCCAAAGAACATGCCAGACACGGACGAGGCCCTCAAACTCACCCACATCTTCTCCCGCAGGCCTGGTGCCCCCTGTGGCCACCACCTTGGCTGCCTCCATCTTTTTTTCTGGCTGAAGCTCCCCAGCCGGTCTGCAGCCAAGGATCCTGTCCCTTCACCACCTCTGATTGCCTCTGAAAGTGGCCATTGGCTCACCACACCTCAAGAAATGAGCTTTCAACCCCCTCTGGACCCAAGTGTGCTGGCCACTCCCCATGGCCATTTCTTTCCCCATCCCTCCTGCTGGCCTGCCTCCTCTCCCTCAGGTGCAGAGCTGTTCCGGGTCCCCCTTCCCCAACTGCCATGGCCCCTTCCCTCTCAGACTCCACTCTGCCTCGGTGGCCTGGTGCGTAGCCTGGCCCATTCCCATTCTGACTCAATCCTACTCAACCCTTCTCCTGAAGCTGTGGTCCCTTTAGAGTCTTGAGCTGTACACAGTGTTGAACCGACATCCTGTGAACACCATACCCACTCCTCCATCTCTTCTCTCTGTTCCTGTCTGCACCCCCAAACCTCCCTCCCAGCTCTCTCATTTCTCTCAAGGCACCAACATCTCCCCTCACCCGGGTTTTTCTGTCTTTGCCTTCTAGACCAAGGCAGCCAACAAGCCTTGTTCAGTCTTCTTCCCAACCCCCCTCCCTATCTTTTCCCTTCGTCCTCCATGACACACTCTTCTTCCTCTCCTTCTCCTGCCTCCAGCCACCCTTTTGTCCCCTCCTATTCACCCTGAACAACAACCACAGCCCTTCTAGCTACTACCACCTGGCCCCTTCCCTCCTGACCACACAGCCGTCTGCACCAGCCAGGGGACCTCTGTGCCAGTCCCCAATCCAGCTCTGCTCAAGCCTATGCTCCCCTCCGCTTCCCAGCAACCTTGTAAAGCACCTTTCTCCTTCTGGTGCCTCCTCAGTCCTCTTTCACCCATCTGCACAGAGTTTAGGTGCCGCCTCCTCTTCCAGGAAGCTTTCCCTGACTGAAACCCCTCCTCCACACCCTCTCCCAATGACTGTACTCCCCATATAAGTTTAACCATCCCTTCACCCCATCTAGATCACAAAGGCCCCTACTTCCTTTTCCCAAGCCAGAGCAAACAGAGGGGACCCACAAGGCGGGGGGGGAGTCCCTGAGAGTGGAGACCACATCTCCTTCGTCTGCAACTCTCCCGATTCCAGTCAGAACTCGCTAAAAGCAAAGCCAGGCAGAACCGGAGGTGACATCAGGGGACAGATAAGGGGATGCATCCCAATCCCCTGCAGTGAGGAATGGGGGGGGGGGACACACTTCCCCTTCCCCGGCCACTCCCAGCGGTGCCTGGAAAGGGGGGACAGAGCAAGGGAGTAGGGACTGACACCCCAAGGCTGGACGGGAAGAAAGCTGATGGCACGGAGCACGCTCCCCTGGTCCCTTCCTCCACAGCGGACAGACAGCGCCTGAGCCTCGCAGCCATCCGGGCACCGCACCCACGCGGAACTGTGAGCAGAAGGCTAGTCCCAAGAGCGGACTTTCCTACCGACGAGAAGGTCCGGTTTGGAGAGAGAGATACGTCCAGGAACCCGAGGATCTGGGAGAGGCTGATGAAGGAAGCACCCCCCCCCCATATAGAAAAGAGAGCAGACAGGCCCCGGACCAGAGGCAGGAGCCCCAACCCCCCTCTGTGCCTCATTCATTGATGGCAGGAGAGAAAGCAGGGCGCACGGAGTCTTGGGGAAAGGATGGGTGGGTGGGGAGGTAAGAGCCCCCAGGAGTTCAGGGCTCTGTTCCCACCAGGTCCGGGGCACATCCGATCCAGCCCATGGAGGTTCCCACGGGGCCATCTCACAGAGGGGCGCACCCCAAGCCTCTGCTCCACCGCTGGACGGACCCTCAGATTCAGAACAGTCAGCCCCCAAGGTGTCCCCTCTCCCTTCCCCACCGCGCCCTTGGCCTCCGAGGCGGGCCTTCCTGCCCTCTGCCCCCTGAGCTAGGTGCCCATCCGGTGCAGGCAGAGGCCTGGAGGCTGAGGCTCCTCCTCCCCCTTCTCCCCCTCCTCCCCAGGCTCCAGAAAAGGCCACCAGGGGCCATTGCCCACCTCTCCAGCTCTTCCCCCTCAGCCCCAGACCCTCTCAGAATGGGAATGAGCCTGGGGGCAGGGGAGCACGGGCCAGACCCTCCCCGCCGGCCGGCCCGCCCGCCCCGGCCGCCCCGCCAGCCCCCGCCCCGCTCACCTGCTCGCGGATGCGGTCCTGCTGGCCGCGCAGCGCCAGGGCGTGCTGCGGGTACTTGCTCTTCAGGTGGTCCATGAAGGCATCGCGCTTGCGCTCGGCGTCCGCCTTCTGCAGCCCGCTGAGCGCCTCCAGGCTCTGGGCGGCAATCACCGTGTGCCGGCGCTCGGACGTGTGCACCAGCCCCACGTTGGAGAAGCGCCGGCCGCCGCCGCCCCCCGCCCCGCCCCCCAGGGTCCGGTACTCCCGCGGGTACTCGGCATCGTCCGCAGACAGCATGGGGGGGCTGCTCCGCTCCGGATCTGCGGGGGAGGGAGAGGGGACACGGCGGGGTCACCACGCGCGCGCCCGGCCTGGGGCTGCCAGGCCCTGGCCCCGGCCCCGGCCACAGGAGTCCCTACGGGGGAGGGGCGGAGCGGGCTGAGCCTGGGAGGGCAGAGAGGTGAGGGGTGAGGGCAGAGAGGCCCGGGGTGAGGCCGGGGCCCAGCCCCAACAAGAGGACAGAAGGGGCAGAGGTGGGGCTGGGGAAAGGGAGCATGGGAGAGGGAGGGCAGGGCCCAGCTTCTTGCTCTCCTGCGGGGTTTGGAGGGATGACTGCAGGTAAGGTCCTGTCCTTTAAGGCCAAAGAGGGTCTGGAAGCGCAGGGGGGGTCCCCTTTCTCCTTCTTAAAGGTGGTTGGCATGGGTGAGGGAAGGGGCTTCCTTTGAGGCGCTTGCTGAACGGGTAGAAAGGAGCCCCCTGGGCAGGTGGGGGCGGCAGCCTCCTCCCTCAGACTAGCATGTCCCCACCCTCTTGTCCTAGAGGCTGGGGGTTCGCTTGGAAAGGGGCCAGAAGTAGGACCCATGGGAGCGGGGTGTGACGGGGCTTCCCCAGGAGACAGAGGCCCAGGGCCTGAGACACGGGACCCTCCTTCCCATCCCTTCCCCGAGACAGACAGGCGGACAGACAGGAGAGGCTGGGCACAGAGCGGACAGGGAGGGGTGGGTTTGGGATACACTCAAAGGAAAAAGAAAGCAGACAGAACAGCTCAAGCCCCCCCCCCCCCTTCCTGGGACCTCCCCTCCTTTTCTTCCGTCTCCCCTCCAAACACACACACACACACACACACACACACACACACGGTCAAGACCCACAGGGACAAAGGACAGTACAGAAACCAGAAAAGAGAGGCCGGGGGTTGAGGTCCCAGACGGAGCTCCGAATCCCTTCCCCACATGTTCCCTGAGCCCCTGGCCTCCCCAGGCCGGCCCTGCAGACTCCCACCCTGAAGTCCCCATGTTGGCCTTCCCGCAGCCCAGCAGAGGGCAGTGGTTCCAGCGGGGCCCAGGGGCGGCAGGAGCTGCTGCAGCTCACCTCGGCCAGATTCCTGGGCATAAAATACATGGCCCTCCCCACCCCCAGAAGTCAACGCACTGCGAGATGGGCACACACACACCCCCAACCTCACAACCAACCAGCCTCAAAACAGTACCCCCCCAAAATATAGCCTTGGTCTGGGGGTGTCAGGCACTGCAGCAGACACATGTACCCCCTTAAGGGGCCGACTTGAAGGGAACCCGGCCAGATTCCATCCAGCCCAGCCCCTCAGCCCCCTCCCTCCACACACCAGGGTTCACCAGGCCTGCTGCTAGGCCTCCGTCACCCCCTGTGCACCGAAGGCGAGGGGAGGAGACGCGGCCACCTTTCAGGAAAAGCCACCCCTCACCCCACACACACACTCGCTCCCCACTGGGCAATGGAGGAGGCGGGTAGAGCCCGAGAGAACCCAGCGCCTCACAGCAAAACCAAGCGAGAACCGGCTTCTGTAGACACAGATCCCCACAACTTCCGCGGGTCTGACTGACAGCCATCATCACAACCCATGCGTCTCCCAGGACCCCCCTGTCAGGGGCTGTTACTGTGGACCCATTTCAGAGATGGGGCTACTGAGGTCAGAGAAGTCAGTGACATGACCAGAGGCCAGATTTGACCCCAATCCCTACTAGGTTCTCCCCTCCCCCTCCCACCGCACTTTCCTGACATGTGACAATTGCTTATTGATGGAACGCAAACACACACACACACACACACACACCGCCTCCCCGCCAGGTGCTCTTTCTTGTTTACTGATGTCTCCCCTGGCACTGGATCTGGAGTCTTTCCCTCCTTCTCCCCCTGGGCATCTGTCCCTCTCACCACACTCACCCTGTTGTGCTCCCCAAAGTGAGGTCCAGATACACAAGAGATGACTTTAGGAGGAGCACTGTTTTATACTTTATCTAGAGGCCCGGTGCAGGGATTCATGCACCGAGGGATACCTCGGCCTGGCCTGCACTCTCTCTCAATCCGGGACCCCTCAGGGGATGTCAGACTGCTGGTTTCTGTCCAATCCCCGCAGGACAAGCTGAGGGACCCCACCGGTGCACAAATCCATGCACTGCGTCTCTAGTATGCATATAGGATCTTTAATCTCTTCCTGTCCTCCCCATTCCTCCTTTCCCTCTGAGATTCACTAGTTTGTTACGTGTTTCCATGCCTGTGCATTGAGTGTCTGTCCCCTGGTGGCCAGTGTGCATCATAGCTACCAGTCATACAGTCGAAAAGTTGCTTAGGCTTTTATATAGACAGATAATTTTATCTTTATTTGCATAAGGATTAGGAAACCCCCAACTAGAAAGTCCAACCACTGATTTCATGAATAGCATCGTTAGGGATGGCAGAGAGAGGTTTCCTTTCGAGCACATTTAAAATTTATTTAAGTTCCAAGTGAGCTAATGAAAACGAAAATCGTATTGAGTTAATACAGCGCAAAGGTTCCCTGACAGGGAGGGAATTCATGACGATGGCTCCTGACTGAGCGAGGCTGGCACCCGGACCCAGTACCTACCCTTCAGGAGCCGGTGGCCACCCCCGAAGGCCAGTGAATGTAGGTGATTATTATCACCCTAATAATCACCTGAAGAAATAGCCCAACCAGAGTCAGGGGGCTGAACCTCCTGTGGCCCTAACCCCCCCTCTTCCCGTCACCCTCAGCACCAGCGGGCGGTTTGCAGGAGGCGGCCTCTGAGGCCTGGACCCTGGCCACCCGGAGCCCTCTCTTGGCCCAGGCGGGAGCAGACCCTGCCACGGCCTTGCTGCTGGAACCGGCTCTGGAGTCCCGCCCAGCTCTGCCTGAGCCGCAGGGACCTCTCCCCGTGCCCCACAGCCAGGCCTGCCGGGCCCTCCCAGACTCTGGGCACACACGGGCGCACGGGGACAGGTTTCCAACTGCCGTGTGCCCTCCGGGGCCCGAGAGCTGCTCTTCCTGATCCGAAGACAGAGCTAGCTGGGGAAGAGGAGAGGCCCCGCAAAACCCAGGCGTCCTAACTCCCTCCCCGTGCATGTCCCCTCCCTTCTGCAGGGCCCCGGGGGACCGGGGGGACTGGCCTGGGCTTCTGGGCTGAAGGGCCTTCCTGCTACTCTTCTTCTTTTTTTAAAAAAAATGTATTTTATTGATTTTTTACAGAGAGGAAGAGAGAGGGATAGAAAGCTAGAAACATCGATGAGAGAGAAAATCGATCAGCTGCCTCTTGCACACCCCCTACTGGGGATGTGCCCACTACCAAGGTACATGCCCTTGACCGGAATCGAACCTGGGACCTTTCAGTCCGAAGGCTGACGCTCTATCCACTGAGCCAAATTGATTTTGGCTTTCCTGTTACTCTGAGGAGAAGGCCCTGGGAGCTCGGGCCCAGACACTCGAAGTGAGAGCACCACAGGAAAATCCCAGGCTGGGGCCAGCAGGTATGGAGTCAGCTCCTTCCCTGAGGGACCCTGGGTCAGGGTTAACCATTCAATTACTTATCGGTCTGTCCACAGGTCTGTCCCCGCCTCCTCCCTCGGGGAGCCTGGGGCACTCATCTGTAGAATGGGACATTAACCTTTAATCCCTGAGTGCGAAGCTGGAGAGACGGTGGAGGAGGAGTACATTGTTTTGCATTAAAGACGTTCCTGGCTCAGGAATGGGACCTAGCAGGATAGCCTTCCCATGTCATCACTCCTGACCTGCTGCCGCGGACACCAGTGCTCACAGCCTCCCGGGCCCTCCCCGGACTGAGCAGCCGGTGACAGCCTGGGAGATCGATTCCAATCTAGCCAGCAGCAGGCCCGGGAGCCGCAGCCCTGAGCAGATAGATGTTCCCTGTTCAGTGACCGGGAAGGGATGGGGTGAGCGATCTGTCCAGGCAGGGGTCCTGGGGGGTCAAGGAGGCCTCGAGGGAGAAAGCAGCACTGGGTCCTATGGTGCAGGGACACAGGCATCGGAGGACTCGGGTGGAAAGGCAAAGTCAGAGCTCTGAGGGAAGGGGGAGGTTTGGGAGGAGGGCAGCCAAGCTGGGGGACACGGGGGAAGGGGCGGACTCTTGGGACTGAAGGTCTCTGAGGGTGGAGGTTGGGGAGCCTGAGAGATGCGTTGGGGCTGGAGGGTTCGCCGGCTCTCCAAGGACCCTCCGTGCACAAGGCCCACCATGATTTTTGAGTCAGAAATTCCAGCTACAGGGAAGATGCCCGGGACTGGTGAAATCCAGCCCAGAATAAGGGGAAGGGAAGTGTGGGGAAGGGGGGCTCTGGTCACCCTCCGCTCAGCCCTCACAGCCTGGGGCAAGGGGGAAGGGAACAGGCCAAGCCTGGGGTGATCAGGAAGAGGTGGGCGCCCCCCAGTGGCGGCTGCAGAAAAGGGCGCAGGGAAGAGGGCCACGCTGTTATTTGTTCCACCAACCCCAACTTCCATGTTTATGTATGAGCCTGATTTATTTTTATTCTCCGCTGCATTCTATTACATGAGGTCACCGTAGCTCATGATGAGAATTAAGAGTCCCCGCGTCTTAGTGACACCGTCTGGGAAGCCATCACGCCCATCATGCCACCATTTCCTCTGGCCGCCCATGGGCGATGCTCACACATGACATCATCTTCAGAGGAACGTGGGGAAGAGGGGAGGGGGCGGGGGAGGGGAGAAAAGAGAGGAAGGGGAGAGAGTAGAGAGCAGAGAGAAGCTACCAACTACGGGAGAGAGAAAAGGACTCTGGGGCTCCTGTTTCGAGGACCCCAAGCTCAAGACCTGGGGTTCAGGTCCCTGTCTCCCTCTCCCTGGAGGGGGGGAGGCTGGTCAAGGCCCCTCCCTTGGGGAGCCGAGAGGCCTCGCAGGTGTGTCCCCTCCCCGTGGCCTGGGCAGAGGTAGGGGGAGCCCAGCTCAGGAAGCCCCAGGGCCTGGCAGGGCGAAGGGAGGCGTGCGGGGAGATGGCCGGGAGGGCGGAGGGCCTGGCGCAGACCCCACAGGGCCCTGCCCACACACACGCACTTGCAGCGCGAGCCTGCCCGGTCCCACTGTCTGCAGCCAGAGCAAGAGGAGCCGAGTCACCCAGGAGGAGCCCCGAGGCGGCTGCCACCATCCATTGTGCCTGACAACTTCATCCGGCAGTGCCTGCTGCCGTCACGAAGCGCCGTGTGCCGGGAGGTCAGAGGCCGGAGGCCAAAGGTCAAGCTTGGCCGAGGCTCCGGGCGGCACCTGGACCAGGTGAGGGGATCACCCCTTGCCTCACCCGCTGTCTTTGGGGGCCCCGGCCCCTCCGTCCCCGCTGCCTGCCTGTGGGTCCTTGGAACAGAAGCCCATCTGTGCCTGCTTGCTAAAACCATCTCTTCCACCCCATGCCACCGTATCCGAAGCCATTTTCCGGGCAATTGCCTTTCTGTAAACACTCCTGTGTAATATCCCCCCAAACGGCTAATGCCCAACGCCCTGTTGGGTCTCCCTGTCACTCCAACCCCAGCCGCAGGGGTGGGGGTGGGCAGGAGGGGAGGGGCCCTCAGAGAGGACGAGGCAGCCGGACTGAGAACGAGGGGCAGGGCTTCCTGTCTGGCACCTGGCACGGAAGGGGTGCAGAAACCCCTCACCTGCCCCCCCCAGCCCAGCACCGCCTCCCCCCATTATGTCAGCCCCTCAGGAGAGCCTGTGCGGGTGGGAGGGGAGGCAGCGGGGATGGGGAAGGGGAGCCGCAGGGAGGGAGGCGGGAGAGGAGGCAGCGGGGATGGGGAAGGGGAGCCGCAGGGAGGGAGGCCCGGGCAGAAAGGTGCTCACTGAAAAGCCGGGAGGAAATGGCTAGATGATAAAGGTGACTTCCTGGTGCCTGAGAGCCAGCTGTCATCACGGGGTCCCCAGGGAAGGCCGGCTCCCGCCCCCCGGAGTGAGGACAGAGGAATGGGAAGAGGCCAGAGGGGACCCATCTCCCCGAGAGGGACCTCTCACTACCTGGGCACCGCAGTGTGGGGGAGGCGGCCAGGTACAAGGGCACCAGAGGCCTCGGGATCCCTGGTCCCTCCCCGGCGCCGGCACTAATCTGCAGAGCCACCGGGCAGGGCCTGGCACAGGCCGGTTCTCGCAGTGCAGCAAGGGAAACTGAGGCCCCGGAGGTGGAGGGATTTAGGGAGAGTCACCGTGTGGACTCCCTTCCTCAGAGCGGGGAGTGGAGGAGGGGGGAATAGGGCTGCGGCCTGTGACCCTCCGGCCTCTCCCACCCCATGCCAGGAGGCCCTGCTCCCCCAGCCCCGGGAAGCTGGGTGTCTGGACCCAGTGGGAGAGCCCGCCCTGCCAGTCACAGCGCCACGCAGGCAGGAAAATACAAACCAATTTGCACAGATTTAAAACCCACGGAAGGCCACTTAGTGGGTAAACGAGTTGGAATCTAATTAAAGGACCCTGCAGGGCGGGGGAGGGAGCGCTCACCTGCCCGGGAGGAGCTGTTGCATGGGAAGTGGTGGTGGGGGGGCAGGGCGGAGCTCCCAGTAGGCCTCTGGGCTTCCCCCAGGGAGAGAATCGGAGGGGGTGTTGGTGCCCCGGGGTGTGGGCACTATCCTGGCCAGATGCTGCCTCTGCCAGCCTCTCCCTCTCCCCATCCCCAGGCTGGTGCTATCTGCTGGCTCTGTGCACCTGCAGGCTCTGTGCTCTGTGCACCCCCCGGGCAGGGCTTCTCCACTCAGGTGGGCGCATCCCATCTCCCCAGGAGGCCCCCACTCCCTGGGCACCGCAGGGGTGGGCTCAGCAGGCAGGGCACAGGGCACCAGAGGAGGGTGGTCCCTGGCTGGTGACACACGTTCCGCCCATCAGACCAGGAACTCACCGAGGACCAAGCCTTGCTTCCTGCTCAGACTGGACCGTCCCTGAGCGCAGGGCCTGTGCCCCTCGCTGGGGGCGACGGGCAAGGCCCCCGTTTACCTCTTTAGTCTGGGGGCTCCCTCTACCTTGGGCCTCCTTGATGGCAGGGATGCCACTCTGAGCAGATCGGATGGCCATGCCCAGTGGGGCGGGGTGAGCGGACCCACAAGCCAGGTGAGGAGCAGGCTGGGCCTGGCTCTGCAGGGCTGTGGGGTTCCGGCTCCTCCTCCCTGTGGCCCTGTCCCCCTCTCCCCACAGGCACGGGCGCCCTCTGACCTCCCTCTTATCTCCGAGGCAGGAAGTGTGGTGTCCGGAGACCGCTCTGCTCGCCTCTCTCTGTCTTGAAAACCGAGCTCCGCTCTCCCTCCTGCCAAACGCCCTTCACGGGGAGAAAACGGCCGCGCAGAGCGCACACAGACCGGTCAGAGCCGGCCACGGGACCCGGCATCCCGGGCCCCAGCGACAAGGGTGTTTCTGCCCATGATGTCACTGCCCAGAAAGCAACTGCCAAGGAGCCTCCCCTGGCGGCAGGCCCCTGGAGGGCACAGACCAGCAGCCCCTCAGGAGGAATCAGCAGCGAGTGGAAAAGCCACAGAGCCCTGGGGGTCACAGCCCGCCACACCCCTCAGAAATCAGGGCGCACACACCTCCACACACCCCCTCGGGGTGGCCTGACCACACTCTTCAGAAACGACGCTGCTCCTTGCAAAAGAGCCAACCAGCCGGGCCCTGGAGCAGAATTTCAGAAACACAGGCTCCCTCTTCTCCCCGCACACCTGCCCGGGCAGACCAAGCCCCGGCATCACCAAAACCCTCGGGGATGGGGGACGAGAGAGCTCTGTTCAAGCCCAGCTCTGCGACCTTGAGCAGGTCAGCAGCCTGTCTGCGCTCCGGCCGCTCATTGGTTTTGGTTTTGGTTTTAAAGCCAGGAGCACAGACAGGAGCCCAGGCTGCGCACTGCACCGGGACGGTGCGGGCCTCGGGAGCGGGGGGGGGGGGGGGGGGGGGGGGGGGGGGTAGTTCCTGATCTCCCCAACGACCCGACTTCCTCCCCCTCCACAGTTAGAATGTGACCAGACCCAGCACTGTGGGGGTTGGTTTTCAGCTCCTAATGAAGAAGGTCTGGCTCACTGGCTTCCCGGGCAGGGAGGGGGCGGGCTGCAGAGGGAGCAGGTCCCCCGGCCTGAAGCCTCTGCTGGGGAAGCTGGGAACGACGCTGGCCGGTGCCCACACGCCCCGCTCACAGCAGCGCCCGTGGCGTCTCCACCGTTTTGCGCCAGGGCCCGTGTCCTGCAGGCTGCACAGCTCCTGGGAGAGGCAGCTCCTGGGAGAGGCGGCGGGGAGCAGGCCGCAGGGAGGGGAGGAGGGGGTGCCAGTGCGTGGGAAGAGGGAGGGAGGGAGGTGCCGGTCCTCCCAGTTCTGCCCCCTCTCCAAGGAGGCTGCCAGCGCTCCTTCTGGGCGGGAGGAGGGGGAGGAGCTACAGCCAGGGCGGTGGGAGAGGGAGAGGGACCTTTACTGCATCCCTCAACCCACCCGGAGGGAGGGACCCTGTCCCCACGGGACAGACCCCGGTCTGTTGGGAAGGAGGCCCATCCACCCCCCACCCCAACAGGGAAGCGCTGTCAGTGCCCCGCGATCAGCCAGGCCTCTTAAAGTGGAGCAGGCGCCTCCTCAGCCACATCCCCGGCCACGGGGTCAGGCTCCCTGGGAGGCCAGGTCTCTGCCAGCACCCACACAGCTGGCCAGGGTCCTGCTGCCTCCAGAGCCCCGCACACGCTCAGTCGCTCACACACACAGGCACACCTGTGTGTTCCCTCACACGTCGCCCATCGTCACCCTTGGGCACGGTGGCACCTGCCCGCCTGCCCGGCACATGCTCCGCTTCTATGCACAGTCCCCTCCATAAGCATCTAACATGCGGAGGGCCACCCCCAGGCCTGGGAGGGCTGGGGCTACGGCACAGACGCACCCACCCCCCGACTCACCACTCTGCCATCTGCTCTCAGATGCCACAGGACAGACGAGGCGTGTGCCCATGCACAGGTGCCACGTACATTTAAGGCGCCCGGAGCGGTGGCAGCCTGTCCGGGAGCTCCATCCAGCGCCAGGCCAATGCCTCTGCAGCTGGCGCGCAAGACAGCAGCGACCCCGTTAACCGGCGGAAGGCAGCTGCTCGGCCCCTCTCCTGCGCTGTCAAGTTCAGAGTTTCTTTCCCGGAGTGTTTACATTCTGTCTCAAAATAGACGGATGGGCCCGCTGACCTCCAGGCCACTCCACTCTGACCCCTGTCCAACCAACAAGGCAATGCCAAGGCCTGGGCAGCCCCTCCCGGCCTGGCCTGGCCCCGGCCCACGTGCTGCCTCTGCAGATGCTCCACTCCCCCCCCCAGGCCGAGGGCCCGGCGTGCCCCTGGCTGCTCCCACCTGCCGCTGAGGGTGAAGGGCAGGCTCAGCCTCAGCTCACGGTGAGTTACTCCGAGGCCCAGCCAGCCGCCCACGAAGGGAGGGCGTCAAGGTTAGCGCCGTGAGAGACCGCGGGAAGCAGGGGGAGAGCCCTGAGCTCGCAGAAGGCAGGAGGAGACTCGCCTGCCTCCGGGGCCAGGCCGACCTGGGCAGCCCGATCCGAGGCAAGGGCGTCTTTCAGAAGCTCTCCCTGTGGTCGAACCGCCCCGGACCCGGGACCCGGGCCGGTGGAGCACAGGCGGAGGCAGGGGGGAAATAAACAGTCTCCCCTCCCAACTTTCCGCAGAAGACCGGAAACCTCCACCTCCTCTCCCCCTCCCCTGCCCCCGTCCCCAGCCATGACCGTCTACGGGCGGGGACAGCCATTCTCCTGCCACTCCAGCCCCTGGCCAGGCTGCTCGCCCGTCCCACAGGGGAGGAAGCGGGGGTTCGGGGAGGGGTGGGTGACTTGTCCAACGTCACAGCTGAGCCGAATCTCAACTGGGGGGGGGGGGTCCTCACACAGACCCCCTCCTTTCCCTGACCCTGCCGCCCTGGGGAAGGTGCTGGTTCTGCATCCCGAGCCTTCGCCCAGCCAGTGAGCCAGAGCCCCTGGCTTCTCCTCCTCCGTCCAACTCTGTGGGAGGGGAACACACAGACAGCTCTCCGCCCTTAACGCAGGGGCCTCAGCCCCTCCCGCTCCAAGGAGAGCCACAGGGACTCTCCCCGCAGGCACCGCTGAGAGGCTGGGGGGCGGGGGCCAGAGCTGCCCCAAGGCCGCGGACGCCCAGGTGCATTTGGCCACCCAGGCCTGAAAGAACCCCTGGGGAGCCTGCCCTTCCCCGCCCTCTTCTCACCCCTCAGCGGGGCACAGTCCTCCCTGTGTCAGGGACACCAGGGCTTGGATCGGAGGCTCCGATCACGTGGGGGGAGGGGGCTCCTGCTTCCTCAGAAGGAGCCGGCACTGTGTCCGTGGCCCTCACAGGGGGACATGGCCTTGTCCCGTGAAGGACGACGGAGGGTCCTGACCCACATGTTCTGCGCTGAGCCCAACACCTCAGGCCCCTCTCTGCACGGCCTGGCTGCTGTCCCCGTGCCCAGCCCTCTGCACTGCCCTCTGCGGTCACCACCCCTCGTAGCTGGTGGCCTCAGAACAACGCCAGTGATCCAGCTGATGGCCGAGCCGCCCAGGTGGCCCCTTTCCCAGCCTGTCCTCGCCAGCCCTGCCCTGCCCCCCGCAGGCGTGCCAGGGAAGGGAAATGCCCAGGGTGTGCACAGCCCTGCTCTGGGACCGGAATGTCCCTTCCTCGCCTCCTGCTCCTCACTCTCAGGCCTCCCCTGACCTCAGGCCTCGGGGGCCAGCGGGACTCCTGCTGCCCGGTGTGGGTGGCTCTCCCGGGAGGTCAGCTGGCCCTGCCCGCTCCTTCCAGGCACTGCCATCGGCCCCCAGCGCCTGGCCTTGCGAAGGTGAGCCAAGGAGAATGCTCTGGGTTCTAGCCCCTTCCTAACGGCTGTGCCCCTCGCTGCCCCAGCAAGGCAGGTCCAAGCTCCAGGCACCAGAGTGTGCCCTGCAGTCTGAGTGGGCAGGCTGCTCCGCCCATCACTCTCCTTGGATGCCCGTTCCAGCTGCCAGCCATCCCTGGGGGGATCGCCCAGCCACATGGTGAGCCCTGCAAAACCACAGCCCACAGACACTCTCTGAGGCACGTTAACCACACAGTGCTCCCTCCCTGCCACCTACTTCCTCCTCCTCCCCCATGCAGCCCTGCCCCGCTGCCAGAGGGCCCAGACTTGGACTGAGAGGCTTCCCACCCCACCCCCTCACCTCCTGCTGCTCCCCTAACTGTGCCCCATGTCTGTATCCCCTGCTCACACGGCGGCTAATTCTGGCGTCTCATCAGACAGTAATTATGGGGGAATCAGCAGCGCTGTCATCGCTGCCGCTCGGCACCTGTCACCACGCCGCCATCCCCGGGCGGCTGGGATGAGACCGGAAGCGGAGGGAGGAGGGGTGCACTGGGGTGAGGGGCACCTACCCCCTCCTTGCTTCTGCAGCCCCCACCTCCTGCAACCCTCCCTACCCACAGGCACGCGATGCATGCCAACCAGCGGGCTACTGGCCTCTCTGTCACCCAGGGCGGGCACCGAATGCATGTGTCATGTGTCCCATGTACACACACGCACCCATGACCCAACCAAGTGGGAAGGACACAGCAAGCCGAGGCTCAAATCTTGCCTCGGCCGGTTCCCAAGCCCATGGCCCTGCACAAGTCATTGTACTTCCGGCTGTCCGTTTCCTCAGCAGCAGAGCGGGGGACGCGGTGTCTGCCTCGGGAAGATGGGGAGAAATAAGTATGTACCGTCTCCAGCGCAGTGCCTGGCACATGTGCGATCACGTAGTCACTCGGCAAACGGTTAGTTACACGTCCACTACGTGCTGGGCCGTGGGTGAGGATAGATCAACCACAGGTCAGCAAGGACCACATGCGGCCGCATGGAGACGCGGGCATTTTGTTTGGCGGGCGGGGTTTGGTTTTGTTTTCTTTGGATTTGAATGCGGTGAAGGGGCACACGTGGTCTCGTCCTCACCACAGCCCCCCCCCCCCCCACTCCCTACCGTCCTCGCCCACTGCTTCACCGTGTCTTGCCCCCCAGAGTGAGCCTGGTCTAGCAGCCTCCTGGCTCCAGAACCAAAGGCCACGCACGGGAGACCTGGCACGGAGCTGGAGGAGCTCAGGGGCCCGGCCGAGGTGGTCCGGGAGGGGCCCTTCAGGGCAGTGCTGGCTGAGGGAGGAGCAGGGATGGGAGGGGGCGATGGGAGGGGGCTCTGGGAAGAGGAGTGACAGTAGCAAAGGCTCCTGGAGACAAAGCTGTCCCGGGCGGTCCCTCCCGTGGTGCGGTCCCCAGGCCCCTGGTGTGGGCACCTCCACTTCTCCAGAGCCCCCCAGAGCCCCCAGAATGCTCTCCTGGGCGGCCTTACTGGTGGAGCGATGCTGTAAGCCACCTCCCCTGTCTCACCGCCCAGCCGCTGAGTCCCCCTGGCGGAACAGAACGCTGCCAGAACCAAAAGCAGGTCTGCCTACGGGAACTCTCTGATGTCCAGTCCCCCTCCCCCTCCCCGCCTCCCCCGGAGTCTTCCCGGGGACAGAACCAGGAATGGGGCTGGGGGAGGAGGAGGAGGTGAATCTCAGCGTTAATTTTCAGGGGCACGGACCCTGCCGGTGGGAGCGCAGACGTGAGGGACTGAGGCCAGATCAGAGAAAGGTGGGAGGAGGAGGCAGAGGGGGGCTGAGGCTGCAGGGAGGGCTTATCTGTGTGACCTTGGGCATGGTACTGAGCCCTTCTGGTCCGCCCCTCCCCTGTCTACCCAACAAGAGCACGGCGCTCCCAGGATGGCTGTGAGGGTGGAATGAGCCGACGCGCGGACAGAGCTTCGTGTGGCATCTACGGCTCACACGCTGTGGGCCGTTAGAATGTGCATTATCACCAGGGAGGACTTTCCCCCCAGACTCAGCAACAGCTACATGAGCCCCCACCCCTTGCCAACCCTCCACCCTCCACCCCTTCTCTCTCAGAGCCCACGGAGGGAGCGGTCCCTTATAGCGAAACCAGCGTCAACACTGAGGGACGGGCCCCACTGTGTCCACCTCCTCGGACGCCTCCCGCCCCCACCCCAGGCCTCGTTCTAACCATCCTCCACAGCCTGTCCAACCCCCACTCACGGCCCCTCCCCCAGGTGGAAGAGAGGACCTGTTGTCACCCCTCTTCACAGACGCAGGAAGTAAGTCTTGAGAGGTATGGAGCCCCCTGCCTGTGGGAATATTCCAGAAGGGGGGGGGTGCAGGAGGGGAGCATTCAGGCCTATGGGCCAAGTCTCCGGTCACTCCGGCCTTCACCTGGCAGCAGCCTGGGACGGGGGAGGGGAGGGAGCATGCTGGTGCTCTTGCAGGAAAACGGCAACTTTAATTAAGAGGCAGACAAATGAGCGCTCTGCATTCTGTCTCAGAGCGAAGTTATTAAAAAGCCATCACGGTGGCAGCCCTGGTGGCAAGGAGGGCTGCCTCCCCAGGCTGCCTGCTCCCATTGGGGCCAGAGCGTCCTGCAGGGAGCTGGCAAGATCTGGAGGACATGGAGGCACAGGCAGCCAAGATGGGGATTCTGCAGCCCCTTTCCCAAAGTGGGGGCCGGGCAGCACCCATATGGTGCCCAGGGCACCGCCTGCAGGGCCCAGGGGCAGGGCAGGGCCAGGGGGGAGGGACGGAAAGGGAACCAGCCATTGGGCAGCCCCTGCTTTTCCTTTCCTCTTAGCGGTGGCCACCAAGGAGGTGAGGGGACTTGGTCCCAGCTTGCTTGGTGGGGTGTGTCATCAGGTCACGGACACTCTACGAGGTCACAATGGACGGAGCATCTGCCAGCAAGGGGAGCAGGGGCAGGTGGGGCATCAGCGGGCGTGGAGCCATGGCCCTGGGATGGGGCGGGCACTGGACAGTCGGCTGGTCAGGCCCAGGCCCCACAGCTGGCAACTCAGACAACCCCTTCAACGCTATCGGCTCTCCTGTCCTGGCCACCGTCAGGCTCCGAGCCCAGCCCGGTGCCTGGCACAGAGAAGGCACTCAGTAACTCTTTTTGAACAAATGAGTGGATGAATGAACGAAGGAATGAACAAAGGACTGAAGAAATGAAATGAGATCTCAGGTTCTCAAGTGTCTATACACCGAACAAAGACGTAGAGAGTTCAGACGAGGTCCCATCTGCTCCTGCCCCCTGCCTTCTAGCCGTGGCCGGACACTCCCCCCCCCATCACCCCCCCCCCTCGCGCCACCAGTCCCCTCGGCAGAGGGTTCCTATCTCCTCTGCCCTCCCCCATTACATGGAAGCTCTGCCACACACGCTAACTCACAGGCACACGCATGCACATGGACACGTCCTCTACCAGGCAAGGTGCCCTCCCCAGGGTCAGGTCTCTGCTGACCCCTCCCCTGGCAAAGGTCTGGGCCCACCAGGGACGGCCCCCTCCCCCATTTCCGGCCCCCTAGGCGGGGGAGGGGCACTGGCTGAGGAGCAGTGGGAGTGGGAGGGCGGGAGCCTCCCTCCCTCCGGGCTTACCCACCTGGAGACTTTAAGCAGAGGGAGCAGAGTCCTGGAGACTTCCCTCCCGCTGCACGCTGGAGCCCTGGGTGAGGGACAGGAAAGGAGGAAAGTCGTGAATGAATGCCCAGCGCTGGGGGAGAGGAGCTGGAGAGAGGAAGGGGCAGGGGCAGGGCTCCCAAAGTGGGCTGGGCAGGGGCCTTGGGCCATGGGAGACCCGGGGACCGGGACAGCCAGGCAGAGCCTTCGGGGCTGTCTCTCCGGTGGTCCCTGGGGGCTGAGGGGGAAGGCAGGCTAAAATTCAGGTGTTGGAGGAAGCACAGGGGCTGAGGGAGCAGACAGGCGGGAGACAGACAGCAGGACAGACAGCTGGACGACACGGGAAACACGGGGCCTCCAGAATGAGGTCCCCAGGACAGACAGCCTACAAGCTGGTCCTCCTCCCAGCAATGGGACAGACTCTCTCCTGGGATGCCCACACCGGACCCTACATGACAGCACCCGGGAGGGCTCATCTGCTTCCCCAACCAAAGTCACGCTGTTCTGGAAGGTGGGTGGGGTCCGAGTCAGAGAGGCCTGCTGTCCTTACTCTGCTGACAGCCCTCTCCCAGCCCGGGACCCCATCTGCCCCACTCAGCCCCTCGCCCTGAGGAAGGTCCCTCCCCTGACTGTCACCGGGAGACAGGCACTTATTTCACACCAGCAGTCACACACTGGGAGGGGGCTGTGCAGGGAAATGGCACCCCAGCCCCAGCCGCCCGGAGGGAGCCCTGCGCCTCACCTCTGCCCTACGCCCCGCCTGACCCTCCAACTGCCTCTTTTCAGCCCCCAGGGCGGTCCTCCTCACTGTCCTCTGCCTCCCTCATGCTGCCAGCGTCACCCCCGATTCCACGGTTCCACTCTCTGCCGATACAGTCACCGGTGATCACCTGTAGCCTGAAAATATTCCCTGGAAAATTCCAGAAACAAACGACGCATGCGTTTTCCATCATACGCCTCCCTAAGCAGCAGGACGAAATCTCGAACCCTTCCGTCTGTCCCGCCTAAGACGTGACTCGGCCCTTTGTCCGGGGTTCCTGCCGTGGGTGCTCCTGGCCAGTCCCGTTATCGGGTCCACAGCCCCGTATTGCAGAGCTGGCACGCACCTAACCCTTATTTTACTCAATGAAGGCCCCAAAGTCATCCCTGTAGTGACTTTTACAGTGAGTCATTATATTTTATTATTAGTGATGATGGTTAATTTCTTACTGTGCCCGATTTATAAATTGAACTTTACCATAGGTGTGGTGGATAAGAAGAGGAAAAAACGTTATATATCCAGGGTTTGGTACTCTCCGCAGGCTCAGGCACCCGCTGGGAGGATGGCTGTGTCTGTCTATCGCCTCTGATCCGGGAGCATGAAGCATTAAGACCAATCCTACCTGCAGACCCTGTCGCCCGGGCACCCCCTTGGGCACAGCCTGCACTTGGGCGGCCCAGGCCCATCCGTACCCACATCACGTCTGGCGCTAAGCACTTGCAGAGCCTCCTGCCAATCTCGCGGTTCCAATTTCCCCACCGATTACCCGAGACGCAGGCGTCCCGGGGAGAAACAACTGTCGCATCCAGATGCTGAGACAGTGACGAGGGGGAGAAATCAGGAATGCTCACTCACACGCCTGGCCCCAGAGGCCTCCTGGGTGAGGCAGCGGGGGCTGTGCGTGGGGCGTGGGCGGAGGGCCGCCGGGCGGGGGGGAGTGGAGACTCAGGGGGGCTGGCTTCCTTCTCACCTCCAGCACTAAGTGGCGGCCCCAGGGCCCTGGCCCCAGACAGGCTGAGATCTAAACCCCAAATCTGGTTTCCTCACAGAAGCCCATTGCTCCAGAGAACGTGGTTTCCCGTTCAATCATTCAATCGGACAGAGAGGAGGAAGAGGAAGACAGAGAAATTAGTACTTATTGAAGGTTTATCGGGTGCCAGGACCTGGGCCTGTGGCACCGCGTTTAATCCTGGTTCCCATGCAGGGAGGAAACCGCCATGATCGGCCCCGATGTACAGAGGAGGGCCCTGAGCTTCAGGGGGTGGAGTGGGTCAGGGCTGGGATGCCAGCCCGGATCTGTCTGGCTCCAGGGCCTAAGCTCATGACCACCGAGCTAAACCGCCTTCCGTCCATCCTCTCCAGGCCTGGCTATCTCCCACGCAGTGCCCTCTGGGAAGTTCTGCTTAAAGTCTAACTTCTTTCCATTAGGATAAACTATTTCTTTTTAAAAAATATATATACTTTTTATTGATTTTTTATAGAGAGGAAGGAAGAGGGGTAGAGAGTTAGAAACATCGACGAGAGAGAAACATCGATCAGTTGCCTCTTCCACACCCCCTTCTGGGGATGTGCCTGCCACCAAGGTACATGCCCTTGACCGGAATCAAACCTGGGACCCTTCAGTCTGCAGGCAGACGCTCTATCCTCTGAGCCAAACCGGTTTCAGCTGGATAAACTATTTCTTAAGGACAATAGTGGAAGCGAAGGCTTTGCTTCCGTCTCTTTCTGCTTTATGGTAGGGGTGGGAGGCAGAGGATTCAAACCCTGAGCTGCTGGTGGGCCAGAGACCAGGGGAAGGAGGCGAGCTGCCAGGTTCAGAAGAAGTGGGTCCAGGATTTCCTGAGCTTCATCGTTCAATGACTCCTGGCTCTCCAGGCGCCTCTCTTGCTCCCCAACTCCATCATAGAGAGGCTCAGGAAGCCCCTCCAGGCCTTTTTGTTTTAACATCCAGAACCCCCGAGCACCCTGAGGAGGTGGGGGTTCTGGATGTTAAACATAACAGACACAACCGAGCTCCTCAGCTTAAAAAGTCGGGGGGCGCCCTGGCTGGTTTGGCTCAGTGGATAGAGCGTCGGCCTGCGGACTGAAGGGTCCTAGGTTGCAGTCTGGTCAAGGGCATGTACCTTGGTTGCGGGCACATTCCCGGTGGGGGGTGTGCAAGAGGCAGCTGATCGATGTTTCTCTCTCATCGATGTTTCTACCTCTCTATTCCTCTCCTTTCCTCTCCATGGAAAGTCAATCAAAATATATTAAAAAATAAAAAAGTGCCGAAACCGGTTTGGCTCAGTGGATAGAACATCGGCCTGCGGACTGAAAGGTCCTGGATTTGATTCTGGTTGCGGGCACATCCCCAGTGCGGGGTGTGCAAGAGGCAGCTGATTGATAATTCTCTCTCATCAATGTTTCTAACTCTCTATCCCTCTCTCCTCATCTCTGTAAAAAATCAATAAAATATATTTTAATAAAAATAATAAAAATTAAAAAGTCAGGGGCTGGCAAGTCCTAAGATCCCTCACTTTTCCTCAGAGCCCTACCTTTCAACTTAAGAGGCTACGACAAGAATGGGGATTCATCAAGCCAGCCTGCCACTGGGCGGGGACAGAGTAGGCGGGAGACAGCCAGGACCGCAGGCGGAGAGGCTGGGCATGTCTGCAAGGGCCTCGGAATGCCTGCCCAGTGAGCAGGGATCCTTAATTCTTCCCCAAAGAGGCAGATGCGGTGCCCATGTGTCTGCAGTTACCCTGCACCCTGGGGTGGCGGAACCCCCTCCATCTCCTAAGCTCTGCATAAACCTCTTTAGCTAGGGCCTCTCCGTGGGCCCCTGGGTCTGGGCCTCTAGCGTGCTCTGTGGCCGGGGTGACAAAGAAGCTAGTGTCCAGCCACGGGGATGTTTGTGGAGGTGAAGAAGGCAGGTGTACAAAACCCAACTCCTTTCCAATCTTACAGGACTCCACACCAGGACATGCAGGCAACTAACTGGGCCAGGTGGCTGAGGCTACCGGGAACCAGGGAGCCGGAGGTGCCTCAGTGGGATAAAATGCGGACTGGATCACAGTTGCTGGCTGGAATGGAGTGTGACAAGGTAGTTCTGCAGGGGCGGGAGAAAAACAGCTAGCTTATGTTCTGATGGTAGCTGAGTCCTAGAGCCACTCCCTTATCT
The DNA here is from genome assembly GCA_963693515.1 of Pipistrellus nathusii. Lineage (NCBI taxonomy): Eukaryota > Metazoa > Chordata > Mammalia > Chiroptera > Vespertilionidae > Pipistrellus > Pipistrellus nathusii. Next base: position 40,177,978 of record OY882873.1, read on the forward strand.
GTCCTCCAGGCCGAGAGGATGGATTTAGGCAAGGTGTGCCTTCGGAGCAGGAGGGGCTGTCTGTAAGGGTGTGTGTGTGTGTGTGTGTGTGTGTGTGTGTGAGCGTGTGTGTGTGTGTGTGTGTGTGTGTGTGAGCATGAGTGCATACACGCATGTGCATCAATATTCTCTTGGGCCAAATTTCCATTTTCCTGCTTCAGCCAGAGCTGGGAAGCATTGTTCCCACCCTCCGTGTGGACAGGCTTGTATTATCTCAGGGGAGAGGAGGTGGGTACAACCTGTGACAGCTGGAAGGGGCTCTGGAGATTCTCCAGTTCCACCTTCTCTTCTCACACCAAGGACACGGAGGACGGGGCCACCTCACTTCCCCCGTGTGACAGCAGGAGGGGCGGGGACACGCTGACCCCCTCCAGTGCTCTCTCTCTGCACGCCCTTCACCTCACTAGCCTTGGGGATCAAAGGGTGGCTTCCCTGCCCCCTTCTTTTCCCCAAACCCCTCTCCATCCTGGCCCCTTGTGCTCTGCCCATAGCCACAACCATAGAGGTTCAACCGAGCTCCTCAGGTCACCTCAAAGGTCATGCCCAACTAGCCTGCTCAGGTCAAAGGTCACGCCAACCAACCACCTGCCCCTAGCCTACTACACTCATACACACCCAACACTGAGGAAGAAGATGCAGAAATACCACCAGAGCTCCCCACGCCCGAGCGGCCACCTTGTACACACCACCGCCACCGCGAGGCTTTCTTCCCGGCCTAACCTCCATCCCTCCCTCAGCAGCGTGGGCCTGCCTCCTCCAGCTTCCTGCGCAGAGAGAGGGGGCGGGGAGGAGAACAGGCTTCCCCAGCCTCCAGGCCCTTCTGTCTGCCCGGCAGCAGCAGGGAGGACGAGGGCAGGGTGTCCCCGGGTGGCTGGGCCCTGAGCCCGTGCGTGAGGCACGGCCTGAGGCGCGAGGGGTGCAGGGAGGAGCCGAAGACTGAGTGCGGGAGAAACCACTCTTCCGGGCATGGTCCCGCCAGCGCCTCGTCCCCTGTAAAATCCTAACGCTCAGGCTCCGGGGAGGGGCTTCTCAGGGTTCAGAGACAGCGGTTCCCACACCTGCACCGATTACTGCGTGTTTATTATGTGCCAGACACGGTGCCGGACATCCTTACCTATTATTTCATTTCATTTTCACAACAAATCTTCCCCGGACAGTCCCTCCCTGAGACTAACTCTAGCTGGTCCCTCCGGCTGCACCTCCTCGGGCCCCGTTCTCCGTGGCGGTGACGGGCATTTTCGCTCCTGTCTTCAGAAATTCCCCCCCCCCCCCCCCGCTCCCCGCATTACTCAGTGGCCCCACATCACCTTCTCCAGGCACCAGCCTTTCCCCCAGTGTTTCCCCCCTGTGATGGGATTACAGGGGCGAAGGGCACGAAGGCAAGACGAGGGGCTGGGATCGGGGTACTGGCCTACGCCAGACATCGATGGAGCACGTGCCAGGTAGCTGGGAGGAGGCCCCGAGGACAGGCCCCAGGAGATCGGGGGAAGAACTGGGAGCAGTAGGCTCTCCCTCCCTCCTTCCCTGGTGACATCTGTGGCCTCTGCAGTGTGGTAACTAGGCAGGACCCAGGGATGCACAGATCCAGTTCTCTCCCGGTGACCATCTCTTAGGTCCCGGCTCCAACCCACACACACCCAGAGCCCCGGGGCGGAGCAGAAGTGGGCAGGGGTGCGAGGCGGCAGGACTTGCCCTGGGGTGTGGGTGGGAGCTGAAGCCGGAGGATGAACTCTTACCCCTCGCTCAGCTCCCGGCATCCAGAGGGTACCCAGGCCTCCTGGTACAGGAGGGAGACTCCCAAGCCCCTCTGCCAGCCTCCTGGGCTTCCACACACCCTGTGGTAGCCATGGGCAATGTGAATGAATGTCCACACCACGTGGCTTTCCCGTTTGGACCTTTTAGGGCAAAAAAGGATGAGGGCAGGGGTCCCCTCCACTAGGGTCTTCCCCCATCCAGCCTCCAGCAGGCAGGAACACAGCGGCCAAACCCACCTCCCCAGAGATTGCTCAGGCCTCAGCTTACACCCATTGGGAGACTCTGGCAGGGAAGGCGTGAGCCAATGGGCAAGGGGAATGGGAGTGGTGGGTGGGACTCTGGTCCCGGTGGGTGGCACCCTCTCTCTTCCAGCAGGCATCATTAAGGTATGCAAAGCGTATGCAAATCACCCAGAGGAGAGACACGACTCTGGTGGAATGTCAGAGGAGACCTTGAAGATGATCCAGCCCATACCTCCTCCTTTCCCAGGTGAGGAGCGGAGGCCCCACCAGGAAGGGACTTGCTCAAGGTCATCCAGACACTCGGGTAACGAGGAAGGAGCCTAGGAGGTCTTGAATCGGTCCAGTGATCTTTCCTTGGCCGTCTTATCTTTCCTGGGGGGGGTGGGGGATGGCAAAGGGAGCTCAGGGTCTCGATGGGGCTCCCGGGAGGCCTACGAAAACCCCACCTTCCTGCCTCTGAGCCTGGAGATGGTGTAGAGGGTGTGAGGGGAACAGAGGGCAGAGATGCCCAGGAGAGTGGGTGACCAGACGGGCGGAGGGGCCAGAAGCAGGAGGCATTGCTTTCCTGCAGCCGCGCAGCAGAAGGCAGCCGACCCGGAGTGTCTGAAGCCCAATGTCAGGGCAAGGTGCCTGCTGTGGTGCGGGGAGGGGATGAGGCCCGTCCGACACACACATCCCCCAGTGCCCAGCAGGCCCCTCTGCCGGCCTCCGAGGACTATGGCACCTGACAGGTCATAATAAGCCCAGGCCCTTCCCTGGCGGCTGCCGTCTTCCCACCCCCCAGCTTCTCCCCTTCCAGACAGTCCTCGAAAGCAGGACCCGGGCTGGGAAAAGGAAGGCAGACAGAGGAGAGGAGCCAGGCTGCAGGGAAAAGGGGGAGACCGAGGAGCAGACGAGGAGACAGCATGAAGGGCAGAGCAGGAGAAGCGGCAGAGGGAGGGGAGGTCACGAGGAAGGAAGTCGGGGAGACTGAGGGGCATGGAGGGGACTGTGGGAGCAGCGGAGCAGAGAGGGGAGGGCTCCCCATCGCCGAACCGAAGGACAGAGCTGGAGCCTGGCTATGGGGCACAGGAACCCCGTGGAGGCCTGAGGCTTCCTGGCAGGAGTTGGGGACCATGCCCCTGCCCCTCTGCCCACCTCCCCAGCAACTCTCCAGGCTGCCAGGAAATCAGTCCTCCCTCCTCTGCCTTCTCCCCTCCCTCTTTCCATCCCTCTCTTTCTCCTCCCTCCCTCTCCCCTCCTGGGGTAGGAGAGGGGGGCAGACCAGCCTGCTTCCTCGCCAAATCCAAAGCCTTCATCTCTGCTTTTCAGAGCAGGGGGAGGCGAGCGCGGCCTCAAACCCGCTGACGGCCAGATTTTTATTATCTCTGCTCCAATAGGCCCGAGGACGTCAACAAGGGAATCTTCAAAGAGCATCTCAGCTGCTCAGTGGAGCCTGCACCTGCCCTGGCCCCCGCACGGCAGGCAGGCAGGCAGGCAGGCAGCCAGAGTTCGGGGGGCACAATCTGTCCCCCAGCTCCCACCCAGCCCAGCGACCAGATCCGAGGCTGCCAGGAGCCTCACCCCCAGCCTCCGTGCCTAGGCAGCCGGGCTCCACGGCCAGACCCGGGGCCGCCGGGCCGCAGGGACAGTCTCTGCCCCCCTCCGGACCGCGAGGGCACCAGCGGAGGAAGAAATCAGATCTGCTTGCCAGGCTCAGAGGAGATAAGTGCTTGGGATTCCTAGAAAGAGAAGCTTTTGTGGCAAGCCCTAGATTCCTCCCCTCGATCCTCCCCCTGAACCGTCTGCCTGCCCCACACCCACAGACCCCCCTGTGGCCTCCTGACCCCCCTCCCAACCACAGCTGCCCCTCGAACCGTGAGCCCACTGCTCAGGACGAACCTCCACTCCACCTGCCTTCTCTCCCCAAGACCGAACCTGGGGTGGGGGTGGGGCCACAATAAACCTGGTCCTTCAGAAAACCCTCTCCCTCCTAAGCTCGGATTTGCCAGAGACACCCAAGGCTGGCATTGGGCAGATGGCCACCAGCACCCCAATCCCCACCCCACACCCCCACCCCCACCCCGGCTCTGACCACACCATTGCGATCAATGCCCGAAGCCAAAGAAGGAATCAATGGTTCTAATGAAACCCTTTTTCCAGGTCCCTGGCCAGAGAGAGAGAGAGAGAGAGAGAGAGAGAACGAGCCTCTGAGCTTTGCCTCCCAGCACCCAGCCCGCTTCCCGGGAATCTTTAAGAAACCCGGAGTCCGGTCTTCAAGACCCCACAACCCACCTTCGGCAATGAGGCAAGCAGCCAGCCTGGAGTCGGGGCATCTCACGCCCCAGGACCCTTCCCCTGGAGGAGCTCCCCCTCCACACTCAGCACTGCCCGAGGACCAGATCCCCAGAGCACAGGGACCGAGTCTCCATCCCAGCCCCAAGGGCCGTCGTGGTGATAACGGAGCATCATGGCAAGGGCAGAAGAAGCGGGGCTGGAGGGGCACTAGACAAAGACCCTCTTGTCCCCAAGGAGGGGTGGCAGGAAGCCAGGGCAAAGCCTTTGCACACGCTGCCAGCAGGGCCTGGGTGCCAGGCAGTCTGGGGTGTGTGTGTTTGGGGGGGGAATCTTATTCTTGGAAGCCCCCGCCCCCTGAGGCCCATAGCCCTCACCCCCATCCCTTGCCTGTACACCCGGCCATCCGCTAAGTTTCTGCCCCATCGGCTCTCCGCTTGCCTGGAGCCCTCCTTCCCAGGTGAATGCCGGCCCAGACACTGGCCCACAGGAGCCCCGACACCAACCGGCAAACAGCAGGAACGCTCACCCACCAGCCATAACTGCCCTCCACGGACCTCCACCCGCACAGACTCGCCAGAAACCACCACCGTCACCGCCGCCACCAATCATGACAGAGCCTTATGTTTCCACAGTGACCGTCTCCTTCGAACGCATCACCCATTCTTCAAGATCACCAACAGAGATACGGAAGGGAATGAGGGAAACTGAGGCACGGGGTCAGACAGCAAAGCGGTTGGCTCAAGGTCACCCAGACCAAGATGCCCACAGCTGCACACACGGTCCCAAGTGCTCCCACCCCCAAGCCAAAACAGTCAGACCCGCAGCCTGCCGGTCCGGTCCGGTCCGGTCCGCTCCTCCCCACTCACAGCCCGCACCGGCTTCGCAAACAAACAGTCGCTCCAGCATCTTCTGGAAGGCTGCAGCCAGGAGCCCTCAGCCCGGGGACCCACTTCCTTCCCTCCAAGGTGGGGGCTGCAAGACCGCCTGTGCTCACAGCCTCGGGGGAGAGGGACAGGCAGGCCGGGTCCCCCTCCGGGCACAGTCCCCGCGCCTGCTCACCTGGCTCCCTCCGGCCCCCGGGGTCCTTGGGTCCGGCCTCCTCCCGGGGAGGCCGGGCGCTGCCCTCGGCGGTCCTCTCCCACCAGGCCAGGGCGAAGCGCCGCAGGCACTGCCAGGGCTGCATGGGGAGGGCCGGGGCGGGGGTGCTCGCACCAGCAGCCGCTCACACCGCGCGGGCCCTGCCAGCCGAGCTGCGGAGGCTCCCGGCCGGCCCCCTCGGCTGCCACCAGCATCCTGCTGCCCCCCACCGACGGGACTGGGAGCCGGGCCGGGAGCCTCTGACGTAGCAGGGGGTGCGTGGGAGGGGGGGGGAGCCTGGCGCGTCCCCTCCCCAGCCCCGCCTCTGCCCCGCAGCCTCCAGCGGCCCCTAACGCCGCACGAACCCTGGCCGCTCGGCCCAGCTGGGGGCGCCCTCCTGCCCTCTCCAGGGGAAGGGCTTCGGATCCAACAGCCCCTCCCCGACCCCTCCCTCCCAGGGCCCCTCCCTGCCGGCCCGCTGAGCCGGGAGCCGGTCCCCAGTTTCTGCCACTGCCGCCTGGGCTCCGAGGTCTCCAGGGCCGGGGCCTCGAGGGGAGGGGGGAGGGGGGCGGGGAGTACCGGCTTGTATCCTGGCAACGCAGCCAACACCAGAATGCACCCGTCCCCTTCCTTCCCCGGGGGGCCGGCTCACAGCGCCACCGCCCCTCAGTGCACCCCCCATCCTGGGACCCGAGGAAGAGGCCTCGGATGCTCCCCCACTTCGCCAGCGCCTCCGCCTCCTTTCACCCCTTCTTCCTCCCGCCGGGATGGTCCCCTCCCCTCCCCCACTGTCCTCAGCATCCCTCCCTCCTGCTCTCTCCCCTCCCCGGCCCCTCCGCCCGTACCCCTCCAAATTCTAACCCCCGGCCCCTCCCCCGGCCTCGCGTGGCCCTCCCCACCCGGCCTCCAGCCTCCCCATCCCCGAACCCCTCTCTGGTCCCGGCACTCCGCTCCCCGGGTCCTTTCCCCAAGCCGGGCGCCGCGGTCCCCCGCCCCCCACCCCCCCCATCCCCACCCCCATCCCCACCCCCCCCCACACACCTGCGCCCAGCACCCCGCGCCCCTCCGGCCGCCGCCTCCCGGCCCGGCCCCCGCCCGCGCCCCCGGCCGAGGGAAAACACACAAAGAAAACAGAAATACCTTCCACTAAGCATGGAGGCACATTAGGGAGGAGAGGAGAGACAGGGACATGCCTTGGGACGGAGCGTTCCCCATCGGGCGGGGCGCGGGGGGCGGGGGCCCCGGGCCGCCGGCCTGGCGCTCGCCCTCTGGCCGCCTCGCGGGCTCCTCGCTCGGCCCCGGCCTCGGGGCGCGGTGCGGGCGGCGGGCGGGCCGGGGCGCGGGCCCCGCCGGTGGACCCTCCGGGAGGGCGCCGCGGCCGGGCGGGTGGGCGCGCGCGCGGGCGTGTCACCGAGGGTGCGGGAGCGGGTGTGTGTCTGTGCGCGTGTGCGTGTGTCTGTGAGCGTGTGTGCGTGTGTCTGTGCGCGCGTGTGTGCGTGTGTGAGCCAGGGAGCCGGCGCGGGTGTGTCACTGCGGCGGGAGCGCGCGGCGCGGGCACGCGCGTGTGGCCGGAACGTACAAAGGGCCGCGGGGCGGCGGGGCGCGCGGACGGGAGGGGGCACCGCGCCCGGCGCCCTCCGGCAGTGCCCGCGGCGCGCGGCGGGGCAGGGGTGCGGGGCGCGCTCCCGGCGCCCCCTCTTTCCACCTGCTCCCCCCGCCCGAGCCGTCCCGGCGCCGCCCCGGGGACAGACGCCTGGGGCCCGGGGCGGCCTGGGGAAGGGGCGCACCCGGAGGACCGGGACTTCCTTGGGATGGAGAGGCTTTCGGGGAGGACAGACCCGGGAGGCCTGGCGGGGCGGCGGGCACGGGGGCCGCTCTGTAGCCAAGGTGACCCCCGAAAGCCACCGCTGCGCCCGGCATGGGGCGTCTGGACCCCCGTCCGCCTCCGCCCGGGTGCTCCCCTCCCTCTTCCTGAGACGCGGGAACCTCGTCCCCCCGGCGCCCCCTGCTGGGCGATCTCCTTGCCCCCAGCTCGGGTGGCGGCCCCTCCTGCAGGCCTCTGCTGGAACTGCAGGGCCTGTGCTGGTGTGAGGTGTGTCCAGATCACCCGTCAAGTAGGACCCCGAAGGAGGGCGCTTCAGCTCCTCCTGCCCCTTCTCACACTTGGCTTGGCCACGCCATCGCCACCCCCAGCTTCGCCTGCAGCAGCCAGCACTGTCTCACCCCCAACCTTACCGCCACCCCCTCCTTCCCTACCTACCTGTGAGACCCACAGACTTCCAACTGGGACCAGCACCTGCTTGGTGGCTGGCTCTCTCTCTCTCTCCCTCCGGTTTTCTGTCCTGTTTCTTCTCACCCACGCTTCTCTTGAGGAGGGGAAGGTGGGCTGCGTTCCCTGCTCCTATGGGCATCCTCACAGCCGGCTTAGAGGATCCGGGACGGGGCACAGCGCATCTCCTCGCTGGAGGCCACCAGCAGAGTGGCAGCAGGCAGAGCTGAGAGAGGACACCCCACCCGACCCAAAGAGGCCCCAGTGGCAAACCGGTTTCCCCACTTCCTCTCCTAACCAGTCGCAGCCTTACTCCAGGCTCTCCCACTTTCCTGCCCGCCCCCAGACCTGCCCCTGAACCAGCCGCATGCCTGGCTGAGGGCAAGTCCCTGATGCCCCTTAGAGATATGTCTCCGGTTGCAGTCGCTCGGACGGCAGGGCGAGTGCAGGAGGAGGAAGGAGACCCTTCCCAGCTCCAGGCAGACAGCTCAGGAGGGCAGCCAATCCTGGGCACACCCTTTGGGCACACGACCCCAACAGTCGGCACCCTGACGTTTCCCCTCCTGAGCCAGCTGCCTCTGCCTCTGCCAACTGGACAGTGCCCATCTTTTGGCCTCTGAGTGCACAGTGGGCACGTGTCCAGCTCCCTGCCTGGCCGCCTGCCCAGGATGGGCATGGGAGGCAGCAGGCCCTGTGTCAGGGAGGGGGTGACAAGTACAGGGGTAGCGTCCCCCTCAGCTGCATGGACACCACCTCTCAAGCCTCTCCAAGCCCCAACGTTAGGGACTCACACTGCTGCTCCTCAACATTCAGCCCCCCTCCCCCCTCTCACCTACACAGGACTCTGTCCTTCGCCCCTCCCAGGTGCCCCATGACACAAGGTCTCTTCCCTCCACCGAAGAGGCCGGGAACCAGCAGGCGCCTGACCCATGCTCTCTGACTTAACCCTCCCACAGCTCTGTGGAAGTGGGCATTTTCAGCCCCATTTCGGAGATAAGAATTGAGGCTCTGCAAGGTTATAGCCGGTTGTCCACTCTAAGAGCAGCAACACTGAAATGCAGACCCAGATCCGCCTGACTCCAGCGCTCCCAGCCTCTGCTCTGGCAGCATCGCCCTCTCCCAGCCCCACGGCTGCCAGGAGCAGCGCCAGCCTCTGGCACCGGCTCACGGCCAACTGCACGGTGGGCGGGCGAGAGTGGGCTCTAGGGTGTGGCTGAGGGTTAAGACGTTCGCTTATGTCAAGGTTGAGGAGCCGGCCATGATTCCCCGATGACCGTTGGAAAGATACTTGTCCCGCCACGTGGGGGTTTGGCTGCCCTCGTGCTGAATGCCGAGAAACCGCTGGCTGCCTCGGGGACGGAGAGGGAGACTCCATGTCAGCCCTTGGGGATCAGAGACAGTTCCGAAGGCGGCAGCAGGACACCCCTTTCCCCTCTCTAAGTTGACCTTCTGCATCTCGAGGGCCCCCTCCGTAGTGAGGCGCTGACGTCTGATTCAGGTGGTTTTTTGTACACATGTACCTCACTTTTTTTTAATTAATTTTTTTATTGATTAAGGTATCACATATTTGTTCTCAACCCCCCATTCCAATTCCCCACCCCCCACCCCTATTGTGCTTGACCACTGGTTAGGCTCATATGTGTGCTGTGCCTCACTTTGCAAAGACAGTCCTCACCATTCCTGACCCCCTGCAGACCTGTGAGCTCATGGGACTCCCTTCTCTCCTCAACTACTTCGTCCACACCCGCCCGACCCAGGACAGTGGCCTCCACGGGTCCCAGGAGGGGTGGGAGGGAAGACAGCTCCTGAACAGGAGCAAAGATCCCGAGGCTCCAGGTGGAGCCACAGGGCAGATGGCCTGGCATGTCCACCCTCACTGACCCCACCCCCAGGGACGACAGATGCCCCCTCCCTGTCCCATCAGATCTGACGCAGAGGCTCCTGGGGTAGGGAGGAGACTGATCAGGGCAAGAGCAATACAGGTATGATTTTTTCAGATGAGAGACAAGACTTGCTCCTGTAAGCTGGCACAGTGCCTGGCACAACCAATGTGCCAGCTGCCTCCACCTGAGATGCCTCAGGTGCCACCGCCCCCACTCTCATTCTGCAACAGGCGGCTCCCCCCCCCCTGCGTCTCTGGCTTTGCTCGCAGCTGGGAGGGTGCAGCTGGCACTGCCCACCTTGTCCTTCTTAGTCATCCCCCCAGCCTCCTCACCCGCTCCGGAGCCTGTGGAAGGGAGGTTATAGGGGAGCACCCACCCTCAGCCCGCCTCTCCTTCCCCCAAGGTGGGGTTGGAACAGGGGTTGCCCCTGGGCACACATCTGGACAGGAAGAGGGGGACGGGGCCTGGGTGGGGACAGAGAGGGGCGTGTGGGAAGGCACAGAGGAAAGGGGGATGTAGACATCGCATCTGGACACCCTGCACTCCTCCCTCCGCCACCACCAGAGCTCCCACATATATATGGAAGGGAGAGGGATAGAGAGTTAGAAACATAGATGAGAGAGTATCATCCATCAGCTGCCTCTTGCACACCCCCTACTGATCCCCACAACCTTGACCGGAATCGAACCTGGGACCTTTCAGTCCGCAGGCCTACGCTCTGTCCACTTAGCCAAACTGGTTTCAGCTGGATGAGCTCCTTTTTGGGCCACCCAGACTCCAGCCTGAGTAGCCAGAGGCAGTGAGGGCTGGGATTGGGCCCTGGTCTGGGGCAGAGTGCCGAGGGTAGGAGCTGGAGGGGGTGAGGTGGGGGCAGGGAGGAGGAGGAGGAAGCCTGTGCTTGCCTTTGCCCAGGGCCTGCACTCTCGGACCACAGCCAGTCTCCTACCCTCCCCTGCCCCTCCCACCCTATAGGAAGGGAGTGAGTGGCAATACGTTTAAAAAGACTTTCATTCACTGGGGTGCCTTCGCTCCCCTGCTTGTTATTGTAATGAATGCTAATAAAACTCAATAATTGATGCCCTCATTAGCACATCAAACCGACTTTCTGTGCGGAGAACTGTGGACTCCGGTTCTCTGGGGTTCCCACTGCAGCCAGCCCCTGCAAAGAAACTCATCTGCTGCCTCCCACTGGGGGGGACCCTGGAGAGGCACTTGCGGGGAGAAGCCGAGGAGCCACCCTCTGACGGGGAGTTTTCTGAGCGCGGCTCTGTCTTCCCTGTCACGGGGCAAGCAAGGTCCTGGCTCTCCCATAAGACAGTGCCCGTTACCCAGGGCCCCCTCTAACACTAGAGTGAGAGTCAGAATCACCTAGAGGGCCTGTTAAAGCGGGGTTTGCTGGCCACACCCCCAAAATTTCTGATTCTAGAAGTCTGAGGAGGGCCCTGAGATTTGCATTTCTAACAAGTTCCCAAGTCCTGCTGCTGCTGCTGGTGGTGCGGAAACCTCACTTGCAGAACCCGTGGGGCGGGGGCTTGCTTTCCCAGCTGAGGGCTTTGCCCGCTAACGTGGCTCAGCTGGTGTGTCCCTGCGGGGCCTGGCACACAGGGAGTGGCTTCCCCTTTCCTCAAACTCCCACCAAGGCCACGTCCCGCGTAAACGCCCTTGACATCCCCTTTCTCCCCAGACCTCGACCATTGATCCTGACAGACAGAGATGACTAGAACTGGGTCTCTTTTTCTTTTTTAAAATTTTTTAATTGATTTCAGAGACAGAGGGATGGAGCCCCAAACCTGGGCATGTGCCCCTGACCGGAAAGAACCCGGGACCCTTGAGTCCACAGGCTATACTCTGAGCCAAACTGGCCAGGGCCAGGTCTCCTTTTCCCCAGCTGCTTAGCACGATGCAGGGGCATTGCCGACACAGGCAGGGCTCCTCTGCTGGGAGGAGGGGGGATGAAAGTGAGGGAGAGACTCACCCACACCCCCTCACTTTGGGGTGACCGACCCGGGTCTAAATGAGGAGAGGAACCCATGGAAACAGTCCATAAACATGCAAGCAGCTCCCTGCCTCCTTCCTTCCCACTCAGTCCCCTAGGATAAGAATTGACTTGAGTGAGTAAACTGCAACCGAGTGCTGTTGGTTGGGGGTGAATAAGACTGAAACAAGAATGTAGAGCCCTAGCCAGTTTGGCTCAGTGGATAGAGCGTTGGCCTGTGGATTGAAGGGTCCCTTGATTCTGGTCAAGGACATGTACCTTGGTTGTAGACATATCCCCAGTAAGTGTGTGTGTGTGTGTGTGTGTGTGCAGGAGGCAGCTGATAGATGCTTCTCTCCTTGATATTCCTAACTCTCTATCCCTCTCCCTTCCACTCTGTAAAAAAATCAATAAAATATATATTTTTTTAAATGTAGAGCCCTAACCGGTTTGGCTCAGTGGATAGAGCATCCTCCTTGGGACTGAAAGGCCCCGGGTTCAATTCCAGACAAGGGCACATGCCCAGGCTGCTGCGGACTTGATCCCCAATAGGGGGCATGCAGGAGGCAGTGGATCAATGATTCTCATCATTGATGTTTTTATATATATATCTCTCTCCCTTCCTCTCTGAAATCAATAAAAATGTATTTGTAAAAAAATAAGGGGAGGGGAGAAGAGTACAGGCAGAAGTGGAAAGAAGAGAAGATGAGAGATGGACAAAGACACAGGAGGAAAAGAGAGAAGAGGGGAGATTTAAAAAAGAGGATGGTGAGAAGGCAGGGGGTGGGGAGAGGAAGACAGAGAACAAGGGGATTGAGAGGCCCAGGAAAGGGAAAAGGTGGAGGAGGAAGCTGAGGAGAGGGAAGCAGACTCATTTGCCACTTTCTCCTGCACTAAAGCCCCACTAGACCCTTCCACTCTCAGACCTTTAAAAAAAAAAAAAGAATTACACACACACACACACACCCCGTATTTTCCGGCGTATGAGACGACTGGGTGTATAAGACGACCCCCTAATTTTACAGTTAAAACATATGCTTAGGCCTATATTCGCTGTATAAGACTACCCCCCACTTCCGAGGCAACAACAGGTCTTTTTTTAATAGACCGCCTCTCTGACTCTGGCCAATCTGAGCAGGCTTTTTTTCGTTTTAAAGTCGTCTTAATCGCCAGAAAATATGGTGTGTGTGTGTGTGTGTGTGTGTGTGTGTGTGTGTGATTGATTTCAGAGAGGAAGGGAGAGGGAGAGATAGAAACATCAATGATGAAAGAGGACCATTGATTGGCTGCCCCCTGCACACCCACTTCTGGGGATTGAACCCACAACCCAAACATGTACCCTGACCGGGAATCAAACCATGACCTCCTGGTTCACAGGTCGATGCTAAACCACTGAGCCACACCAGCTGGGCTCAAAGACCTTTAATGACCACTCCCTACTACAGGGAATGTGTCCTCTGTGGACCCTGAACCCTTTGCGTCCTGATAAAGATTTTGCACCCTCTCCCTGGACAAATGAACATACAGGCCAGTCCACAAGGAATGTGTGGGTCCCTGACCCCCCCAGGTGGGACTAGTCAACGTGTGCCAAGTCAGTTTCCCACTGCCTCTGCCCCACCACCCACGTCCAGGCCTGGAAGCCAACACCATTCCCAGGTTCAGGCTTGCTTCTGTGTTCATGAGCATTTAAAAATATATATTTTTATTGATTTCAGAGAGGAAGGGAGAGGGAGAGGGAGAGAGAAACATCAATGATGAGAGAGAATCATGGATCAGCTGCCTTTGGCACGTCCCACACCGGGGATGTGCCTGACTGGGAATCGAACTGTGACCTCCTGCTTCCTAGGTCGAAGCTCAGCCAGTGGGCATCACCGGCCGGGCACAAACACTTTCTTTATGTGCTCTGCCCAAACAGCGGCACACAGCACACACCTCACGGTGTGCACTGGACGCCGCTCTGCCTCAGCGCCCAGGAAGGCACCCGATGGCGGGTATTTAGATTGTTTCCAGGGCAAGAGATAGCCTGGTGGTAATTTTGTCTCACACAGTGTGAGCATGTCTGTAGAATTAATTCCCAGAAGTGGAATAGCTGAATAAAAAGGTATGTACACCCTAACCGGTTTGGCTCAGTGGATAGAGCATCGGCCTGCAGACTCAAGGGTCCCAGGTTCGATTCCAGTCAAGGGCATGTACCTTGGTTGGGGGCACAGCCCCAGTAGGAGGTGTGCAGGAGGCAGCTGATCAATATTTCCCTCTCATCAATGTTTCTAACTCTCTATCCCTCTCCCTTCCTCCCTGTAAAAAATCAATAAAAATATATATATATATATTTTTTTTTTAAAAAGGTATATGCATAAGTGTTTGAAATATGAACCACCATTTCTGTTTTTGCCCCGATTAGTGAATGCATAACAAACATTTCCCCCCAATTTGGCCGTTTGTTTCCTTTGTGCTGTGCCAGCTGAGGAAACTGAGGCAGTTTCTCCTTCCTGGAGAAATAAAAAACTGGATGCAGGAATAAGCCCAGCTCCATCGGTCAGAAAAAGGCCCCAAAGATCCTGCCCACCTCCGGAAACAGAGGGAAGGAGGAGGTGCCTCGCTGAAAGGGGAGAAACTAAATAATGACCACCTGGTGCCTGAACAAGGAAAACCTCTCTTGCAAGGTTCCACGGCAACAAGAGAGACTGGAGCCAAAACCGGTGTGGCCCAGTGGATAGAGCGTTGGTCTGTGGACTGAAGGGTCCCGGGTACGATTCCAGTCAAGGGCATGTGCATTGGTTGCGGGCACATCCCCCATGAGGGATGTGTGAGAGGCAGCTGGTCGATGTTTCTTTCTCATCGATGTTTCTAGCTCTCTAACCCTCTCCCTTCCTCTTTGTAAAAAAATCAATAATATATATATATTTTTTTTTTATTTTTATTTTTTTTTTAAAGAGAGACTGGAGTCAGCTGAGTGTGAACTTCCTGCTGGCGCAGGCGGGGTGCTGGCGGCCTGGCACCCAGCAAGGCCTGTGGGTGGCTCCCTGTGCAGAGACCATTAAACAGGATTAAGGGTGGAGGACCTGCCCGCCGGGCCTGCTGGGAGCAGAGGGCTGGAGCAGGTGACCCTTTAGCCGAGCGAGTGTACGTCTTAGCCTGCATACGTGGTTCAGAAACTGCAGCTCGCGAGCCACATGCGGCTCTCGAGCCGCGGTTTGCCGTTCTGCTGACTCATGAGTTTGCCAACCCCTGTCTTAGGAAAAACACCTAAAAAACATTTTAACAATATACTAATGTCTTTCACCTGAAGTCAAACTTCTGGGTAAGGGTAATGTCTTAATACGCAGTGGTCAGCAAACTCATTAGTCAACGGAGCCTCAAACCGTGGCTCGAGAGCCGCAGTTTGCCAACCACTGGCCTAGGTGAAAAGGCAGAAAACTGGATGAATAAGGCAGGGCCCAGAGCATTACAGCCTTCAAGGTATCCCATCATCAAGCCTGTGAGGAGGGCAAGCCGGAGGTATACGCAGCCCGTTTCGCTGATGAGAACGCTGAAGCCTAGACAAGTTAGGAAACGTGGTCAGCCGAAACCTGTTTGGCTCAGTGGATAGAGCATCGGCCTGCGGACTGGAGGGTCCCGGGTTCGATTCTGGTTAAGGGTATGTACCTTGGTTGCAGGCACATCCCCAGTAGGAGGTGTGCAAGAGGCAACTGATCGATGACTTTCTCTCTCAATGTTTCTAATTCTCTATCCCTCTCTCCTCCTCTCTGTAAAAAAATCAATAAAATATTTTAAAAAGAAGAAGAAAGAAAGGTGGCCAAGGCTTCACATCTGAGGCAAGACTAGAACCCAAGCCTGCAGCCTCCACCTCCAGCGCCCTGCCTCCTGCCTCTGGACCTTCCCAAGACAGGATGGAGGTCTCCGTCCCTCCGTGCTTGGTTCCTCCACCAACCTCCCCGGGGCCTCTGCACGCCACTCCCCCCGCCAACACCCCACCGCAGCCAGCGCAGGGCGGATCCGCTGGGAGAGGCTGCGCGTCCCTCTCCTGTCTGACAGCGAGCGGAAGGAGGAAGACGGAGGCGGGAACAGGTCCCAAACTCCCATCTCACTTGTCCTCGCCCGTCTCCGTCTCAGACTCTCTCGTGATAGGAAAGTAGGCCAGTTTGGAATATGTCACGGATATTTTCGACATCCCCATCTGTACTATAGCTTTACACACCGCCAAGCGGGAGGAGCCGGAGCCTTCCTGCCGGGTGAAAGCCACACCTGCTACCTCTGGGCTCAGAGCCCGGGTGGGGGCCGGGGACACACACGGGAGACCCTGAAGAGCCCAGGCACGTGTCCAGCAGCCTGGGCAAGGCGGGACAGAGGTCAGCAGTGTCTGCCCTCTCCCCAGAGGAGCAAGAGCAGACAGCTATGGCCTGTGGATCCCATCCCCACCTCCACGCCCCCCCCCCCCTGCAAGGAATGAGCAGTGAGTCCTGTGGGGAACGGGGTCTGGAAAAGCTTTGATGGAAGAGGTGACTGACGTTGAGTTGGGGTTTGAGCGGGAAGCAGGACTTTGCCAGGTGAAGAAGATGGGGAGGGTGCTCCCGGCCAAGGGATGTGCTTGGGATATGCCGCCAACAGCAACCAGCATGCCCGGCTGGGTAGAGGACTGGCTGGGGAAGGGCAACAGAGAGCCTGGGAAGGGCAGGCTGGCATTGGTGAAGGAGCTGTGAATGGCGAGTGCCCAGCTATGGAGCTCGGGGTGCAGGTGCCCATGGAGGCTAGGGGCCATGATTCAGAAAGAACAGGCAGCCGCGGGCAGGCAGGTGTCACCCAGGGGTGAGTGAGAGCCCTTGGCTGGCAGCCGCACCTCTCGTGGTTGGGGGAGGGTAGGCCACTATGAGAAACGAATTCCTTGCAGAGGCCGATGCAGACGATGCAGACGTGCCAGCTTAAAGGGGCCACGGTCGGGTGGGGCTGGTGAAGGAGACACCTGGATTCAGCACCGACTGTTGATTCAGCACCGACTCCTTACAGCAGGCCCAAGAAGTAGGAATGCTTTTCCCCTTCTTATCGATGTGGAGGGGGGCGTTTAAGTGCCAGTAGTAAAGGGAAGTGTAGGGCCTGGCTGGCGTAGCTCAGTAGTTGAGCATCAACCTATGAACCGGGAGGTCATGGTTCAATTCCCGGAAGTACAGGGGGCAGCGGATCAATGATTCTCTCTCATCACTGATGCTTCTATCTCTCTCTCCCTTCCTCTCTGAAATCAATAAAAATATATTTTAATAATAATAATAATAATAACAATAATGGGAAGTGTAGGTCTCTTCCTCAGGGTCCCACATCTTATCAGCTGTATAAAAATTCAGGTCTGTCTGCCCCAGAGCCAATCCCCTTCATCTCTCACCACCGCCCAGGTAAGAGCCAAGGCTCGCTCCCAAAGAAATGACTCCCAACCTTCACTCCTCTTCACTGACTCCACCCCGACCTGCTCCAGGGCCCCACACCCACCTCTAACAGCTCCTCTCAGGTGAGAAAACAGGCTCAGAGAAGTTACGTGACTTGCCCAAGGCACAAAGCTAGTTAGTGGTGGAAGCTGGATTCGGATCCAGATCCCTTTTCACTCCTAATCACTGCCTATTCCTCCCTGAGCCTCTGCATTCCCCGGCTTCCTCTCCTGTGCATGGGGCTGGGTTCCTGCGGGAGCACAGACAGCCGTGAGCCACGTGGCACAGGGCCGGCCATCCACCCAACAGCTCACGGGCATTGACTGAGCCCCTACGAGGAGCAGGGCCTTTCCTGAAGGTTGGGAACTAACAGGAAACAGAAAGAATCCAGCCCCTGCTCTCCCGGAGTGGAGACTGAGACAGGGCTGAGAGGAGGATGGGCCACAGGCGCAGAGAAGGCGCTCAGTAATTGCTCCCTCTAGCTGAAACCGGTGTGGCTCAGTGGATGGAGCATCGGCCTGTGGACTGGGCCCCCCCACCCCCTCTGTTAGATTCCGGTCAAGGGCACGTACATTGGTTGCGGGCACATCCCTAGTGGGGAGTGTGGGGGAGGCAGCTGATCGATGTTTCTCTCTCATCCATGTTCCTAGCTCTCTATCCCTCTCCCTTTCTCTCTGTAAAAATCAATAAAATATATCTTAAAATTTTAAAAAATAAGTTAAGTAATTGCTCCCACTAAGTCCTCCCTACTGGTTGTGGGAGCATGGGCCTGTCACTCTGGTGTCCCCTCCTTCCGGTTCTGGAGCTGAGATGCTTTACCAGGAAGACTGGCCACGCGTTCCCTCGCTGCCCGCTCCCAGGTGAGCCACCTGCTCCAACACTGAGAGGTCCCCAAGGCCTCCTCCTCCCCCACCTCACTGCACCTAACCGGATTAGTATTTACCACACGAAATGTAAGCAGTCCAGCCAGAGTGGCTCAGTGGATGGAGCGTCGTCCTGTGGACGGCAGGGTCCCAGGTTCGATTCCCGTCAAGGGCATGTGCCTTGGTTGTGGGCACATCCCCAGTGGGGGTGTGCAGGAGGCAGCTGATTGATGTTTCTCTCTTATCGATGTTTCTAGCTCACTATCCCTCTCTTCCTCTCTATAAAAAATCAATAAAATATATTTTTTTTTAAGAAAGAAATGTAAGTAGCCCAGCCAGAGTGGCTCAGTGGTTGAGCATCAACCTAGGAACCAGGAGGTCACTAGAATATTCTGATGTCTGAGATCACAATAGGCAAGCCTAGATCTGTTAAAGAAACTGAAGACTTACGTTAAAATGTTCCCACAACCCAGGCACGTGCCCTGACCAGAATTGAACCGTGACCTTCTGGTTCATGGGTCGATGCTCAACCACTGAGCCACACCAGCCAGGCCTGCGTCTTTAGTTTTAAAGTGGGCTTCTTGTGTGATTAAGCCAGGGCTCATCTCTGAGGTGAAGGCCTGAGGGCATGAGCTCTGAGAAAGGGGGCCATTGGTGCATCCTAGAACAATTCTGGGCCCTTCCTTGGGGAGAGCTGGCACAGGACTGACGCTGCAGAGCACATTTTTGGTGATGTGACCAAAAATTCAAGCTGGCAAGCTTTTTCAGCACGACCTGAGACTGCCAGCATTTGGCCTTGTTTTTCTCCAGCGGATCCTGTGAGAATCTTCTCAGGCAGAATTTCTTGCCCCGGGGGGTCAGGATTTGGGGCGTAGGGGGAATCTGGAGGCATGTTTGGTTGTTAGGACCAGGAGAGGGTGTCGCTCGGATCCAGTGGGTGGAAGCCAGAGCTGCTGTCGAACACCCTACAATGCACGGAACAGTCCCACAGAGAAGGGTCCAACCCCAAACGTCCACAGGGCCTCCATAAAGGAACCACTCTCGCCAAAATCGGTTTGGCTCAGGGGATAGAGCGTCGGCCTGTGGGTTCAAGAGTCCCAGGTTCGATTCCGGTCAAGGGCATGTACCTTGGTTGCAAGCACATCCCCAGGAGGGAGTGTGTAGGAGGCAGCTGATTAATGTTTCCCTCTCATTGATGTTTCTAACTCTCTATCCCTCTTTCTTCCTCTCTGTAAAAAATCAATTAAAAAAATAAAAAAGAGAGAGAGAGAGAGAATCATTGATTGGTTGCCTCCTACAGGCCCCCACTGGGGGATTGAGCCTGCAACCTGGGCATGCGCCCTGACCCCCTGGTTCAAAGGTCAACACTCAACCACTGAGCTACCGTGGCCCGCCATTCCTTCCCCTCTTCTTTCTATTTCTTTTTTTTCCCTTAATTTTTTTTATTAAATTATTATCTGTATTTTTAATTTTGACAAATGAAACCAAATTGCCCTTCATGAATTGTACCAATTTTCACCCCCAACAGTTATACCCTCTTCTTTCTCACTTTCCAGTCCTACATCTTAGTCTGAAGATTTTCCCTGTCAACTCCGGTTCCCGCTTCCTCTTACTCGTCATATGCATCACCCCCAACAAATGTCACGTGCTCCTAACTGTGTCTGGTGTCTGTTTCCCAGCAGACCGGAATGGACACTGGAGCTTTGTTCCTTTGTCAGATGACCCCTGCTCGGCCATTTGTATTTAAGGGGAATGCGTGGAGTTTCAAACAGACTGCAAGGCCCGTAGGCACGAGGGAAGCTTTTTTTACTGGTGGATTTTGCTTTTCAGTCATTGGGCCAAGAGCCAGCGGTTTCACTGGAAATCCTCCAAATGTTAGAACATGGGATTTTTCTTTGGAGACTTTGTGTTTCTGCAGATAAGAAACTCCTGGTCTTCTGACTGGAGGCAGCAAGCTTGTTTCTGCCCTTGCTGCGCAGGGCAATGGTGGAGGGGTCAAGGATTCTTACACACCACGCCTCACCTCTGCCCCTCGGGGGGCCTCCAAATCCCTCTCTCCTTGCCGTCTGTCTTCCTCTGTCCTGGTAGCTAAGTCTGTGAGTCTTCCCTGATCCACGTCCAAGCTTCCAAAACACTGCTGAAATCCTCTCTGCTGAGATACCCTTCCCTCTGTCCCCGTGGATTTATGCCTTCCTCCTTTCCTCACTACCATCTCAGCGGATCTTAAGAGAAAAAGACGATGCGATTCATCGCCATTACCGAGAAGCTCCCACGCCTGCCTGCCACTGACCCACGGCCCTCCCGGCTGCTCTGCGGAGCGTGGGGTGTAGAAGGGCAAGAGGAAAAGCTGGGCGGTCAGTCCGGAGGCCACCGCCACAGCAGAGGTGAGCGACACGGTGACCAGGACGGGGATGGTGGCAGCAGAGGTGAAGAGAAATGGAATCATGCAAGCGATTCTTCCCTTCCAAACACGGAACTTCATTTCCCTCCCCCTGCGTGCAGGCTGGACTGAGTGACTCATTTCTAACCAATGGGATACAGCAGAAGTCACAGTGTGTGATTTTCAACACAAAATGGGAAAAAGACATTGCAGCTTCCTCTCAGCTCGTTCTCTTTTCTCTTTCTCTCTCCCTCTCTCCCTCTCTCTCTCACTCTTTTTCTCTCTCAGATCTTTCACTCCAGGGGAAACCAGCTGCCATATTATGAGGACATTCAAGAGCTCTATGATGTCCACGTGGCAGGGAATATAGGCTTCCTGACCACCATCAGCACCAACTGAACAGGCACGGGAACGAGGCCCCCGGCAGCAGGCTCGCCAGCCCAGGCCAGGCTTCACCCTCACTGGACACCTTGACCGAAACCCAGTGAGAGCCCCTGAGCCTGGTCAGATCCCTGCTGGATTCCTGGCCCGGAGAAGCACGTGTTAGTGAGGGAACCAACACTCATTGTTTTCAGACACTACGAGTTGGGAGTAACATGCGATGCAGCAGTAGAGGAGGAGCACCAGGGGTGAGGAGGAGCGGAATCGAAGGCTTCCTCTGGAATTTTGGACTTACGGCAACTGCACCAATGGCAGTGTGGCTCACTGAGGAGGGAAGCCGGGAGAGGAAAAGTATCGGAAAGTAGTGGATTTGGAGATGCTTTACAGACATCCAGGTGGAGATATCAGGGAGGGGTTGTTAGAAGCCTGCAAGCTGGAGAAATAACGGCCTGGGCTGGTGGGGAAAGCCATGGTCACCCAAGGAAAGAAGCTGAGGGGTCCTGGCACCAAGCCCTGGGGCCCTGCAAACGTGAGAGAGAGAATCAGACTAAGAAGAAGTAGCTGCGCTAACCAGCTGGCTTAGTGGATAGAGCGTCAACCTGCAGACTCAAGGGTCCCAGGTCAAGGGCATGTACCTTGGTTGCGGGCACATCCCCAGGAGGGGGTGTGCAGGAGGCAGCTGATGGATGTTTTTCTCTCATTGATGTTTCTAACTCTCTCTCCCTCTCCCTTCCTCTCTGTAAGAAATCAATAAAATATATTTTATTAAAAAGAAGAAGTAGCCAACAAGGTGGAAGGAAAACCAGAAGAGAGTGGCAACTCAAAGGCAAGAAAAGAGAGTTTCAAGAAGGCAACAGAGATCCCTCAGGGACTGACGGCCGAGCAAGAGGCTCAGAGGAGCAGTTCTGCCCCAGGGACAGCTACTTCAGAGGAACCGTGTGGAGCAGTAAGCGCACGGTTACCAGTTCTTGAGTGCCTACCAATCGCCTGGCACGCTAATCGATTTTCTTGTTAAATCATCACAGCAATTCAATGAGGTATCCCCTCATTGAATATCATGATCCCCACTTCACAGATGAGGGGGCTGAGGGACAGGGAGACTGAATAACTTGCTCCAGTTCATATGGTTTGTGGAATGGCAGTGGCCGTGTTGAAACTCAAGTTGATTTTGGTTTTGACCCCAAGGGATGGGCAGGATGGAAGGGGCCTGCTTTGTTGTTTTTGTTTTGTGTTGTGTTGTTGTTGTTTTTTTTTAACATCTCACTACGAACCGGTCTCCTACGTGTTTTGTAGGCCCTGAGGAACCTAAGCAAATGTGGGCCCAACAGGTGGGTGGGTGTTCCCCCAAAGAGTGAGACAAGAAAGAGAAAGGGGGCAGAGGTGGAAAAGGCAGGGGAGGGGGAATGTGTGCCTTTGACTTTAAAGGAGCAACATGCAAAGTATATTCAAAGAAGCATGCAAATGGTATGCAAATTGCGCTGTGGATGAGCAACTGTTCTTTTTGAGTCGACAGCTCAGGCACTTTTGGGGGAGCCCTCCTCAGCTTTCTCCAGGGGTCGCCCAGGGTCAGGATCTCTGAACTAAACTGGAGACGGAGCTCGTGCCTCTTCCCCAAGGCAAACCGGGCTCGGGACAGGGAGGAGCGTGGGGCCCACTGTGTCCAGGTGAGTCCCTGAATCAGCGCTCGTCTGACAGGCACGTGTACAGTAACCAGTGGCAGAGGAAGCAGACAAGTAGAAGATGCGTTCTTTCTGATTTCCGGGAACATACTCTAGCGGGGAAATAAATAGATACAGTAAAGCCTCCGGTGTTCTCTAGAGTCCAGCCGAGTTTTCCCCGCCTCAGCATTATTGACATCCGGTGCAGGGCCATGCTGAGGGCGTCCGCCCCGTGTGTGGTAGGATGGTTAGCGGCATCCCTGGTCTTTATCCATAGAGGCCAGGAGCGCCCCCTCCCTCATTGTAACAACCAAAAAAGGTCCCCAGACATCGCCAGATGTCCCCTGGGGTGTGGGCGAGGGAGCCAGCATCACCCAGCTGAGAACCAGTGCTCACGACTCTACAGCTCGAAGCTCCTGGAGAGAGTCCACACCCTCGATGGGCTCCAGGCTCGCCTTGAGGAACCCACGTTGCTCCCTGTGTCTGTACGTTCACCTCGTTCACCTCGGTGGAGGGCTGTCCTTCTGAAACCTCTCCCCTGATTCCTTCCCACCAAACATGGCCTTCCCTGCACCCCAGCCTCCGCTCTGAGCACGAGCTGTTACTCAGCGTGGCCCCCAGAGATTCTGAGGAGCAATCAAGGTCACCCCCAAACTAAATGGTCCCCACCTCGAGCCCTTCAGGCTCCCTGTCTGCTCTTCCCCATCATTCGACTTCTTCTTCCTTTGTCCTCGAGCTGTCACCTGCGGACTGTCCCTCACGCTCCTCTTTCTGCCTGCGCCCAGGCCCTTTGAAGGGCAGCTTTCAGGAGTTGAGAAACGGGATTCTGCAGATGAGTGCTTTTCTCACTGGGCGCTGCCAAGCACTGGGAGTCCTGCGGGGCCTTCAGAAGCCCCTGGGGGGGGGGGCACTGGAGGGGCAGGGGGCTTCAGAGAGGCAGGAGGAAGAACGCAGGCGCTGGATTTTTCTGAGGCTTGTGTCCCTCTGCTTCTGCAGGATGTCCTTGTCCCAAGAATAAAAGGTGTTTGCAAACCGCTGACTCGATGTGGGGCATTGTGAAGAGCAGAGGCTGGCCCAGCCAGCCGGCGTGGCTTGGTGATTGAACGTCAACCTATGAACCAGGAGGTCACGGTTCGATTCCCGGTCATGGCACATGCCTGGGTTGTGGGCTCCATTCCCAGTGTGGGGTGTGCGGGAGGTAGCCAATCAATGATTCTCTCTCATTGATGTTTCTCTCTCCCTCCTTCTCCCTTCCTTTCTGAAATCAATAAAACTATGTTTTAAGAAAAGAGCAGAGGGCTGGCTCCCAGCACCTAAAATGGCTCTGCTTTGGTGCCCACCTTTCAGCTCCCTCCCAGCTCCTCACTACGGGGTGGGTGATGGGGGTGCCCCCAGGAAGGCGGTGCTTTACACAGAGACCACGCCCTTTCTGAACGAGGGCAGGCCCATGGCCCCAGAGGAAGACCAGGCCTCCAGGCTTCCCAATCGGACCGCAGCGCCCCTTCCAGGGAAGAAAAGGCAGGAAACCCCGGGACTGAGGGCCTCACCCGCTCAGAGAGCAGAACCAAGAGGAATGCCCTGTGGCTGCAACAGGAAGGGGTGAGGCAGGGACCCACGAAGGACTTCCCAGCGTGCACCAGGGGAGGAGGCTTTGGGGGCTGCTGGACCAGGCAGGAGGTTTCCAGGCTGAGGGATAGTCACACCACCCTTCCCCCCACACCCCTCCCTGTCCTCTGCCCCTCACGGGGTTCAGTCCCCAACAGATGAACCTCCAGGCGCTGAAGCTTGGCAAGGACCGGGGAGCAGGGCTGGGCCTCAGGGCCAGGGAGCAGGGCCGGGCCGTGCCCTGTCCCGCCTTCTCTAAGAGGCCCTTTCTGTCCGAGCCCTGCCAGGCAACAGCACAATGTGTGGGGATCTTGTTCCCAAGGGGATGGAGCAGGCTCTCCCTTCTCCCCACAACCTCCCGGCCCCGCGGGACCCCCTGGCCCCGGCACAATCAGGCACTTCATGCCTCCTAAGGGTCAGAATGAAAGGCCTGTGTCTGCCTGCGCTCCCCTCCCCCACTTCCATCTCCCGATTTTTCCATCTGCCCTTGAGCCAGAGCCTCTTCCTCCCCCCTCCTTTCCCCCTCCTGCCTGCTAAACCCTTTACAAATATCTGGGAACGGAAGAGATTGCCTTTAATACTCGGTACCGCTCACCGAGCCGGGGAGGGAGGGAGGATGGTAATGATCCTCTCCTGTCACTCACAGGAGACTGGAGAGCTCAATGACACCCCAAGGTCAGACAGCCCCAGCCGGACTCACTGCTCTGCCCGCCCCCTCCCTCCCACCCTGTCCTCCCCTGTGGTTTGCCCTGGATCTGGGGGTCCTTGCCGAGCCAAGGGGCTTCTTCCCTCCGGAAAACCCTCCGGACACTGAGATGGCCAAGGCCTGGAAGAGCCGCTGAACCTAAAACCCAACCAAGTTCAAATCAGAGTTCGCCCTGCTCATGGCTGTGTGTCCCAGGGAAGAGGGGTTCCCCGTGCAGGCTGGGGGTGCTGATGGCTGCTCTGCCCTCCCCCCTCCCACCCCCACCCCCATGCCGAAGCCAGACAGGCAGCCAGGAACCCGCATCACTGTTCTCCAGTCCCCACCGCCGCCGCTGCCGCCCGCCATCCCCCGTGAGCAACCGGTCCGGGGCCTGACATTCTGTCGGATTCACACCACCTCCCAGAGCCCAGCCAGGAGCGCTTCCTGGAGAAAACATTAAACATGCAAACCAGAGACAGTGCCTTAACGAGCGAGCGACAGACTGCACGACCACAGCCTGGCAGAGCAGACACGCCGGCCGGGGGTGGGAGGGGGAGAGGTATATATAGATATAGGCTTCGGATCTATCTGTGCAGCGTGCGGATGAGGCAGAGAGCAGGGATGGAAAACTACCACCGCAGCCACCCAGCTGGGGTGGCCTGAGGTCGGCTGGAGGCAGGGGGGGAGTGGGGGGAGGAGGGTCAGGAGGCTCCCAAAACAGAGAGCTCAGGATGAGGGATGACAAACGCCTTTTGTGCTGGGGCTCTGGGTGGAGGGAGTCAGGGCCGGAGACTGGGCCTTCGGACTTGGAGAGGGAAGCTGGTTAGAAACAAGGCCTCAGGGCAGGAGAAGAGGAAGACAGAGAAGAGGAGGCAGAGGCCTGGGGAGTCACAGGGACCATCCTCAAGGCCCATGGGTGCTGCCGGCTCCTCCACAGGCGCCCACGTTGGCCTGGGTGCCATGGAGCTCACACGGCATTGACTCCGTGTGGTTCTGCCTCGATCCAGATTGGCATGAAGCCGACATGGTGTCGTTCCAGCACTAACATGCACGCGAATCACGAGGGTCTCCCCACAGTGCAGGCCGCTCTGATCCAGGTGGGGGAGGCCTGGGACCCTGCACCTCTGGCAAGTCGCAGATGACGCCAGTGCTGCTGTCCACCAAGCCCAGCCACGCAGTGTGGTCTAGAAGGAACTAGAGCAACACGGAGCCCACTTTGGCTCAGAGAGAAAAGCAGTCACGCCCTGACCAGTGTGGCTCAGTGGATAGAGCGTCGGCCTGCAGACTGAAAGGTCCCAGGTTTTATTCCGGTCAAGGGCATGTACCTTGGTTGCGGGCACATCCCCAGTAGGGGGTGTGCAGGAGGCAGCCGATTGATGTTTCTCTCTCATTAATGTTTCTAACTCTTTTTTTTTTTTTTAATATATTTTATTGACTTTTTACAGAAAGGAAGGGAGAGAGATAGAGAGTTTGAAACATCCATCAGCTGCCTCCTGCACACCCCCTACTGGGGATGTGCCCACAATCAAGGTACATGCCCTTGATCAGAATTGAACCTGGGGGCAGTCATGTCCTAGGCCAGTATCTATTTTAACAAAGGTCAGTCTTTACCTTAACTGAGCATTTATATATTTTTTTTGTATGAACATTAACATACCTTTGGAATGTCGTGTGAAAGAAAAGAGCCACATGCTAACCTGACAAGCTCAGGGGAGGCCTGCGTGGCAGTCTTGCAAACTTAGAGACTTAAAATAACCACAAAAGATGGTTTGAAAATTAAGTATCTAACTATAATATAAACAACCAAATGTGATGGGTGCCAGGACAGATGTCTCAAATTCCTTCGTTATCATGTTAATTGTACCTGAGTACGCGTCCATCATTTTACTTTTTATCCAATCCCAGGAGTTTCCCACCGCTTTGCTTTCTCCCACCTCCTTACTCCATCACCAATGAATTTCATGTAACCCACCTATGTCCCTCCTTTGATTTCAGTGTATAAATAGAAATGTAACCCGCCATTCTCCGGAGCATTATCTCAATCCGTTGAGGTTCTGCTTCTGGCATGTCGAAAGTTTGGCTCAAATAAACTCACAAAAATTAAAAAAAATTAAAAAAAAGAAAGAAAAAAAGAAAAAAAAGCTTCATCCACAGGCTGAAGCTTTATCCACTGAGCCAAACCAGTTTCAGTGATGTTTTTAACTCTTATCCCTCTCCCTTCCTTTCTGTAAAAAAATCAATAAAAAATGCTTTTAAAAAAATAAAAAAGAAAGAAAAGCAGTCACCAGAGTCCAGAGGGGCCCCAGGGTGCTGATGGAGAGAGTGTCTGTTGATGCTACCCAGCAGGTGAAGGACTTAGAACCATCCGGCACCTCCTGAGTGCAAACAGATGCGGCACTCCCAGCCCAGAGTGTCCGGGCTCCCGCAGCAGAGTCCACGGGCTCCTGACCGCCAGGAGCCCCAGGGCCTGGGATGGCATGGGGGCCAGGGGCCTGGAACTGTCTAGTGTGGAGCCCACAGGAGCCAGATGGAGAGAGAGCCCACGGTGGCCACAGGCTCTGGCTGACTTGGAACCCACGAAGGACTAAGGGGGTGCCCACGTGGGCCCGGGGCGTGGGAGGATGTGCCCCGAGCGCAGAAGGATGCAGGTGGACGGGACAGAGCGGGAGCTCTCCACGGACTCTCCAGGGTCTGGAAGACAGAGCGGGAGGGGCCGGAGGAGGCTGAGGACGGGGGCAGGAGCCAAGATGCTGCAGGCGGCGCTGGGCCTGTGCGTGGGCCGAGCGGGGACTTGGCTGGGCGCTGGGTTGGGAGGTGTGAGAGAGAAGCTGCTGCTGCTGCGACAGCTCAGATGGAGGAGGAAGCGAGAAGCTGGAGGCAGGCTGGCATAGGGAGGGTCCGCAGCCCCATCCAGGCCCCGGCATTCAGACTCCCTTCTCCCTAATCTCAGGAAGCCTTGGGGAGTTGTGGGGTTAGTGGTTAGGGACCCCGGATGGAGGGCTATCCAGCACGAGGGGGGAGGAACAGACAAAGCAGCATCTCCTTGGTGGGGAGAATCGGGCCCCAGAGGAATGGGGGTTCTCACTCCCTGGCCTGGGACAGGGGCCCTTCCATGCAGCCAGGTCCCTGGGCAGAATGCCCTGACCCTCCTGTGACCTTCCCCGGGGGAAGGACGCAGCCATGCAGGTCCCCTCCCCAAAAAGACCCGTCAGCATCTGGAGACAGACGTTCTCGTCGTTTTCTTAACTAAATCGAGCCCTCCTTTCCCGTCTGATCAGACACCCCTCAGTCCCAGGCCCCGCCTGGCGAGCGGCTACTCAGGGTCTGCCTGCAGCTTCTCTTTGCTGCCCAGTCAAGGTGACAGGGAAGGGGCGGAGGGACGGGTGTTGCTATGGGAACTTGCTACAGCAGATCTGATAGCATCAGGCCGGAGGGACACCAGACTTTTGAACAAGGGGAAAAGAGACATTTCTCTTGACCAAAGCCCCAGAGAGCTGTTCTGTGCACCCTCTGGCCCCCAACCCCACGATCCCCAGGCCAGGACACCCCAACATCTTCCCCTCGCTGGCGCCTCCTCCCGCCCACTCTTTTTGGAGCTTGCTCCTCCAGAGCAGGTGTCAGGAAGACTCTCCCAGGTCCCAGCGTACCTTTCCCCGCTTCCTCCCCTTCCTCCACCCGCCACCTCCCCATCCAGCCTATTACTGCTGGAAATCGATCCCGACTCCGCTACCTCCTGCATGCTGACCTAGTTTCCGGCTCAGTGTGGAGGGGACGCATCCTCACACAGCCCTCAACAGACACGGAGCCAGGCACAGCCGAGGGATGTGCGCTCACTGCACTTGGGATAGCCTGATGCATGAACTTACCGCGTGCTCTCCCAAACACATGCGTGCACACTCAGAGACACCCCCCCAACTCAGGAACACACTAGGGACTGCCCCCCCAACACACACACACACACACACACACACACACGGCTCCATTACTCATAGGACCATCGACACATGTACGCAGGCATACAGGTCTTCATGAGCCACAGACACAACTCCCCACTGGGCCTCCCCACTCTGTCTCCAGCTCCAGCTCCAGATCCCCATCCTCCAGAGCAGGGCCCTGCTTACTCCCTCTCTGTGAAAACACCTGATTGCACAGGTAGGAAATAGGAAAGCCTTTGCAATGGTTAAGCTCAAGGCCACAAACGTAAACGACCGTTGTTTGTTCCGCCTGTTCCTGTCCCCGTGGTGGGCAGAGGGGACCACTCCCTCCCCTCCCAACAGCCCAGGCAGGAAGCCACTCAGGGAAAGCTCCTGTGGCTGCCTGCCCTGCCCACTCTCCTCCTATTTCAAAGTCTGCTCTTGACTCCCAGATGTCTCTCCAACCCAAGTCCTGCTGTCCTCCTGGGGAGCCTTGGGGTCCCAGCAAACCGGAAAGGCAGGCAGCCTCCATCGGCCTGCCTCCCTCTGTCCAGGACCTGCCTCCTTCCATCCACCTGTCTGTCCATCGCAACCGCTCTGTGCCTTCCCCAACAGCCACACCCGCCCTCACCTTTCTCCATTTTTCTACTGAGTTCTTGCCCCTCCCCCGCCTCCCCCACACACACATGTCTTCAACTTCCTCCCCCGGCCAACCCCTAGACTCACAGCTCATACCTTTACTCTCCTGGCCCTTGACTTCCGCTGCCTGCAAGGTCCTGGGCCCACCTACCTGCCGGCTTTGTGCCTGGATCCCCGCGGCTGGGCTCAGCTGGAAAAAGCCCCACACCCCGGGCTTCCAGCGGTCTCTGGGTGGTTAGCAGATTCCTTCTCTGAGCCTCTGTTTCTCCCAGCTCCTCAGTCCTCTACCCCACTCTCTCCCCTCCCCCACCTGGCCCTCCCAGGCCCCGCTTCTCAGAGCATGGATGCTTTCTAGGAAGCACTCCTCCCCCCGCCCCACAGCTGCCGGCACACCTGTCTGCCGCTCCTCTGCTCCCCGCCTGTGTGTGAGTCAGCGTGTGCTGGTGAACACACATGTTCCTCCGTGTCCACCCAGGGCCCGGCCCCTGCCCCTCCACATGGGCCTCCCTCCCTCCCTCATCCTTTCCCAGGTCCCCCGTTAGTCCCCGCTCTGCCCCAACCCCACCGCGATCACGCTCGATCCTGAGTCCCCTCTAGACCGTCCCCATCTCTTCCCTTCACACCCACGTTCCTCAAAAGAGGGGCCTGCGTGGGCTGCACCTCCTGCCTCACCCCCCCGCCCCGGAGAGGGGGCCCCTGGGGGCTCCAGTGGCCTCTGAGGTGCCAAGGCCAGTGGACCTCCTTCACCCTATTGTACCTGATCCTTGTGCAACACTCAACACTGCTCCCCACTGTGTTTTCCTTCGCTTTCTTTTTTTTTTTTTCTTTTTCTTTTTTTTAAATATATTTTATTGATTTTGTACAGAGAGGAAGGGAGAGAGACAGAGAGTTGGAAACATCGATGGGAGAGAGTCACTGCCTCTTGCACACCCCCTACTGGGGATATGCCCGCAACCAAGGTACATGCCCTTGACCGGAATCGAACCCGGGGCCCTTCAGTCCCCAAGCCGACGGGACTGAACCGGTTTCGGCTTGAACCAAACCGGTTTCGGCTGCTTTCTTTTTTTGTTAATCCTCACCCGAAGACGTTTCTCCGTTGATTTTTAGAGAGGGTGAAAGGGAGGGGGGAGAGAGAGGTAAACATCTATGTGAGAGAGACACATCGAGTGGCTGCCTCCCACGGGTGCCCCACCCCCGTGTCTGCAGCCAGAGGCCCAGGGCTTACTCTTGTCCCCTCCCTCCCCCTCATCCCCGGGTCTCCCCCTCACACCGCTGGCCAACTGGACCTGCACCCCCTTCCCTCCACAGCTGCGGCCCACTCCTCCCCCGTCCTCCCCCGCAGGCCACCCTCCTCTCTTGCCGGGACTGACAGTGGCCCCCTCACCCACTCTCCTCATCTGCCTTTGTCCAGCCATCCACACGGAGGCTACACGGACCTCTCCGAACAACTCTGACCGGCACAGCCCGCTCACGGCTAGCTTCCGGTGCTGTCAGAACCAGAACCAGCCCAAACCCTTGCCTTGCCACGAGGCTCTGCAAGACGGGCCCATCCCCTGCCCCTGCCCAGCGTCTCTCCGTGACTCCAGGCTCCGCCACACTCGGCTCTTCGATGCCCCTTCCTCCAGCTCCCCTCAGCACCAGGACCCTCAGCCACACCGTCCCCTCTGCCTCGGACACTCTTCCCTCCCCTCTCCCTGCCCGTCAGATGCTCCTGGCACAGCCCACAGGCCTGGCACACCTCTGCTTCCTGGCACTGCTTCAGCTGCATGATTCTCAATGCCCATCCCCCACGCACTGCAAGCTCCAGAGGGCCAGGCCCCACCTGTGTTGCTCACCATTCTCGCTCAGTGCCTGCCACAAGGCCCAGCACATGTAGGACCTCCATTAATATTTATTGAACAAACAATAAGTGACATTTATGGCCACCATGGTCTGACTGAGTCACCCCTCAGGGGCTCAGGATAAACTCCTTTCGCTGGTATACAAGGCCTTCTGTAATCTGGCCTCTCTCTGCCTCGTCCTCCTCGTGTGCACCTGTGCTTCCGGCAATAGGAGCTGTCTGAGTCCACGCCCTCAGCGTCAGTGCCTGGCTGTGCCCTCTCTGCCCTCAGCACCTCCTGGGCCTTCATCCCTCCGTGAAAGCTCCGAGACTCAACTCAGCTACCTCCTCCTCCAGGAGTCCTCCCTCGTCCCCACGCGCCTCCCACAGGCCCCACTGTTCCCGCAGCCTCGCTGGTCTCTGCCTCCCCCGGCAGCTGTGCGGCGACTGTTCACCCCCTGGTCTCTCTCCCTTCCCAAGCAGGGAGCTTTGGGAGAGAAATACAGGGTTTTGGTCATTTCTTACCTCTAGCCCTTAGCCCATTGTCCAGGACAGTTCACGCTTGAGTAGATGTCAACGCTCTCCCCTCTCTTCACTGCCCCTCCCCATTCCTTTAAAACTGTGCCACATGACCCCAGCTGGTTGCTCAGTGGTTAGAGCGCCGGCCTGCAGACTGAAGGGTCGGTCATGGGTTCGATTCAGGTCAAGGGTACATACCTCAATTGCAGGAGGCAACCAATCAACGTGTCTCTCTCACATAGAGGCTTCTCTCTCTGTCTCTCCTCCTCTCCTTCTCTCTCTTTAAAAATCAATGGAGCCCTGGCCGGTTTGGCTCAGTGGATAGAGCATCAGCCTTCAGACTGAAGGGTCCAGGGTTCCATTCTAGTCAAGGGCACATGTCTGAGTCGTGGGCTTGATACCCACTAAGGGACGTGCAGGAGGCGGCCAATCCATGGTTCTCTCTCATGGATGATGTTTCTATCTCCCACCCTCTCCCTTCCTTTCTGAAATCAATAAAAAATATATTTTTTTTAAATTAATGGAAAATGAGAAACCTTTGTAATAATACGAACAATAAAGATTGATTTTTTAAAAATTAATGGAAAAAAGCCGAAACCGGTTTGACTCAGTGGATAGAGCATCAGCCTGCGGACTGAAAGGTCCCAGGTTCAATTCTGGTCAAGGGCATGTACCTTGATTGCGGGCACATCCCCAGTAGGGGGTGTGCAGGAGGCAGCTGATTGATGTCTAGTTCTCTATCCCTCTCCCTTCCTCTCTGTAAAAAATCAATAAAATATATTTTTAAAAAATTAATGGAAAAAATATTCTCAGGTGAGGATTAGAAAAAAAAAAAAGTGACACACAGCTCTATGCATAAAGCTGACAGTGAGGCTTACCTCCACCTGGGTGGTGATCACACAGGTATGTGCCAGGGTAAACATTAATCAAGCTTTTTGTGCCCTCTAAAAAAAGTCATGGCTATTTTTTTTAATGCTGTAATTTTTGCAATAAATCATCATGGATTACCAATTTCTGTGTCTGAGAGTCACTTCCTGCTACAGAGTTCCCTGAAATACAGAAGCTCAGAGAGGGTGAGCCACTCAGTTGGAGTCACCCAACACACCTACGGAGAGTCCATACCCGAAGGAGACAACTGCATGGACCGCTTTTCCCATGCAACTGAAGGTCTCTCGGGCCCTAGCCGGTTTGGCTCAGTGGATAGAGCATCAGACTACAGATTGAAGGGTCCCAGGTTCAATTGCGGCCAACGCCACATCCCCGGGTTGTGAGCTCGATCCCCAGTAGGGGGCACACAGGAGGCAGCCAATCAATGATTCTCTCTCATCATTGATGCTTCTATCTCCCTCTCCCTCTCTGAAAGCATATATATATATATATATATATATATATATATATATATTTAAATAAAATAAATGTCTCTTGGGTACAAGCGCTTGTCTTTGTGCCTCTGGTGCAGAGCTCTGTGACCTCCAAGTACTGGGGGCTACGTCCGGTTGGTAACTGATTTTTGCTGGTTGGTGAAACATGGGCGCTGTGTGGTCATTAACAGCACAAACTCTAACCTCTAAGGCACTATTCCGCAGCTGTGTCAGCTTAACCTCTCTGTGCCTCAGTTTCCTTATCCACAAAATAGGGATAATCATGGCACCTTTCTCATAAAGTCCTTCTAAGGATTAGATGAGTGACTAAGCATAAGCCACGTAGAACAGTGTCTGACTCCGAGAAAGTGCCAAGTAGGTGTCTGCTATGATAAATGCTATCAAGGGAAAACTCAGACAGACCGGAGCTCCTCTGCTCCTCCACTGGCTGTGTGATCTCAGGCAAATCAACTCACCTCTCTGAACCTGCATTTCCTCACTTATTAAGCAGGATAATAATAACTAGCTGTCATGCTGAAACCGGTTTGGCTCAGTGGATAGAGCGTCGGTCTTCAGACTGAGGGGGTCTCAGGTTCGATTCCGGTCAAGGGCATGTACCTTGGTTGCGGGCACATCCCCAGTAGGGGGTGTGCAGGAGGCAGCTAGTGGATGTTTCTAGCTCTCTATCCCTCTCCCTTTCTCTCTGTGAAAAATCAATAAAATATATTTTTAAAATAAATAAAATAATAACTATCTCTCATTATTAAGGCAAATTAATGTATGCAAAGCTCCTAAGTTCTTGTGTGCAAGGAGCATTCTTACGTATCTCTCAGGAACCCAGCACTGGGAAGTGCTGTTGCTGGAAAGAATTAATCCCTTCCCCAGCCACCTGGCATCCTCCATCTAGTGCTAGCAGACAGCACCATCTAGTGGAAAGCTACAGCACTGCATTTAGCTAGTGCCACTGGCCAAGCTGCTGTGCAGTCCTTTAAGCCTTTTTATTTTATTGATTTTTTACAGAGAGGAAGGGAGAGAGATAGAGAGTTAGAAACATCGATGAGAGAGAGTCATTGACGGTAAAGCAACAAGCAGACTGTCAAATTACAGTGGGGAAGGGAGGGAGATCTGGGGGAGATAATAGATCAACCAAAGGACTTGTATACATGCATATAAGTACAATCAATGGACATAAAACTCTGGGGACGGAGGGGATGTATGGGAGGGAGGAAGTGGGGCAAAAAAAATCAATAAAATATATTTTAAAAAATAAATAAATAAATAAATAAAATAACTTCATGAAAAGTTAAAGAGAGAGAGAGAGAGAGAGAGAGAGAGAGAGAGTCATCGATCAGCTGCCTCCTACACGCCCCCTACTGAGGACTTGCCTGCAACCAATGTACATGCCCTTGACCGGAATCGAACCTGGGACCCTTCAGTCCTCAGGCTGACTCTCTATCCACTGAGCCAAACCAGTCTTGGCCCTTTAAGCCTTTTTAAATATGCACTCTGCATAGGATAGGAATTAGGTGTCTGCTGTGACAGGACACGGATCCCAAACCTAAGAAAATCAAGATGACTCAGAGGAGTGCAAAAAAAATTACAATTATCATCAGTACCCTATTTTTTATCTTAATGAAAATATAAACACACGTAGAAGGACTTGGAGCACAGGGCTGTGTCTTCTCAGGAAGTTTTACGATTTCAGGACTGATTTCGAAATGGCCATCTTTGTGCCGGTGACTCTCAGTTAAGACCAAAGCGAAGGAATGAAAGCTTAGGTCAGAAAGGTGATTCCCGAGGGGAGGGGATCCATGGGGGAAAGGAGAGGACATCTGTAAAACTTTCAACAATAAAGACACATTTCTTAAGTGCAAAAACAAAGAAGGGTCGTTACCCGAGATAGACTGACTTAGTCTGCCAGGTTCTCCACGGAGAGCAGGAGGGAAGTGTGTGGCTCTGAGGGCGAAGAGGGCTGGACTTCTTCATAAAAGAGTGAGAGGCTCTGGAGGTGGCATGCTCACATCTCACCGTGGAAATCAAAGAGGGCTTCCTGGAAGAGTTGGCCTTTCCAGTAGGCTTTGGAGAAGAAGGTGGAGAAAGGGGTGGGTGGCTGGCTGGGGAAGGAGGAGCCTTCCAGGGGGGTGGACCACGTGGAGTATAAAGTGAAAGAACAGGGATGGGCTAGAGAGGAGAGCTAGGGCCAGCGCACAGAGGGCTCCGAATGACAGGCTCTGGAGGAGGCCTGCAATGCAGTCAGGATCCCCACTGAGGAAGGAGGCAATCTGATCTGAGATCAAGAAAAACCAGACACAGAAACTCGTTTGGTGGCTGCTACAGTTGCCCAGACTCAGCTCACTGGGAGCTGCGCTGTGGTGAGAGGAGACAGGAGAGGCTGGCAAGAAACATGATGACATCAAGAAGATGGGGAAACGGGGGTCAGAGGGCCCCTCCAGGGCATCCTGGGCTACACTGAGGACCGAGCTGTCTTCCGAAACATCATCAGTGACACCCACTCTTCCACCTTCGATGCTGGGGCAGGCATCGCCCTCAACAACCACTTTGCCAAGCCATTTCCTGGTATGACAGTGAACTTGGCTACAGCAACAGGAATGGTCCATATAGCCTCCAAGGACCACCAGCCCCAGCAAGAGGAAGAGAGGCCCTCAGAGACTGGGGAGTCCTCGTCCCAAACAGGCCCCCCACCCCACTGAGAACCCCCTGACCTGCAGTTTCCTTCTCTGACTCCCTGATGGAGGGACGTAGGAAGCCCTACCTTGTCCTGCATCATCAATAAAGTACACTAGTGAGAGAAAGATGAGAGAGGGAGGGAGGGAGGGAGAGATAGCAGTGGGTCAAATGAGAAACAGGGTGAGGATTCAGGGAGCTGAATCTTGGGGAGGGAATGGGAAGAAAGACAAAACTGTGACCAGAACGTAGACATGACTAGGGAGGTTGGTGTGGACAGGGGATGGAGACAACCAGTTTGGTCGTTAATGGGGGGTGGGGGAGGAATGAGCTGCCAGGATCCACAGGAAGCTATGAGACCTTAGTTCCGGAGCGGGGCTGGCTGGCGGGGGATGAGGAGACAGGGACAGTCACTTGGGAGTCACCCATGCAAGTGCACGCTGCAGATTTGGGAGAGGAAGACAAAGGGAATTGCCTGGGTGAGGGGGGGGGGGGTAAACACCCACTGGACCTCATTGGGCTCCCCCCTTTTTAAAGCTTCCTGAGGACAGAGGCGGAAGGGGAGGCACAGAAGAAAGGGACGTTGGAGAGAGAACCAGGAGACCTTGGTGTGTGTCCAGCAGAGCCATACCTCATCAGAGACCCGGGGTCAGAGCAGCCAGGAGGCAGCCATTGGCTCTGTGGTTGGGGAGAATGGTTTCAGGAGGTAGAAGTCAAACCAGAAAGATTTCAGAGGCGAGAGGCAGAAGGTGTGGGGGCAGTGGCTGCGCCTCCCAAGAGAAGGGAGGTGATGGTGAGCAGGGATGGATTAGGGTGAGGCCCTGGGGACAGCATTGAAGGAGCCACTCACCCTCGGGGCTATGCAGGTGACCTTAATAAAAAGGGGCAGGCCAAGGCCCACAGCTGCCAACAGATAGAGGCCCAGCCGAAACCGGTTTGGCTCAGTGAATAGAGCATCCATCTGTGGACTGAAAGGTCCCAGGTTCGATTCCGGTTAAAGCCATGTATTAATACATTGGTTGTGGGCACATCCCCAGTGGGGGGTGTGCAGGAGGCAGCTGGTCAATGATTCTCTCTCATCGATGTTTCTAGCTCTCTATCCCTGTCTCTTCCTCTCTGTGGAAAATCAATAAAATATATCTTTTTTTAAAAAAAAGAATCAGAACTTTAAAAGAGAGAAAGAGAGAGAGAGAGAGAGAGAGAGAGAGAGAGAGAGAGAGAGAGAGAGAAAGAGAGGGAGGATAGAGGCCCATAAAGCGACCCT
The DNA here is from genome assembly GCA_963693515.1 of Pipistrellus nathusii. Classification (NCBI taxonomy): domain Eukaryota; kingdom Metazoa; phylum Chordata; class Mammalia; order Chiroptera; family Vespertilionidae; genus Pipistrellus; species Pipistrellus nathusii. Next base: position 40,214,682 of record OY882873.1, read on the forward strand.
CTGAGATGAAAGGGGAAGAGAGGACCCTGGGAGGGAACTTAGAGACCCCACAGACGCTAAGACCCTCGATCTCCACAGCCCACAAAACACACGGTGGCCAGCGGCCGAGCCTGGACACTCAGAGAAGGAACATGAAGGGTGGGGGAAGGGTGGGGGAGCGGGCAAGTCTGGGAACAGGGGTTAGGGAGCAGCCAGGAACCCAGGGCGGGAGCGGGGAGGGAGAGCGAGCTTCCTTGGACCTTCCTGGGGAGATTGGATTGAGCTTCCTTTCCCGGTGAGTATTGGGGGAGGGGAGTCCCAGCATCTTTGGGGTCAGCCTGGGGAAAGCAAGTTGTCCCATTCTACCCTTTCCCCAGGCTGCTCCAACCCAGGGAGACCGGTGGCCCCAGCCCAGAGAGGCTGCCCTCCGCCCCAAACACGCTCCTTCTTCCACCAAAGGTGGGCCAGTGTCTCCTCCTCAGAATGCAGTCTGCAGGGGGTTCATGATGGGATGTCCGTGTCCTCACCCCCCTCCCTCCAGACCTGCGAGGGTGACCCCCTTTGAAACAAGGGCCTCCGCGGATGTGATGCCATTCGGTGATCAAGACGACCTCACGCTGGGTGATACGAGGGGCCCTAACCCAGCGCCAGGACCCTTGTAAGAGGCCAGAGCGGGGAAGGCCATGAGGAGCCGGGGAGGGGACGGATGCCCGGGCTCTCCCCGGAGCATCGCAGAGGCCCTGGCCCTGCCAGCAGCTCCATTTCACACTCTGGCCCCCAGAACTCGAGGAAAGATTTCTTCTGCCTGCAGCCGCCGCGTGTGTGGCGATTTGTTCTGGCAGTGCTGGGAGATGCGTGTAGCTCGCTCCCTGACCTGTAACATGACCAGGAAGTGCTCAGGGATGCTTCCAGCCCTGAGTCTCCCAATCCAACCTTTCGGCAAAGAGGGGAGTTCCAGGTCTAGTCAAAGGTGTGCCCTCAGCCCTGCCCCTGCCCACTGAGATTTCCTCCGTTCACTGGAGGAGGAGGAAGGCCAAATGAAGGGCCCACCTCCCATGAGCCACCACCCCTTCCTCCTTCGCCCAAAGCTCACGCCATCCTCGCGGGCTGGTCAAAAGGGCCAAAGCTCACCCGGACCACACAACTAAAGGCGAGGATCTTCTCCAAAACAGGACGCGGCCTTTCTGAATTTGTCCCTGCAAGCATCACCCCTTCTTCACAGACTCTTCCCCCACCCCCTGGCATCTGCCTTCGTCCTCTGCCTCCCTCAGTCTTGGGGGACAAGATACAAGGGATCCCCCCAAGCACGGGGAATGGAAGGCACTCTCCCGCCCTCCCCCCTCTTCCCACGGCACAACTGGAGGGGGGAGGGGAGGTCAGCCGGGTTCATAAAGGCCAGATGTTGAGAAAGAGAGCAGGGCCCACCCCACGCCCACCACCCCACCCCCACCCTCACCCCCAGCAAAAAAAAATAACCAAGAGACACGGTGTGAAACACGAACACAAGTTTTGTGGTCCAAAACAGTATTTATCAAGGATCTGCTCTATGCAAACAATAACTTTTTACAAAGCATTTTCACAGAAAAGGAGACAAGTCCTTCCCCAGGATCACATGTGAGAATTGTTCCTCCCTCACCCTGTTTGGTGGGGATGGGGGGCATTACTTGCTGGTGTGGACAGAAAGGTCTCGGGTCCCCATGTGGCTGGGCAGATCCTCGGCCCCCAGGTTCCCCTCACACCTACACGTGGACCCTCACGGAGAGTTCACCTCCCCTGACCTCACCTGGTGGAGGAGAAAGCCGCTCCATCCCTCCCACCCTAAGGGACCCTCCCAGCCTCAGGGCGTGGTCCAGGCCTAGCTCTCCCCTCCCCCCACAAAACAGAACCTCTGACCTCAGGACTAATCCCCTGGCCCTGCCCCCTTCGGATCCATCAGGTCCCTGACAACTCCCCAAAGGCCGAGGAAAGGGGCCAGCTGAGGGTACCGCAGCCCGGCTCCCACCCAAACGCCAACGCTGCCCCTCCAGACCCCACTGACGCTCGTGTTCGGGCCCAGAGCCTTCCCCCCCCCTCCACCCCTCCAGTGTCTATCTCTGAAGGAGGCTGAGTTTCGTGTCCAGAGGGACCCAGGCCTCCCCTCTACCTCCACCTCCTCCCACCCACAAATCGGTGGAGAGGACCTCAGGAGGCAACTTGTTGGGTCTGATTGTATTGATTTCTTCCACCTTCCATTGCTTTCCCTGGGGAAACCTCTGGCCCCTTCCCCAGGCGAAGTCTGCCCTTTGCAGGGGAGGAGATCCCTGGGCCCTGCCTCTCCTGTGATCTATTATGGGGAGCAAACTGGGGGAGGGGTTTGGTTGACCAAGGGGCACCTCTTTGACCCATCAGACCCATAAACTGAAAGCAAACAGGAAAACTGACGAAGGAAACCCGAAAACCGGACAAAAGGGGGGAAGTTGGTGGCTGAGACCGAGGATCTCAACAATCAGGGGGGTCTCCTGACTTGGGGGCCCCTAGGAAAGGGGGTGATCGTCAAGCTGCTCCCCTTCCCCCCAAGAAGGCTTCTCGGTGCTCAGGACGCTGGGGAAGGCCTGAGGGGAATCAAGGGTTAAAGGCCTACATGGTGGGGATGGGGGGCATCCAATCACCCAGGGAGCTGCCAATCACCTCCCCACGCCCATCTCGGCCCCCTCATCCCGGAGCTGGCCCACAGCGACCGGTTTGTCTATCACCAAGGTCTCTCCATCTCTCTCCGCCTGGGTGCAGCCTCCCGTGCTCCCTTCCGGGGTGAAGGCACCGGCCTCCCAGAGATGCGAGAAGGAAGAGCGGACAGACTGGAATCTGCGTCGTTAACTCTTCCTTTAAGCCTTCTCCCGACTCCGACTCCGGCCTTCAGATCCTCTCGGGTGGATGAGGGGGAGGGGGCGTCCCCCCAACCAGTTAGGCGCTTGAAGATCACTGTCATTTGAGGTCCCTCTGACCACACAGCCCATCACGCATCAACGGGGGAGGCAACGTGTGAGAAGGCCAGCCCGCAGTCTGCCTGTGACCCCCGCGTTCTCCCCTCTTGGCAGAGAGGCCCCGCGTTCAGAGGTCCTCCTCCAGGTGGCCCCCCCAGAACTTGACGCCGGGGGGCTCGGGGACGGCGGGGCCCCCCACCTGCCACCTCCACAGCGGGTGGGCGGGCGGGGGCTTGGCGGCGTCTCCCCGCAGGCGGAGCGAGGCCGCGGGGCCCAGGTCCCCGTCCTCGCCCACCACCAGGGCGGCCGGGCAGGGGAAGCAGTCCAGGAGGCGGAAGGTGCTGGCGGCGGGGAGCGCGGGCGCCGGGCGGCGGGGCTGCGCCGGGCGCGGGGGGCGCGCGGGCCGCCGGCGCTTCTTGGCGGCGCCCCGGGCGGGCCCTCGGGCCGCGGGCCGGTCGGGGCCCCGGCGCAGGCTCGGCGTGTCCAGGGCGAAGCCCTTTGCGTAACACCAGAGCTTGGAGCGGCGGATCAGGCGGTCGAAGTGTTCCTGGCGGAGGTTGCCGGGCGCGGCCGGGGCCCCGCGGGCCGTCGAGGGGCCGGCGGCGGGCGCGGCGGGGGCGGCCTGCGGAGGGGCTCCGGGCGCGGCGGCCGTTTGGCCGGGCGGGGGCGGCCCTCCGGGCTGGAGGGGAAGGCCCGCAGGTGGCGGCGGCGGCGGCGGCGGCGGGGAGCCGGGCTCCCGGTGCGGGCTGGCGGCGGCGGGCCCAGGTGAAGGATCCAGAGCCAGGGCCGGTCTAGGCGGGGCCGAGGCGGGGCTGGTGGCCGAGTCCCGAGGGCTCCGGGGCGCCGGGCAGCGGCCGGAACGGGCGCCCGGGTGCGAGAAGCTGCCTCCGCCCTCTTCCTCCTCGCGGCGGGCCCGGCTCGCTGCGGCGGCGGCGGCGGCGGCGGCGGCGGCATCCTGGCCGGCGGCGGCGGGGATCAGGGCGCCCGGCCGCCCAGCCTGCCCCGCGGGGGGGCTCAGGCCCTCCGGGGCCCGGCGGCCGGGGCGCGGCGGGGCGCGCGGGCCCAGCGGCAACGGAGCCCGCGGCGCCGGCTCCCCGGGCCCGAGGCCCAGCAGGGACGCCCGGGGCTTGGCAAGGGCGCAGAAGGCGAGGGCTCGCAGGCAGAGCGGGGAGAACTGCGGGCTCCCCAGGCGCGGCTTCCTGGGTGCCGCGGAGCAGGGCGACCCTCGCGGGGACGCCGGCACCGCGAGGCGGGGAGCGGGACACAGGGTCTCCATGGAGCCGCCTGCGGGGGCGCCCGCTGCGGGGGCCCAGGTCCGAGCGGCGGGATGCCCCGGCTGCCCGAAGAGCCCGCGGGCGAGGGGAACATCGCCCCCCCTCGACGGGGAGGTCTCCGCTCACGGCCGCCCCCGGCCCGCACCCCCGGGGCCGCGCAGCTCTGGCTCCCCTTCCTCGGTCGCTCACGCGGCCCTCCTCCCGGCGGCCGGACTCCTGGGTCCCCGCGAGTCCCTGCGCGGTCGGTCGGCCGCCCTTCCTGCCGCCGCCGCGATCCCCGGGCAGCCCGCCCCCGCGGGAGCCCCTCTCCGGGAGCCCGGAGCGCGCGGAGGCGGGGGAAACAAAGCCCCCGGCGGCCGCGGGAGGCGGGAAGGACCCCGGGCCCGGCACCCGGTGCCCGGGCCCAGGCGGCGGAGAGGGCGCCTTCCGCCCGCTTGGCTCCTTTCTTCCCCGCTGGCTCCGGAGACCGCGTTCTGGAGCACGGCCCCCTCGCTGCCCCAATACCAGCGCCGGGGCCGCGAGCGCGCCGCTGATTGGGCGGCAGCGCCAGTGACGTAGCAGGCCCCGCCCCGCGGCCCCGCCCCCGGCCCCATTCCGCGCACAGACAGACACACGTGGACCCGGCGAGGCCGGGCGGGCACGGAGCGTGCGCGGGTGGGTGTCGGAGCCGCGCCGCACGTGGCCGGGAGGCGCCCCGTGCACTCGGGCGTCGCCGTGCAATTCGCGTTTTCCCTCGGCGGCCACGGTCTTCGCATCCGTAGCACGGGAACGCTCACGTCTCCCCTCCTGGGGCTACGTGAGCGAAAATAGATGGAAAACAATGTGGGAGGAGAAGAGGGGATGAGGCGATGGTGGCGTACCAGCCTCACAGGAGGCTCCCTGCCTCTCTGCTCCAGGCCCCTAGAACACTGGGGGCTCAGAAAACACTGAGCGAGGCGGGAGGAATTGAGTGAGGGTGCCAGGGGAACAAAGGAAGACATAAATTCGGGGGAGGGGGAAGGTGTTATGACGTCACGGAAGACGGTAGACTTTCTCAGTACCTGTTTCCATTTCTCTCACTGCAGTTTCTGAACGGCCTCTGGACCAAATTCCGAGTGGCTATCTCTGCAGTCCCCCCTCAGATCCCACGACTCTGCCCCCTGGAGTCTTGAATTTCAAAAATTGGTGGAAGAGGCCAGAGGGAGGGGATGCACAGACACCCCTCCCCCCCCAAAAAAAAACAGTATAGCAAAGAAAAAGTGAATCCCCAATTTAAAAAAAAAAAAAAAACATAATGGAGGACCACCTCCCCGCAGCGTGGTCTATTTCTCACCCTTCTTTCGTTTCTGTATAGCCTCCTGTGAAATGAGAGTCTTAATCACCACTGCACCCTCACTGCCCAGACCCATGCCCAGGCGTAATAGGTGCTTAATAAACACGTGTAAGTGAATGAAATAAATACTCCCCAGAATATGTTCTTCTTGGTAAAAATCAGGATATCGGAATATGGCCACCTCCCATCCCCAGAAATACAAAGAGAGCTTGGTAGGATGGCTTGGAGTAAAGGGCTTGGGTAGAAGGGGGGTGAGGGATGCCACAAAAATACCTCCTTCTGGGGCTGGGGTAGGACAGGGCTCCTGTAAGGGTATGAGAGATGTCTGTCCCTCCTGGCCATGGCCACAGAAGCAGTGTTCTCCTACGCGTCAGCAAGGAACGTGGGTCGGAAAGGAATTAGGACGATTGGCCTCGGGCTGCTCTTTGCAGAGGCCAGAGGCAAAGGCCTCAGGGCGGGGCTTGAGTTTAAGGAATGGGGAGGAAGCGGTTCTGTTGCCCAACACTCTCACCCCCTGACAGGTTTCCAGGTGTCATGCGAGGAGTTCCCAGGGTCCCGCTAGTCTAGACTTCAGGTTCCTAGATGCCCCAAAGGCTCCCTGCCCCCTCCTCACCACCCCCTCCCCCTCCAAGAGAACAGTCCTAGAAGGATGATGATCTTCACGGCTGCTCTCTGGGCTGCTGTGCTGAGAACTCTCACCAGACACAGCGCCTGGTTCTGCTGCTTGTGGGGCAGAAGGGCACCTGCCTCCACCCACTCTGCTCCAGCCTCTCTGCAGCTGCGATGCCCGGAGAGAAGGCCGGGGGCCCCCTACAGGAACCTGGACAGCACAGATCCATGGCCTCCTCCTCCCACTCCAAAAGCCACCAGTCCCCCCACCTCTGAGTGCAGGGGCGTTATCAGCAGCGACCCTTAATGCTGAGAGTCCTTCCCTCCACCCCCGCGTTCCCTTCTTTCCCTTCCCCGGAAGCAGGCGCCCCAGGATGTAGCACGGGTGGGAAGATCCTCCGTGGCACAGGAGCACTTTGCAAACAGCAGGAATCCGTGCCCCTCTCCAGCTGAAAGGACTGAGAATAATCACGCCCGGTTTTCAGAGCGCTTGAGCTGGAGGAGCCAGTTCCTACCCCCAGCCCCCAGCTGTCAATCCTGATCAAGTCACCCAGACGCTTGGAGTCCTCATGTCCCTATCAGACAACAGCCGCTGCCTCCCGGCACTGTCAGGAGGGTGGGAACCGGATGGGAGAGGGCTGGCCCCTGTTGCAATTCCCGTTGCCCGCAGTAGAGGTCACTCAACCCCGTCCTCAGCCAGTGGGATGAGAAGGCAACAACACCCTTCTCCGACGGAACCCCTATTTCCCCATAGGAGCAAGAGGTACAAGGCTAGATGCTGGGTTCCAACGGACACCTCTGAAATAAGGCATATTCTGTACCCCTCCCCCCCTCCGCCCCCGGGACCTGGAAACCCGCCCTTCCCGGCCCGTGGCCCAGAGGCCTGTGTTCAAGAGCTTGAGAGCGAGGCGCCTGCCTACTTGCCCTCCCCTGGAGGAAGGCATGGCAGGGAACTGGCCCCAGCCATCCAGCCCAAGAATGACTTCTACAGCCCTAGCTGGTTTGGCTCACTGGATAGAGCATCGGCCTGGGGACTGAAGGGTTCCAGGTTTGATTCTGGTCAAGGGCATGTACCTTGGTTGCAGGCACATCCCCAGTAGGGGGTGTGCAGGAGACAGCTGATAGATACTTCTATCTCATGGGTGTTCCTAAGTCTCTATCCCTCTTCCTTCCTCTCTGTAAAAAAAAAATCAATAAAATATATTTTAAAAAAGTAACTTCTAAAGTACTGACTATATTCCAGTCCCAAGTTTAAGAAATTTGTGTTACTTAATCCCCATAACAAGTTTATAAGATTCTATGTATATTGTATATACATATCTATTTTTGTTAATTCTCACCTGAGGACATTTTCCCATTAGAGAGAGAGAGAGAGAGAGAGAGAGAGTCAGAGTCATCAGACATTGATCGGCTACCTCCCAAACAGACCCTGACAGGGAATCAAACCTGCAACCTTTTTGGTGTGTGGGATGACACTTCAACCAACTGAGCCACCTGGCCAGGGCAAAAGCATGATGTTTTTGAGCTTCATTCCTGCTGTAGCCTGTAGTAGCGCCCCCTTTTATTGCTGAGCAGTCCCATGGTGTGGAAATACCAGTTTGTTTATCCATTCACATTCGGGTCCTTCCCACTTCTCAGTTACTAGAAATAATCATCATAAGCATTTACATACAAGCCTTTGTGTGGACGTAAGTGTTCATGTTAAAAGTGGAATTCCCAGGTCCTCTGGTAAATTCGTGTTTGGCTTTTGAAGAAACTGCCTAACTGATTTCTAAGCTGGCTCTACTGTACCGTTTTACATTTCCATTCATGGCGGTGTTATACATGAGGAAAGTGAGGGACAGTGACTTTAAGCGAGATTTGCCCAAGGTCACATGGCTAGCAAGTGTCAGAGCCTGGACTCAACCCAGGTCCCAAGTCCATGTTCATAACCCAGAGTCTAGCCCATGACAACGAATGGCAGAGGGAAGCCATTTCTTTTTTCCCCAACTATATTTTATTGATTTTTCACAGAGAGGAAGGGAAAGGGATAGAGAGCTAGAAACATCAATGAAAGAGAATCATCGACTAGCTGCCTCCTGCACACCCCGTACTGGGGATGTGCCCACAACCAAGGTACATGCCCTTGACCGGAATCGAACCTGGGACTTTTCAGTCTGCAGACCGACGCTCTATCCACTGAGCCAAACCGGTTTCGGCGGAAAGCTATTTCTTGCCTTACCACACTGCAGCCACCACCGTTTTGCCTATCTTGCTTCTAGAATTTCCTAAGGCAGGATCTGGGCTCCACACCAGCTGGAATGCATCTCCCCTTAACCATGCCCACGCTGGGCTTTCCTCCTGGAAATGTGCACCTCGGGTTAAGAGCTAAAGTTCTGGTTCTGGGTGGATCTATGCATATTCCAGACTCATCATTTTACCAGCTGTGTGATCTGGGGACCAGTTACCTACACACACACCCAGAAGCTTACCTTCTGGTAAACCAGGGGGAGCCAGGTTATATACAAGCAGACAGTATTCCTCCTGGGGAGACAGTGAGAACGAAATGAGAACCCCAGCTGAAACTGGTTTGGCTCAGTGGATAGAGCGTCTGTCTGCTGACTGAAAGGTCCCAGGTTCGATTCCAGTCAAGGGCATGTACATTAGTTGTGGGCATATCCCCAGTGGGGGGCGGGTGTGCAAGAGGCAGCTGGTCAATGTTTCTAGCTCTCTTTCCCTTCCTCTCTGTAAAAAATCAATAAAATATAAATTTTTTAAAAGAAAAAAAGAAATGAGAACCCCATGTTTAGCGCCTGGTCCATGACGCCCTTGATAAGTGCAAGTGCTTTTGACAGCAGCTTAGCCTTTTCCCCTTCTCCTGTCTCTTCCCTTTTCCCATCCCTACGCCACATCCCCAGGAATGGTTCCAGGCTGGCCCTCCTGCCATACTTTCTCCACGTGCTTAGAATGAGTCCATCCGTCTATTTATCCACCGTCACTGAGCATCCACCTTGTAGCCAGCCCGGGCCGGGCCCTGGAGACTCGGAAATGATGGAGACACAGTCTAGTGGGAAAGGTGGGTGTTCCGGCTACTTTGAGAAGTAGCAATAGAGGAACCTTGAGGAGAAGGTCCAGACAGGGGGACCTTGAGGAGAAGATAACCTTCCACTCTGTTCTAAAGGTGAGCAGGACCACACAAAGGAGGCCTGAGAGACGAGCTCCAGAGGCAAGTGAGTGCCGGTCCAACTGCTGCCACCTGCCGCCATCACCAGCCATCCACTCCTGTTAAGTAGAGAGGATGCCCTCAGTGGTCCTGTCCCATCTGCCCTCGCAGCATCATCCTTTATCCCTCTAGTAAGTCTCTCCCATGAAAAAGCCAAATCTTCTCTTGACCCTGTAGGCTCTCGCCCCCATCTCTCCCCACTCCATAGCCACGCTTCCCACCACAGCTGTCTAGACACTATCTTCCTTTTCTCACTTCCCACTGACTCCTCAGCCCACATCCATCTGCTCCTACCTCCACGGCCATCAAAATAGCTCCTGCTGAGGCCCTGGGGGGCCTCCGTCTCTTTAAAACTCACAGACTCTTGTCAGCCCTCGGTCTTGGCCTCTCAACGGGGTCCCACACGATTGGCCACTTCCTCTTTCTAGGAACTTTCTAGTCCCCTGCCTTGCAGGCACCTGGCTCTCCTGGTATCTTCAGCACAGGCTCACTCTCCCTGCTTCAGCCCATACATCTGAGGTTCAGTCCAAACGTCTCCTCCGGATAGTCTCCTGTGCCTACGCCACAGTTACCAACCAGCCACCGAGGGGCTCAGTTCACGCCTCTCCTCTGAGCTCCGACCATGACTCCTGGCTGTCCACGCAGCTCCTATCTCAGACATTTCTAAAGCCCAGCAAACCGTTAGGGACCCCCTCCTCTGCCACACTGTCCATTCCCAAGGAAAACTACCCCGGTGTATGGCTCCTGCATCCACCCACTTCCACAGCAAGGGGTCATCCTGGCACCTCCCAGCCAACGCCTCCGCAAGTCTGTGCTCATGACTCTCCGTGTCTGTCCCCCAGCTCCATCCCAGCCCACTCCAGCAGCGCCCCCACATCCTGCCATGTCCCCTCTACGTTATCTTTTCAAGCCACAAATCGGATTGTGTGACACCCCCACCCACCCACCCACCCATCCATTCCCGTTTAAAACCGTGTCATGTCTTCCCCTTGCTTTCAGAATAAAGAGTGCCATCACTCACTTGACTCACAGGTGAATCTGGCAACGGGTCCCCTCCCCTTCACCTCCCCTGTGCTCTCCTCTCTCCCTTCAGCCACCCCAACCGCCTGAAGCAACAAGATCCCCCTCGTTCGCCTACCTTAGCACATGCTGTTCCTTTTGACTGTGTACGTCTGCCCACCGCCCCTCTCCTGTGCCTGGCCCACACCTGCTCCTATTCTGAGCTCCACTGAATCACTTCTGCCTCAGAGAAAACCTCTCCCGCCCCTGCAGGCTGGGACCAGGTCAGCTCCCGCCATTTATCCCTGCTGGAGACCGGTGTTCCTTCCTTCATGCGTTTTCACTCACGTGTCCCTGTTCATAGATTAGGATGATGAATTGATTATTCACCTCTCCCCTGCCACAGCCCATATTTCAGGAAGACAAGGACCACATTCGATTTTTGCCTTAGTTCAGTGGTGAGTCCATAGTTGGCACTCAAATCCATATTTTAAATGTATTCATCATACACATTTCAAACTGGAAAAAAAAAAAAGAAAAGAAGAGAATCATGAAATGAACTCCATGTGCCCATTACCTAGATAGGTAATCATGGTAATCATTATTAACACCAGTGGTCTTCATCCGGCATCGAGAAGGGTCCAGGAATCTGGAAAAAGGGCCAAGTGCAGATTAAATAAGAGTCCAGAGATGAATCATAATTTTGAAAGGCATTATTGGGGCTAGGGGGTTAGCTTGGCTGAAGAAACCAAGTTCTCCTTGTCTCAGGACCCCTTGTTTTTTATTAACACAATTTGTCCTAAGGCAAGGTGGAGATATACACTTCAAAGGCCAGGGTTAGTCTACAGAGTCCATTGTCAGATTGGGGAATAGCATACAGCTGTTCAGGTGTTTGGTAAGTAGGAGGCAATAACATGTAGATTAAGATGCCCTGTGCTGTCTGTCAGCAAGCAATCAATTTAATGCATCCTTGTCAGGCTTGGGGAAATGCCTTTAGCTATTCCCAACAGGTGATAACATATGTGACTCAGCCCTTGCTGAGCCCCAAGTTCCATCAACATTTTGATGAAACTCTTGCAATTATGACATGCTGGAATTGGCTTCCAGCATTGTAGCATATTTACCATTTTTACTGGGATATTTTCAAGTGATTTAGAGTTTTCATGACTGTTCACTCCTAAATTCTTCAGGGAGTTTTCTTACTACACTATTAAAACCACACCTTACAAAATTAACAATAACTCCTTAAAATCATCTACAAACCGGCCCATATTCAAATTTCCCTAATTGTGCCCCCCAAAATGCTTCTTTCACACTTGGTTTGTTCCCACCAGGATCTAAATAAGATCTGTGTGTTGCATTTGGTTATATCTCTTAAGTCTCATTTTTTTTTTAAATATACTTTATTGATTTTTTTACAGAGAGGAAAGGAGAAGGACAGAAAGCCGGAAACATCGATGAGAGAGAAACATCAATCAGCTGCCTCCTGCACACCCCCCAATGGGGATGTGCCCGTAACTAAGGTACATGCCCTTGACCGGAATTGAATCTGGGAACCTTCAGTCCGCAGGCCGACGCTCTATCCTCTGAGCCAAACCGGTTTCAGCTCTTAAGCCTCATTTAAATCTAGAATAACTCTTCTCCCCTATGCCACTGAGTTGTTGAATTGCTAAATAAAGTATTTTCAGTAAATTGCACACACCGTGTCCCACGGTCTAGATTTGTCTGGATGCTTTCTAGTTGTGCTGTGTATCCTGTTTCCTGTAAACTGGAAATTAGATCTACAGGCTTGATTCAATTCAGACTGACTGGCAAGTACTTCCTGGATGATGATGCTTCCTCCATGACCGAGCACGGCCGCCAGCTCCCCTCTGATTGGCGGGCTCACTGATGACAGCTGATGCCTTGACTGAGAGAAGTTTCTTCTTCAGGGCCAGCAAGTAGTCTGTGAGACAATACTTTGAAATGACTGTTTTTATTTATTTTTTACTGTTTTGTTAAAGAATGTTTTATTGATTTTTAGAGAGGTTGGGAGAGTAAGAGAGGGAAACATCCATGTGAGCGAGAAACATCCATTAGCTGCTTCCCCCACACAGCCTCCTGGGGGATTAAGCCTGCAACCCTGACATGTGCCCTGACCTGAATCTAACCAGCAACCCTTCGGTGCACAGGACAACGCCTGGCCAACCGCGCCACACCTGCCGGGGCACATTGCCTAGGTTTTCAGTCAACGAATGGAGGAGGTCAGTGCGGCTGAGCAGCAGTGAGAACCAGAGCGAAAGGGTCACAGGCCTTGATGAGAAATTTGGACTTTATCCGGTAGGACGGGCAATTACCAACCCCTTTTAAGCAAAGGAAGTCATGTGACCACACTTGGCAAGGGGAAAGGGTGAGGAAGCATGAAGCGAACAAGGAAGGAGCGTTTCCCGGATGCTCAGCCTGAGCCCAGCTCTCTGCTAGGTGTTTGGCACACTCGGTCTAAGTGAAATGTTCACCGTGTTTTAACAGAAAAACCCCATTTCACCGATGAGGAACATGACCCCATTTCACCGATGAGGCTCAGACTCAGTCACTCACCCAGGGTCGCAGCCAAGGATGGGGACGACCTAAGGAAAGCAGTGACCACAAGTGTGGACAGGGATTCGAGGCGGAATCCGCAGCACTTGCAAGCTACAGGCGGGGAAGCGGGAGCCAGGCCCGATGCTGACTCATGGGTGGGATGCAGGAAGAGACAAGCAGGTTGGAGGGGAAGATAATGAGCTCAGGCTCCCAGCTGCCCAGATGCCTCCGAGCCGCTCTCTTAAGAAATGATGTCTGTACCATGACAATGTCTATAAATTGGCTTCCGGCATGACTCGATAATTAGCTTAAGTTACCCCTCTCTGACATTTCGTTCAATGCAAGGACACTCTTCCATCCATCCTGCTGAGGCCTGTATTCTGTGTTTCAGGGTGAGTGGGAACCTGGGGCTGTGTGGTCTGTCCCTTGGCTCAAGGGGGCCAGGGACTGACGTCATAGGGTGGGTGGGCTGTTCTCTCAGCTAGAGTCTGTCCCTGGGGTGTGGGCTCCCTATCAGATAAAGAGCTGGTGAGGGTGGAGTCCTGGAACCCGCCCAGTCAATGCCCAGTACACACGAGTGTGGCCCAGGGATTGGTCGCAGGAGCCACATGGAGGATATAGTGACAAGTTGGGTGGCAGTGGTCAAGGTCAGCTGCAAGGATGCTTAGGGCTGAAAGAGGACTGTGTTTAGAGAAATCAGAGAAATTTAAGAGTGTTGACATGGTAGATTTTTTTAAAAAAATATATATGTATTTATTGATTTCGGAGAGGAAGGGAAAGGGAGAAAAAAAAGCAATAAACGATGAGAGAATCATTGATCAGCCACCTCCTGCATGCCTCCTACTGGGGATTGAGCCCACAACTTGGGTATGTGCCCTGACCTGGAATCAAACCATGACCTCCTGGTTCATAGGTTAACACTCAACCACTGAGCCACGCCTGCCAGGTGACAGGTGTATTTTATAAAATTTGGCAGCTGATCCAGAGGACTGAGGAGATAGAGAGCTGAGAAGGACCCTCAAGTTTTATCTCAGAAGAGAGTGCAGTGAGACGGGACCTACAAGAGGAAGGTGGGTCCAGGCATAGGGAGATGTTGAGTACAGTTTGGGGCTTCATGAGCCAAATCTAAGTATGCGTAGTCTGAGAAGACCTGGGGAAAGAGGTGTAGGACTAGAGTCCAAGTCCTCAGTGGGAAGCCCCTAGTTCTTACAGGGGCCTATGAGGTCCTATCCAGTCTGCTGCCCCGATCGCTCTGGCCTTAGCTCTCCCCTTGCTGGTGCGATATAGCCACCCCTCTGGCTTCCATGCTGTTTGCTGAGCACCCAGGGCACACTCCTGCCTGCTCGCCCGGCTCTCCTGGACCGGGCGTAGGACCACACCCTGTGCCCTTTTGCTCCCTCCTTACATGTACTTCTCCATCCTTCTTTATGCTTTCTCTCTGTTCTTTGCCTCCGACAGCATTCACAGGTTTATGTCTGTTGTTTATCGTCAGTCTTTCCCCTCTGATGTCAGGGCCATGAAGACAAGGATCTTTGTGGATTTTGTTGCTCTTTGCGAAGGCTGAGACCTGTGCCTGGCACATCGGAGGCGCTCAATCAATATTTACTGAAAGAAGGAATTCGGAGCCTCCGACACGTGGACCTGTGACCTAAGCCCTCCAATCCGGTGCCTTCATGCTCTGCTCTGAGGGGCAAGTAGCCAGGACAGAGGCCGGTGAGATCCCTCCGGACGGCTCTGTGAGTGGTGCCAGTGTGGTGGTGTCCTGTGCCGGGCCCTGCTAAGAGACAGCTCTGTTTTTTGATTCTTTGGCTCCACCTCCACGTGGCCCCCAATTTCTCTCTCTCTCTCTCTCTCTCTCTTTCTCTTAATATATTTTTATTGATTTTTTACAGAGAGGAAGGGAGAAAGATAGAGAGCTAGAAACGTCGATGAGAGAGAAGCACCAACCAGCTGCCTCCTGCACACCCCCTACCAGGGATGTGCCCGCAACCAACGTACATGTCCCTGACTGGAATCGAACCTGGGACCTTTCAGTCCGCAGACCGACTCTCTATCCACTGAGCCAAACCAGTGTTGGCTCTTTCTTTTTTTTCTTTTTCTTTTTTTTTTTTTTTTTCTTATAAGCCAGAGCCTGTTTCCTGGGCCCCTGACTTGGTCATTCAGAATCACTAAGGCCAGTAACATTTGGTCATTGTCCTACTTAATCTCCCCATGGCATTTGATCCTCATGACCTCCCTGCACGTCTCACCTCACATTTCCCAGCTGCCTTTGCTGGAGTCCTGGTCCCTTGCCAATCCCATCTGAACCCCACATGACTTTCCCAGTAAAAGCTTACTCATGACCTTGACTTGTGTGCCCATGACTTAGTCTCTTTTTTGTTTGTTTGTTTGTTTAATATATTTTATTTATTTTTTACAGAGAAAAAGAGAGAGTGATAGAGAGTTAGAAACATCGATGAGAGAGAATCATGGATCAGCTGCCTCCTGCACAGCCCCTACTGGGGATGTGCCTGCAACCAAGGTACATGCCCTTGACCGGAATCGAACCTGGGACCTTTCAGTCCGCAGGCTGAAGGTCTATCCACTGAGCCAAACCGGTTTTTGCTCATGACTTAGTCTTGACTACTCTCTAGTCCTACACCTCTTTCCCCAGGTCTTCTCAGACTACGCATACTTAGATTTGGCTCATGAAGCCCCAAACTGTACTCAACATCTCCCTATGCCTGGACCCACCTTCCTCTTGTAGGTCCCGTCTCACTGCACTCTCTTCTGAGATAAAACTTGAGGGTCCTTCTCAGCTCTCAATCATCCTACAGTTTATTTTTTAAAATATATTTTATTGAGAGGAAAGGAGAAGGAATAGAGTTAGAAACATCGATGAGAGATAGAGACATCGATCAGCTGCCTCCTGCACACCTCTTACTGGGGATGTGCACACAACCAAGGTACATGCCCTTGACCGGAATTGAACCTGGGACCTTCCAGTCCGCATGCCAATGCTCTATCCACTGAGCCAAACCAGTTAGGGCTCATTCCAGTTTAATAGGATCTTTTTAGCAGCTGTGTAGGGAATAGATGGCCAGAGCAAGAATAGAGGCAAAGAGACCAGTTAGGAGGCTCCTACATAATCCAGGGGAAGAGGATGATGGTAGAGATGGTGGGAATTCATCAGAGTCCACATGTATTGTTAAGGAAGAATTGGCAGAATTTGCTGACAGAGTGATGTGCAAGAGGAATCCGAAATGACTCCAGTTGTCATCAATTAAGATGGAGAGAGCTGAGGGTAAGGCAGGTGGCACGGGTGGGGGTGGGGAGGAAAGGATGGATGGAGAGAGAGTTCTAGTTAGGTCACCCCATGGGGGCATTCCCCTGAAATAGGAGGGGGACACTGGACAGCCACAATCCCCAGAAAACATCCATCCGTGGTGACCTTTGTCAGAGCCATTTCAGCAGGGCGTATGGGAGCCAGAGAGTGAGCATGAATCAAGCCCTGGGAGCTCCTGGTTCCCAAACCAGAGCAGGGACGGGAGACTGAGAGACCCAGAGCCAAGGCCAAGAGGGTGGCTTTTAGGACGGAGGTGGCTGAGCCCATTGGGAGGCTGAGGGGAAAGAGGCAGGTGAGGGAGAGATTGTCCATCAGGATGGAGAAACTCCACCAGGGGGAGGAGAAATGGGTCCCAGCTGAGGTTTGGTCTAGAAAGCTCAAGGCCAACAGAAGGAAGCCCTCTAGACACAGTCTGACAGACGAGGTGGTGGCTCTGACATTGGGTCAGCAGGAGTCAAGCATGACCCCAGAACGTGGAATCCCAACTCCCGCCATCAGCCTGCAGGCCTTCCCTGTGAACATCCTGTCCAGGTCTCCTCATCTTCCCGCCTTTCCAACCCCCAGCCCCCACGCTGCCCCACCATGACCACGGTCTACGCTCCCCAGAATCCAATGCTCTGAGCATAGCCCTGAGTTCAGATCCACTCGGCTGCTTTCCCCACTTCTGCCACAGGCCACGGTTGTGGGACACTGGTTACTGGCTGTCCAGGCTTCTGATCCCAGCAGCTCCGAGTGGCTCCTTCTCCTCTCTCTTCTCCTGGGTCCCCAGCGCAGCAATGGCTCTGCTTCCTGTTTCAGAAGGTACAGCGCTGAGTGAGAGAAGCCAAACACAGAAGAAGACATATGGTAAGATCCCACCTTTACGACGCTCTAGAATCAGCAAAATGAGTCTGTCGTAATCTGCAGGATAGAAATCGGGTCAGGGTGTTGGGCACTAAGGCAATGCAGTGAGATAGGAAGGAACTTTTGGGGGAGATGGAAACATATTTATTGGGATGGCGGTTACATGACTGTATATACTTATTAAAAGTTATCACTTGCACACTTAAAATGTGTGCATTTTAGCCGAAACCAGTTTGGCTCAGTGGATGGAGTGTCAGCCTGCGGACTGAAGGGTCCAGGGTTTGATTCCAGGCAAGAGCATGTACCTTGGTTTCAGGCACAACCCTAGTTGGGGGGAGGGTGCAGGAGGCGGCTAATCAATGTTTCTCTCTCATTGATGTTTCTGATTCTCTATCCCTCTCTTTTCCTCTCTGTAAAAAATCAATAAAAAATATATTTTTAAATTTGTGCATTTTATTACATGCAGATAATACTATTTAAGAGTTTATTTCAAAACAGAGTGATAGACGTTAGTTGATTGCAGTAATCATTTCACAATGTATACCTATATCAAATCATTATGTTGTACACCTTACACTAATGCAATGTTATATGTCAATTATGGGTCAAACTGGAAAAATGGAGAGAGAATTAGCCCAGGCTGGTGTGGCCTGGTTGGTCGGAGCGTTGTCCTGTGCACTGGGGTTTGATTCCAGGTCAGGGTAGGTGCCCGGGGTTGTGGGTTCAATCCCCGATTGGGGTAGTACAGGAGGCAGCTGATCGGTGTTTCTCTCTTTCCCTTCCTCTCTCTGGAGTCAATGGGAAAAAAAGGGAGGGGGAGGGGGTCAAGAGAGAACTAAAGAAAAATGTTAAGACAGAAAATACATATTATTTCCCTGGTCATGTGGCTCCGGCGGTCAGTTGATGGAGCCTTGTCTCATGCACAGAGAGGTCGCTGGTTTGATTCCCTGATTCCATGCCCCGGTTGTGGGCTCAATCCCCAGCAGGGGGCAGCCGAGTGATGATTCTCTCTCATCATTGATGTTTCTAGCTCTCTCTCCCTCTCTCTTCCTCTCTGAAATCAATTTTTATTTTATTTTAAATAAATACATATGCTGTCAAGTAGAGAAAGTCTTACGCACACATTCATCCGTCCCCATCCTTCACTTCTTCCATCCTCTCTGGGGGAAGCAAAACGGCCCCCGCTGGTCCACCCAAGCCCTTGTGCTAGAGACTGTCCCCAAAAACCGGGGCCATCCCTCTCAGACCTCGTATCCCCCTCCGCCGTCCTGTCTCCCCCTGGCTTACCACCCAGCCCCGAGGAAGGTTGTCAAAACCCACCTGGTCTTCCTCTCCTCCAGCCGCAATCCACATCACCTCCCTCTGCCATGCAGGACCAGTCACCGCTCTCTGAGTCCCTGCCCTGTGGCCTCACCCTCCCTCCTTCCTCTTTCCTCCCTGGCTTCCATGACACCACTCTTTCTGGGGTTCCAGCTCTGGACACTCCTTCTCAGGCCCCTTCCCTGGCTCCCCTCCCCCTGTCCCCTCATCAATGCAGGTGTTGCCTGGGCCGTGGCCTTCTGCTCTCCGCACCTGCAGGCCTCTCAGCGTGATCTCACTGGAGCCAGGGCCTCAGGCACCACCTATTGCTGACAATGCGGAGCGTACCGAGAAAATGGTAGGAGAGGCAGACAGAATGTTACATGTGCTTCGAAAGCACCATCCATCCCTCTCTGGGACAGTCCACTGCGCCTCCACCCCAAGTGCCTGCGGGGCTGTGACCGCTTGTTATCTGGCACGTAGCAGAGATCAACAAACAGCGTGGTGTAAATAAGTGACAGTGAATTCGCAGAGGTGTCACACAGGGAGGAGGCTGGGGAGAAAGAGGGAGTGAGTTCTCAACTAACCTCAGACCAGCCCCCTTCATTCAGATGGACCCTGTGGCTAACAACAAGGTTTAGATCCTGCCTCTTCCCCTACTGGTCGTGTTCTCTGAGCTTCTTTTCTTCCCTATATGATGGGAACAAGCCCTCGTTGGTGTGGTTCAGTGGATAGAATGTCAGCCTATGGGCTGAATGGTCCCAGGTTCAATTCCGGTCAAGGGCACATGCCAGGGTTGTGAGCTGGATCCCCAGCAGAGGGTGGGCAGGAGGCAGCCAATCAATGATTCTCTCTCATCATTGATGTTTCTGTCTTTCTCTCTCTTTCCCTTCCTCTATATTAAAAATATATGTAACAAGCCGAAACCTGTTTGGCTCAGTGGATAGAGCGTCAGCCTGAGGACTGAAGGGTCCCGGGTTCGATTCTGGTCAAGGGCGTGTACCTTAGTTGTTGTGGGCACATCCCCAGTAGGGGGTGTGCAAGAGGCAGCTGATCGATGTTTCTCATCGATGTTTCTAACTCTCTATCCCTCTCTCTTCCTCTCTGTTAAAAAAAAAGCAATAATATATATATATATATATATATATATATATATATATATATATATATATATATATATATATATTTTAAAAATACATGTAACGGGAACAAGAACAGAACCCACCTAGTGTTGCTGCAGGGAGCATGCTGGATGCTCAGCACCGTGCCTGGCATACAGGTTCTCATAAAAAGCGAGCTGTTACCCTCGCTATTGTCATCCTCATCATCCTCACCCTGTGGCCATCCTTGCCTGCTGCTCCTCCCCTCTCCCTGGCACTGTTCCCTGCTGTTTCCTCCCTTCTCCTCTCCTTGTCCCAGTGCGGCCCCCGCCACCCCCTCCAGTGCCTGGAACTTTCCAGGCTGAGGCCACCAGGGACCTCCTCTGGCGGAACCCTTTCCTCCCTCGGCCTCTCAAAAGCATGTGACTCTGGCATTGCTTCCTCCTTTTAAAAAAGACGTGTTTTTATTGACTTCAGAGAGAGGAAGGGAGATGGAAACAAACTCCTTGGCAAAATAGCCACGTTCCCCTTCATCTGGCTTTTGCCTTTCAGTCACCCTCTAACCACCCCCTCCTGCCCTCCGACTACACATCCTACCATGCCTCGGACACAGTGCTCAGACCTCTCCTGGTCTCATTTTCCTTCGTCACAGATACAGGTGAGACACAACACAGCGTGACAACAGTGAAAGTCCTGAGCTACAAGTTCTAGTGTTCCTGCCTCAGGGTGTAAGGAGTTTGACCCCCGCTCCCCTCTGCACTCATGAAGTGAAGCTTATGATACGCTTTTCTTCTTGTTTATTTTTTAATATATTCTTATTGATTTCAGAGAGGAAGGGAGAAGGATAGATAGAAATATCAATGATGAGAGAGAATCATTGATCGGCTGCCTCCTGCATGCCCCCTAACTGGGTATCAAGCCTGCAATCCAGGCATGTACCCTTGGCCAGAATTGAACTTGGGACCCTTCAGTCCTCAGACTGACGCTCTATCCACAGAGCCAAACCAGCTAGGGCCCCTTCTTATTTAACTTCAATACACACTTTGCTGTTTCCTACCTCTGTGCCTATTTATTTTTTTAGTTGATTGATGAGAGAGAGGGAGAGAAACATGGATTTGTTGTCCCACTTGTTTTTTAATTTATTGGTTGACTTTGTATGTGCCCTGACTGGGGACTGAACTCGCAACCTTGGCATACTGTGACAATGCTCTACCCAACTGAGCTACTTGGTCAGGGCCCTCCTTCTGTATCTCTGAGCATGCTGTCTCCCCCCCCCACACACACAAACACACCCCAAGAATGCTCTTCTGCTCCTCATTTGCCTGCAGTCCCTCCTTCACCAACGTGGTCCCAGCTCAGGCTTTCTCTGATGCCATAAACAGTTACTTCCTACTTGCCCATGTCAGCATCATTCCTAGAACTATCACCCTGAATTCAAGTTATTTCTCTACATGCCTGTCACTCCCACCGTCCCAGGTGTGTTTTATGTATCTCCGATGGCCCGTTGATGATGGCTCAATGAAGTGTTTGCGGAAAGACTAAATAAGACAACTTAAAAACAAAACAAAACAAAAAAAACCCAGGTTTTTATTGGTTTTAGAGAGAGAAGAAGGGAGAGGAAGAGAGAGAGAAACATCCATAATACCAGAGAATCATTGATCGGCTGCCTCCTGCATGACCCCTATTGGGGGGGAATTGAGCCCGCAACCCGAGCATGTGCCCTGACCAGGAACTGAATCAGTGACCTCCTGGTTCATGGGTCAACATTCAACCACTGAGCCACACAGGCCGGGCAAATAATGCAACTTTTTCAATGTAAAAGGTTAGACTTCAAGAGGAACTGGTGGGAAAGAGGATGACGGATGACAGAGGGAGAGCAAATCTGCCCTGCTGTGTTCCTCTTTCCCACCAGTCATCAACCCAAGAGCAGAGTCATCAACCACAGACTGTGAATTCCGAGGGAAT
Source organism: Pipistrellus nathusii (assembly GCA_963693515.1). Lineage (NCBI taxonomy): Eukaryota > Metazoa > Chordata > Mammalia > Chiroptera > Vespertilionidae > Pipistrellus > Pipistrellus nathusii. Next base: position 40,236,108 of record OY882873.1, read on the forward strand.
TTCAAGATCCAGAGAGGGCAGCTGCTTTGCTTAAGGTCACACAGCTGGCTGGGGGCGGGGCTGGAACTAGATTCCGGGTAACTGTGGGAAAAGTCTGGGTAGGTGGCTACCTCACACCAAGAATCTCTTCCCTTTCTATCCATCTTAACCCCTAATGGACTCACTCACAACTCTTTTTTTTAAAAAAAAATACTTTATTGATTTTTTACAGAGAGGAAAGGAGAGGGATAGAGAGTTAGAAACATCGATCAGCTGCCTGTTGCTCACCTCCTACTGGGGATGTGCCCACAACCCAGATACATGCCCTTGACCAGAATCGAACCCGGGACCCTTTAGCCCACAGGCTGACGCTCTATCCAGTGAGCCAAACCGGTTTCAGCTCACTCACAACTCTTAAGCACTTGCTGGGACTTTGGCTGGCTAGAGTTGCCAAAGCCCTATAGATTGGAGGAGGGGATCCAGTTATCCCCATTTTACAGATTGATAAACCAAGGCAGCAAAGAATGTGTGTCACACTTCAAACTAACGGCAGAGGCAGGATTTGACAGTAAGCATTGTGTTCTTCCTGAAAGAGAGAGAGAGAGAAAAAAATCCCACCCTGCAGAGTCACTATTTACAATAATCTTGAGGACTGGCCTCAATGCCTGGGGAACCCCCTCACTCCCACCAGTTCCTCTTTGCTATCCACCCAGCTTGCACAGGAAAGAACCAGCACACCCACCCTCACACGCCAAGGAGGCCAGGAGAGACCACCTCGGAGTCATAACCTTTGACGGGGAAATCACCCTCACCCTTCCCTGTGCCGGCACTTAACAGCATCATTGCCCACTGGGTGTCACCGTCCGCCTTCTGAGATGGGGAAACCGAGAGTCAGAGATGAGACATGAGTGCTCTAGCCCGTTTGGCTCAGTGGACAGAGCGCCGGGCTGCGGACCGAAGGACCCCGGTTTTGATTCTGGTCAAGGGCATATGCCGGGGGTTGCGGGCTCAATCCCCAGTGGAAGGTGGGCAGGAGGCAGCCAATCAATGATTCTCTTTCATCACTGAGGTTTCTCTCTCTGCCCCTTTCACTCTGAAGCCAATTTACAAAAAAAAAAAAAAAAAAAAAAAAAAAAAAAAATTTAAAGAGGACATTCGTAACCCATGGTCAAAGCCGGTAGGTAGCGAGGATGGGTCTCGAACCCAGGTCCCTCTGGCCCTAGCGCCCCCTCTTTCTTTCCATCAGGCCACGCCAGGCTCTCCTACACGGGCAGGTGCACCGCCTGGAGCCTCTTACTGGCTGGACTGCTTCGGGAAAGTAACTTAACCTCTCTGGACACCCCCCAAGGTCAGCAGCTCTGCTTTCGGGGAAGAAATCCGTATGCAAAAGAGACGCCAACGAAACGCCGGTCCGCGGGCGCCCGCGCCGTCCTTTCCCGGAGCTCGGGGCTTTCTAAGGAGAGGGCGTGTCCCGGCCCGGGCCCCGGCGCCGCAGCCCCCGGCCCGCCTGGCAGAAGCGAAACCGCGGCGCCCGCCGGCCTCCCCCGCCCGCTTCTGGGAACCGGCGGGCCCGGCTTCGTGGAAACGCGCGCCGCGCGGCAGCCGACCGGAGCCCCAGGACCCCCGGACCTCAGCCCGCGGTCCCGGGCCGGCGGCGGCGGGGACGGCGCGGGCGGGCCCGAGAAGCAGCGTGACGCGCGCTTCCGCCCCGCTCGGCTCCGGCGGCGGCCGCGGCGGCCCCACAATCCCCTTCTGGCTCCGGGGACGGGCGGGGCGGGGCGGGGCGGGGCGGGCGGAGCGGGCGGAAACAATTTTCTGTTTGGTCCTCTCGGCCCCAGGCCGTGGGCCGCGGGTCGGGCGGGGGATGCGGGAGGCGGGAGAGGGAAGAGGGATGGGGAACGCGCTGCCCCGGCCAGCTTAGAGGGAGGACACTGAGAGGGGCGAGCAGGATTGCAAGCCTACTGTGTGCTTTACATTAGGATTTTGTTCAATCTTCCCCACCGCTCCTGCCAGGAGCAGCTAACCCCTGCGTGTAAAGGGACAAGCTGAGCTCTGAGAAGTGAAGTCACCCAGGACCAGCGTGACACCTTACAGCAGCACCCAGTTACACCAGAGAGAGCCCGAGGGATCGGGACCAGTTGTTGGCTGGGTCCTGCTCTTGCTTCTTTAAAAAAAAAAAAAAAATGTGGCTAGGCACATAGTAAGTGCTCCGAAAAAGACTGGAAACTGAAGGACGAGTTTGACAGCTCAGCCCTGGGTGGACTCGCCGCGAATCCAGGGTCCCCGGACTCCCCCAGAGTCCGGGATCCAGACCCCCGAAGGGAGCTTTCGCGATAGACGGGCGGCCAGCGGCCAACGGAACGTCCGATCGGCGGACAGGTGGTGGCGGAGCCCCCGCCCTGGCGGAGGGCGGACCGGGTTCAAACCCCCCGCACTGCCTCCGTTAGGCGGTGGGGCTGTGGGCACGTCATGTCGCCCGCGGGGACCCGCTCCTCCACCTGTAAACCGGGGGTGTTCATGCCCACCCCAAAGGGTCGTGGAAAGGAGCGAACGAAACAGTGTCCCCACACACTCACGAAACGCGCCAGTGTCGTCGCGCGTTCACCCCCCGAGTTCCCGGCGGCGGCGCCTGTGCCCGGGGTGCGGACCCGGGACAGAGGCTCCTCGGTTCGTCTCCGCCTCCAGGCCGCCCACTCGCGGCCGCCGGGACCGACGGGCCTCCGGGTGACCCTCATCCCGCGAAACCCTGCAGCGGCGGCCACCTCCACTGGCCGCGGTCAGTCCCGAAAGCAAACATTCAAACGTCCCGACACTGGCGAACGGCGAGGGCTGACATGGTTGCGGTTCATCTCCTCTGACGTTCTGTTCTTGTCGGTCAAGGTCGTTTCCTGGGACTTCCCGTCGGGGTCTGGTTTGACTTTTCGTCCGAGCGAAGTTCACGGAGCAGACCAAGATGCCCGCGCGTGGCGGTCCGAGCAGGGATCCCCAAACTGCAGACCCGCACCCCCCCCCCCCCCGATTCCCGACCATCCCCTCCCCCCGCACCCGGTCCATTAGACGGAGCCTCCTCCTCCGGGCAGCCCTCCGGCATTCCCTGGAGGAGGAAGGGAAGGCGGCGGCCGCAGCCCAGAACTCGGCGTCCCCAACCTCCCCAAAGCCTAGCTTTGCCGGGATTAAGGGAGTAAATCCCTGACGCCGCAGACCAGGTCAAGGACAAGTTCTCCCCCGCCCCGCACCCGCCTCCAGCTGGGGCCCGGATCACCCCCTCCCTCTCCCGGATGAAAGGTACTAAACAGACGCGGCGGGAGGGGAGGCGGCGGCCCGGCCCCTTGATGTTCCGGTTGAACAGGTGCCGCTGAAAAGGGGGCGGGCCCGGCGGAAGAGTCGCCAGGGGGCCGTGCATGGAGTGGGGGGGGGCGGCGGCCTCCTCCAGCCTCCATCCCCGCGGGTCTGCCCCTCCGCCCGCCGGCTGCCCATCCCCCGCAGGAAGCGCTCCCGGCCCAGAGGGCTTTGAAGTGTGGCCGATGCCCCCCCAGAGCCGCCTTCTCTCCGCCGCCACCCCGCCGCCCAGAGAGGGTGTGACCTTTGGTCTTTGCGGGCGTCAGCACCCCTTTAGGAAGTTGGGCGGGAGGGGGGGGCGCGGCGGTCAGATTTCGTCCTCTTTTGCCCCCCACACGGGTCTTGGGGAGGAGATACCCCCTCTCTTCTTCCCAGATCCAATGTCAGGGGCTTTCATTCCTTGGGTGTGAGTGTGTTGTGTGTGTGTGTGTGTGTGTGTGTTGTGTGTGTGCGCGCGCGCGCGTGCCTAAAGGTCAAGGGTAGCTGGTGTGTGACCACTTCCGTAGGCGTGGGGCTCTAGCGTGCGTGGGTCCCTAAGCGCCTGCGGGGCTGGCCCTGGGCTGGGCTCTCCGGGAGGGGCCGGCCTCCGCCTGGGAGGGGCGGGCGGCGCGGCTGGAGGAGGCTGGGGGTGAGGCTGGGTGTCTGGGTGCCTCGGGGTGTCTGCTGGGGTGACGAGCCCCGGTGCGTGCGTGTCTGAGCGCCGGACCGGAAGCTCCCCGAGGGCAGGAATACCTGTTTTATGGCCCGCGCTTCCCAGCGGCTGCACATCGTAAGCATTCAATAAATGCCTGTGACATGAACCGAGGTCTGCGCGTTTCTCTGAACGTCTACCCTGCAGAACAGCCTCTGCGGGGAGGGCCCCCGACCCGGAGGGGCGAGCCACTCAGGCCGCCCCCGCTCCTCCGAGCGCCCCTTTCCCCTGCCCTCCACCCCCGTGTCCTTGGGCGTGAAGAGCGGCCGCAGAGGCCAGGAGCGGGGGGGGGGGGGGAGGTTGGAGAGTCTAGAGAGTCGGACCCTGAACCGAGCCCGAGAGACACAGGCAGAGGGATGAGGGCTCGGGGGGTGCCGACGGAGAACTACGGGCAGGACCAGAAAGAGGGGAGGCGAGCGCGGAGCCAGCGAGCGAAAAGCTCCCTACCCAGCCGGGCTTTGTTCCCAGAACCTAAGACTTTACCCGGCGGCGGCGGGCGGGCCGGGAGCGAGCGGGCGGCGGCGCGCGGCCATGGCTGCCGCGGCCGGGCAGGGGGGCCGGGGGGGCGGCGCGTGAGCGGGCGGCGCGGGGCGGGCGGCGCGATGAGCCTCTCGGCGCCTCCCCCGCGGGGCCCGGGCTGCGCGGCGGCCGGGCGGCCCTGGTAGCCGGGCGCGCGGCGCGGAGGGGGGCGAGCCGGCGCGCGACTCTCATTGTTGGGGGGCGGGGGGGCCCGTCGGGGCATGAGGGCGAGAGCACGGCGGGGGGGGCGGCCAGACCGAGCGAGCGAGGAGGAGGAGGAGGAGGAGGACGCCGAGGAGGAGGAAGGAGGAGGAGGCAAAGAAAAGAAGCGGCGGCGGCGGCGGCGGCGGCGGAGGAGGAGGAGGGAGCGAGGAGGCGCGCGGCCCCCCGCTCCCTCCCTCCCCCCCTGACCCCCGACCCCCGCCGGCCGGCCCCCCGCCCCAGCCCCGGAGGGAGCTCATGGGAGCATGAAGGAGATGGTAGGAGGCTGCTGCGTATGTTCGGACGAGAGGGGCTGGGCCGAGAACCCGCTGGTCTACTGTGATGGGCACGCGTGCAGCGTGGCTGTCCACCAAGGTACCGGGCGGCCCGCGGGGGGCGGCGGGACCCCGGGGCGGCGCGCGCGGGGCGCCCTCGGCCGCGCCCTCCGGGGACCTCCCGGGGCTCGGGCGCCCCTCCCCCACGCCACCTGGGAGGGGAGGGAGGCGCCGGGGGGCTGCCCCCGCCCTGGCCTGGAGGGCCGGGTCAGGCATTGTTTTCCAGCCTATTGTTCCCGCCCCGCGCCCCCCGCCCCAAGTTGAGGGAGTTTGGAGACGGCCGGGGGCGGGGAGCGCGCTCCGGGCGCCCGGAACCGCCGGTGTCCGGGCCGCCGCGGGAATGTTTACCTCCGAGGTGTCCCCTCCTGCCTGCCGGGTTATTTTGGTCCCGGCTCTCTCCCGGAGGGAGAGGTCAAGGGGGAGTCACCCCCCTCCCTCCCGCTTCCGGATGCTGGGAGGAGCGCGCTGGGGAGGGAGGAGAAGGGTCCCCGGGGAGAGGGGACTCCTGGAACCCTCCCGGGAGGAGCTCCGGGAGGGAGAGAGGCTGTGCCAGGGGCCGGAGCCGGGCGAGGAGAGGGAGGTTCGGAGTTTCCCCCAGCAGCACATGGCTCGGGAGTTAACTCCTTGAGGAATCTCGCCGAGGGCGCAGGCTGGCATCTCCCGCCGGCCTGGCACGGCGGCGCCCCCCTCCCTCCCGGGACAGCCCTTAAGGCTGCCGCCGCCGGCTCTTCCCGCCACTCTCCCACAGGCTACCTGCACCGCACCGCCCTCGGCCTCGGCTTCTGACCTTCCCTGTTACATAATTCGAGGCACTAGAGGAGGTCCCTGGACCCCCAACTTTTCGCCTCTCCCTTTACTGGCCCTTTAAGACACCCCCCTCCCCCCAATAACAACACAAACGTGTTCGCCTATGGCACTGTTGTCCCTCCGGTTTTCTCTGTTCTGGATGATCTCTGGCGGAAATGGGGAAACAGGTCCAGAGAGGAGGGTCTTCTAAGACTAGAGTTTAAGGTCAAGGACTCGGACTTCCTGCCCCTACGCGGAGTTGCTTGGTTTTGTGGTTGAAGGCTGTCCTGTGCGCGGTTGGGCATTCTTTGTGGTCCTGCTGGCTAGTCAGTGACCCCCAGATAGAGGAGCAGCCCCCACACACTGGAACTGGCTGTAGTCCTTTAGAGTCATCCCTCCCCCCCCCTTACTCTGGGAAAAGCCACTGCTGACACATTTGCCCCATGACTCTCCTGCCCCCCCCCCCCAGCTTGCTATGGCATCGTCCAGGTGCCCACAGGACCCTGGTTCTGCCGGAAATGTGAATCTCAGGAGCGAGCAGCCAGGGTGGTGAGTTTGGGAGTCCCCTGCCCCCCCTCCCCCTACACCTGAACGTCTCCCCTGATGAGAGGGGGTGGGACTGTTACACCGGACTTCCTGTTTCCTGCACACCTATCGCCTACCCCATCTCGCCCTCAGCTCATTACTCACTCTGCCCCAGCTCAGGCAAGAAGGGGCCTTTTATTTTTGTCTGCTTGCTTGTTTGAACTTTTTGTTATGGAAAGTTTTCAGCCTGTACCAACGTGGAGGGAACTAGTCTAAGGAACCGTATGTTCCCATCACCCACTTTCAACAGTTCCCGGCTCGAGGCCAATCCTGTCTCCTCTAGACCCCAACTCACTCCCCCATAGACAGGGTACCATTTCCTCCCGGGGCCCCCAGCGCCTGGAGGCAGGTCCCCACCCCTTCTGGAAAGGCCTTCCTCCATCCCTGTGCCTCCTTGCATTGGCAGAGGTGTGAGCTGTGCCCACACAAAGACGGGGCATTGAAGAGGACTGACAATGGAGGTGAGGGGGGCCCTGAGCTCCAGGGCTCATCTGCTGGGGTCAGCAAGGCCCCCTGAGCAAGGGTCTGGGAAGGCAGGGGTGTGTGTGTGTGTGTGTGTATGGGGGTGCCTGATTTCCCTTTCCTGGCTGGCACTGGGATCCGATGGGAAGGCCACAGAGGCGGGTTGCCTGCAGGGTGGGGCTGTGAGGGGTCCCGGTCTAGGACCTGCCTGAGGCCTGCCCCACGCCGCCCCAGGCTGGGCCCACGTGGTGTGTGCCCTCTACATCCCCGAGGTGCAGTTCGCCAACGTGCTCACCATGGAGCCCATCGTGCTGCAGTACGTGCCTCATGATCGCTTCAACAAGGTCAGCGGCCCCCGCCCTGCCCTCCTGCCGGTCCCCTCCCTGGCGGGGTCCCTCCACCTCTCCCATCCAGTGAGATCTGATTCTGTCCCACACACACTTTCAGGAAACTCAGGAAGTGAGTAGGCACCTTTCCCTGACAGACGTGCTCATTCTCTGGAATTCAAGCGCTGTCAGAGGGTAGCCCTTAGCCAGCAGCCACTGAGTGCTGACTGTGCGTCACACCCAGGGCAGGGTACCCCGAGGCGCGCAGTGGTCAGTACTGATCAAAACAGAGGTGCCCCCGAAAACTCACACCCGTGTGCGGGAAGACCGTAAATATCAACAGACAGGCAAATACCGTAAAGGCCGTTTGTGATGAGTGCTGTGAAGAAAGCAAGGTACTGAAATAATACTGCAGGGGGAGGAGGCTTTGTTTAAAGTGGTAACGGCAAGAGACAGGCTAAGACCAGGGGGATGGGAGTCAGCCTTGCAGGCTCCAGGTTCAAGTCGGAGGTGAGAATAAGCCCCCCAGTGAGCAAGGCAGACGCAGTCCCCGAGGACCGTGCTCCCCACCATAGGAGCCGGCAGCCACTTGGCTATGCAATTTCAGACCAAGTCCTATTTCAAGTTCAGGTCCTCGGCCACACTGCAGGTGCCCGTGAAGTTCACGGCTACTGTACTGGGCTGGGCAGCATACAGCCTGTCCATCCTCACAGAAGGTTCTCCTGGACGGCACTAGCCTGGATAACGGGGGAAGGCTGGGATAGAGGGGGTCCCTGAGGTGGGAGGGAGGAGGGGACGAGAGCGCTGTGTCCTGCAGACCTGCTACATCTGTGAGGAGCAGGGCCGCGAGAGCAGGGCCGCCTCGGGAGCCTGCATGACCTGCAACCGCCACGGGTGTCGACAAGCTTTCCACGTCACCTGGTGAGACCCCTGCCCGCCTCTCGCCTCCCACTCCGGGCCTCTCCGGGGTCCCCGGCCAGCGGTAGCGACCCCCTCCGATGTTTGCCATGGATGGCCACCCAGTGGGCTGATCCTAGTGGCTGTCTGGTGATCCTGACAGACAGCGCTTCCCTGGGATGGCCGAAGGGCAGAGGCTGGGCTGGTGTGTGGCCACACCCTTCTCAGGCTGACCTCTCTTGGTTAGTGCCCAAATGGCGGGCCTGCTGTGCGAGGAAGAGGTGCTGGAGGTTGACAATGTCAAGTACTGCGGCTACTGCAAATACCACTTCAGCAAGATGGTGAGTCGAGTCCGCCAGGGCATGGATGGGTCCGTCAGCCACGGTTTGGAGGGCGTGGGCTCTGGGCCAGGCTGGTGCCCGCTGCGCGAGGTGACGGAGACGGAAGGAACCCTTCCCTGCCCTTGAGGCACTCTTCAGTGAATGGAGAGTCAACGGAAGCAGAGCCTGGGGGTGTGAATCAGAGTTAAACCCTTCAGCCCGCCCAGAAGCCAGAGCTCCTGTCAGTGACAGGGAGGGAGGCAGCACAGAAGCTGATGGAGGCGGGAACCGGAGCCGACATGTGGGGGCGGGGCTTACTGTGCCCCGGCCTCTGTGCTAAGTTCTCTGCATGTACTATTTTGCACGATCCTTCCAACGACCCTAAGGACTAGATGTCCTGCATCTTCCCATTTTACAGACGAGTAAACTAAGACCCACTGAGGTTCTGTAACTTATCTAGCAGCATGGATGGGGTTCAAACAGACAGTCCGATTTAAAAACCCCTCAGAAGGAAAGGAACCCCAGGTAGCGGGACTGGCGTGGGCCACGTCCTAAGAGGAGAAAGAATTTTCTGAGCAGCAGAGCAGCATGTTGGGTGGGGTTAAAGCAGATGAGGCAAAAAAAAAGAAAAGAAAAAAGAAAAGCTCAGGCAGGGCCAGAGCTGGGCTTCCCTCCGCCCCAGGCTGCAGGGAGCCACGGCGAGGCTGGAGAAGGGGTACTGTCTCATGTTTGTTGGAAAGACCTGTGGGCTCCAGCGGCTGTGTGTGTCCCGGAGAGAGGGCTGTGGCCAGACTAGGATTGCGGCTTGGACCTCACCCCCGGGCCACAGGCTTGTGAGGCTGCTTGTAAGCGGGAGGGTAACATGATCGGATTTGTTTTTTAGGGAAGATTACCCTGGCAGGCCCCGGGGAAGCCGGATCCAAAGGGGAAGGAGACAGCTGCGCAGGGCGGGGGATGGAGGGATGCGGCTGAGCTGAGAACATTTCTAGGTGGACTTGCCGTGTGTGGGAGCCGTGGAGGAGGCGTGGAGGGTGGCAGATAAGAACCCGGCGCTGAGAGCCGGGTGGATGGGTTTGAGCACCCGGGGATGTTAGGGACTGGCTGGTATAGGGTTAGCATCTGCCCTGGTCTACCCCAGGCAGCCCCTGTTTGTGCCTATTGCCCTGGTGGAATCATTAATAGTTCCCACTTTAAATGTCAACCGTGTCCTGGTTTGGTTCATAAGTTACATGGTTACCTTGGTTCCAGGGTTTGATGATGACTTAGGATGAGGGAGGGAGGTTTGGTTTACAGGCGGTGCCAAGTGGGAATGGTGAGGCTCAGTGGCTGTCAGACACCCTGGGCAGGGTGGGAGTGCCGGGGCTGGAACTCCCAGGTGCCTGTCAGGGTAGGGAGGGTCAAGGTGGGAAGGGAACCGTGAATGGGAGAGTCTTAGGAGCTTGGGATGGTGGTAAGATCAGTGCCCAGGGGGGCGATTCAATCAGACAAGGACTTTGTTTCAGACCAAGTCCTTGGGTTTGGCAATTGGTGGGCAGTGGGTGACCTCAGGGAGCAGCTGCAGGGCAGGGACACGGAAGCCAGCACCCTGGGCCTGGGGCGTCTGTTAGCAGCGAAGGAAGGAAGGAGCAGGCCCCGGCTGGGGGAGAGGCAGCATGGGGGTCGTTTGGGCTTTTGCTGTGGATGCTGACTTCCCCTTCTCAGGGCAGCAGTTCTGGAAGGAAGGCACCACTGTGTTTGGGGAGGGGGCAGGGCTGGGAACAAGGGAGAAGGGCTGATGGCCGGGGAGAAGGGTCTGGAGGGAAGGCTGGGGTGTGGAGTGGAGAGGAGCAGGGGTTCCCACAGGGGCCCCCATACATCCTCTACCCCAGGAACGGAGGCAGAGTGGGCGTTGGCTCAGCTGCCTGAGAAGGGCCAAGAGGACGCTGTGGAAAGAGGCGGGTGGAGAGCCAGGACCTGGGCCCCAGGCCTGCCTCCTCATGCCTGGCTGCAGCCTGGCCTCTGCTGGGCCTCAGTGGTCAGGTCTGTGCACTGGGCACACACGCTGGGGAAGCTCTGACTTCGTTGAGCAGAGCCTCGTTGAGAACACAGGTCCTCCCAGGGCCTGGCGGGCCAGGGGAAGGCGCCCCCAGGGTCACCTGACCTTCAGGAACCTTCCTCTAAGCTGAGGAGCGGAGCGTGTGGCAGCTCCTCCCAATTCTCCCCCCAGAAGACTTCCCGGCACACCGGCGGGGGAGGCGGCGGAGCAGCGGCCGCAGGCGGCGCAGGCGGCGGCGCCGGGGGAGGTGGCGGTGGCTTCCTCGCTGGCCGGAGAAGCCGGTCAGCCTCCCCGTCCGCCCAGCAGGAGAAGCACCCTTCCCACCACGAAAGGGCACAGAAGAAGGTGAGCGTCTTCCCCCGCTCCCTGTCCTGCCCCTTCCCAAACTTAGACCTCTTTCCAGAAGCCCCCACAAGGTGCCCCCGGCCAAGGAGCCTGCCTCTCCCCTCCTGAGGCCTCTGAGAGCAGGGAGGGGGCGGCAGGGGTGACACGTGAGGGTCACAGAAGGTCACAGAGGGTGAGGCGAGGGCCTGGCTTCCCTGGGGCTCTCAGGTTTGTGTGGCTCTTCCAGTGTCCTCCCCATGACACGCACCGTCCTCCCCATGACAGGGCACCATCCTCCCCATGACACGGCACCGTCTTCCCCATGACACGCACTGTCCTCCTCATGACATTGCACTGTCCTCCCCATGACACGCACCGTCCTCCCCATGACACGGCAGTGCCCCGACAGCCCCCAGTACATGGCCCTGCACACATCTCCTCGGTCTAGCCTTGTGTCCGCCCAGGTTGTAAGTGTATAGGCCTGCGTCCCCTGTGCCTCCTGTCACAGTGTGCCTGGCTCCCACCCCTCTGCACAGCTTCATGTCCCTGGTGGACACCCTGGCAGGTGCGTGCTCACGTGTGTGGTGCTCTTGTGTCACCGGCGTGATAACGGGACAGGCTGTTTTTAGCAGGAAGAATGGACGAGGGGCTGTTGGCTCTCAGAGGACCCTGCCTGAGCCACTCCTGTCCAGCCAAAGTCCCCCAGTCCCACCAGAGGGGGAGGTGACACCCACAAAGCCCATCCCTGAGAGGGGTCCACTGTCCACATGCACGTGTCATCTTCACCCCAAATGCCCCCCAAACCAATATCCGCTCACCCGTCCTTCCCCAGAGCCGAAAGGACAAGGAACGCCTTAAACAGAAGCACAAGAAGCGGCCTGACTCACCCTCCAGCATCCTCACCCCACCCGCGGCCCCCGCTGCTGACAAGGTACTGCTGCCCACGCCCCAGAGGGATGGCCACGGCAGCGGGAGGGAGGCTGGGTGTGCAGGGTCAGGGTGAGCCAGGGACCTGGCCACCCCCACAGCTTAGGTTAATGTGCCTCTGCTCCCCACCTCCACCCCCTCTACTCCCCAGCCCCACCCATCATGTACCAGCAGGAAGGTAGAGGTGGGTGGGGGGTACCGCCTTCCCTGCTGGCTGCCAGATGTCACCTCTGCCTCTGTCCAGACACGGAGCCTCAGCCCTGGGCTCTCGTCTGTGGAAACACGCTCACTTCTCCAGTTCTCCAAGCTCTGGAGCCTGTTCTCCAGAGATAGGCAGAGAGGACCCCGTCTCTCTCACCCCCTGCCCTTTGCACCTCTCCTCCCTGTCAGGAAGACGCCCCCAGCCTGTGAGCTAACCAAAATCCTACTCTGTGCATGCTGGAGGGACTGAAAGTGTGGCCCGTGGCAGGGCCCTGACAACACCCCGAAACCCCAACCCCCTCATCCCACCATCCCAGGAGGGGCATGGTATGGCAGGCCTGTCTCCAGAAAAGGGCAACATCAGGATAAGCAAACAGCAGGCCCTTCCCCGAGGCCAGGGAGCCCCTAATCCAAGCCATAGCAGACCTCTCCGCCCCTCCTGCCAGCCTGCCCGCCCCAAGGAAGGTGAGAGGGGCCTGGAGAAACCGCTCCTCCCGCCGGCCAGCATGGCTCCGTTCACGCCCACTGCCTGCCCAGGTTGGCAGAGCTCTGGGCATCTTGTTTGCAGGAGGCTCAGGTATCAGGTTTCCAGGGGGATGTTGCTGTGGCAACTACCCCAGTAACCCTCTCCGTGCCCTGCTTTCCAGGACTCACCTGGAAAAGCTGGTCCTCTCTGCCCTGTGCCCTTACCCCGGAGCCTGCAGACAGGCAGAAGGAGAGGGCAGAGGTCCAGGAGTAGCCCCCGGGGCTGGGCATTCCCTTGGACATGCTGGAGCACTCTGCTCATCCCCTCCACCCGCCCCAGCGTTGCTGGGGCCCTTCCCCCCAGCCCCTCTCCTCCCTTGCTCTCAGAACCACATCTGGCTCCCTTCAGAACTCCAGCTGTTGGAAAGAACAAAGGAGAGGAGACCAGGGCTCCCCCCAGAGAGGGCAGCACAGGGTGGCTCTCATTCCCCCCATCCATCCTCCCGTGGGCATTTGCTGGTTTAGCAGAGGCTGACGCATACCTGGTCTCCATCCCTGGCAGTAATACGATGCTCTCACTCAGCCACCGCGCACCAGCCTGCCTTCTAGAGTGGGGACCTGCAGGGTGTACAGGGATTCGCTTGTTTAATCCTCAAAACAGTCCAGTTTTATTAACCCCATTTAATAAATGAAGAAACTCGAGGTACAGAGAGGTTAACTAATTTGCCTCAAAGCGCACAGCCAGGTAGTGGTGGAGTCAAGATCTGAACGCAGGCAGCCTGACTTGAAGGCCCATACTCTCAACCAGCACAGTCAGACACTGCAGTGTGTTACTAGCAGCCATAGCCATCACCATCCTCATGGCTGACCCTGCAGTGAGTGCCTGGCATTAGGTCCCTCAGTGCGCTCCAAACAGGACACCGAAGCTCAGCAAAAGGGAGAGACCATGCAACGTAAATATGGCAGCAAATGCAGCGCCCACCCCCCTCCTGCCCCTGCCCCGCCGCCCTCAGAGGAGTGACGGGGGGGGGGGTCAGAAATGGGGACAGTGTATTTCAGTGGCAGCTGTTGGCATGGCTGATGTGACATACGGTGCCCTGGAACTAAGTGCCCCAGGAGTCCAGGGTGGCTTTCTGGATTTTGAAGGAGGAGAAGTTTTCCAAGAGTAATAGGCCCTCCTGGCAGAGGGCTCGGCGCTGCGAGCTCAGGCTGTCTAGGAGAGGCACGGAGGGCCAGGGACTAGGGTGTCAGCGGGTGGCTGCAGCTCGAGGAGAGCAAGGAGGGAAGGGTGGTGACTGGAGGGCCCACAGATGCAGCCAGGCCCTCACCACTTCCCAACATAAGTCCAGCAAGTATTTCTTTTTTCTTTTTTTTAAATATGTTTTGTTGATTTTTTACAGAGCAGAAAGGAGAGGGATAGAGAGTTAGAAACATCGATGAGAGAGAAACATCAATCTGCTGCCTCTTGCACACTCCCTACTGGGGATGTGCCCACAACCAAGGCACATGCCCTTAACTGGAATCAAACCTGGGACCCTTGAGTCCGCAGGCCGACGCTCTAGCCACTGAGCCAAACCAGTTAGGGCCAGCAAGTATTTCTGAATGAATGAATGAATGAATGAAGAGTATATTAGTACAGACTCCGAGACTGTTTTCATCTCCTACCCAAGGGGAAGGACAGACAGCTTCTTGGGTTCAGAATGCTCAGCTCTCCTCGCACCCAGCAGTTCCACAGCTGCTTCCCCATCTTCCTGGTCTAGGGACTCCTGGCACCACCTCTCTACCCGGGATCCTTCTCGAAGCTTATGGACTCTCCCCGTGAAGCCCGGGTCCTGCGTGCTCCTGCTCCACTCCCAAGTCAGAGTGAACCCAGGCCCAGGCAGTTGGTTTCAAGCCTTCCTCTCTCCTCCCTTCTTTAGGCCTCATCCTCAGCTTCCTCCTCCTCCCACCACGAGGCCAGCACTCAGGAGACCTCCGAGAGCAGCAGGGACTCAAAGGGGAAAAGGTCTTCCAGCCATAGCCTGAGTCACAAGGGGAAGAAGCTGAGCAGTGGGAAAGGTGTGAGCAGTTTCACCTCCGCCTCCTCCTCTTCCTCCTCCTCTTCTTCCTCCTCTGGGGGGCCCTTCCAGCCTGCAGGTGAGTGTGGGCAGGTGAGCCTCCTGGAGGAGGCTGGGAATGGGGCAGCCTTCTGCCCTGAGCTTTTCCAGCAAGGGCCTTTGCATATTAGTTTGCATCTTATTTTATTTGTGTGAGTTTTTTTTAATCCTCACCCGAGGACATTTTTCCATTGATGTTTAGAGAGAGTGGAAGGGAGGGGGAGAGACAGAGAGAGAGAGAGAAACATCAATGTGAGAGAGACACATGGATCAGTTGCCTCCCACATGGACCCTCCCCACCACCACCACCACCACCGGCGCTGGGGATCAAGCCTGCGACTGAGGCACATGCTGGGAATCGAACCTGGACCCTTCAATCCGTACTCTGACGCGCTGTCCCCTGACCCAAACTGGCTAGGGCTCTCGTTTGCTTCTTACATTGGTTCAGGTCAAAGATGGGGGATCCCCCACCAAATTAAACTTCTCCAAACCCTTCCCTCACCCTTCCCTTTGGAGCCGGAACTCTCCTCTCCTCCCCCTTTATTGTCCTTGGGGGAGGGAGGCCACACATCCTGGACACAGAGATAGTGGCGGAGCTGGGACAGGACACCAGGCTTCCCCGTCCCAACCAGAGCTCTCCCACCGGTGCATCCTGGGAGTGGGAGGGGGGGAGCCGGGATGCAGCTGTAATTCTGTTTTCCTTCTGTGCAGTTGTGTCCCTGCAGAGCTCCCCGGACTTCTCTGCCTTTCCCAAGCTGGAGCAGCCGGAGGAGGACAAGTACTCCAAGCCCGCGGCCTCCACCCCTCCAGCTCCCCCCTCCCCCTCGGCTCCCGAGCCCCCCAAGACTGACCTCTTTGAGCAGAAGGTGGTCTTCTCCAGCTTTGGGCCCATCATGCGCTTCTCCACCACCGCCTCCAGCTCAGGCCGGGCCCGGGCCCCATCCCCCGGAGACTACAAGTCTCCTCACCTCTCAGGGTCTGGGACCTCAGCAGGCACCCACAAGCGGATGCCCACCCTGAGCGCTGCCCCCGCGCCCGCCGAAGAGACCCCCCCTGAGACAGGCGTGAAGGAGAAGAAGCACAAAGCCAGCAAGAGGAGCCGCCACGGGCCGGGCCGTCCCAAGGGCGGCCGGAACGAGGAGGGTGTTGGCGCCCCCGCGGCGCCCTCCCTGCCTGGCGCCCAGCTGGCTGGCTTCACCGCCACCGCGGCCTCACCCTTCTCAGGAGGCTCCCTGGTCAGCTCCGGCCTGGGCGGTCTGGCCTCACGCACCTTTGGGCCTTCTGCAAGCCTGCCCAGCCTGAGCCTGGAGTCCCCCCTGCTGGGGGCAGGTTAGTGACCCTTTGGGATGGTGGGCATCGAAGGGCCCAGCCGGTCTAGTGATGGAACAGAGGGATAAGCATGTCGTTAGAAGGGAATGTGATAGACACTATACCAAAGGACAGAGGTAAAGGATGGAAGCGATAGGCACCTCTAAGACACTCCTCTGTACCCATCTTTTTTAAATATATATATATATATTTTTTTTTAATTGATTTTTTTTTTTTTACAGAGAGGAAGGGAGAGGGATAGAGAGCTAGAAACATAGATAAGAGAGAGACATTGATCAGCTGCCTCCTGCACACTCCCTACCGGGCATGTGCCTGCAACCAATGTACATGCCCTTGACCGGAATCGAACGTGGGACCTTTCAGTCTGCAGGCCGATGCTCTATCCACTGAGCCAAACCGGTTTCGGCTCTATACCCATCTTCTGCTTAGTTGTAGCAGGAGAGATTGTGTTTAGGACATAAAAAGTTTCGGTTGGGATGTTAGAATAGCTGGGAATCCCTCAGGCCCGGGCAGGGCAGGCCAGTGAGTAGGCATGTCAAGCAGATACCACCCAGGCAAAAAGTGACATCTGTGCCAAGAGGAGGTTAGGCTAGTGCCAGGAGCAGGGGCGGGGGGGGGGGGGGCCTCCCCCGCCACCTGCCTGGGGGCGAGGTGACTGTCGCTTTCCTCCTGTCCTGTGCCTGTAGGCATCTACACCAGTAACAAGGACCCCATCTCCCACGGTGGCAGCGGAATGCTGCGGGCGGTCTGCAGCACCCCCCTCTCTTCCAGCCTGCTGGGGCCCCCCGGGACCTCTGCCTTGCCCCGCCTCAGCCGCTCCCCGTTCACCAGCACCCTCCCCTCCTCTTCTGCTTCTATCTCCACCACTCAGGTGAGGACTTACTGCCGGGCTCTCCATCCCTGGGCAGGAGGGGGACAGGTTGCTAAAGACCCCAGCCCTCCAATGGGAACTTGAGATACTGGGCTTGATCCCCAGAACTCCCTGTCTCTGGCCCTCTCCCCCCCACCCCACCCCCCAGCACGCCTGGTCCCCTCTACCCCCACCCCATAAGCACAGTTGTGCCCTAGATCTGAGAATAACCCCCAGCTGGCCTCTGCCTCCTTCCCCTCAGGTGTTTTCTCTGGCTGGCTCTACCTTTAGCCTCCCTTCTACCCACATCTTTGGAACCCCCATGGGTGTCGTTAACCCCATCCTTACCCAAGCTGAGAGCAGCCACACAGGTATGTGAGTCTCTGACCCCGTTCCCCTTTCTTCCCAAAGGTCAGGGGCACCCATCCCCTGCATGTCTTCCCCCCTAAAAGAGGTGGGAGGGCTTTCTGGCTGCCCCCCCTCTCTGGTCATTGCCCACCCTGCAGAAAAAGTTTTCACACACAACAAACCTGGGTACACTTTCAGGTTAAAAACTTGCTGAGGGGTTGGGACAGGACAGGAGAGAATTACTGCTCCAAGTCACGGGGGAAAGCAGAGATTAATGTGTGAGCAGCTGAAGTAGGGAAATTCTGGTCTCCTGACTCTGACCCCAGTTTTCTTACCGCTCCCAGTATGGCTCCCAGCTGGCCTCGTAGTGAGTCTTTGGGATCAGCTGGCCTTATAGTGAGTCCTTGGGATCAGCGGTTACAGCGGTTACAGGGATCCCAACCAGCTGGGCAACCTGCTCTCCGGTTATATAGGAGTTAAAGGGGCGGGTCATAAGCGCCCCACCCTCTCCCTTGAGAGTCAGCCTAGCCCCAGAGAGCTGATTGGTGCAGACACACCACCTGGCCAGCCAGGGGCGGGGCCTACCCGCCACCAGTTCAGGTAGGCCTTCTTAAAGAGACCGAATCCAGACTTAAAGACCTGACACAGTAGGATGACACACCCCTCTCCCCCACAACCCAAATAGGAATGCTGTGTCCCCAACAAGGGCTTTGCCATCTAATTTGTGAGTTTATGCCTATAAAAAGCCATACAAAACATAATAGCCACAATTACTATGGGCTTCCTGCATGCAGCTCGGCTCTTCACATGTATTTGCCTTATTTTTAAGTCTCATTACAATCACTTCAGAGGTTAGTTGCAAGCCCGAGTTCACAGAGCAAATATCAAATCCCAGTTTGACCCAGGGATGTCTAGATCCAAAATTCCTATAGCATTTAGCTCCCCGAAAAGAAATCGGGAGGTGTGAAAGTAGCCAGGCGGAGGAAAATAGCCTGTTAGAGAAGGGAAGAGCCCAGATCCGTGGCTTTCCTTCCCAAGGGGCCCAGTTTCCATGCCAGGGCTCCCAGAACTGGGGTTGGGAGGTCCTGGGGGAAGGGGTCTGCTGTAAGGTTCCAGGTCCCATGCCCACTTCCCGGCGGGGACCGAGCGGCCAACTGGCATCCTTTCCCCGCTGATCCCCGCCTCCCTTCTCCTTCCAAGAGCCAGACCTGGAGGACTGCAGCTTCCGGTGTCGGGGGACCTCCCCTCAGGAGAGTCTGTCTTCCATGTGAGAGAGGGCGCGGCGGCTGGGGAGGGGCTGGGAGCGAGGCTGGGGGGACACTCTGGGCGGAGGGGTGGGCACCGGGAGAGGGTGGGGTTCAGACGCGGATGGCTGGAACCGCTGAGGAGGGGGGAGAAGGGAGACAGGAATGGGAGGTCAGCCTGAGCCCAGTGTGCCCTTCCGATCCCAGGTCCCCCATCAGCAGCCTCCCCGCACTCTTCGACCAGACGGCGTCCGCACCCTGCGGGGGCGGCCAGGTAGACCCAGCAGCCCCCGGGACGACCAACATGGAGCAGCTGCTGGAGAAGCAGGGCGACGGCGAGGCCGGCGTCAACAGTGAGGAGGGGGGCTCAGGGCCGGGAGGCCTGCCCCAGGACCCCAGACTCGGTCCCCCCTCTCCCTCCCCAAACGTCTCCAAGGTTCTCCGGCCTAGACCCTACCCGGGCTCTAACTCCTGCTAACCTCAGCCTCCCTTTCAGCCCCTTCTGGGCCCTGCACCTGGCGCTGCACCCTCTGCACCCTGCCTTTGGTCCCCCCGGACTCCTAGCCCATACCCTATTAGCCCCGAGTTTTCGCCCGCCCCTTGCCTCCCCGTCACGTGGCCTCAGACCGAGCCCCAGGCCCCGCCGGTGGTCCTCACACCTGGGGTTCCCCAGGCCCCGCCTCTCCGAGCTCACCTGACCCCCTTTCCAGACCACGCCTTCTTCCCGAGGTCCCATTCCGACTCCCCGGTCAGGCCCCGGCCCCGTCCTCTGGCCCCGCCCCCGGCCCTCGCCACGCCCCCGAGCCTCCCGCCCCGGTCCTCCGGCCCCGCCCCTCCGGCGCCCGGCCCCCTGGCCCCGCCCCCGGACCTTGCCACGCCCCCGAGCCTCCCGCCCCGCCCCCGAGCCTCCCGCCCCGGTCCTCCGGCCCCGCCCCCGCCACGCCCCCTCAGGCGCCGGTCCCCTCTCCGCAGTCGTGGAGATGCTGAAGGCGCTGCACGCGCTGCAGAAGGAAAACCAGCGGCTGCAGGAGCAGATCCTGAGCCTGACGGCCAAGAAGGAGCGGCTGCAGATTCTCAACGTGCAGCTCTCCGTGCCCTTCCCCGCCCTGCCCGCCGTCCTGCCCGCCGCCAACGGCCCTGTCCCTGGGCCCTACGGCCTGCCTCCCCCAGGTAAGGGAGCTTCCCCAGCCTGGGAGGGAGGGCCCATGCCGGGCGGCAGGAACTAGCTCCGAGTCCAGGCCTGACCGCCTCCCCTGATCCGCCTCCCTCAGCCGGCAGCAGCGACTCCTTGAGCACCAGCAAGAGCCCTCCCGGGAAGAACAGCCTCGGCCTGGACAACTCGCTGTCCACGTCCTCGGAGGTGGGCCCCCGCGGGCCCCGGGGAGGGGCGGGAGAGGGAGGCGCGAGGGCCTCCTGGCCCCACCCCACCTTGCAGCCATTGGAGGTTGGACAATGGAGTGATTGGCAGAGCAATGAGTTGATGGATCCTTGCATTCCTTCATTAGATAAGTCATAATTATGAGGCTTCTACTTAATGCCAGGCAACTGGCAAAGCAATTAGTGAGCAAAATGGACGCAGCCCTGCTCCTGAAGATAGGCTAAATCCGAGAAAACAGTCAATAATGATAAGCCGGGAGAAATGCTAAAACGGAAATAATTTGAGGGCTGTGAGGAAGAGTGGGGCTTGGGATTCTCTGTGGGCAGAAGTGGGTAGGGAAGGCCTCTGGGAGTGTCTGTGACGGGTTCATTACAGTGCCTCACACACAGAATGCCTGGGTAATTGGCGGCGGTCGGGGCGGCAGTCTCTATTGTTATGTTGTGGTTATTATTGAAATGAAGCAAGCTAGTCTCTTGTTCTCTCTGCCCCTTGCTAACTGAGTGACTTGGGCAGTAATAATCATCATAGTAACTACCGTTAACTGCATGCACATTTGCCCTTCGTCATGTCCTGTGCTGAGATTTTTAAAGCATCAGTTTGTTTAGTCTTCACTCTGGGATAGGTACTGTGTTACCCCCATGTGACGAGTGAGCAAACTGAGGCAGAGACGCCACCCACACCATTGAATTGTGGACACAGGGTTTGAACCCGCGCCTGCCACCCTCGCTGTCTGCAAAGCTCCTTAGTCTGTCTAAGCCTAGGCCATGGGGAGAATGAGAGTGCGGGTCAGGCGCTGAACCCCGAGTCTGGCTTCCTAGAGTCTCCCGGCCGTCACTGGTGTTCAGTGTTAGACAAGGACGGGGGGTGCTGGGCCCCAGGCCGTGGTCTGTGAACGTGGTTTGTGAAGACACTGAGGATGCTTAGCCTTAACCTCTGGGCCTCGCTTCTTCCTCCTGGTGGCTCTGCCTGGGGGTGAGGTGGGGGTGTTGGTGCGCTCTCGGCATGTTGGTGGGTGCTGGGCTGAGGGCCAGAAATGTCACACTGGCCCCCTGCCCCTCTGACCCCTCCCTCTCCCTCCCTCCCTCCCCAGGACCCACACTCAGGCTGCCCCAGCCGCAGCAGCTCGTCGCTGTCCTTCCACAGCACGCCCCCGCCGCTGCCCCTGCTCCAGCAGAGCCCGGCCACGCTGCCCCTGGCCCTGCCCGGAGCCCCCGCCCCACTCCCAGCCCAGCCACAGAACGGGCTGGGCCGAGCAGCGGGGGCAGCGGGGCTGGGGGCGATGCCCATGGCCGAGGGGCTGTTGGGGGGGCTGGCGGGCAGTGGGGCCCTGCCCCTCAATGGGCTCCTGGGGGGGCTGAATGGGGCTGCTGCCCCCAACCCTGCAGGCTTGAGCCAGGCCGGTGGGGCTCCCACGCTGCAGCTGCCAGGCTGTCTCAACAGGTGAGGGGAAGCTCAGCCTGGGGAAGGGGACGGGGAGGCTGGCTATGGGAGGGGTTCCCCCCAAACACCCACAGCCCCCCAAAGGGGAAAATGTCCTCCAATCCTATAGAATCCAGCCACCTCTTGGCCCCAGGTACTCCCTAGATATGAGTTGTGAATGCCCTTTGGATGGCAACTCTCTAGGACCAAGCCGTCTATTTCCTATGCCCCTACCTAGGTCTCCCTCCTGGGGAAGTTCCACCTGACGTACCTCCCGCTGCACTCCCCGAGCTCAGTCTGCCTCTCTCCCCGAGTCTGAGGGAGTCTGGGAACTCGTGGGAGCGGGTGTTTCCCTGTCCCTCCCATGGTCTGTGCTTTGTCCCCTGCCTCAGCCTCACGGAGCAGCAGAGACACCTCCTGCAGCAGCAAGAGCAGCAGCTCCAGCAGCTCCAGCGGCTCCTGGCTTCTCCACAGCTGACCCCGGTACCCCTCCTTTCCTGGCCCCCGCCCCGCTCTGCTGGAGGGGCCGGGCAGAGGGTCTGGGAGGGCGGACAGCGCCAGCCCCTGTGGGCCTGGAGCAGCCTCTAGGAGAGCAGGTTCAGAGGGTGGCAAGTCCTCAGTGACTGAGCATTTCCAGCCCCAGGGGTCTTCAGGGGGCAGCCTCAGAGTGTGTGTGGGGAGGCGGCTGAGCGGGTGGCACCCCTCAGCCAGAGCAGCCCCGTTTGGGTCTGCCTTACATGTTGGGCTCCGCTAAGATTTCCTTCGGGGAAAAGGAGGGAGCTGGAACTATATAAACAATAATCACCTTCACATAAAGAAACATTAGAAAGAGACACAAGAACCCAATTTAGCTGGTCATCTCGGAGGGCCAGATGGGAAAGGTTAGGAGCACAATTTCCCAGGGTAAACCAGGATACACTGTTTTGGTTTTCAGAAAACTCGGAAAATGCTTTGCATTCTCAAAGCAAAAATAAATGAATGTTAAATTTTAAAAAGCAAAGAAGAGGAGGAGTTGAAAACTATTGACCTGGTTTAATGTTTCTCAAGTTGGGGTCTTACCACCCCTAGGGGAATTGGTGGTTGTCATAGTGACTGGGGAGCTGACTTGAGTGGAGCGGGGCCAGGGATGGCAGACACCCGGTGCTTGGCCAGTATTGTCCCACGTGACAGACACTGATAGTGTGCAACCACTTTCTTGTCCCGATGGGGAAACTGAGGCTCAGAGTAGGGAGATAGAGACAGGAGAACCTTGACCCTCTCCTGCCTCCACTGTGATGGGATGGGGCGTGGGCCAAGCAGGGCAAGCCGGCCTTGGGAGCCACCGGCCAGTGAGCGGTCCGGTTTCCTTGCAGGAACACCAGACCGTGGTCTACCAGATGATCCAGCAGATCCAGCAGAAGCGGGAGCTGCAGCGGCTGCAGATGGCCGGGGGCTCCCAGCTGCCCATGGCCAGCCTGCTGGCAGGAAGCTCTGCCCCCCTGCTGTCTGCGGGCACTCCTGGCCTGCTGCCCGCGGCATCCGCCCCACCCCTGCTGCCCGCCGGAGCCCTGGTGGCTCCCTCCCTCGGCAACAACACGAGTCTCATGGCCGCAGCAGCTGCGGCCGCAGCAGCAGTGGCAGCAGCGGGCGGCCCTCCGGTCCTGACTGCTCAAACCAACCCCTTCCTCAGCCTGTCGGGGGCGGACGGCGGCGGCGGCGGCGGCGGCCCCAAAGGAGGGGTGAGTAAGGGGTCTGGGGCTGACCCGTCTTCCTGCTCTGGCATAGGCAGCGTCAGAAGGTCCATCATCGGGTGCATCCTGAGGAGGAGGAGGAGGAAGTGACCCCTAGGTCAGCAAAGCCCCTGCTCCAGACCCCAGGCCTCTGCAGGCACCTGCGTTCCATCCTGGGACCCAAGAAAGAGGCCCTCTGAGCATCACTGATGGCGAAAGCGCCAGTTAGGAAGCAGCATTCCTCTGGGAAGGCCAATTAGGAAGGCATTTCCTCCCTGAGTAGGAGGAGATGGTGCTCTGGGCGGGTCTTTCTGGAAATGCCCACTTTATGCCGCTCTGAGGGCATAGACAGCACAGGGCGCTGGCTTTGGCTGGAGCATGCCCGCTTAGCCAGGCGCCCTTGTGCAGAGCACACTCCCCTCCCGCCCCCACACACCACACACGCACACGCACACACAACATGTTGTTGTCTTGGATGTGTGCCCATCAGAGCCCACGTCAGGAACGAGCTGGGCACCCTCCCTGCACCTTTCAAAAGCTCCCTTCACCCAAAGAGCTGTTCTCAGCTGGGTGTTAGGAGCAAACGCCTCCCTTCCTCTCTTTCCAGACCGCTGACAAAGGAGCCTCAGCCAACCAGGAAAAAGGCTAACTCCGTCCACACCCCTCCTGACCCCCAAAGCGGAGGGGGCAGTCCCGGCTTGAGGGGGTCCTAGCCTGGAGCAGGCACCTGCGCCCCGATCCTGGAGAGCCCCAGCCCAGAGCACACTCGCGTGCGCGCGCTGAGACCTGGCGAGTGTGGGTGCGCCTGGTGCTGGGGACTGAGCCCTAAGGGGGAGCGCCTTCTCTCTGGCCTCTCTCCCCTCTGCAGAGACCCGCGGTGAGGGGCTCTGAGGGAGGACGGCTCCACGCTGACCTAGGAGCCAAGGCCTTGAGGTCGTCCAGGGAGCAGAGTGGGCCGTGGCATCGGTGGGGGGTTGGCTGGACCCGCCACATAAAACGGATCAGCACTTGTGTGGGGTGGGTCCCGGGCCTGGCCCCTGCGCAGAACCTGCTAAGGAGGAAGGGGTGGCCCTGCTGTACCTGCAGCTTCCACCCAGCACGGGCAGATGGCAGGAGGGTTCCTTAGGCCGTTTGTCCCCCTGCCCCCCAACAAGGGTCACAAGCTGAGCTTGTAAAAGCCCTCAGACGGGGAGGCTGAGGCAGGGGCAGGATGGCCCTAACTCAGCCCCAGCCTCCCCACCTCTGGGGGAAGCCCAGGGATGGGGGGAGGCCCAGCCCCCCGGCTGCCTGCCCCTTTTTGCACTATTGGATATTGGATTTAGGAGTGCCGAGGGTGGGGAGATGGAGCTAGCTGCGTGTGTGCGTGTGCGTGTGTGTGTGTACATGTGTATGTCTGTCTCCCTCGACCTGGGGCAGCCAAGGACAGGGATAGGAGCAGTTCTCAGAAGGGGGCTCCCAGCTCTTGTTTGCACCCTCACCAACTTTGGTCCCTTTCTGGGGCATGACTGGTTAACAAAAATCAGGACAGAACTCCGATATTGGAGAGTGACAGGGGGCTGAGGGCTTTGAATCAGGGTAAATCCTGCCTTCCCTTCCCCGGACCCCTCAGAGCGCCCCTCCCTTCACCTGCTCCCCTGGCACAAGGGGAGCCCCAGGGATTGGGGGACAGAGCAAGGGGGGGGGGGTCCACTTCCTTTGATGAAGACCTTCCCCCCAGAATAAGCCAGCCTACTTCCTGCACCGTACCGCCACCTCCACCAACCAGGGGAGACTTAGCTTACACTGACCTAGCAGCCGTCCCTCCACCCACCAGCTCTTTCCCCTCGGGGTATAGTGGGCTTAGATTCTCACCTTACCAAGCCCCACCTGCCCAGAGCCTTTGGTGGCAAAGGCCTGGGAGCCAGGGGGACGGCCGGGAGAGGGTGAGGTTGAAGCCTGTGTCTGTGTCAGTTGCACTGGGGTTGGAGCCAGGAGAAGGCATGTCCAGCTTCCCCTGACGCTCACGTCTGGTCCGTCTCTTTGCATGTGGGGATGTGTGTGTGTGTGTGTGTGTGTGTGTGTGTGTGTGATTGTTCCTGTTTGGGTTTTTGTTGTTGGTTTTTTTTTTTAATAAAGAAAAGAAGATGTGTATATTTTTGGCAATGACAGAAACGTAGTGCAGATATATTTTTGCCTGTGCTGCTCAACTGGTCTTTTTCTGATACTGAAAATAATATTAATATTACTGTTGATGAGACTTTGTCATATGTTAGGGAGCTGATCGTGGAGGGGGTGGGTGGGGAATCCGTCCAAGGCAATTTCTTAGGCCCTTGCGAGGGCTTGGGGGGGGAGAGGCGGCCGTTGTGATGACCTCAGAAATACTCACTTTTTATTAATGCTAAATATCAGTTAGCAATGGTAGAACTCAGCATCATATTAATCTTCACCTATGACGCTGTCTTGCTCCTGCCCCCAAATCACTGAAAAGAGGGAGTTGTTCACTCATACTCCTCACCCAAGGCCAGTCCACTGAGAGCTGGTCAACTTCTGTTCTGGACGGCGAGGGGATAAGGCCCCCCCCCCAAACGCTGCCCCCCAAGGCTGCCGTGGGGGGGAGAGGGCCGCATGACTTAGTGCACTGGAACCACGGCCGCCTCCCCCCCTCCCGGCACCCAGGGATCTGTTTCCCAGCCCCCCCAGGTGGGCGCAGCAGCAGGGAGTCAGGTCAGGTGTGAGGGTGGGACCCAGGCTGGGTGAGCATTGGTGCTGTCCCCCGATTGGGGATGGGAAAGGCAGGAGAGAGGTGGTCCGTGTTCACCTTTCAGGAGCTTTATCCTAAGAAAGGTCTAGAGATCATCAGGATGGAGCAGGGTCCCCATGTGGTGGGGGGAGGGGGAATGGTTCTACCGACCTGACTGACCCTCCCAGACCCGGCCCTTTTCCCAGGGAATTTGGATGGGGCCTGGGAAGGGGTGCAGATTGGTAGAGCGCTCTGTCTAGGGAGGGGAAGGATGTGGTTTGCAGGGCGGAAGTGGCGTTCTGAAAATGCATGCAGGAGCTCCGTGGAGGTGTGAGTGAGGTGTGCGTGCAGGGCCACACCGGTGCGTGAGTGTCAGAACTGGAAGGGACCCGTCTGCAGGGGTCATTTGAGCCAGATCCTCACTCCAAAGGTGATGGATACCTCCGAGCCCAGGACGGGCAGGAGCTCTGGCAGAGCCGGGACCAGCCCTCAGGACACTGGCCTCCTGGCCCTCCCACCTCCCCCTCCTCCGCACCACCCCCACGCGGCTTCCTGGCTGTCCTAGTGTGTGTGAGTGCGGGGCTGTGCTGGGGGGGCGGGGGCGGGCGGCGGGAAGGGGGTAATCTGTGTAGCACTGACTGTTTTAGCTCAGAGCTGATGGATCCTCTCGTGGACGTGACACTTTAACGGTTGCTTTTGAAAAGGTTTTCCTGTGCGAGTCTTCCCCCTCAGGCTCACGGGCCTGCTGCTCCCTCCAGGTGCCCTCACCTTGAGGCTGATGAGAGCGCCCCCGCCCCCCATTCCTGTTCTGAGTTCCCGGGGAAGTCTTCCTAGGAAGAGCCCAGACACGTGAGGGGCCTGCTCTGAGGAAGGGCCATCTCCACACTCCTCTTTCCCAAGCTAGAATGCAGACAAGTTTTCCAGGCTCGGCCTCTTCCTGCCAGCTTCCAGCACCTTCCTTGGTGTGCGGTAGGCCAGAGTTGGGGGCAGGCAGCTCACTTTATCCCAGCTTACCTTCCTGGGGAGAGGGTGCTGGGGGGGTTTAAGTCCCTCCCGTTGGGAAGCTGGGACCCAGCACCCCGACGCCCCACAGCCACACCCCCGGATTGCAAGCGTCTAGCTCCTGACCGCTCTGACTTGATCTACTGAGAAGCCGGGGACTGAGGGGTGCCGGCATTGCCCTTCGTTTGCTTCCTCCAGCCCAACGTGGGGCTTCGGTGGCAGGACCCCAAACCCAAACCTTGACCCCCCGCACCCCCACTCCACCCCAGCCTCAGCCTGTCTCAATGTAGCAGACCCTTCCTGGGGGAGCGGGAAGGGGAAGCCATGGTTTGCAAACCCAGGGCTCCTTTTGCATTCTTTCTAAAACCTTTCTATTCTCACCCCAAAAGGCAATGCCCCACCCCGCCCCCCCAACACCCGCCACCTCCAGGCCTGGAATTGTGCATAACCCGGCTCTTGTATCTTTGTATAACGGATGTTATTTGTACGAAGGGCAGTTCGTAAACAGCACTTGTTCTTTTAATAAAAGAATGTTTTACAAAAAAAAAAAAAAAAAAAAAACCTCCAAAAAGACCCTGCTTTGTCTGGCTTTGTGGAAGGGAAAGGGAGGTGGGAGCCTTGGGGTTGGGGGGCAGGGTGTGTCCCAGTTCCTAAAGCGCTCGGAGTAACGGTGCGCCAGAGGCTGCAGGGTGAGCATTCAGGAGTACCTGCGGGGGGTGTGATGTGGGGGCCGGGCTGCTGGAGTCCAATCACCAGCTCCTGAGGCGGCGCCCCGCCCTGGTAGAAACGCTGCCAGCCCCGGCGGAGAAAACGGCTCCCGGGGTACCGGCTCCCCGCCCGCGGGGGGGAGGGAACGAAAGGCGATGCCCCGGTCACCCCGCAGACTCGGGGGGACCAGAGGCCGCGGGGACAGCCGGTCCGCACCCCAGGGGCCCGGGGAGGCCGCGGCCCCGCACTGGGCTCGGCTCCCGCGGTTGGGCCGGACCGGACCGCGCGGAGCTCCTCCGGCCCCGCCCGCGCGGAACCCCGCGGCGTCTTCCGGCCGAGGCGGGGCGGGGCGGGCCGGGCGGAGGGGCGGAGGGAGCGGGAGGTGACCCGGCGGCGTGCGGCGAGGCCCGGCATGGGTGCCGTGGGCGCGCTGCTGCGGCCGGCGGCCTGGGTGAGCATCCCCCGCCGCCCTGCCCGCCCCCTCCCGCCCCCAGGCCCCCCGCCCGCCGGCCCCCGGCCCAGCCCCCGGCGCCTGCTGCAGGCGGGCACCTCCCGGCCTCTCCTTCCTGCCTGGTGATCCCCCCTCTTACCCTCTCCCTTCTCCTCCATCCATAGCGGCCATCTCTTCCTCCCCAGATGACCCCCTCCGGACGCCTTCCGCTTCCCACTGACTTTGTTTTTCTGTTTCCAAATCACTGTATGGCGATGACGACGCGCCTCGCAGAAGCTGAACCAGAGGCGTGACATCTCCTCCTGGCTGGTACGTACCTCCAGTTTCCCCTTCTCTCTCTCTGCCCAGGCCCCCCAGGCCCGGAGACCCCAAAGGCAGAGGCCGGGGAAGGCAACCAGGAAGTCAGCCCTGCCTCTGGGTCCAGCCTGCCACCGCCTCGCCTGCAGCCACCTCCGGGGAGGCAGGCTGGACCAGAGGGCACCGGGCAGGGAGCCAGCGATGCCCGATAAACCAAGCCCCAGGTGCCCTGGCGTCTTAGGCTGGCAGGATCCCAGCCCGCCCCTCCCTAGCTCCAGGGTGGAGCCAGGGTTTTTCAGAGGAAGCAGCTGGGTCTCCAACCCTGAATGCCTGCATGGCCTCCAATCTTTCCTGCCTGGAGCTCAGGGCACTTATGGTGTCTTGGGAGGGGGGAGAAGGGGGAGGAGGTGTCCTTGCTGGGTGTCATCACAGGGGAAGCCCGCCACAAGCCAGAGCCAGTGGGACACGGCCGCCATAGGCAAGGAAGTGCTTCCAGGACCTGGGCTGACCCCAAGCCCCTCCTCTTCCCTGCCACAGGCCAAATGGTTCCCCAAAGCCCCAGCCAAGTCTGTGGTGGCCCTGAAAACGCCCATCAAGGTGGAACTGGTGGCGGGGAAAACCTACAGGTGGTGCGTGTGTGGCCGCAGCAAGAAGCAGGTGAGAGGCGCGCGTGCACACACACACACACACACACACTCTCACACGCCTTTGACACATGACACCCAGGTAGGAACGCAGGGTGTGTCCCGAGCGCTCCCTCTCGGGAAGAAACACTCCGGCTGGCGCACCCAT
The DNA here is from genome assembly GCA_963693515.1 of Pipistrellus nathusii. Taxonomy (NCBI): domain Eukaryota; kingdom Metazoa; phylum Chordata; class Mammalia; order Chiroptera; family Vespertilionidae; genus Pipistrellus; species Pipistrellus nathusii. The sequence continues at coordinate 40,264,842 of OY882873.1, forward strand.
AGCCTTGAGCTGCGTCCGAATCAACTCTTTGAGCTGAGTCCCAGATACAGACACTGTCACACAGCCAGGCGGGTGGGACCCAGGCTTCTGGTTTTTGTTGGTTTACATTTCATTTGTTTTTATTTTAGATGGTAAGCATCTTTAATGTGGAAAGTGTAGCATGTCCCATCCCACCCCCCCAAACACTGACCTCTTCTACCCCCCCCCCCAGCCCAGGGTTCTGGACTTTGCTTCAGGGGCTCCCTTCTCAGAGGCTCATTCCAGGCTCTGCTCTAAGCACAGGAGCTTGCCTGTCTCTCTCTTCCTCTCTCCTTGCTCCTAAGAAGCATTGGGGCCAAAGGTTCCCAGCCCCGTGACCCCATCCTAGAGGAGACAGCCCAGCTTTGTGGCCCCCCTCCCCCCAGCGTCCCTTCCCGGTCTCCTGAAAACCCTTCCCTTCCTGTTCATCTGACTTTCCCGGTTGCAGGCCCGCAGCCTGGCTGCCTGCTCCCTTCCGCCCCCGGAGCCTCTCATCCAGAGGCACCTGGTCCACGTCCTTAGCCTCCAGGCCCCTTTCCTTCCTGCGCTGAGCTGTGTTCCTCCAAGCGGTGTGGCTGGTGTCGGCAGCCTGCGTGGCCACTGGTCTGATTTGGAGCAGGGCTAAGGGAACAGTGTCAGCTGGGGAGAGGCTGACTCTCATTAGCTAGTTTCCCTCCGCTCTCCGCCTACCCCACCCTGGCCCCAGAGGCCCACCAGTAGCAGGTCACAGCACCTCGGTGGGCCTCGGTTTCCGTTACCCAGTTCTGCTGAGCACCTGCTGGGATGGCTGAGAAGCGTGTGCTGGCACCAGCAGCCAGTTCCCTGTAGGACATCCCCTTCCTCCGTTACACCCACTCCCTATAAATGCCCAATGGTTTCCTGGAGCCAAAAATCCGATACCCCAGTCTGAAAGCCCTGGGATGCGTGGAGGCTCTCTCCAACCCCGTCTTCACCAGTGTGGGGAGAGAAATGAATGCAGCGAACCAGTGGAGACTGGGCCATTAAAACAACAACAAACTGCTGGTGTAAAACCTAAGGCCCCGTTTCACCTTGGAAAGTCTCTCCTTGTGCCCTTGAGACTAATGCTGTAATGACAAACTTCCTGCACACTTGCTGTATGCAAATAATAAATTATTATCCTTCCCTTAGGATATAACAACTCAACTCTTACTGTCCTCACATTACAAATGAGAGGTAAACTCGTGTCCCTCGGGAGTCTGAGCCCTAACCACTGTGCTCTGCCCGTCCCAGACCTGCCCAGCACATCAGGGGGGCCAGCTCTCCTCACTTCTCTTTCCCTCACCAGCCCTTCTGTGACGGCTCCCACTTCTTCCAACGCACCGGCCTCTCTCCGCTCAAGTTCAAAGCCCAGGAGACCCGGATGGTGGCCCTGTGTACCTGCAAGGCCACCCAGAAGCCCCCGTACTGCGACGGCACCCACAGGAGCGAGAGGGTGCAGAAGGCAGAAGTGGGCTCCCCACTCTGAGGGCCGGCTGCTCATCAGCCCCAGGTCTCCCTGACAGGGAAGGAAAGCGCCCGCCGAGCCCAGAAGTGATCACCCAGGGACCCCAGTAACCCCTGGCTTATAAAGGACTTGCTCCCACAACCTGAGGTCTCTCACCTAGGGCAGCCAGGAGCAAGTGCCAGGTTTAGCACCTGCTGGTGGAGAAGGTGGCATTAAACAAGCCTGCCCATCCAGAATGGTATTCTTGTGGTCACTGGTGAGGCACAGGGAATACCCCTGCTCTGACTCCTAACCCTGGTCTGGGGGCACCAGACTGGCCCTAGGATAGAGGCCATTCCGGTGTATTCCATATGGGGCCTCCCAAGGCAGGCTGAGCCACACACGAGCGGTACAAGGAGGAGGAGGCCTGGGGACCCCCCCCATCCTCCCCCGGTCCCCTCTGCCCCAAAGAACTAGAGGCGCTGGAGAATATGCAGCATTTATTACAAAGCCAGGAGATGCAAATGTCCCAGGGCAGGAGGAGGGTACAGTCATGGCACCTCAGACAACGGACAAGGCGCAAACACAGACAAACCCGCTGGGGGGACCCAACCCCGGACACCTCGGTTGTGACAGGGTCTTACCCCGATCTGACCTATGTACACGGGAAGAAAACGGTAGGCAGGGAGCTATGGGGGCCTGCCCCTCAGGGGTGGCCCACTGACCCCTCAGGATGGAGTTGTGGACAGAGCTTACGGGTGTCTGTCTTGTGCTTTCAGCTGCCCCTGAGGCCCTTTCCTGCCTGGGCCTCCGCTGGGGGTGGGGCGAGGACTGGAGGGCTGTTTGCCTTGAGCAAAACCTGGGGTCTGTGCTTGTCTGAGGTTAATCCCACTCCACCTCTCCACTCCAGGTCCCCAGGCTTGCTGATGGGGGTTCCTGGGCGGGGCTCGGGGCACACGGGGGTGAAGTGGTTCACAATGCTAGAGCCACAGTGGGACTTCAAGGGCGGAGGCCTCCCGTGGCCTGAATCTTCTCCTCCACAAGGAAAATGATGCGAAGGCCACACACACAGGGGGAAAAAAAAAAAAAAAAGACAAACAGAAGGGCAGAACTATCTATGCTTTGCACAGAGTTTCCACTGCCAGAGGAGGAGGTGAGGCCGATACCATCTCCACCGCCCACTCGCTCCCCAAAACCAGGGGATACACTGCATTGGGAAAAGGCACTGTCTTAGCAAGTCTGCACATTCCACACGAGGGGCTGGGGGGCTGGCCGGGTTGGGGCAGGACAGCAGCCAAGATGGGGGGGAGAGGGAGAGAGAGGATGGACCCACACACAGCCAGTCAGAGTTGTGCCTAAAGCTTTGGGGGCTGGGGGGCCCTGTAACACCCCCTCAGCCTTGGGAAATAGGAGGAGGATGGGGCAAAGCGTCCCAGCAGCCCCTCCAGTCCACTCTCAGGCACCCCCAAGAACAGAATAGAGCAAATTACACAAGACCCCTTCGAAATGAACCCCCGTCCCCTACACATACACACACACATAAAGTTTGTTTCCTGTGGCATTTAAATTAATCTGGTTGGTCCATAGAAAATATGTATATTTGTTTTTTTCCTATGTACATATGTATATATATATATATATATGAGAGATTTATTTATAAAACCCACCCCCCACCCCTAAGGTGGGAGGAGCTGGGGGAAAGGAGAAGAGGTGGAAACAGAAGCCCAGAAAAAGTGGAGGGGTGGAGAGGCGCGGCTGGAAAAGGAGGGAAAGGTCCCTTTCCTCAAATTAAGGGGGCCACGGGAGCTCCATTGACAGTCATCTTGCGCCCCCTGCTGGTGGAGGACGGTGCCTGCAGGCAGTTCGAGGCGCCCCCGTTGGTAGCTGTGCTGACCCCACTGGCCACTGAAGGGGGAGTGGGGGAGGTAGGATGGGTGGCTGGGGGCCCATGGGAGCTGGGAGAGCCATGGGAGGGGGTGGCCGGGCTGGGCAGGGAGGAGGAGGTGGCCGGCAGGGTGGCGGGGCTGGGAGCCTTGTCGCTGACTGACTCACACTCTGATGCCCCACTGGTGTTGGTGCCCTCAGAGGGGGTGGGCGCCGTAGGCAAGGTGAGCCGCTTGCAGGCTGGCTGGACCCGGTACTTGAGGGGGAGAGGGCCATTCTGCAGGGAGAGTTGGGGGGGAGAGAGGCTAACCAGGCAGCCCCCCACCTTCACCCCGTCATGCCCCAAGAGGGAGGAAGGAAAAGCTTGAGCCCTAGAGAGAAAGACCCAGCAGAGTAGGAGGACCTAGGCATAGCGACGGAGAGAGCCGGGCCGGAGAGCCGGGCACACAGACCCAGAGAGCACTGTGTGGGACCGGAGGCTGGAGAGAGGAGAGGGAGGCCAAGGAGCAGGAAACAACATTCACTCCTCCACGGCCACCAGGCCCTCCTGCTTGACCCCACATGGGGGCACGCCATCTGCCCAAAGAGCCTTCTTTCCTGAGTGGGGGGGCTCCGGTAGAGAGAGAGAGAGAGAGGGAGAGAGAGAGAGCCAGCCCGAGGCGGGCCGGCCTGCACAAGGTCAGCTCATGGGACAAAGGTGCGTTGTCATGGTTAGAGCAGGTGCCCACTCGGCCCAGTGGGCACAGACCCATGCCAGCCCTGCGGGGCCCCCAGCCCTGCTCACCCGCCGCCAGGGGTAGATGTAGGCGATGTCCATGAGGGTGTAGTACTCCTTCAGCGGCTCGTCCTCGTACAGGACTTCCACCTGGAGGGGGGCGGACACCGCGCACGGGAAGGGCCCAGGTGAGGAGGATCCGGGAGCCCGGCTCTCACCCGGCCGCACAGAGCCGTCAGCAGGGAGCTTTGGACAATGCCAGGGCTCCGCCCTAGAGGTTCTGTCCAGCTGGTAAGATAGGAGCTGAGTTTGAAAGCTCCCCCACGCGATGCTGACGTAAAGTTTGGGACCCACCGTCCTAGACCCAGATACTCGGCGTGCGCTCCGCAGGCCAGCGGCATTGGCAGCACCTGAGAGCTTGCTGGGAAAGCAGAATCCGCGGAATCAATCTGCCTTTTAACAAGCTCTCTAAGGGCTCACAGGCTCATGCAAGTTTAAGAAGCAATGCCCCCAGCCGACACCGGTTTGGCTCGGCGGATAGAGCGTCGGCCTGCAGACTGAGGGGTCCCGGGTTCGGTTCCGGTCAGGGGCATGTGCCTTGGTTGCGAGCACATCCCCAGGAATGGGTGTGCAAGAGGTAGCTGATTGATGATTCTCTCTCATCGATGTTTCTGACTGTCTATCCCTCTCTCTTCCTCTCTGTGAAAAATCAATAAAATATACTTAAAAAGAAAAAGCTTTGTTTAAAAAAAAAGAAGCAGCAGCAGCAGCAATGCCCTGGAGTTCTGTTGGCCAGGACTTCCTTCAGCCAGCTGGCCCCAGATGAGACCCCGTGTTTTTTACATGCGTGCGTGCACGTGCGCACACACACACACACACACTCCCCACCTCTTTCCCATGCTGCCTGCCTGCACACTGGTTTCACCAGCTGCAGACAGCCCCGCCCTAATCCTGGTTTCAATTACCTGTCTGCTTGGGCTCCATTACACAACCCAGCAGGCCTGGGTGACACCCGCCTGCCCTGAACAATGGCCGGGCTGCACACTGTCAGGCACACCCCGCAGACACTCCCTTTCCCAAAGGGCCCGGGACGCACCTTGTACTTGCTGGGCACGTCCATCTTATTGCGGAGAAACTTGGCGAGATGCATGACGGTCATGGCTGCTGGGCACCGCAGGAAGCGCACCCCTGTCTGCCAGAGGAGAGGCACCCAGGGCTGTGGCCACCCAGGCCCTCTCTCCCGGCCCACAGCCCACGCCCGGGCAGGCCCCGGCACTCACCTTCTCCTTGTCCCCGTCTCCATTCTCCAAGGGGCCCTTCTTCTCCTCCCGATCCCTGGGGGGGGCGGGGGGGGGGGAGGTGGAATGAAGCCAGGGAGACCCTGGTTCAGGCAGGCTTCCCCAGCACACACGTCCAGCAGGCCCTCCCCTCCAGGGGAATGGGGCTGGGTGGGAGAAGGGGGCGACCCGGCCCAGGACCCCAGAAGGACCAGGCACAGGACAGACTTGCCTGACAGCTTCGTAGAACTCGATGGAGAGGCTGACAATCTCGTCATCGCTCAGAGCCCCCTTCTCCTGCTCCAGGACCTCCCCGCGGTCCTCGTTGGAGCCGTTGGGGACTGCAAGAGGAGAAAACGGGGGCTGCCTAGGATGGGGGAGGGAGCCCCACCACAGACCCCGAATCTCAGCGCTCAGGGGGGTGAGCCCAGCCGTCCTCCGAGCCAAGGAGAGGGCGTGTTCGTGCATGAAGGACGGACGGACAGCCCAGCGCACCCGGCCCTCACGCCTGGGCAGAGCCGCCCACTGGCACGGCCCTGAGGGGTCCCGGGTTCGATTCCGGGAGCGCACACATGGCCTCACCTTCCGTCAGGGGGTAGGCCGCATAGAAATCCCGCCGTCGCTTCATCTCATCTGAAGGCGGGAAGGAAGCAGGGTGAGGAGGGGGCAGCAGGCTGGGGAGAGGGGGCTGGGGCGCAGGAGGAGGGAGGGTGTGTGGATACCTTTAAAAAGCCCCGGGACCAGTTTGTAGACGATGTCTTGGAGGGTCTTGTCAGATCTGGGGAAAAACACACGGGAGCCTATCAACAACCCTCCGACCCCGCCCTCCAGCCAGGGACCCCGCTCTCACCTCCCTTCCTCAGACTCGGGGCCTGGACTCTGCCCCTCCACTGCTCAGCTGGACACAACCCCGAGGGAGGGAAGAGGCCCAGGGCTTCCCCCCCACCCCCCGCCACGACCTGCCACCTTGGCCACAGGAGCCAGGAGGGCTGAGGGGCTGGCGGGGCGGGGCCAGGCCCACCTGATGCTCAGCAGCGGCCGGGTTTTGTGGACCTGCACGTCACACATGGGGCAGTACTTGTTGGTCTCCAGGTAGCGCACGATGCAGGTTTTGCAGACTTGGGGGACACGGAGAGAGGGAGGAGTCAGAGCCCCCCTGGTAACCAGGCCCAGCCCCCCGCCCCTCTGTCCAGGTTCAGGACCCCCTTCTCCGCCTTGGCTGGCGGTCTGGGCCGTGCAGAGGGCCAGCGCGGGCCTGTCCTCAGAGGGGGCACCTGCCCATGTCCGTCCTCGGGAGAGGACCATCTGTGTGTCTGCGTGTGTGATCAGGCCAGTGTCGTGTGCCACGGATACGGTGAGCCCACGTCCCAAGCTGCCCTCATGGAGGACAAACAACAGCTAGCCTGCTGCCCCTCTCCTGGGTCCTCGGCCTTTACCCCCCGAGGCCACAGGGCACACGGGGGGCAGCTGCGCTTCAGGGGGTGACAGATGAGAGTCTGTGGGAGAACTCGGGGTCTACACCTCCAGCCTCCCCTCCCAGGCAGCCTCTCTGTGACCCGGGGACCCCACCAGTCAGAGGCAGGGTCTGTGCTCCCCCGCCCCCGTCCAGCCTAGGCCGAAGCAGCCCCTCCGCCGCTCACAGGAATGCAGGCACTCCACGATGGTGGTGGCGTCGATGAAGTAGCCCCCGCAGAGGGCACACATGAGGTGAGGGTTCAGCTCCGTGATTTTGATGCGTGTGGTCCGATGCATGATGCCAGGGAGGGGGCCGGGGGCCGGGGAGCCTCACCCTGGGAAGTGAAAGTGGAATTAGAAACGCAAAGACCCAGCATCCTCTCTGAGGCCTCGGACGCGAGGCAGGAAGGGTCCGGTCCCTTTGGGCGCCCTCTGAGTGTTCCCTGGGTGCCGGCCGCTATGGACAGTCACCCCACTTTGAGCAACAAGACCAGCGCCACCTCGGGAGCAGCGGGAAGGACAGAGGCTGGACCACAGGAAGTACGGCCCAACTTCCCAAAGGATGTGGAAGGCAGGAACGTGGAAGAGAACAGACTTTTAAAATAGCTCCGTAATCCCAGTTCAAGCGAGAGCTGGGAGCTAGGAGGAGAATCAGATAAGCCAGACCCCCAGAAAATAAGAGGAGAGAAAGAGTAGGCTGTCCCTGCCCCTTCGCCCCCTCCAGCTGCAAGGCTGCAGACTTGGGTCTTTCTACTCCGTGCCACCCTCCTCCCCTCCCATCTGCGCCTCCTCCACGCAGCTTCGGTGTGGAGGGGCACCCCATCGCTGTCCTCTGGCTCTGCACCCAGCTCCGGCCCCAGAGCAGCAGCCTGGGCGTCACCTGGCCACGCAGGTCCCAGGCCTCACGCTCACGCAAGAAATACTGAGGAACGCCGAAACCGGTGTGGCTCAGTGAATAGGGCATTGGCCTGCGGACTGGAAGGTCCCAGGTTCGATTCCGGTCAGGGGCATGTACCTTGGTTGTGGGCACATCCCCAGTGGGGGGTGGGGGATGTGCAGGAGGCAGCTGATCGATATTCTCTCTCATCGATGTTTCTAACTCTCTATCCCTCTCCCTTTCTCTCTGTAAAAAAATCAATAAAATACATTAAAAAAAAAAATACCGAGGCAACCAAGACCGGTTTGGCTCAGTGGATAGAGCGTCAGCCTGCGGGCTGAAAGGTCCCAGGTTCGATTCCGGTCAAGGGCATGTACCTTGGTTGCGGGCACATCCCTGGTGGGGGGTGTGCAAGAGGCAGCTAATCGATGATTCTCTCTCATCGATGTTTCTTACTCTCTTTCCCTCTCCCTTCCTCTCTGTAAAAAATCAATAAAATGCATTAAAAAAAAAAAATGAGGTACACGCCGCTCCACCTGTGCCCGCAAGCACACACCTCCAGGACCCCCGTCCCAGGCACACACAGTAACGTCTCCTCGTGGGCACTGCCACCCACCATCTCCCACCTGGTGACGCCTCCTCTGCAACCTGCCACAGACCGTCCAACCACAGGCCACAGGCCCGCAGCTGCTGGCCAAGGCTGGGCAGAGTTCCCTGTCCCCGGCCACCTGAGCGCCCAGCCAGGCTCTGGCAGGGCCCGGGAGGTCAGGCCAAGCCCAGATCTGGCTTGGCTGATGTCCTTACTTCTTGATAAAAAAAAAATAATAATAATAAAAATAAATCACAGCTGCACAGAGAAGGGACGGCCCCTCCCGTCTTCCTCTTTCCCAGAGTGGAAGCCCAAGGGGTGGGGCTTGAGCGAGAGGCCAAGTCCCAACTGCTCCTTCCCAACACACACCGTCCTCTCCTCCCCAGAGCGTTTCCAAAGACCCGCATGGGGCTTTCCAGGACCAGAAATTCACAGCCGGGAGCAGCAGTTTCTATAGAGACCCCAGGATGAGTTTGGCCGGGACCCAAGCAGCCAACAGAGGCTGGCCAGAGACCGAGAGAGACGGAGAGACACAAAGGCCGCACGTGGGAGAGACCCCAGCGAGCGGGGCAGACAGAGCGGGACAAGCCAGCCAGCCCGGAGAGCCAGCAGGAAGGCGGCGGCCAGCCCCGCAGGCCCAGCCCGAGGAAAGCGGTTCTGGCCACACACACAGGGTGGGCTCCTTCTGCCTTCCCTGCACGGGTTCCCCCTTCACAATGAGGTAGCCGCCTCGCTACGGACTCCGCTGTTTGGTGGTTTCCATGGTAACTCCGTCCCTGGCTAGATGCCCAAATATTATTACAACCATCGGGGGGAAGAACAAACTCCAAGCGGCCGTCTCGCTGGGCGCGTGTAATATCAGACACATACGTGCTGTCTGGGCCGTGTCCGTGTCCGTGTCCCAGGGAATCTGTGTGCGTGCCCGGGCAGCAGCAAAACGTCCTGGGCTCTGATCGTGCTGGGGGTCCGGGCTGCTATCAGTGAACGTCATGCCCCCTTCTCTTTCCCTCACATGCACACGTACACACACACATAGCGCTTCGCACGGCCTTGGCCGCCTCATTCGCACACTTGTGTTTGCAGACACTTGCTGCTAAGAATTCCCACCTCGCTGCTGCCAAGCAGACTATGGCCTCCACACACAGGAGCTCCCGGGCACCTGGCCATCACCCTCCCCCTCCCCCTCCTACGAGCATTTGTGAGCCTCCAGACCCAGAGAATCCCTCAAGGTCCTTCCTAGATGTGCCAGCGAAGGAAGGCGCTGCGGTGCTTACAGAGGAATGACATGCTCCTGCATCTCCCGTGAAGGAAATGAGCCCCCTTGTGACTCTCCTCGCTCCACCCCATCCCCAGAACCTCCGATTGCTACCTCCGGGGCTGGGGAGAAGCCAGGATTGGCTCCTCACCTGATTGCCATGGTTACCTGTCCCCCCAAGGACCTCCTCCCCTTCTCATCCCCCCCACCAGGAAGCCTCAGGGCCCTACAACTGACACCCAGTTCCTCCCCAGCGGCACCTGGCTGGTGTGTGGTGAGAAGCAGAAGGAGGAAGGGTGATAGGGGGCTGGACCGTCAGCAGCGTCACTTTAAGAAAACGGCTGGGAGATGGGACTAGCCCAAGGGGAACAGAGAAGGAGAGACAGATCCAAGAAGCAGAAAAGGGAAACAGGTCAGCCCCAACCACATCCCCACAGGGGACCCGAGTGCCATCACCCACCCCAATGCCTTCCCCCAACCGGGGGCCAGGCCCCTCCCTCAGTGCCTCCTGTCCCCGCACCAACCACTGACTGCACAGGCACAACAGCGGGGGCCTGGGGGCCCAGGTCTCGGCAGGAAAGGAGACGGATCAGCACCCAGTTCCCACTCCTCCTCGCCATCAAGCCCGGCATTTGTCTCTCCACATCCTCAAAGTCCCCTGCCAATAAAGACCACCCTGCAGCTCTTTGTTTTAACCTCGCTCTTTCCGGAAGCTCCCCCGAGATTTAGGCCTCTCTTGCCGTCAGTTTTTGTCTTGTTGTGTTGTTCTCTCCCTCCCCCCCACTTTCCCCAGCAGAGAGAGCCGATCTCTGACAACCCAGCGGCCCCTCGGCTCCTCTGGATGCACAGGGCAGCATCCTTTGCTCTTCCTTTCCTCCCAACGAAATTAGCCCGGCTCCCTCCCCAGAAAGCCTCCAGGTCTTGGGAAAAGTCACTCAAGGTCACACATGCAGACGTCTAGAATCGCAGAGGAAGCATGTTGTCCGTCATGTCATTTCACAGACGAAGAAACTCAGAAGGAAGGGGCTTGCCTGAGGGTTACACGGCGGCGGTTCAAGGACGAAAACTGCCTGTGCTCTTTGCACAGTGCTCTTTGCACACTGGCCCTATTCCACCCAGGACGGGGGAAAGCAGGACTCCACGTTCCCTGGGAGACAGACCACTCGGTGAGCCCTTAGGAGGGGGCCAATGTCTGGCCAACCAGCAAGCGTGCTGACCTAGAAGTACGAAGAGGGCGCAGAGCATCCCGCGCCCGTGGTACAGATGGGGAAGCTGAGGCTGTCCAGAAGCACAGTGAGCCAGAGCGTACTGTCAAGTCTCAGACCGTGGGACCCACGAGTCCTTTCCTCTCCCAATGGCATAGGTGCCACTGCGTGAGACCCAAGGATTTGGGAGGAACACGGGCAGTCCAGTCCACCTGGGAGCACCGTCCGCCTCTCAGGCTTCCCTTCCAACGTCTCCCCCACCGGCTGCTAGCCTCCCGGTGCTGGGCTCACCCCGTTCTCTCTCCCTGCCCCACCTCCTGGCTTCCGAAGATCAAACAAAGACAAAAACCCAAAATATAACACACACAGAGCCAGACACACCTCCTCCCTCTCTCACACTCACTACACACAAGGCCGGAGACACAGCACGTGCATGTGCGTGTGCGTGTGTGTACACACACACACACACACAGCCAGATACTTGGCCAGACACACCCCATCACACACAGAGCCAGACCAGAGCCCGGCCCACCTTTGCCAGATGCATTCAGCCACCTCCCCCTCTCCCCCCCCCCCCCCCCCCAGGAGCACACAGCCCGCCTGATATCCATCCCCGGCTGAAACCAGAGCTGCACACACACACACACTGGCCGTGTGTGCATCCCTGGTCCACCCCGTGTACATTATAACACATGTCTCCTGGCAACAAAGCCGGTGGGGCTCCTGACCTCCCCGCTGGGGGCCGGAGCCTGGAAGAGTCGGGTTGGCACCTGACCTGCACGAAGATACACCCTCTTCCTCTTCAGATCGTCTCCATTCCCATGGCAACAGCTCCATCCACCAAGATCTCCCAGGCGAGTCCCCTTCCTGCCCTCTTCCCCTCCACCTCCCCCCCACCCCCCCATCAACCAGGACTTCAACTTGAACCCCTCCCAGCTACACCGTGTCTGGACGCTAAACATTTGGAATGTTCCCCGGAAGAACACAAACCCCAACTCCAAATGGGGGAACCCCTGGAGAAACCTCGCCACCAAAAAGCTGCAACAGAGCCGGCTTTATGCTGTTTTCCCAAGCGCTAACACCTTGGAACAGAGCGGAAGGGGGAGGAAGGAGGGAAAGTGGAGTTTCAGGAACAGATGCAAACTGCAAGAGGCCCAGAGGAGGAGGCATCGGAGAGAAGTGGGAGACGGCCAAGGGACGCCCCCCCTCCCTCCCCGCCCCCCTACAGGAAGCCCTGGAGAGACTGAGGCAGCGGGGGTGAGGGGTGGGGGGTAAAGGGGTAACTCTTGAGAGACAAAGACCAGGGGCACGTCCACAATATTCACAGGCAAATCCACCGCCCGGGCCTCTTCCAGCCATCCGGAGCGATTCTGGGCAGAAGGGGGCCTTGGGGGAGGCGGGAGGCACGCCTGGGCCCAACGCGAAGGCAGGAAGGACTGGGGTGTCCGCTCGCCCAGGGGTCCCCCCTTCCCTCCTCCCCAGAGCTAGCAGCAGGAGGACCCGGGAAGGAAGGGGCGGCCCGGCCCCCCAGGGGGAGACGGGCCGGTCGGTCAGACCCCCTCCTGCCTCCGCTGGCGATCGGAAATAAACCTTACCCCCCCCCCCCCATTTCCATGCCACCCCCTGGGCCCCGGCTGTCCCGGAGCTGGGTCCGAGGATCCGAGCCCCCAGTTCCCGGGGGGCCGCTCCTGTCCTCCCAGGAGCCAAACTTTCCGCGGGGCCCAGCTTGGGGGTGGGGGCGGGGGCGGGGCGCCCGGCCTGGGGATGGCGGGGGGGGGGGGGGGAAGGGGCCGGCGGGGAGGTGCCCAGAGCCCCGGGGCCCGGGCAGGAAAGAGCGCCCTCCCCCGGTCCCCACGGCAATAAAAAAAAGCATGTCCCCTGCCTCCCGGCCTCCAGGCTTAGCACGTCCGCGACGCCCGAGGGGCGGGGGGTCCCCCGAAAAACAGAGAGCGACCCCTCCCCGGGCCGAGGGGCGCAGAGGGGGAAGCCAGGGCAGAGATGGGTCCGGAGGGGGGCAGCGGGGCAGAGATGCACCCCACCCGGCGCCCGGCCCTCCCCGCCTCCTCAGGAGCGGGTCTGGGACGGCGCGGAGCACAAAGAGGGGGTGGTCCGGGGAGACGCCACATCGCTGGGAGGGGAATCCGCTTCGGCCATCTTGGAAGGGAGAGAGGGGAAGGGGGAGAGGGAAAGGGAGAAAGGAAGGCGGCGGCGGCCGGGGCGGCCGGCGGTTGGGACGCGCCCGGCTCCGGCGCCCGCCCCGCGGGGATGCGGGAGAGGATGCGGCCGGGCCGGGCCCCGGCGGCGGCGGGGCAGGCGGAGGGGAGGGCAGGGCGGTCCGGTCCGCTTACCTGGGCTCGGGGTCTGCGGTCCGGGGAGGGGGCGGGAGGGAGGGCGGGAGGGGGGGCCCAGCCGCGGCGCTCGCTCGGCGGCGGGCGGGGAGAAAGCTTCGGCGAGAAAGGAGTTTGCGAAAGCGGCTGGGGTGGGAGGAAGCGAGGGGAGGGGAGGGGAGGGGAGGGGGAGGGGAGGGACCCGGGCTGGGGGGGGGGCACAAAATGGCTTTTTTTCCTCCAGACAAGAGCAGGGCCCGCCCACTGCCCACCCACGTGACCCCATTCCTTTAGGGTGTTCGCGGAGGGGGCGGGGGGGGGTAGGGGCGATCGCGGCGGCCCCCCCACCCCCGCCCCCGGCCTCTGGGCCCCCCAAAGTAGGGCAGCCCTTTACCCTCCCCAGACAGCCCGGACCCGGAGAAAGGACCCTCCCCTCCGCAGCTCACGCCTCCTCCCCGAACACGCGTGTGCGCCCCCCGCCCCCGCCCCCGGCCCGGCGATGCCCACCCTCGCGGGGCGCCGGGAAGGGGGTGAAATGCAGCCGGGGCTCCGCGCAGCGGGGCTCGCCGTGCGGTCCCCCCGCCCCGGCCGAAGGGCGCGGGGCCGGGCCAGGGCCGCGCCGCCCGCACGTCCACGCGCCGGGTCCTGTCCATTCACTGGAGCGGCGGCCCCTCAGACCGCGGCCGCGATCGTGGGCGCGTGGCCCCGCGTGCGCCGCTCGCCCCATCGGCCCCCCATCGGCAGCTCCGAGACGCGGCCCCCGGGCCCCAGGGGGTCCCGCCAGGGCATGGGGTGGGGGGTGGGGGGGAACGGGAGGAAGGCTTGGACCCGCCGGGAAGAGCGGGGAGACGGGTGGCGCCGGGGCCGCCGATCGATACTCGGTTTCGGCGACGGCCGCGGCCTGCCTTATGCAGACGGTCGATTCGCTCATTCGTCCGTGGAGATTGATTGGGATGGTCGCCGTGTCCGTCCCTTCAAAGAAAGCGGCCATCCGGCCATTAAGTGCACCGAGTGTGCAAATGAGGAGGCGAACCTTCGGCAGCTCCGGGGCGCCCCCCGCCCCCCCCCCCCCGCCTCCCTTCCCGCCCGCAGCCCAGGCCGCCCCGGAGCCGGCGCCGCGGGCTGCAGCTCCCCTCGCTGGCCGGAGACCAGGTCATCCTTTGGCCGCCCAGTGACCCCGGCTCCAGCCTCCGGCCCACCCTGGCCGCATGGGGCGGGAGAGGGGTTTCCGCCCAGAGCCGGGCAGTCTGAGAACCCCGGGAGAAGGCCCGGGGGACCTGGTCACCTGCTCCACGCTGTTAGCAGGCACAGACCAGGGCCCCTCTGGGAAAGGGGGTTAGGGGATGGACACACTGGCCGTCCATAGGGCAAGGGGGTCGCCTGGACCTTGGGGTTCTGCCAGGGAAGAGCCAGGCGCCCTCTTCCGTCCTGAAGGCGCCCTGTTGGGGGGGGGGGGGGCGCAGTAGGAACGCTTGGTCTGCCACTCCTTTGGGGCTAGAAGATCCGGAGCCAGAGAAAGCTGTAGGGGCTTCAGAGGTCACAGTCCCTCCCACAGTGCACACCTTGGTTGTGTGTGTATGGGGGAAAGGGGGAGGGGCGGGGTCTGCTACTATCTCTGAGTCCGGCTGCTAGAAGGGATCTTCGTGCTCACCTGGGATCCATTCACTTGTTCCTCCATTAATCAAGTGCCAGCCAGGAGCAAACCACAAGACAGAAGGGACCTGCTGAAGACCCTATTGCCCACTTCCATCATGTATGTCCCAGGCAACAGGGCCCCGTATCCCTGGCCTTTCTGGTTTAGCAGGAGAATCTTCTGAATGTGTCTAGTGTTCAGACAAAGAAGCACCTGTCATGTGTCAAAGCAGGTCCCGTGCCAAGCACAGGGCACAGAACGCCGATGAGCCAGGCTTCCGGGGCAAGGTACACACAGACTGATGGGGGCAAATCCGGAGGGTTCCACAGCCTGTGTGCCCCCCGGTGTCCCCCTCAGCGGGGTGAGAGCTGGGTAGGGAGGGGGCGCACTGGCCAGGGCTTTCAGAAGAGCCTGGCCTTGAGAAGAGACCGGACATGGAGGAGAATTGCTGGAGGGAGTCCTTTGCTTGGCTCTTTCGTAAAAGTGGAGGCTCCGACCCCATGTCCTTTGTCGGTTTCTCCTGCTATTTCCCCATTCTCACTCATGTGGGTGTATTTCTAGAAAAAAGAAGAAAAAACTCTTTCTAATGCTTCTCATATTAACTGTTCTTTTCCTTCTCTCCATTTCCTCTGTGTCTTCCTTCCTCTGACCTCGCCTATTTCCTGTCATATCCCCTCTTTCTGTGTCCGCCTATCACAGCGATGCTCTCTCTCCCTTTCTCACCTTCCTCTTTGCCCCTCAGCTTGTTTCTGCCTTTCTCTGACACCTTTTTTCCCTTCCACATGTAATAGTTGGAGATTGTAACATCGCCTGAGAACAACAGTGGAAAACTATCCAACCTCCGCTGGAAATTCGTTCTTAATCCTAACGAAAAACGCAATCTGGAACGTATTGGTATTGCCCGGTCAGACAAAAACCTGTCTGTTGTTCCTGCAGTCCAGTTTCGGGGGAGAATAGAAGAGAGAGCCAGAGAAATTATCCCGTCACTGAGTATACAACACATTTCCAATCACGATGAGCCTGTGATGTGCTGTAGAAAAAGTGTGTCTCTGCCCTTTCAAAGCCAGATTCAGGATTCCAGCAGTTGGGATAATTACGCTTCGGAGGGAGGAAAACAGAGCGTCCCTGGGTGGGCTCGAACCACCAACCTTTCGGTTAACAGCCGAACGCGCTAACCGATTGCGCCACAGAGACTGTAGTGGCTGGTAAGGCGGCGGCGAGCCGAGTCAATAGGAGTGAGCTGGCGACGAAGCAGAAGCCAGAACAGAAACCCTCGCGGAGGTGCCAAAGCGGACCCGAGGGCGAAAGAGGGTCTGGATTCATAGAGGAAAACTGGCAGAACAGGCACACATTCCAGACCGGTTCTGGAGGGGTGGGTGCCGGCTTCCTACGGATTTTAGATAAGGGAAAGCTCGGAACGCCCCTTTTTAGAGGGACCTGAGATTTGGGATACTTGAAATCGACCCCAGAGCAGAACAACGTTCGGCCTCCAAACCTCCCCTTTGCGGCTGAACCCCTGCAGCTGAACACTCGCGACGCCCACCTACTGCCCTCCCCTCCCCTCTCCGCATTAGTAAATATGCACTTACTGGCGCCTCTTACACACCAGGCACCGTTCTAGCTCAGTTAATGTCCAGAGCCTAGTGCTTGGCACACAACAGATGTAAGGGTTTCTGGAAAAAATACATGAAACAAGCGAAGATGAGTAAGAATAAGCTCGACAAGCAACACGGTAGCCCTTCAGCTGCGGCTACAGCCGCCCAGGTGCACGCAGATCCAGTCCGCCACGATCCCAGCCTGCACCGCGACGCCGGGGCCTTCCGCGCTTACTGTGACTTTTCACTTTCGCTTTACCGGCTTTGACTTCTCAATCAAACTTCCCGTGTTGGTGACTGACAGAGGGGTTCAGCCAATAGGAAGCCACACTATCCCGGAAAGGTCGGCCTTTCAGCCAATAGGGAGAGAACAGCGAGGGTGGTTGCGCAGTGGGGTCCTCAGCGGGCTTGCGGGAACTGTGGCGGTCGGAAGTCCTACTACACCGCAGTCATGGTGAGATGGGAGCGAGGAGCGGGGGCTCGGGGTAGCGATGGAGAAACGGGGTCACGGGAGACTTGGGGGGGGGGAGCGAAGAGGGCCTGGTGGTCGGCTGAAGGAAGCGGCTGGGGGCGGACCATGGTGGGTGAGGTGGCGGCGGCTCCTCGCAGCCCGGCAGGGCTGATGGCAGACCCGGAGTTGGAGGCCTCCGCGCACCTCCAGAGGGGAGGACGGTGTGTACAGGACCCTCCGGGTCAGGGGGTGGGGTTGGGGTTGGGCTGGGGGCTATGGCCGCGTTTGACCTCTCGCCCTTCCACTCTGTGCGCCCCAGTCTATTATGTCATATAACGGAGGGGCCGTCATGGCCATGAAGGGGAAGGACTGTGTGGCCATCGCTGCCGACAGGCGCTTCGGGATCCAGGCCCAGATGGTGACCACGGACTTCCAGAAGATCTTCCCCATGGGCGACCGGCTGTACATCGGCTTGGCCGGGCTAGCCACCGACGTCCAGACCGTGTAAGTGTGTGTGTGTGGGGGGGGGGGGGGGGGCGGGGACGCCCACACCCCGGCCTCTTCACGGACCAGCCTTGCCTGGCGTCGTGAGTGGGACACCATAAATGACACCGTTGTATCCTAGTGACTGACGCCAGCATGTACTTTGCCAGGGTCTGTGGAAAGCACCTGGCCTGCCTGGGTTCATGTAATGGCATTGCCATGGTGCCGTCCTAGTTTGCAGGTCAGGGAGCCCAGGCTCTCAGAGAGCATCTTGCCCAAGAGGCAAGCTAAGGAAGTTCAGCCAAGATCCCACACAGGCCGCTCTGAAGCGAAAGCCTGTGCACTCCGTCTTTGAAAAGCTTACGGTCTCGTTGGGGGACAAGGCAGGCATCCAGAAAGAGAAATGACCCCGGTGCATATTAGATCAGCTGTCTAGTTGGCAGTGGTTCTGTGAGTTGAGACTAGCAGGGTCTGGGAGATGAAATAGGTAGCCGTTGGGACATCCAGGTGTGCTCGGTATGGCCCTAATGGGGTGGTTGTGGTGGTGGTGGTGGTGGGAAAGGAACTTGGAAAGCATTTCTGAGAGTTGTTGCTGGCCAGCCGTTGTGGCTACTTGGATATTGTGAGGCCAGAGAATCCTTCATTGAGGCTGTGGTTCCTTTCCTTTATCTTTTGTCTAAACTAGTTACCCCGCATGTAGGCAGTCCGGAGATGTTTTAAAGATGGTTTCTGTGCTGAGTCTGTTGACATATAGGAATTGGTAGGACTTATTTTAGAGGGAGGTGATGACTTTGATTTTGACACTAATTTTGAGGGACAAGGCAGGCCACGTAGAAACATCTTGTGAGCATTTGGGGTCTGAAATGCTGTCTCCGGGCTGGAGAGGTATTGGTGAGCTGTTAAATCCATGGGAACAGATTTTGGAGAGACAAAGGGGAAAAATAAGCTGAACGCCATCATTTTAGCAGCTGGGTTAGAAGAGAAGCCAGGGGAAAAGAATCTAGATATCGAGATAGAGTTTCCAGAGGGAAGGCGTGGTCACAGGTGACAGGTCCTGCAAGAAGCTGGTGGCCTGCCTTGACCGGTTTGGGTCAGTGGATAGAGCATAGGCCTGTGGACTCAAGGGTCCCAGATTCGATTCCGGTCAAGGGCATGTACCTTGGTTGCGGGCACATCCCCGGTAGGGAGTGTGCAAGAGGCAGCTGAGTCGATGTTTCTAACTCTCTATCCCTCTCCTTTCCTCTCTATAAAAAAATCAATAAAATACATTTAAAGAAAAAAGAGAGAGAAGCTGGTGGCCCAAGAAGCAATGGCTCCTGGACTTTGTCTCTGGAAGTCAGAGGGACCAGTCCACTAATGTGGGTGGACGCTTGGCAGAAATGTCCTCTCCCATTTCCCTTAAAGCTCCCTGAGTCGCAAGAACATAGAACTTAGAAATTCGTCCTGAGATCTAACTGAAACTGCCGAGTTTTTTCCAGTTCTGGTGGCGTCAGGGAATGATGGCGGAGAGTTCCAGCCCGTGAAGGGCCCCCATCAGCCTTCCCCTCTCCAGCCACTGCCGTTCCCACACCCTTTCCTTGTCTTCCGGAGGTTTTTCCCACAGAGTTTGTCGTTTGTGGGCAGTAATGGCTCATTTCGCGAGGCCTTTGCCTCCTCACCTGTAAGATGAAGCTAAGGTTGTATCTGAGGTTCTTTGTCCTGGGGGCCTGTGGCTGGCTCTTTGCTTTGCTTTTGGCAGGTAAGGCATTAGTGTGCTCCCTGCAGGTGCTCGCAGATGGCACTGGAGGATTTGTGGCCTCTTTTTCTTAGTTACTTTCCGGTCCCTTAGTGTGGTGGCTGCTGCTTAAGACATAGCAGACTTTGCAGTTTTCTAAGCACCTTGTCAAATGCCCATCATTATCTCACCACCAGGTGATGTACTTTTTCCTCATCTTGTGGATGAAAAAATTAAGGTGGAGGTCAGCTCTATCAATCCACTGCTCCTTCTTCTTTATTGAGTTTGATTCCAGTCAAGGACACATGCCTGGGTTGTGGGATCGATCTCCAGTAGGGGCCATGCAGGAGGCAGCTGATCAATGGTTCTCATCATTGATGTTTCTATCTCTCTTCCTCTTTGAAATCAATATAAAGTGTATATATTAAAGCCAAAACTGGTTTGGCTCCGTGGATAGAGTGTTGGTCTGCGGACTGGAAGGTCCCAGGTTCGATTCTGGTCAAGGGCATGTACATTGGTTGCGGGCACATCCCCAGTAGGTGGTGTGCAGGAGGCAGCTGGTCAATGTTTCTCTCTCATTGATGTTTCTAGCTCTCCCTTTCCCTTCCTCTCTGTGAAAAATCAATAAAATATATGTATATATATTAAATGTATATATTAAAAAAAAGAAGATGGGGGAAATCTCCCCTCTAAAAAGTATGGGGGGAGGTTATTAGAGTGGTGTGTCCAGGTGTTGGGTTGGGCAAGTCCTGAAACATGGACATGAGGTTGGACTTCTGGGAGGGGAAGAGAGGAGTCACAGCAGGGCCGAGACGTGCGTCTCCCTATGTACCTCCCGCCTCCACAGGCTGAGCACTCGGGGACATGCGGCAGTGGCTCACTAATTCTCCTCCTCCTACAGTGCCCAGCGCCTGAAGTTCCGGCTGAACCTGTATGAGCTGAAGGAAGGCCGGCAGATCAAGCCTTACACCCTCATGAGCATGGTGGCCAACCTCTTGTATGAGAAACGGTGAGTGGAAATAGAGCACGTCCTCGGATGACAATTTGTTCAACGTCATTTTGTAATAACGATGAGGTGCCATAGGAACTTGTTTTTATTGGTTGGTCTATGACACAATTGGTTTTATTATATATCATTTCGCTTAAAGTCACAGGACCTATCTATGATGTAAGGGAGGACTTCCTGTTTGGCCTGGGACTCAGAGAATCAGAAACCTTTGATTCTTTAAGTAGGCATGTAGGAGAGTATGGTGCCTAGGAAAGAGTTCCCTTCTCATTCTCCTATTTCTTTTCTTTTTTAATATATATATATATATATATATATATATTCTTATTGATTTCAGAGAAGAAGGGAGAGGAAGAGAAAGATAGAAATATCAACAATGAGAGAGAATCATTGATCGGCTGCCTTCTGCAGCATGTGCCCTTGACCAGAATCGAACCTGGGGCCTTTCAGTCCTAAGGTTGATGCTCTGTCCACTGAGCTAAACCGGCTAGGGCTCCCATTTCTTATTTGCAAGACATCTTTATTTTAGGGGTCTGTTTCTGTGTGCCTGACCACCAAATAGGAAAGAAAGGGCTATTGCAGAAGGTAGAGAATGCAAATAGAAAATAAACTACTTCTGGGCCACAGAATTGACCACCCCAAAGAGTGTCCTGCAGTCTGCCAGCCAGGAGCCACCCTTACTCCAAAGCTCACTCTGTGACACGGATTCTCTGGAACAGCAGGGAACCTAGGATTGGGTGGAGTTGGAGAAAGAACCCGCAGGTACTTTCCCCACCCACCTCTGGACAAAACTGGGAGGCAAGAGCACAAGTTAAGCTCTTTTTTCTTTTTGTTTTTCTAAACGTTTTATATTTAGATAATTTTAGAATTTATAGAAAAGTTGCAGAACTAAGTCTTTGCTACCTGGAGCAAATTATTGCCTTTTTAGTATTAAAAAGTTAAAGACAAAAAAAGGACTACCATTTTAACTATATATATTTTTATTGATTTCAGAGAGGAAGGGAGAGGGAGAGAGAGATAGAAACATCAGTGATGAACCACCCCGGTGCATATGGTAGGCCTGCCTGGTGTCCCTCATCAGGGCCTCCTGAGCACAAGTTCATTTCCGCCATGATAGGCACAATGCGTTCCCAGCGGCGTGGTAAAAAATTAACCCAGAAACTAGGTCACATAAAACTTAGTGAAAATGAAAAACTAAAACACACACACATTAATGAGAGAGAATATTATTGATTGGCTGCCTCCAGTACTGCACGCCCCACAGTGGGGATCAAGCCTGCAACTCGAATATGCCCTGAACTGATTTATAGGTTGACGCTCGGTCACTGAGTCACACTAGCCAGGCAGAACTACCATTTTGTTTTTAGGCATAAGTTTATATTCTCACCTGTGAACTGTCTGCTATATAGAGTAACCACATTTGTCAAAATCCCACATTGAGAAAGGCTTAACAAAAGATTTCTTAAACTGATTCAAATGAGAGGGGGGAATCTTATACAATCTAACTCACATTAAGGTTTATATTTAATGGCTCATGTTTATTGAAAATAATAAAAAGGCATCGAGGCCCAACCAGTGTTGCTCAGTGATTAAACATCGACCTATGAACCATGAGGTCACGGTTCGATTCCCGGTCAGGGCACGCGCCCTGGTGCCGGGCTTGTTCCCCATTATGGGGTGTGCAGGAGGCAGCTGATCAATGACACTGTCATCATTGATGTTTTGATATCTCTCTCTCCCTCCCTCCCTCCTTCCTTCTCTCTCCTTTTCCCTCTCCCTCTCCCTCTCTCCTCTTCCCTCCCTCCCTCTCCTTCTTTCTCCCTCCCTTCCTCTCTGAAGTCAATAAAAATATAAATTTTAAAAAGCTAGCCACTGGAAAAGGAGATTTCCCAACAGACCTTCTGTTTCCTCCCTGGGTCTGGGCCAGGGCTTGTCTGACTAGACCTGAGCAGGGAAGTGCTTGTTCTTAAGCTCTGGTTTCTCTCTGCTCCTGGACCTGCAGGTTTGGCCCCTACTACACTGAGCCCGTCATCGCTGGGTTGGACCCGAAGACCTTCAAGCCCTTCATTTGCTCTCTGGACCTCATTGGCTGCCCCATGGTGACTGACGACTTTGTGGTCAGCGGCACTTGTGCCGAGCAGATGTATGGGATGTGCGAGTCCCTCTGGGAGCCCGACATGGTGAGTTGGTGGCAGGAAGTGGGGCTGGGACCTGAAGCTCCCTCCTCTCCTGGACCATCAGGGGGAAATGTGTTTACCTTGCAGATATTGGGGAAATGGTGTGGGTAGGGGAGAAAGCCACAGCTGCTGAGCCAGAAACTCCATCCGCCAGGTGTGGCCTGGCTGGCTCCAGGGACCCCAATCAGATATTTGCTACAAGTAATTCCTCACATTGGATTTTCAGGGTTCTCACAGTCATTCATTTAATAAACATTTAACAAAATGTAAAGTGTAGGTTTAGAGGCAGTTCAACAGAATGGGTGCTGGGTTGGAATACCAGCTCCACCAACCACTTAACTAGTTCTCTTCTTGTATGATTTATTTCTCTGCCTCCGTCTCCTCAGCTGTAAAGTGGAGGTGATAATAGTACCTGTCTTATACATGGAGGTGTGAGGAAAACGCGAGAGGATTGGAACAGGCCTGGCAGTGAGGGGCGTCCGCTGGGCCGGCTTGGTCAGACTCTGGGGAACCAGGTAGTCTGTCTGCAGAGGCTCACCGCAGTCTAATGAAGCAAAGCAGACACCCAAATACTTGTTAAACCGAGTGTTAGGAAGAGGGGGAGGAAAGGGCCTGGTTGGCAGAAGGAACAGCTTGTGCAAAGGTGCGGGAGGGGCCGGCGTTCAGAGCTCGCTGTGGCTGCTGAGTGTGAGCGGGTGAACGGAGTGAGGTTGGGATGAGACTTTGAAACACCTTGAACGCCATGCCCAGGAGTTGGGACTTCTTTTTCTGGTGTCAAAGGCAGTAGGAACCTTAGGGAACAGAGGCCTGCAGGTAGAAGGAACAAGCTATTGTGGTCACCGGCAGGAGGCTCAGGTTCTGAGCAAAAACTGGCAGTGGGAGGGTGGGGCAGCCATAGTCTAGAGGACTTGGTCATTTAAAACAGAAATGAGGGAGGCGGATTCCTGAGTTTTCTAGCTAAGCCAACAAAGATAGAAAATGAAGAACAAGTTTGGGTGGAAATGTGTTGTCATGGCTGGACAGGTTGCGTTTTGAGGTACGAATGGGACCCCCAGGGGGAGAGTCCGTCAGGCAGCTGACAGCGCACATGGGAGCCAGATAGCAAGTCTTCTCCCCATTTTCCAGGGGAGGAATTGAGGCTCAGTGAAGGAGGTCTGGCTTGCCCAAGGTCACAGTGCTGCCTAGTGGAGGAAGTGCAGGACTTGAACTTGCACTTATAGAACCCTGCTCCCTTCTGGGAAGGAGCTGAGGGGCCTTTCACCTCAGGCAGAGGAGGGCCACTGCTGGGGTCCTTGGGCCTAGGAAAAAGAGTGTTAGGAGCCAGACCACGCTGGCGGTGGGGACTGGAAGCTTCTGCTCTGCTGGCAGGACCCAGAACACTTGTTTGAGACCATCTCCCAAGCCATGCTGAACGCTGTGGACCGGGACGCGGTGTCAGGCATGGGAGTCATCGTCCACGTCATGTGAGTATGAGCTGCGAGTCCGAAGCTTTGCAGATACTTCCCTCCCCCTCCCGCACGAACACCCGTCCCAGCCCCTGGCAGATGCGGGACAGAAGTCCTAAAGGTGGCAGCTGGGAGCCTCCCCAGGTTCCCTGGTCCATCAGGTGAGGCTCCATGACCCTGAGACTCCCCTTGTTCACAGCAGATACTTCTTTCTCCCTTTAAGTGCCCCCAAACCTCAGGGACCTTGTGGTGATGAGCCACAGCAGAGCCACTGCAGACAGATTGAAATACTGGGTGGCTCCCCATCTCTCCAGTTCCCACCAGTGTGGGACTCCATGTGTGATCTATTTTCCTGCTATATGAGCGCCATCCCTTTTCCTCTTACTTGTTTGGGGTTGTCACCAGGAACCTAACTGGATGGCCTAGGTGTCCTCCCAGCTGCTTCGCTTCGGTACAACCCAGAACAATATCTGGACCCTTTGTTTTGGGATAGCCTGCTCAGTCACCGTGAAAAGCAGACTGGACTAACAGAGAATGTTCTGTCCATCCGTGACACCCATCACGTGTCCTTCCTAGGTTGCTTGCTCTCTAGGCCTGGGCAGTGCCTTCCTTTCTTCGGAGGGCTTCTCAGTCCGGCCCTGAATCATCTCAGCTCCTGATGGTCCCACCCATGGGGAGCTCCCACCAGTTTCCCCACTTCTCCCTCTCCCCTTCCTCAGCACAGGCCGGGGAGACAGGCAGACATTAATGTACGTGAGCAAAACAGTTAAACCCAGTCAGGACGCCACTTGTTCTGCAGTCTTATGGTTTTCTCCCTCTGCAGTGAGAAGGACAAAATCACCACCAGGACCCTGAAGGCCCGAATGGATTAACTCCCGTTTCCAGAGCCCACTGTTTTTTGTCTTTTTTTTTTTTTAAGTAAATGTTTTTCTTTCACTCCTGTTTCTTTGGTCTCTGTCCCCAGCTGGGAAGTTACAAATAGCTACGCAGGGTCTAGCTCAGCCCGCAGGGGGTCTTGCCACTGGTATACCCGAGGGGGTAATGTCTACACATCATTTGAGTGCCTGTTACAGGCCCTGCACAAAGTGCTTTATACATTTTGGTATTTAATCATCGTAATGACGAAGGTAGTTAAATAACGTGTGCAGGGCCACTTTAGTAAGTGATGGTGCAAAGGTATAAAAACCTCCATTCTGTTTGCTTTCAAAGACTAGACTCCTTTCCACTCAATAGAAACCCCTTAAATCTCCTCTCATTGTTTCTGGTAGAAATTTGGCCGAGTACCCACCAGTACTATTCTGTAGACCCGTGTTTCTTAGCCTTGGCTGCACATTAGTCACCTGGGGAGCTTCTAAAACAGATACTTTGATCCCATCCCTCAAGATTCTTATTTAATTGGTCTTTTAAAGGGGCCTGAGCACCTGACTTTTCTGAGTTCCCCAAATGAAAGAGAGTCTACTGGCAGGTACAACACACAGGTACCTGTTCAAAGCCAGCCTTGCAGCTGGTGTGCTGGGTGTGCGTGGGAATGACACAGACCAGCTCCAGGGCCCTGCTCTTAACCACATCTGAAAGTGGGTGACCAGAATTGAGTCCTTCTCCAAACTCAAGCCATACATTAATTTAGCCCAAGCAGCCTCTGACACGGACTACAACCTTTTAATTAAGAAAAAAAAAAGAAATGAAAGGCTCATTTCCAAAGGACTCACACATAACAGATGTGTACACAAAGCTTTTTAAGTTTTATTTTCCTCGGATTGAAGATTCATCGTAACACGCATGCATTTTAAAACAGTAACAGGGTCTCGAACTGTTCAGAGCAGACATTAGACAAGCACAGGGGCTGAAAATTCCTATTTAAAAAATGGAAATTGCAGTGGGAAATGGAGGTCACACACATATGGTGGGGTGATAGTTTATCCTGCTCCCCCCTGAAATTGAATCTAGACTTAATTCACATTTTTTATTACAATGACCAGACCTGATGCTTGGGTGTGCTGAGCACCACCAGGCCTTCCCCCAAATGTTGTTGGTTCCTACTTGCCCCTGTGCAAGAGGAAGGGGCTCCTCTGGAAGATTCCTCTCCAGCCTCCAAGGATCTCAGCACCACCCACTGGGTAAGCCAAGTCTTCCCTTTGGAGGCACCCTCATGAGGGTGCATCTCAGAGGGAGGGGAGGGCCCTGGCCCCGCCCCCTCCAGACCGTGCAGATGGCTGGTACATTGAGGGGCAGTTACTTGAATGTTTTCCCTTTGATTCCTGTGCTTAGAGTGGACTCACCCTGCACACGTTTCTGACGGAAAGAGGTGAGGTCCCTTGACTTGGGAGACCTGTGCTGAGGAAGGCCAGAGCTCTGAGGGTTGTTTCAACACTCCCAGCCCCTAACGTTTTAGTAGCTCAAATGCTGGGGAGTGCTGAAGCCTTTCTCCCAACTGGGACTGGTAAAAGGACAACCGGGGGTGGGACTGGCTACTGAGGAAAATCCTGGGTCTTTGGTTCACCTCCCCAGGGCAGGTCCTGGCAGACTGACGAAAG
This sequence comes from Pipistrellus nathusii, assembly GCA_963693515.1. NCBI lineage: Eukaryota > Metazoa > Chordata > Mammalia > Chiroptera > Vespertilionidae > Pipistrellus > Pipistrellus nathusii. The sequence goes on from OY882873.1 coordinate 40,290,926, forward strand.
CACTAGGGCAGGGGGCTGCAGCCCCCGGTCCGGAGTACTCCCAGGGGCCTGCTTGAGGCCTAACGCACAGGCAAGAGGAACAAGGGGACCAGGGAAGAGCTGCCTGTGATGGGAACTGAGGGAGTGCTGCTGAGAATAGCCACAGACCAGAGCTCCTGAGCAAGTAAGGGACGATGGAGCACTGCTCCAGCTGTGCTCCCGGACTGCGGGCTTCCCAGCCCTCCCATTACTCCCACTGGGAGGATAAGACTCAGTGGTTCATGAACAGGAACAAGGGCCAGAGGCCTTCAGCTAATAGTCTCAGTGGAGTTTTCAGAAAACCCCTCGTTTTGGCCGGGAAACCTGGAGACTAGTCTCTCATCTGTAGCCTTTCGGAACAGGCGCAGGATGGGAGAGCCTGGGATACGAATCCTGCCCTTCAGACCTCACCAGTCAGCCACGTCCTATTCTTATACCTTTGCTCTTGGGAGACCCAAAACTCCTCTAGGGTGCCATGAGGCAGCTGTTTCATAGCTCCAGGGAGTGAGGTCGAGGGTCGTTACATCCCCTCAGCAGGGTAATGGCGGGATTTGGGGAAGTGGGGACAGACAAAAGCTTGAGGATCAGTTCACCTTCTCTGCATTCAGACTGCAAACCAAATATAGTATCTTCATCATTACAAAAAGAAGAGAAAGAAAACTTGCATAAACCAAGATAAATAGCTTTTAAACATTTGAATGCCAAAAGAATTAGAGGACCAAACCCAAGGTTTTGAAAATAGCACAGAATGACCTTTAAAAAAATCTACAATTCACCAAACCACAGCTTAATGTTCTGACCCAATCAACAACACTGTCAGAAACACAAAGAGCATTTGCAATAGGGTGCTACCTCTCAAAATGTAAACAATATACAAAAAATAAACCGCACAAAATCACAAAACTCAATGTTAAGTCAGATACTCGGTAGCTCATCTTTCACTGATAGGATTATTACATAATTCATACACATCATGGCAACATGATCAGACCAAATGCAGGGAGCCTGAGGCTACAGAGGCTGCTGGGAGCCAGCCTGCCAGCCTTTGGAGATGCTGGGCCTATGAGCAGATCCAAATCTCTATTCTTGATTAGAAGATGGGAAATCAAGTCCAAACATCATTCCTATAAGAATCCCTAAGTCAGTGTGTTTTCTCCATGTGCCATTTGGTTTCAAGTCCTTGCTCCAGTCCCTTCGTGGTCTTACTGCCAATGTTCAGAGTTCCCTACGGGCCCTTCCTGGGCCCAGGGCAGTTGTTTGGCCCATCTGCTGCTTCCAGAAGGGTCCCGCAGCCCCAGAGGAGTCCAGAATGCTGTCTCCGTTCCCTCCTGACCTAAAGCTGCAGGTAGGGCAGAGATGGTGACGGTCCCTGCTCCAGAGGCTGAGCTTGGCCAAGTTTGGAAGGACCATAGGAAACCAATCCATTCATTCCAAATGCTTCCACAAACTTCCTTCGAATCTGTGTTTTGCCATATCTCCTCCTGAATCCCCCGTTCCGGGTGAGGGGTTGAGAAGATATGGAAATGTACCTCCTCAGCACAGGGCTGTTTTCTCTGCTAGCTAGGCCAGACAGCTCTGATGTCACCGCAGAATGACAGCTCAATTCTGAGGCCTGGATAGCAAGGCTCAGAGGTGGGAGAGATCCCGAAGGAAGCCTGTAGGTGGCAGATCTGTTAGAAATCTAGATGGGGCATCAAGGAAGAACAGCCCGAGGGTGGATCCAAATCCACTCCCACCTCAAGCCTCTGCGTTGGATTAGGCAGGTCACATCCTCACGTGATCCAAGAACAGCCTCAGGCTTGGGCACCACGTCCATGGCGGGAGGCACCCCTCCCTGCTGGCTGCAACATCCCGGGGGCAAACCCAGGCCACGGAGTCAGACCTACAGGGCAGCCCTGGGAGCCAAGGCGGAGCCTCAGCAAGGAGCACCCAGGCCCCTGGAGATCTGCCCCCGCTGACAGCTGCCTAATGTGAGGCGCCTGGGCAAAGGTCAAAGGAAGTAAGTGGGCGGAGGGCACAAGCCCTCATCTGATACTCATCAGCTTCTGGGGTTTCTCCCAAGGGGAAGAAAGGGTCCTTGCTTGTTCCTCTTGACCACGTGGGAGGCAGGTTTACTGAGAAGACGTCTGAACTCCAGGGGCCCAGATAGCCCAGCGACTGAGCGGTGATCCCGGTTCTGAGACCCAGCAGTCGGAGAGCCCAGCAGCCCCACCCTCGCCAGCCCAGGAGGATGAACTCGCTCCCTCCGAGAGCTTTGATTCTGATCCACAATGACCGGCGTGGACCCGGAGTGTTCCGTCAGGAGGACAGCGTTCAGGATCCGAGGAGGAAAGGTGAAGGAGGTTGTGCACAATACTTCATCAAACTGAAAGTTACCCCGAGGAGGAGGCGTCTGACCTCTCCTCCGGGGTCAGAGCCCTCGGCTGAGGGGACCCTGGGCGGGTCTAGAGGGAACCCCTGTAACTGAAGGGACTAGGGCAGGATGGGAGGTGGATAGGGTGATGACATACATCATTATAAAGAGCAAACCGAGGGCAATGAAATTTCAGAAAAACCCAAATAAACCCAGTCACCTCTCGCCCCACGGCGTTTTAAAGGCTACAAGGTAACAAAAAGGGAACCCCTTTTAACCTGGGTCAATGGGTGGGGGAGTCAAAGGTAAGAAGGAGGTGAGGCCACATCCTGTGAGCATGAGCACACAGCACATCCCCCTCCCCTGAACCGTTCAGTGTCACAGGCTGCAGTCTCACTGCTAACGCCCTCCCCGGCCCCCCACTCTGCTCCCACCCCTCCATCTAGCCCAAATACACCCTCTCCCCCTTTGGATCCCCAACCCCATATCTCATTCTCTGGCTGTGGCTGAAGGCAGAAGGTCACTACGTCAGGATGTTGGACATGAACTCGTTGAAGCGCTTGGAGTACTGCTCAGGGTTCACAGTCGAGATCTCGGCCCCCGCCTGCAATACAGAGATCGATTCAGGCCCAGCTCCTTGGCCCTCAGAAACACGAGCCTGGGTGTTCAGGAGCCTCTAGATCAGCATTAGAGCTGAATCCAACCCCATGGATGGGGCAGGCCACATGGAGAGGGGGCAGCTATGTCTCGGAATTGCCCCGGCCCCTCCTCTGATTTCCAACCTCAGGGATGCACCCACTGAAGCAGAGGCAAGTGGTGGGAGGTAGCAGGGAGCCTCCTGACTTCTGGGAGCTGCTGTTTGGAGAAGAGTGGCTGGAAGCCTCTGGGGCGCAGTGCGGACAGGTAAACAAAGCCATCAACAAATGCACCACATGCCCAGCAGCCCTGGGAGAGGCACCAGGGGCCGCAGAGTCCCGAGGGCCAGAGAACAAAGGGGAAAACAAGTTGGCATATTATCCAGGGAGGAACACAGATGGCAGAGAATGAACACCAGGCAACCTGGCAGGCTGCGCTTCCTGTCCCCTGCCCTGGGAGAGGGGCACGGGAGTGTCTCCTTAGAGCAGGAGGCCTGAGAGGCGGGGGCCCACCCACTGGGAGAACTCACCCCATGTTTCACTGTTTTGGCTGCATGTGCGGCTTTCTTCTTAGCGTCATATGGTGTGAGGATATCAATGATGGCCATGAAGTAGACCTCCTTCTTGGGGGAACCTGGAGGGGAAACAAGGAGGAAGAGGTGGCAGAGAGAAGATCAGCAAGCAGCTGGGTCCATAACCCTTCAGATGTGAGATCCAGGTCGATCCCTATCATTTTGGATCTGAGGGGGAAAATGGCTAATGGAATCCTCAAAAGCTTTCATAGTTTTTAAAAATTATTATATCGATTCCATAGAGAGCTCAGAAGAGAGACAAACATCAAAGTGAGAGAAACATCGATCAGCCGCCTGACTAGGAATCGAACCCTCCACCTTCTGGTGTACGAGACCACCCTCCAACCAACTGAGCCACACCAGCCAGGACCTCATCTCTCTTATCGTATTTGATCTTCACAGCTCCCTGTGGGTTGACATGAGGGTATTTATAAAGTTTTATTTGTCCCATGAGTCAGAGAACTATGCCTCAAACATCCAGGACAAGCAGAGATGGTAAGAGGCCTACGGAGAAGAACGCCTGGCCCAGAGGACAGAGTTACTGCTGATGACTCAGTGTGGAGCCTGAGGGCAGAAAGAGGCCCAGGTCAGCGGTTACTGAATGAAGTGGACCCACACAGAAGCCAAACAATGGGCCAGGTGGGCAGGAGGAGAGCCAGAGTGGGCAGGCAGCACAGGCTCCTACTTACTTTCATGGCTCTTCATGGCATACACATCAACAGAGGGATCGAACTCCCCGGGGCCGAAGAACCGCGGGAAGCTGAGCAGGTTGCCGGGGCTGTCCGGCGGCGTGCCGTACGAGCAGATCAGGTTGCCCATCCCGTCGTTCTCACACTCCTCGTCCTCCGCCCGCTCCTCCACCTCCATCTCCTCCTGCTCTGCCCGGTCCACATCGTGGATGCCCACCAGCAGGCTGTAGTCCATGATCTTCAGCTGGGCCAGAAACTGGGGGAAGGAAGGCAGAAGTTACGCAGGACATCGCAGTGGCGTCTGGAAAGGGGAGAAAACATTCCTTTCAACTCAACTCTCCCATCTGGAAACCGGAGAATGAGCCCTCAGTCCCTGTGCTCCGTGGGGAGGACCGTCATCCACCAGGGCCGGAGCTGCGGCGTCCACAGCAGCGGGGCGGGGCTGCCCTGGGAGAGGGCTGAGACAGCCTGGCGGGCGGGCGGGCGGGGAAGAGTCAGGCGGGCAGGGGCTGTGGAGGGAAAGGCGGAACGGGCACTGCAGGGAGAGGGGACAGCCGTGCGGTCTGGGACCAGAGGCCGTGGCCAGCGTGAGGAAAGACATGATGGAATGCCACTGTCTTTCAAATCCTGAGTCTCAATCCATTATGATCCTACATCCAATTTAGTGGTCTGAGACTAGGACTTTGAAAATTATTATTAAATACCATCAAATAGAAAAAAAAAATCTCTGGCCGGGTATCTTAGTTGGTTAGAGGATCTTCCTGATACATCAAGGCTGTGGGTTCGCTCCTCAGGCAGAGCACAATATAAGAAACAACTAATCAATACGTAAATAAGCGGAACAACAAATCAATATTGCTCTAGCGCTCTCCCTCTCTACCTCCATTCCGCTCTCTATAAAATGAGTAAAAAAAAAAAAAAAAGAAAAATATAATGAAAAATAGAGTACATAACATGAAGTAAAGGTAGATAGTATTTCATTGTGTGTGCGTGTGTTTTGGGTTTGCAGGTAAAATGTATTTCTAATGGGGTAATAGGCAAAGTTTGAAAACATATGCAATTCAGCTTTTTCTGCTCAGGATGGAATGGGGAGAAAATTTAAAGGAAACACGATATAAGAATGACAGAGCCAACCACCATCCTGAACTCTTCCCTCAAGGTAAAGGGCTGGGGCGCAGGGGGAGGATGCTGCAGCCCGCCCCTCCACTGCTGCTTCCCTTGCCGCTCTCAGTCCCCCATCCGTATGTGCTGTGAGGAGAATGGTGTCTCCGGTCTCCTGATGTAGGACTCCAGGTCTTGGAGGAGAACAAAGAGTGTGGGAAGGACACAGGATGGACATGGTCAGCCGGCATTCCAGTCTGGCTAAGAGTGAGACCAGAGCCGCTGGTCCAAATCCTCATGAACTAGCCAGCAGCCACCAGCAGCCACATGCCAGGTCACACACTGAGCCTGCAGCACCTTGAACCTGTCTAACTGGCTACTGTGACTAAGGAACTCGGAGCAGAATGACAATGGGGCCAGACAGCTCTGCACACAGGCCCAGACACAACTAAAAGCACAAGAAGCCCTGACGACAGAGATCAGCAGAATCTCCTCCACGGTCAGAGGTGGGGGCAGCATTCCAAGCACCTGCACAAAGCCTTCTCACTGCCTGGGGAGAGAGAGAGTCCCTGAACCGCACCCATTCCCATCCTCTTGAGAACATTTATAAAGCAACATGTACATGTAAACGAATTCTGTAAACTGCCTTTAAACATTCTTAGGAGCAGAGTAAAGAGAAAAGCAGAAAAGGGAGGAGAGACTGAACAAACTGAACTTCAGAATAAAGGCATAAACATAGAAGGGAATGATGAAGGACAAGCTTCCCAGCAAACGAAGCCTGTAAGACTCAGGCTCACAGCAGCACTGGTCACAAGGAAGCAACTCGAGTGTAATAATTCATACTGTGTGTCAACCTGACTGGGCCACTGGGTGCCCGGACATTCGCTCACATGTTATTCTGAGTGTGTCTGTAGGATGCCTATGGACGAACTGACATTTGAGTCAGTAAAGTGAGTAAAGGAGATTGCCTTCCCTAAGGTGGGTGGGTCTGAGGCGTGAACAGAACAAAACGGAGGACCCTCCGGTGAGTCAAAGGGAACTTCCTCTGCCTGCCCATCAGCTGGGACATCGGCTTTTCTCTCCAGATGTGGCCTGAAACAGCCACTCCTCCTGGGCCTGAGCCTGCCAGCCTCCAGACCGAAACAATACCATCTGCCCTCCTGGGGCCCCACCTGGCCAACTGCGGGTGTTGGGACTTGTCAGGCTCTGTAGTCATGTGAGCCAATTCCTTGTAATAAACATCTTTCCATCTGTCAATCAATTTATCTATCTACTTACACTCTTCTTGTTCTGTTTCTCTCTGGAGAATCTTAACTAATATACCGAATGTCCACTGGTGGGTAAATGGGTAAACAAAATGCACTCGTGCTGTGCAGGGCTGGTGGATCTCCAGAGCTGGCTTCCTGTTGCTCTGATGGCCGGTTGCCCCCTCCACAGGGAACACCAGGAAGGAGTTCTGAAGGAGCCTGAGAAAGGTGTTGGAGCAGATGAGGGAAAGCATTCCAAACGGAAGGTTCATCTGCACCAGCTTTAGGTGCACATAACCACCCCTCTGCTCAATCACTGCTCCTCCTTCCGTCTACACTCTTGGGAAGCAATGAGTTCAGTTTTTCTTAAAGAGACTCCTGCTCTGGGGACAAGAGGAGACCCTGCTCGACCAGGTGAAAGCGAGTTCATCGGTACCTCTACGTCCCGCTTCAGCTTTTCCAGGAAGTTCTTTTTAGTCTCCTCTCCCACGTGCAGCTTCTGCCCTTCGTTGAGGAAGTCATTGTCTTTAAATGTTGGCAAGTCCTTGGCCTGGGAGAACAGCAGCAGTGTTAGCCGAGCAGCCTGATTCCTTCACCCCAAGGGCCCCTGCTGGGGGCAACGGCACAGAGAGGGGAAGCGTCTATACAGCAGGTGGCCAACAGCTCGGCACAGGAGGCTGCAGGCCCAGGCTTCGGGCAGACAGGGACGGGAGTGTGTCCAACAGGGAGGACTGACAAGCATGCCTTCTTGCTGAGCCCGGGCTAGCTCGGGGCTCAGACAGCCACCCCCTGATCCAGGACGGGCCAGCCCTCCAGGACGATGAAGACCCGCAAGGGCCGAGCTCAGCGGCTGGAGACCCAGGCGAGGCTGAGCGGGAGGGAGGCTGAGGCTAGGCAGTGCTCAGTGACACCGAGCTCTGGCAGACGGCGCGTCTGGGAAGTGGACCCGGGGCTGTGATGGAGGAAGGGACAGGATGGCCGATAGGTGTTTCGCATTCCAAGCCAACCCATTCCCCACGTGATCAGCACTGGCCCCAGCTTACCTTCTCCTTGTCACTCGCTTCTCTGGCGACAGTAGAACCCTGAAAGGATAAGAGCCATCAGGAGTCCGGCTGAGGCAAATTCTGCTGAGCGGGAACCATGCCCAGTCTTTGGGGAGAGGCAGCAGGTGAGGGAAGTAGGTGGTTAGAATCCTAGAGGGGCCAGGAGGCAGCAACTTGCTCACTTCCTCTGTCACCGACCGCTCACAGACTCTATGTCCACGTCCTGCTCAGGAGACAGGACTGTGCCAGGCGTCTCAATGCTTGCCCTGGGGGGAACTTTCCCTCCAACAGGCAGACAGGCAGGAAGCTACACAATGAATGAGCCCGCTAACCACAGTGGTGCTGAGTGGTACGGAGAGGACACAGGATACTCTGAGAGCCCGAAGCACAGGGAGGGGCCTGGACTGGAGAGGGCCGGTGGCCAAGGCCTGCTTCCAGAAACAAGCGATACCTGAGCTGAGCTCAGGGGGTGCAGGAAGTAATTGGGTGGGGGAAGGTGGAGGCAGAGAAAGGGCAGGGAGGGAAATAATTCAGGCCGCCTGTGTGGACCTCGGGGAGGAGGGGAGCACAGACTCTGCAGGGCTGGGCCGGAAACCAGTGCCGCTGCAGCAGGGGGGCAGTTGTGCAAGGCAGCTGGTGAAGTCAGAGAGTGAGGTGTAAGAACAGCGAGGGCTGTGGCTCGCAGGCCGTGTGCTGCCTTCAGTGCCTGGAAACGCACTTGTGCTGTCAGTCCACGGGGCCTGGACAGATGCCAGTGTGTGTGCACTTAGAGCAGCCTGTCCCATCCCACTGCCAGCACTCACAGAGCATCCATCTCTCTATATAAAAGCCTAAGCAATCAGCTGACTGGCCGACCAGCCAGTGCTATGACATGCACTGACCACCAGGGGGGCAGATGCTCAACGCAGGAGCTGCTGAGTTGCAATCACTTGGCTGCTGCAGTGTTTGGGTGATGCACCGGAACCAGAGAGGAAGGAAGTCCGATTCTGGGGTATGTCACCCAAGAACCGCCCTCTCACAATTCAGGACTCCTCGGGGGATGTCGGAGAGCCTGTTTTGGCAGAATCCCCGCCAGCCAGGCAGAGGGACCCGACCAGTGCATGAATCTGTGCCCCAGGCCTCTTGTTGTTACATAAATGTGGTACAGGGGGGCTTAAATGACCTCCTGTCACTGTCACCTGGACTTCACATACTGTGTGGCCAACAAGAATTAGACAATCAACGCCAGAGCCACCTGTCTGTGCGGCACATGCTCTGGCTTCCCCCTTACGTGGCAGCTGGAATCGTGGCCCTCCCGAGCCCCGGGGGAGAGCAGCCACCGAGCTGGGAAACGCAGAGCCCTTTACCTTGAGGTCATACTTGCGGTGTACAGTGAGCCGATGGCTGAACACGTTCCTGGTGACCACCATGTAGGTCTCCACGCCATCCACGGTCAGGCGGTACATGCCCAGGAACTGCGGCAAGAGGGTGTTGCCGTGGCACTCCACGATGAACTAGAAAGGAAGGCGGGAGGCTCAGGAGCGCAGGAAGGTGCCGGGATGGACGGGCTCTCCCAGGCTCAGACGCTGCCTGCCTGGGATTCTAAACTGTGCTACGTGAAGTCACCGGGTTCCTGAGACTTACGGCAGGCAGCAGCCACCCCCACCCTCAACGGGCTAACAGAGCGAGAGGGGAACAGCGGTGCAGAGCCCGTTGGTTTATGTTGCTGGGGCTCCTCCGTAGGAAAACCACTGGTCTAGGCTGGCACCTCCTCTGCGGCTGCAGTGGGGAGCTGCAGAGGCCGCTGTGATCGGGCTGTCTGGGAAAACAATGCTCCCCACAAGCTCTCACCCCGCCACGCCCCAACTGTAACTCCCCAAAGACTAGATGTCCCCGTCACCACTTCTTAGGTGCCCCAGGCTCGGGGCAGGCCCTCAGATAATGCCCCCGCACTCCCGCTCCTCTCAGGGACAGCCTCCAGGTGAGTGGAGTGGGGACGGGAAGGAAAGCAGCCCTGCTGGGCCCACGGGACCGCTTTCAGAAGACATGAGGGGGAAACTTCCCAACTCTGGCAAGAAGCAGCAGAGAGCAACCAAAGGCCTTGTATGCACGCACATAAGCATAACCAACGGACACAGACGCCAGGCAGTGAGGGCATGAGCGGGGGGGAAAGGAGGGACACAGGGGGTTGAGGACACATGTAATACCTTAATCAATAAAGAAAACAAACAAAGAAGCAGCTGTTCAACTGGGACAGAGCCAGGAACGTGCCTTCGTCCTTCCCTTTCAATCCCTCCTCGCAGACACGGTACCAGGAGGCCCAGTGCTCGGGGATCAGGAAGCATCTGCTGTCACCAGAGGACCCCTCTCCCCCGCTCCCTCCCTCCTCAGCCCACCCTCCGCGTCAGGCTCGGGACTCACCGTACCTGGTGGTACTTCTTTAGGATGTTGTGCATCTCGGCCACGTCCTCGCTGGAGACCGTCTTGATGACAAAGCGCCGGTCGTAGGTGGTGAGGAAGCGTGTGCCACACCGGCCCTGGCTGTCGCTGTTGATGGGGGCGCTGCGTGTCACTGAGTTCTGAGGGACCAAGACAAAGCGAGCCGGGCTTGGGAGGGGGCCGGGACTCTGACACTGTAGCTTCTGCGATGGGCCGTTGCTCCAAAGCCAAGGACACTGAGAAGATGGGACCTTCCTCGCCCTTTTACTCCCGGGAAGGTCATCTCTCTCCCCAAAGTCTTCCTTACGAGTGACAAGAGCTGGTGCCAATCTTTGACTGGGGTGGGAAGAGGGCTTACTGTGAAATGCTCGCAAGTGATGTGACCCGCCTAGCTCCTCTGCTCCCCAGCTTCCTCACCGGAACACCAGGAGGCAGAGCGAAGTGACATTCCCGGTCTCTTAGGATGACAGAAACAAAGCTCAGGACATGTTCCAGAGGTCTAGCATCAATAAACCACGGACACAGCCAGAGGTCTAGCATCAATAAACCACGGACACCGCGGCCTCTCTCCCCTGTGTGTACCTGAGCTAGGAAACCCTTCTCAAAACAGGAGTTGGTCCTACCTCTGTCCAACGCCTCTGCCTCCCCCTCCAACGCCTGCTTAACCTGCGCAGGGCGGGCTTTCTGGTCTGTACCTGCTCCTCCTTGAGGTCCCCTCCCACTAGGGTCAGAGAGCTGTGGGGCCTCAAGAAGAGCAGGGGAAGGTGAGGCAAACAAAGGGGGTGTGTTCACCAACAGACTCGGGGGAAGGCCTTTGGGAGCAAGGCAGGGAGGGAAATGCCGAGAAAACACAGAGTGATCTGCTCACAGCAACCTCTCCTCTCTCACCTGGAACCCGACTCTACCTTCACCTAAAGCCTCCTCACGAGAAGGGAGCACCCAAAGGCCTGAAGTGGGGAGGGGCTCTCTAGACTAAAGGAGCACCCCCAAAGCAGGATGTCCCCGGCCCGGCTACGTGCCTGAGGGCCCCGCTCTCCCGGCCTTGTCCTTCCACCAGGAAGACGGAGAGGCCTCAGGCCCAGGGGGAAGACTACCTGCACCCTGGCCTCCTTTTCAGGCAGCATCTTCTGACTCTAAGTCATTGGCAGTCCTAGGGTCCCTCATAGACCACCACCCTTCTTGCCCCTATTTCAGTTGTGAGCACAATCATTTGCCCACAAGGCTATTAGAGAAAAAATGCAGACACTGAGAGGATCTGGTTAGATGACCAAGGGGAGGGGGAGGAGCCACAGTGGAAGGAAGAGGTCCGAGCAGGTTACCTGGGTTGCGACTATGGCGAGAAGTTTCCAGAAAGTCTCAGGCTGCAATCAGGTCATTATTTCATTTAAGATTTGTTCCTAGCCGCGGGGGTGGGGGACCTCCCAGCACCTCTCAGACCTTCCTGCTTGCCAAGCCCCTGGCATCTCCTCTCTCCCCCCTCTTCCCCCCTCAGGACACACATCTTTGCAGGAGGCCTTGGCGTGGAGGAGAGGGGAGGGAGACTGGCGCTCTGCTTGTCCTGGGGAAGGCTGACCGGGAGGGGGTGGAACAGTTTGTGTTTTAAATGCCTGGGGCAGCCAAAACCGGTTTGGCTCGTCAGTCTGCGGACTGAAAGGTTCCAGGTGCGATTCCGGTCAAGGGCATATACTTTGGTTGCGGGCACATCCCCAGTAGGGGGTGTGCAAGAGGCAGCTGATCGATGATTCTCTCTCATTGATGTTTCCAACTCTCTGTCCCTCTCTCTTCCTCTCTGTAAAAAAATCAATAAAATATATAGCCGAAACCGGTTTGGCTCAGTGGATAGAGCGTCGGCCTGCAGACTGAAGGGTCCCAGGTTCGATTCCAGTCAACGGCATGTACCTTGGTTGCGGGCACATCCCCAGTAGGGGGTGTGCAAGAGGCAGCTGATCGATGATTCTCTCTCATCCATGTTTCTAACTCTTTATCCCTCTCTCTTCCTCTCTGTAAAAAATCAATAAAAAATATTTTTTTTAAAAATTAAAAAAAAAAAATATATATATATATATAAAAGCCTGGGGCATCCGTTTTAGATTTCCCCAGGCTGTGCACTCCTTTCCCCGACAACGGGAAGTCAGCCAAAGGTCTTCCTGCTTCGGAAGTGAAGGGGATTCTCCACCACAGGCTGTCTCCCGAGGGAGGAAGGTCCAGGGAAGGTGCTAGGTGGGGAAGGGACAGAAACCACAGCTGTAGTTACACTAAAATGTCCCTGATGTTGGGATTCATTCCCCCCAGTGGGACAAAGGGGGCAGTTTCCTGCCATGCCTGCCCCCTCCCAACATCAGGACGGGACAAGGTTAGGGGGCGGCACTCCAGCCTGGCAAGAGATTACACTCGCCTTACATCTTCCTTTCCTAATCTGTCCTACGTGCTCTCAGAGGCCTCCTCTCCCGCTGGCAACAATTCTCTCCCTTTTAGGTCGGATTATGAAGGAGAAGCCTTCTTCAGTCTCCACTGGGATGTCAGACTAACAGGAAGCAGCTTCTGCAGTCCCTCTCCCTCCCTCCCTCCCAAGGCCTTCACCCCTCCAAGAGCCACCGACACAGAGAAAAGACTGCCTGGGCTGGAGAGTAGCAGGACAGGGGGACACAGCCAGGAACGGCAGCCACGTCTCTCTGCGTGTCCTGTGGCTTCCTGGCCCCACGCCGCCTGCCAATCCTTCCGATTCTGCAAAGACGCGTGTACCTGGTAATCCTGGTCGTCAATCCCAAACCTCTCCCGGAGGTTCCGGAACACCATGGGGCAGTACTCCTTAAACTTGAAGCGGCTGGGCAGGTTCTCCCTGGGAAAAGCGGAGACAGGCCTTTGTGAACATCTCGCTTAGTATCTTAACTCTCACGTCAGAACTCTGAGTGTGGTCCATGGACCACCGGGATCTGAACAGTCCGCAGGGCTTAAAATGCAGGGTTCTAGCCTCCAGAGATTCAGGAGGTGAGCCTGGAAAGCTGCTTTTTTAAATTCATTTTTTTTAAAATATATTTTTATTAATTTCAGAGAGAAAGGAAGAGGGAGAGAGACAGAAACATTGATGAGAGAAAAACATCAACATCCACTGGCTGCCTCCGGTACACCCCAGCTTCTAGAATAATGATGTTATTACTATGGCAGAAAGAGGTCACTAAGGGACATTTTCAAATCAAGCTTCTCCTCCCAGATAACAGTCAGAGACACTGGTGGGTGACAGAGCCCAGCGGGTGAGGTGGTGAGGACTGTGGAACAGTGAGAGTGGAACCAGGATTCAAATGCAGAAAGGAAGTGAGTGTGAGCAGCAGTTTCTGGGGTGACTCATCTATCTATCTATCTATCTATCTATCTATGTATCATCTATCTATCATCCATTCATCTATCTATCTATCTATCTATCTATCTATCTATCTATCTATCTGTGTGTGTGTGTGTGTGTGTGTGTGTGTGTGTGTGTGCCTAATATGCAAATTTCCCCTCAGGAGTTCGACCCAGAGACCTGGAGTTCGATTTCTTGCTATGGCGTGCGCTGACCACCAGGGGGCGATGAAGAAAGAAGGAGGGCCCCAGCCAGCAGCCGGAAGAAAAGTCCCGATCAGCCCTGATAGCAGGCCAGGCCTAGGGACCCTACCCATGCACGAATTTCGTGCCCCAGGCCTCTAGCAGTAGGATAAAAAGCAGGGTCTCCAAAGGGCTCAGAGTAGACCCCAATCTGTGCCTGGTGAGATGGCCTCTTCAACAACGCCTGAGACAGCCTTCAGGCCCCAGTGTCAATCCAAGAAGCCACAAGGAACGAGAAAGTGAGAATCACTGTGGACAGCGCCCTCAGGCACCGTGCTCAGCCTGCAGATCACACAAAGCTGGAGAGAAAACAGCTTGGGTGCATCCCAGGCCAGAATCATGGCAGGCAGCTTCTTGCCTCAGACTAAGATCAAGATAAGGCCACTACTTTTAGCCTCAAACAAGTTAGCTCAGCCCTGAGCAGCTCAACTTCTTACCCTGGCCCTGGATGAATCACCTGGGCAGAGCCCATGCCTCCGGGGCACTGGAGGTAGCTGATAACAGAGTGAGATGACAAGACAACTGGGAGAGAGGCCTTAATGAATGCCTTTCTCCAGCAGCTTTTCAGCTCTGACCCCGGTGTCCCTGCTACACCCTGCCAGGTGCAGGCGGCCCGCCTCGCACAGGTTTCACCAGCTCTCTGCTTTAAGGGAAAGGATTGCCCGCAAAACCTGAGTCCACTCAAGAGGCAACTTACTTATTGAAGAGATGGTTGTCCACCTTGATCTTGCTGTAGGCTTTGAAGTCATCTGGCATCAGCATGACGGGAACAGGGACATTGCTCAGCTCATTGATCTGCAAAGCAAAGGGAGAATGAGGCCCGCTGCTCGGAGGCCTCCTGCCTCAGACAGACAATGGGCCGCCATGTGGATGACACCATCTCACCATAAACATGCTCATGGATTCCCTCGTCTTCGTTTCTGCTCTTCTCTTCCCCACCTCATCTCCATCTACTGAAATTCTCCCAACCTGACATGGTCCAGCTTCCATACATCTTTCCACGATTCTAGACCATTAATGTCCTTTCCCCCGTAAGAATTCCCGGTGTCCCTCTTTTGGCCATCTCACAGCCTCCCTCATTTGTAGTTAATGCTTATTAACCTCCTAAGTCTGCTAGCCTATAACCTAGGCAAGATGGCAGCATTGATCTTTGTAAGCAAATACCATCTCACTGATCTTTGGGTGCTCTGTAGTACGTGGCCCAGGATGTGCATATAGTAGGTACTACATAAATATTTGTCAATGCAATGATGGATCAATGAGTAAATGTCACCCATCCTACGTGAGTATTGAGGCCTCTGAACATCTTCATACAAATTGTGGGTCGCTCAAGAAATCAGCGTAGGCCCTGGCCAGCTAGCTGAGTTTAGAGCACTATCCCAAAATGCCAAGGCTTCGGGTTCAATCCCGTCAGGGCACATACAGGAATTACCCAATGAATGCATAAATAAGTGGAAAATGTGCGCCCCCCCACACACACACACTTTTTTTTTCTCTGAGAGAGAGAGAGAGAGAGAGAGAGAGAGAGAGAGAGAGAGAGAGAAATCAGCTAGGGCAGGAAAAGAACTGGGCGTATAACTCATCTCCAAAGTAAAGGCTTCAATTCACAGTGAGCAGAAGAGGTAGAGATATCTGGCCACTGGCTCACTCTGACTCTCTGATTAAAGCAGGGCCAGTTCTTAAAGCTGTGTCCTGCCTTATGAAAAAAGGGGGAGGAGCGGGGGAGGGGGGCGCACGATGGGGGGTGCTTTGTTTCCACTGCAAGCGTATCTTCTCATTGTCTTTCCTCCCCTGCCGCTGGGACAGGGAGCTGGCTTCCATTGGTGCAAAACTGAGGGCAACCCCATCGCTTCCCCATTCCCAGTTTGCCAATTAGTGGCTAATTAGCCCCAGATGTCCTCTCCTATCGCAGCAGAGCATTTGACATTTGACCCTCAACCCAGTGGCCACTAATGCATTCAGGATTTACAGCGGAAACCTCAGTCCTGACTTAATGGATAGCGGGGAGGGAGGGCATAGCCTGGGTCTCCCACATCCTTCCCTTGCAAATCCCATTATGTCCATGAGGCCCCCTGTGGCCATGAGGGGGATAACCTGGAGTCATTAATTAGGACTCCCCAGAACCATAAATGGGGGGAAATGGCATTTAATTTGCTGCCCCTTTTATGTTCCAAACCATTTTATTTGGAAATCTCTGAAGAGGAAGTTCAAATTAATGCAGCAACTGGGCTGGTGAATGGGACTTTCCTGGAGCTGGTGGAGTATCCAATGGACACGTGGGGAGATTAAGAAAGGCAGAGAGCGTATGGGGAGGAGGGACAGTAGATCAGTGGGAACTGGCAGTGGGGCTGGGGGAAACTGACCCGCACAGGTACAGGAGTATATACTGTATGCTCTGTTCATATGAAGTTCTAGAACAGCAATCTACAGAGGGAGAAATCCACTAAGAGGTGGCCTGGGCTGGCTTGGGAGGAAGCTCATTGTGAAGGAACTGAGAGGTGTAACAGAAAGGTCCTCTATGTTGTTTGGAGTGATGATTACATGGGTAGATACACGTTTGTGGAAACTGGTCAACCTGTACTTAAAATGTCCAGCATCCAGCTCTGTGATGCCTGCCATCGGGCCACACACACACACACACACACACACACACACACACACACACAGCCACGCCAGTCCCCACTCCGAGGGGTGCGCAGGGAACCTGATTGTGTGCCTACGGAGGAAACCGTTCCACTTCCTTGCCTTTCTGCCAGCAGAAACAATTCATGGTAGCTGTCCCACTTCCTTTTTCCTGGCATAGTAAGCTTGGCTCTGAGAATTAAAGGAGTTCACAGCTCTTAGGTAATTCTGCCTTTCCCAGCTCATAGCATCATGCTAGAAAGAACCACCACTGGCTCAAAGAGTATGCTTTTACACCACAATGTCCTAGCATGTGCAGCTGACTGACTCTGGGTTGGTCTAATGTCCAAGCTGGGTGCCAAGGCCGGGGCTGGATCATCGAGAGCTAAAAAAGACAGAGCATTTGCCTGAGGGGGTCAATGGCCCCGTAGCCAGGGTGAAATACTCTAACAGGAACTATTCAGGAATGCTCTCTCACCAATCCTCTCTGTAACTCTTGGGGAGGCATAGTTTGAATGGTTGTTAAGCTGGTTAGTTTTGGGCTCTCATTCCCTCTCTATTCTTGACTACCCAACCTACTAGTGGGAAATCTCTGAGATAATATAGTTGGTCAACAATCCACACATCTGAACTATGTAGATTCCCCCCTCATTTCCCGGGACCACATGGAGATGATTCACTCACTCTAGGGATTAGCTGTACCTCTTTAATTTAGTTGTGCTAAATTTTTTTGTCCCCCGAGTCCTATTCAATTTCAATGGAACAAGCACTTACTGAAATACCTCCTACATGCTTCATGTGTGTTAGGGGAGAGGGGCCACGCAGGGAAAGACAAACGCAGGCTCCAGGGAGAGCGGAAGTGGTATACGAGCCAGTGAGGACGAAGGGACGGGCATCAGGAACAGCTGGCGCTCGGTCCAGAGAAGGTGAGGTTAGTGTGGGCAGAGGGTAAGACTCCCAGCCTCACACATCAGGCTAGGAACAGGGCACCTCCTGCCCCTTCTGCTACTGCCAAGAGCACTTGACACTGGAAGAATCTACAAGCTCCTGTTACAGCCCAGCTTAACTCTCCCGGGCGCATCACCCTCAGGGCCGCTGTGACTCCTTCCCCTCGAAGGTCGTTCCTGATCTGGCTCTTCAGCTTACTTTTCTACTCGCTGCATTGAGGGCTTACTCTAGGCCAGTCCTGTGCCAGGAGCTGGGGACGCAGAAAGGGGACAGACATACCTCTGTTTTGGCTGGGAAGACAGACGAGTAGCTAATACAACATGAAGATGCGATAGTTATAAATAAAGGGAGATGGGAAAACAGATTAAGAAATGATTGATTCGTCCGGCTGATGCTCAGGGGTTGAGCATCAGCCTATGAACCAGGAGGTCACAGTTCAATTCCGGATCAGGGCACAGGCCCAGGTTTCGGGCTTGATCCCCAGTGTGAGGCACGCAGAAGGCAGCTGATCAATGATTCTTTCTCATCACTGATGTTTCTATCTCTCTCTCCCTCTTCTTTCCTCACTGAAATAAAAATATATATATTTTAGCTCTAACTGGTTTGGCTCAATGAATAGAGCTTCAGCCTGTGGACTGAAAGGTCCCAGGTTCGATTCCGGTCAAGGGCATGTACCTTGGTTGTGGGCACATCCCCAGTGGGGGGGTGTGCAGGAGGCAGTTGATAACTGATCCAGGTTTCTCTCTCATCAATGTTTCTAACTCTCTATCCCTGTCCCTTCCTCTCTGTAAAAAAATCAATAAATATATTTAAATATATATATATATATTTTTTTTTATTTTATTTTTTTTTTTTAAGAAAAAAAAAAAAAAAGATTGATTCTGCCCTGGTCCAAGTTTCTCAGTGGTTAGAGCATCAGCCCAAGAACCAAAGAGTCTCGGGTTTCATTCCTGTCAAGGGCACATACCTGGGTTTCAGGTTCAATCCCCAGCCCCTGTTGGGGGGCATGTGGGAGGCAACTAATTGATGTGTCTCTCTCAAATTGATGTTTCTCTATCTCTTCCCTTCCCTCTTTCCTTTCCACTCTCTCTAAAAATCAATGGAAAAAATATTCACAGGTGAGGATTTAAAAAAAAATAAGTGATTGATTCTGACTGAAGAGTGAGAGTTGGTTGCTAGAGGAAGTCAGAGAGAAATATACCTAAGAAAAGTCTAGAATGGTAAATCTCAAAAAAAAAAAATAATAATAAGCGGAAGGGAATTCCAGGCTGTGAGAACAGTCAGAACCAAGACTCAGATTTGTGCCCGGCCAAGGTGGCTCAGTAGTTGAGCGTTGCCCTATGAACCAGGTCAAGATTCGATTCCCAGTCAGGGCACATGCCTGGGTGGTAGACTTGACCCCCCGTAAGGGGTGTGCAGGAGGCAGCCAATCAGTGATTCTCTCTCATCACTGATGTTTCTCTCTCTCTCTCCCCCTCTCCCTTCCTCTCTGAAATCAATAAAAATATTTTAAAATATATATATACTTTTAAAAGTAGAGAGATAATACAGGAAAGATAGGTGAATGGTCTAACATATTATCAATTAATAAATAACATCTGCTTCTATTTATTGAATGCCTGTAAATGGCCAGTGCTTTATATTATTGTATATTACATTACGTATCATAATACATTTATACATTTATATTGTCTTTATTATTTCTATACTTAATAGTTACATAAGGTATTATTAATTTGATTTTGCAAAAGAGGTTCAAGGTGCCGTGCTCAAGGTCACACAGATAATGTGTGCAGACTCAGGATTTGCTCCCAGGCTTTATGGTGCCAAAGCCGGGCCCTTCATACTGCCCTGTACAGTCCTTCTTCTGGACCAACACCCTGGCTAAGGTAGTGTTTTCCCTCCCTTGCCTCTTTCCTAATAATCTTTGGGGAAAGTGTGCTCATTTTAGGGAAAGGGAAAATGAAAATCAAGAGAGAGAAATTACTACTCAAAAGCTAAACCAACATAAGGGGGACAGCCTGGATTTGAACTTCGGCTTGTCCACTAAATGATAAATTTGGACTCAACTACGCAGGCAACGGGAAATCCTCTCAGGTTCAAGTCTGGGAATTTTCGTGATCAGACGGGCGATACAAAAATGTAATTCTGGAATCAAAGTCAAGTAAGGTTTGGAAAGGGCAAAAACAATAAGCAGTAAGGTCATTTATGGGGCCATTACAATAGTTTAGGTGACAGACTGTGGCAGCAAGAGTAGAGGAAGGAATAAAGCTAAGAGAATCATCTAAGATCTGGCTAAATGACACTTGCTCTACAAGAACTCCCTTCTCCCTAGGTCAGTGGTTGACAAACTCATTAGTCAACAGAGCCTAATATCAACAATACAGCAATTGACATTTAAGAGCCAAAAGTTTTAAACTTAAACATCTTCTAATGCCAATTCTTCAAAATAGACTCGCCCAGGCCGTGGTATTTTGTGGAAGAGCCACACCCAAGGGGCCAAAGAGCCGCAGTTTGCCAACCATGGTCCTAGGTTGGTTTATTTACTCATGCCTCTGTGCATCTGTATATTCTAAGTGTCACATTCACTTTGGTAATTATTTCCTTATATGTTTAATGCCTCCACTAGGCTGTGAGCCCCTACAAACGAGGAGACTATCTTACTCATCACTTTGTCCCTATCGTGACTGGCACTGAGTGGTTGCACAACAGACGCTGGGTGGAGGGATGGATGGCTAGGAAAGGGGGATTGAAGGATGGCTAACATTAGGATAAAGACAAAAAGATACAGCAAAGCTGGTGTGGCCATGCCAGGGGGCCATGGTCTGGAGGAAGGGAAAGATTAGCATTGGTTATGGAGGCTATGACCAGAGGGCAAAGAATCTTAAATGACAGGGAGAGAATAAACTTTATTTGGCTGACAAAGGGGAGTGACTGAACGTTCTGAAGCATGACTAAAGCAACATTACAGGAAGATGTGCCTTTCCTTCTCTATCCACACATTTCTGGACCAACCTCTTTCACCTCCAGCAGAAGTGCACTGTAGAATGCTAACTCATCCGAATGTCACACTCAGTGTCTATATATAAAAAAGGCTAATATGTAAAGTGTCCCTCGGGAGTTTGGGAGTTCGATCGCTCGCTATGACGTGTGCTGACCACCAGGGGGTACCACAGAACGAAGGAAGGCCCCAGCAGGCAGCTGGAAGACCCTGATTGCAGGCCAGGCGTAGGGACCCTCCCTGTGCACGCATTTCATGCACCAGGCCTCTAGTAACATATAATATAAGAAGGGTAAGTTTGTTGTATCTCTTATCATAGTAGTTTTTGGATTATCCACACAATTAATTCCATGACCATTAGCATCAATAATGAGTTTAACCAAGCTGAATGAGGGCTAACTTAAAAGTAGAGTTCACTCTATGCTGATCGTACTGGAAATGAAAATTCAGTCACCAGTTCCAGTCTGGTGAATTGCTGATTCTAGAAGCCTCCACTTCCCTGTGTGACCTTCACTGGAACTGCTCCCCAGGAGGTGGGGCTGGGCATACAGGATTCCTGTCACGTCCCAGGGTTCCGTGGGTGACTCAGCTCTGGGCTGACTACCACTGACAAACATTTGTTACCTGCCGCCATCAGAAAACATGACGGATTGGGAACCACACTCTCAAGACCAAGAGCCCCAGCAAGACCCGGAACTCCAGAGAGGGAAAGGCGAGAACAGAGAGCCACAGGGGCCAACAAACTCACCAGAGTCTATTCCTTCCTTTTATACTTTGGCTTCTCTTCTCATGGTGAGTCCCACTGCCCTCTATGAGGTCAGAAAGCCTGGTAAGGGACAAATTCACTCAAAGGCCTCATGAGAGCAGAAGAGTTTTCTAAGGTTTTTAAAGAAACAGGTCCAGAGGAAAAGGCAGGAAAAGAAGGTTCTGAGTCTGCACTGAGCAAATAAAATGCATGGACAGGATGGGGGTGAAATGTGGGAGAGGAATGAGCAAACTTAAGAACGAATCTGACCCTGGCTTGTTTGGCTCAGTGGATAGAGTGTCGGCCTGAAGACTGAAGGATCCCAAGTTCAATTCTGGCCAAGGGCACATGCCCAAGTTGTGGGTTCAATCCCCAGCCCTCAGTAGGGAGTGTTGGGGAGGTAGCCAATCAATGATTCTCTCTCATTGATATTTCTATCTCTCTATTCCTCTCCCTTCCTCTCTGAAATCAATAAAAAAGACACACACAAAAAGACTGAATTTGTTTCTCACACCATACACAAAAATTAATGCAAAATGGATTACAAACATAAATATAGGAGCTAAAACTATAAGAGGTTTTTGTTTTTTGTTTTTTAAGAGTTTTTCTTAGGAGAAAATGTAGAGAAAAAATCTTGGGTTAGGCAAAGCCTTCTTAGATATGGCACCAAAAGCACAAACAACCAAAATAATAGATAAGTTTGAGTTTAGCAAAATTAAAAACTTGAGCTTCAAAAGAAAACACCAAAAAAGTGAAAAAGATAACCTAAAGAATGGGATAAAATATTTGCAAATCATATATCTAATAAGTAACTTGCATTCAGAATATATCAAAATCTCTAACAACTCAATAATAAAAAGACAAATAACCCAAACAAAGATGCAAAAAGTTTTTTTTCCAATGGGCAAAGGGTCTTTTTTTTTTTAAAATGTATTTTTATTGATTTTGTACAGAGAGGAAGGGAGAGAGATAGAGAGTTAGAAACATCGATGAGAGTCATCGATCAGCTGCCTCTTGCACACCCCCTACTGGGGATATGCCCGCAACCAAGGTACATGCCCTTGACCGGAATCGAACCCGGGACCTTTCAGTCCCCAAGCCGACGCTCTATCCATTGAGCCAAACCGGTTTTGGCTGCAAAGGATCTTAATAGACATTTCTCCAATGAAAATACAAATATGACCACTAAGCACATGAAGAGATGTTCAACTTCACTAGTTACAAAGGGAACAAATTGAAATCACAATAACGTTTCACATCCACTAGGATGGCTACAATGAAAAAAGACAGACAGTAACAAGTGTTGGCAAGGACCACACACACACACACACACACACACTCTGCTGGTGGAAGTGTAAGATGGTGCCGCCACTGTGAAGAACAAGGCTGACGATTAAACATAGTTACCATCGATCACTCCTATTCCTCTGACCACCTGGGTGAGGCTGCACAGACACCTGGTCCTACCACGGCAACATGTTATCAAGCCGGGTCTGCTCTTCTGGTCTTCCGCAATTCCAGACCCTTTGAACTATGTTTCATCCAGGAAAACATCGGTCGGCAAACAGACCACTGTGACCTCGTCCATGAGAGCAGCTCATGTGACAACACTGGAACCTAAAAGTTACTCTTGAGAGAGTAACTCATTCTACCACGGGCCGAGACAGACCCATTCACCATGGGCCACAGAGCATCACGGATGGCCTAACTGCCTAAATGGGCGAGAAACTAAAGAATCAAAGAAAACAGGAGATCTGAAATCTCAGATTGCAAAACGCTGCTGCAACAGCGGCTTCTGAGGTAAAGTAATCGCCAAGAAAGGCTAGCAACCCACCAAGAACAATGTGGTCCTGACCCCCTAGAGCAGTGGTCGGCAAACTGCGGCTCTTGAGCCACAGGCGGCTCTTTGGCCCCCTGAGTGTGGCTCTTCCACAAACTACCACGGCCTGGGCGGGTCTATGTTGAAGAAGTGGCGTTAGAAGGAGTTTAAGTTTAAAAAATGTGGCTCTCCAAAGAAATTTTGATCGTTGTCCTGTTGCTATGTGGCTCTGTTGACTGATGAGTTTGCCGACCACTGCCCTAGAGAATTGCAAAATTGTATACACTTCTTCTGGGGAGATGCCTCCATTTCCCAGATGGGGACCTGTAGGGACTAGACTTATTACAGGCGGGTGGAAGCATCAAAACTTGGGGCTAAGTGACCTCAGAAGCTCACTCAGCCGTCCGGGTCTGTGGTGCCTGTGGCATTTCCCCTGAGGTGCTGGCTCTTTATGCCCAGAGCAAGGTCCATGCCTTACAGTCCATGCCTTCCCAGCTGGCCCTCCAGCAAACTTTCTGAGTTAGCAAAGAGAGGTGACTGCTGCATCCCACGGAGTAGGAATCACAGCTATACCCACCCACCTGGATGGCCTATCTGCCTACAGAGGCTTGCACCTGATGCCCCCATGTGAGCAGATGGCCTATCAGAAAACCAAACCCCACGCACACGCCCCTGCCCAGGTGCACACAGTTGAGGTACGTATGTTACATTCAGGTTCTCTAACAAGACGATACTTCCCAACTGTCCCTGGCACGTGGCTGAGAGACAGGACAAGGAACAGGAGGCAGAGAGAAGGAGGCAGGCCATCAAGCACCCCCGCTGGCCAGCACAGCCCACAGCGCTGGACAATGAGCTGCGTCCGCTGGTGTGGCCACAGAGATCCCGACGCCTGGATCTCTCCCAGTTCTCTGCCCAGAAAGAATGCTTTCTAGTGAGAAGCAGGCAGCAGGACAACATCAAGGACGGACTTCTAGGCAGTGACACAGGGTTCACATTTTGATGTCAAATGCCCCCCGAGGTAGCAGGAAGCAGGAGGAACAAACTCTGCCGGACTATTGGCCAGAAGCAGTTCGAGAACCAAGAAGGACCGCACCGTACACAGGTGCTTCTCTGCATCAGAGGTGAAGTTCTAAAACAAGGCTCAGGCCACGGTCTATCCATCTACCGAACCAAAACACCATGGAGGGAGTCTACGGGCCATTGCAGGTGTTCAGAAAAGCGAGGGGAACGAAAAGACCGAAACCCAAGCCGTTAGCTCCATCCCCCCTATTGCAAACTTTTCCTTGGTGGAACTGGTTGTCTCGGGTCCTTTTGCTTCTTTTTGCTCGTTCCTAATCCACGTTGGGCTCCCAACGACATGGTCAGAGTGCAGGGGGCGAGTAATTGGAATTGGAAGAAAAAAGACCCTAAGCAAGCAGGACATAAACAACGCCCTCCAGCTCGCACTGGCCTGGGCTCCAATTTCCGGACGGACGGTTGGACAATCTCACAGCGCCCCAAGGATCCAGGAGACCCCTCTCTCATCCCAATCACCACCCATTGCCACACCCTTCCTGACCATACAATAGAAAGCTAAATACATGAGAAGTCCAAGGCTTTGGCGTGAGCAGCGAATGGGAGAAAGCCGGAAGACCTTCCTTCTACTGTCCACAGTCCTTAAACCCGGTCTCACCCCTTCTCTTCTCCCTAACCCGGGAGGGCCTGGCCAAGTGTCTGTGGTTCAAGGAAGCCTGTGCTTCCCCAGTGGGTACATCTCGTTCAAGCAGGAGAAAGGGAAACCCGGGAAGGACTTCCATGATCAGGAGGATGGGAAACTTTGAGGAGCCACACCGACCAGACGACCAGACCCAGAGGCACCGCCAGGCAAGCCAATGCCACTTGCCCTGTCAACCAGACCCTGAGCCGGCAGCGGGAACACGCATGCACCCCAGAGAGGAGGGCGAGGTGGAGAGAGAGGGGATGAGGGCGATCCCCCTGCACCCAGGCCTTCCCTCCGCGCTGCAGGGCCGGCCGAGGCGAGCGCCCCAGACGCAGGCAGCCAGGGGGCTGAGGGCGGGGGGCGGCGGCGGCGGCCCACGGGGACGCAGGCCTCGCGGGGCGCGCGGGAGGGTGGGTGGGCGTGCGAGTGGCCGGAGCGGGGCTGCAGGCGTCCCCGGCCGGGCCGCGGGGCGGAGGCCGGGGAAGGCGGGGGGCGGCCGGGAGGCCGGGGGCGCCGGGGAGCTGGTTACCGTGTGGTTCACCCCCCACATCAGGACGCTGAGGATCGGCTCGCTGGCCCGGAATAGCTTCACTTTCTGGCACACAAAATGCTTCTTCTTGGTCTTGGTCTTGCTGGCGCTCAGCGGCGCCACCGCCACCGCCGTGGTGCTGGTGCAGTTGGACGACATGCCCGGGGCGGCGGCGGCGGCGGCGGCGGCGGCGGCGGCGGCGGCGGCGAACGGGGGGGCGGCCGAGACAGGGCGCGAGCCAGCGGCGCCAGGCCTCCCCCGGACCGATCCCACCCCCGCTCCCTCAGCGCGCCATGGTCGCGCCCGTCCCGTTACCTCCCCACCCCGCCCCGGTGGTTCCGTCCGCCCCGCGCCCGCCCCCGCCCCGCCCCCAGGGGGCCGGCCAGCCCGCTCGGCGCCCGCCCCGGAGCCGCGCCCGCCCGGCCGTCCCCGATGCCCCCCGCCGGGTGGTACGGCCCGGCCACCGGGGGCTGCGGCCGCCCCGCCCGCCCCGCCTCCCCGGGCCTGACCGGAGCCCGGCCGGCCCCCGCGCCCCAGAACCCCGCACCGGAGCGAGGAGGGGAGGAGGGCGGGAAGAGGAGGGGTCCCGGTCCGGGTCCCCAAAGCCAGGGTTTGGCTATTTCCAGCAACCTGACGTGCCAAGATGGCGGCGCCCGGGAGGGAAGGAGGGGCGGGCGGGCGGGGGCGGGACGTACCATTGCACCCCGGGGGGGAGGAGAGACGCAGCGGCGGGAAAAGGAAGTCCTGCGGGGAAAACCAAGGAGCGCCCCCTCGCCCCACCCGAGCTGGGTCTTCCCACTTCCCGGGGCCCAGGGCAGCGTCCCACCCACAGGCCACGCCCCCCGCCCCGGGGCCAATGAGAAGGGCCGGCCCGGGAGCCCAGGTTTTATGAATGGGCTCCCCACCCACCTGCAGCCTGGGCCTCCTCCCGCCAAAGGGTCAGGTTAAGAGCCGGCTGGCACCTTAAGACACCTGACCAACAGCCGTAATCATCTTATTCTCAGGCTCACTTCATGAAATCTGTTACATAATTCCTCGTGGGCCAAGGAGCTCCAGGTATATGACCTAAATGACGGGGCATAGTGCTCTGAATGGAAATATGCAAATTTGCTTCTCAGCACATGGTAGCTCTTTAAACAGTAACAAAAATAAATGTAACCTTTATTTTCAAGGTTACATTAAAAGTAATGTAATAAACTACATCATTAACATTATCACAGGGCGATTAAATAAGTAACAAGTGTATGTTACTTTCTCTCTGGAGAAAGACTAGGTTTTAAATATTACAGAGTCTTGCATTATAAGTGCTCAAAAATATAAACCCAAATTTGTTTTAAGCCAAATTAGGAATCAGTAGAAAAGGAATAGCCCAGCTAATGTGGGGGTCAAGGGTACCTATGGAAAAGTTCATAGGTCAAATGAGGGCTTGTGGTGAAAGAACAAAGGGAAAGAAGACAGGACATTAGAACCATAACTTTTGGTTTTTTTAATAACTGACTAAAAAATAGTAGCAAACAACTTCAGGAAATCTAGAATTATTATAATCGGATTACTACATGATAAAAGGAAGCCATAAAATATAAATAGCTTCTATTTTTATTTTTAAGAGCCAGGGAGCATACTGCCAATTTGGTCCTGACTCATAAAATGATTTGACTTCATCATTGCACTTCTCACATCGAAGACTCTATGCATTGTGAAAGGATGGCTACCTTAGACCCTATCCATACACCCAGCCCCTCCTAAACCAGCTGGATGTGCAAAGGGGGAAAAAGCTGACCTGCCTTAACTGCATTACTTAATAACAAGATACAATGTGGTTCTGTTACATATAAAGTCGCTTACGAAACAAGATATTCTCACAAAGCTAATTTTTTAAAAAGCATGTAAAAATTACCATTTGTGTGTACACACACACACACACACACACACACACACACACACACACACTATACTTTTACAGTTTGAAAGGTAGTCCAATGGTTCCAACAGTTCACTTAGGGATTTAAAAAATATTTTCCCCTTCCAGATTCTTTGTCACTCCCTTAGCTATGCCCTATCCTGATGTCATCCTGTCACCTATCGACTAAGTCAAATAAATGTCCATTTACCCTGGTAAGCACAATCCATCTCAATGACTCTGGAGTGGGGTTTCCAAAAGGCCTGGAACATGCTGAGGTGTGTTCACACAGGTGGGAGGAAAGTGGCATAATACCAATCACAACCACAGGAAGCAGCCCTCCAGAGTGGCAGGAGTGCTCACACCTAGATGGTCCAGTGCCCACCACTAAAAACAGTCAAAACCCACTATGCACCCAGCACAAGCTGCTGAGGGTCCCATAAAGCAAGTCTCACTACTTCTCAAAGGAAGCAGCTGTTTCAGGAATCCACGGAGGAGAGTCACTTTGAACAGTGGTGATTTGACATCTGTGGAGGAAGTCGCTTGAACTCTTATAAAGAGAATTTTTAAGGGGTCAGCAGCTTCCCTGGAAAATTCAGGAAAACCGGTGAGAGAGGATGGTTTCATCTTTTCATAAAGTTCTTCTCCAGGGCCACTGAGGTCCTCTGCAAAGAATAGATATTCCGCTTCACCCGGTCCTCCAGGGAGGAGGTGGACGCACTCTCTAGCTTCATGCGCCTAGGGAGAGGAGACAGATGAATGCAGGTGACAAACGTGTCAACTGGTCAACTGGCAAAACTAAAACCAACAGGTTGCTAGCCACAAACCAGCTGTAAAAACACACCCTCTCTTACACCCACATACATTACTTTTGCCTCCATCTGGAACTCAGTTATTTAAACCAGATTCAAAGGGAAAATTGTTCTGTTTTGGAAAATAGTCAAAGCCTCATTGGAAAAAAAAAGATTTCCTCAGCAGAATAAAAAAAGCTGGTTGGGCAAAAGAAAGGCCAAGAAGATTCCATGAAAATACCAATTCACCTCTCCTCACCTCAAATTAAAAACATCCTACTCTCTAGCCAGGTCTGGCCAGCAGCTACGAGTGGTAATAAAGATGGTCTGGAGACTGAGCTCCATGTCCTCTCTACAGACACAGAAACACTGGGAGCACCAGGAATGAGCCAGCTGCCCAGCTGCCTTCTTGGGACCATCGCTACAAATGAAAGCCATTGGGCAGGAAGAAGGTGCACTCACTGGATAAACTTCCCGTCCCGAGAGTCCAGCTTCTCCAGCCTCTGCTCCCTTTCCTCATCCTTAGCGTGCTTCTTAAGGATGTTGAGCCTCTCTTCCTCCCGCCACTTGGCATTTTCCATCATTTCTTGCCGTTTTCGCTCAAGTTCCTCTGATGAGAGCTTTCTGTTGAACACAAAAACCACCCCAACATGTCTACTTCTCTCCTAACAAAAAAACCGGAACCATCTCAGGGAGAACAGGAATCAGGTAGGACCTCAGGTTCACACCTCACTGCTCTTCCCACAGACATGCCTAACCTATAGTCAAACTCAGGATGAGTTTCTTTCCTTCCAAATACCTTGCTTGGTCAGGTGGGAAGTTGCCAGTCAAAAACAAATCTTTTTAGCCCTCTCCAGTTTTGCTCAGTTGATAGAACACCAGCCTGCAAACTGAAGGGTCCCAGGTTCCATTCCAGTCAAGGGCACATGCCAGGGTTGTGGGCTTGATCCCCAATAGGGGGTGTGCAAGAGGCAGCTGATCAATGATTCTCATTATTGATGTTTCTACCTCCTCCTTCTCCCTTCCTCCCTGAAACCAATAAAAATATATTTAAAAATAAACTTTTTAAGTTTCTATTCCCTGGAAACAGAGAATCAGGCAATTAATAGTTAAAAGGGACCTAGGGTCCACCTCTCCTCTAACGACATAGTGAATACAAGATGTTGTAGACTCAGTGGTTCTCAACATTGGTTACACATCAGAATCACCAGGGAGCTTTAAAAACACTGATGTCTCGCCGAAACCGGTTTGGCTCAGCGGTAGAGAGTCAGTCTGCGGACTGAAAGGTCCCAGGTTCGATTCCGGTCAAGGGCATGTACATTGGTTGCGGGCACATCCCTGGTAGGGGGTATGCAAGAGGCAGCTGATCGATGTCTCTCTCTCATCGACATTTCTAGCTCTCTCTCCCCCTCCCTTCCTCTCTGTAAAAAATCAATAAAATATATTTAAATAAATAAATAAAAATAAAAACACTGATGTCTGGCCCTAGCCGGTTTGTCTCAGTGGATAAAGTGTTTGCTCATTGATTAGAGGATCCCAAATTCGATCCCAAATTCGATTCCAGTCAAGGACACACACCATACCTCAGTTGCAGACTGGATACCTGGCCCTGGTCAGAGCGTGTGCAGGAGGCAACCAATCAATGTGTCTCCCCCCCCCCCCCCTCCATTCTGTCTAAAAGCCAACGAAAAAATATCCTCTAGTGAGGATTAACAACAACAACAAAATACTATGTCTGGGCCCATCCCCAGAGATTATAACCAGGTGTAGCTAGGAAATGGGACTTTTTTTTTAAGCTTCCCAAGTGATTTTCATGTGCAGTAAAAGGAAGTTCATCAAGGTTACTCATTCATCTAAACTTCTACTCAGAGCTACTGCACCCCTAGGGCCAGCCTTTCCCTCACACCACAGGGCTGCACGCCTATATTCTGCCCGGCCCACTCCCGCCCAGCTCAAACACAGAGCCTGTCTGCCCTCAGGAGGGGCCCCTGCTTCCCCTCCGGCTGATGCCTCAAGTAAGGGACACTCTCTGGAGAAAAGCTTTCCTATGGAAATAGAGAACTTACAGATGTTGAGAGACTATTTATCCCTTCAATATGCCTCCCACTTTGAGGGGCAGACGTCTAAAGGTTGACAAGAAGAATAAAAAAAGCTGGTTGGGCATAAAGGTGATGTAGATTGTCCACTTGCCCAAGACTGAGGCCTGCAGGGCTGTTGATCTGCTGGCTCCTGACTCACCTGGTGTATCCAGGAGCGTGCCGCCGCTGGTAAGCCTCTTTTTTAGGTGATGGGCTCCTGGTTCGGCCTCTCTCTCTCCTGCTCACCTTAGAGTTGTGTCTGTAACAGACGCAGAGGGCAGAGAGGAAAGCTTTTTTCACACAAGGGCTTTTATCGCGTGCCTCAAACGATGGAAGAAAAGCTAACTGTGTTAGAATTATAATCCAAATTGAAGAAAACAGAGGGCAGAAGTGGAAGGAAAATAAAGGCATAAAGGTACATAAGATTTGACATTACCCTTGCTCTAGAGATTCCAAATATGTAAATATGTAGTTCGAGCCTGGTCAGCATGGCTCAGTGGTTGAGCATCAATCTATGAACCAAGAAGCTCACAATTCGATTCCCGGCCAAGGCACATGCCCGAGTTGCGAGCTCAATCCCCAGTGGGGGCGTGCAGAAGGCAGCCGATCAATGATTCTCTCTCATCAGTGATGGTTCTCTCTCTCTCTCTCTCTCTCTCTCTCTCTCTCTCTCTCTCTCTCTCTCTCTTCCTCTCTGAAATCAATAATATAAAAAACGGATTACAACCACTTTAACGACATTAAAAAACAAATGTCGTTCTAGGGGCCTGGGCTTTCCATTGAGGTGAGGGCACATGACGTAAAGGGAGTAACAAAGCAAAGACATTTGGGGAAATTAATGAACAGACATCACCAAAAGCAGATCGCCTGTTGTGACCAGCCCCCGCACACACAGGTTATTCCACAGTGAATTCCAGGACTCACGCTCTGCTTGGCCTTGGGGACCGGGACCTTCTGCCCGGGGATGGAGACCTCCTGTCCCGGGACCCTCCTTCTCCGGTGTTCTTCTTGCTGGCAGGTCTGGGGGGCGAGGGGGAGGAGCTCCTGGGCCTGGAATGATTCTTCCACCCATGCACTCCTTTTGGCTCAGCCTTCAAAGGGCCCTGAAGACGCTGGCTATGGTCGGAGTCCCTGATCTGTATCATAAAGGAAAGGAAGAAAGGCTATTCCTAGGGAAGTCCAGCAGCTCAAGAGAAAACGCAGTGAGACAAGAAAATGAATGAGCACTGAGGCTCTGTAAGGAGACAACTGGGTGACCAATCCCTTCCCAGCGAAACTTAGGAAAGTTATCTGCAGAATTATTTAAAAGAGTGTACCCACCCAACCACCATATTGGCTTGGCTCTTCACCGCAGCCAGAGGAGGATCCTCAAAAGAGGCAGAGCATGGAGGACAGGGAAAACATACTGAGGGAAAAGAAGGAATCCAGAGGGGTGTGCATTTGTTAAACATTACCAGCCTGTACACTTAAAATATACACATTTTATGTACATTATTTGTAGAGGGATGGATGGAATGCCTTAACACTCCCCTGGTGGGTTAGCCTCTGCTCAGAGGGCCCTCAGCTCAGGGATACTCATGGGCCTGTTTCCCAGAGCCCCAGTCTTAGCTGCTCAAAATGCTCTCTGTCTAAAAGGTTGAAGTTGGCACATTCAACAGTCCACTCCCTTTGCAAAGCCCACGTCCTTACCTGTAAACCATACCCAGGAACTTTGGATAAAACAGAGGAAGAATTTGCCATCTTCTTTTGAGATCTAGAAGATTAAAACACGCACTCACTGAGAAAAAGGAAATGTAAAGAGGTCAGTGTACATCTCTCGTGCTGGAATGGGCTTCCTGCTTCAATGGTGACCTTTCCGCCTCCCAGCTCTTGCTTGGGAGAGTGTCTCTATCGGACTGTCTTTGCTGAAGATGCATCAGCACAGCCATGTTTTTCCTGTGGAAAAAACGGGGGCCCAGCTTTTCAGCCCTGATGCCTGAACACATTCTCCTCTCACCTCGTGCTGCTATTCCAGGGACCAAGAGTGAGTCAGCAGCGACAATGCTGACTGCCCCCACAGAGAAGATACCCAGAATGGGCCCAGATGGGTCCATTAAAGCATTAAAAAAAAAAAAAGTCTACATAAAACTCGCTTCAGTCTCTGAGAAATCACCAGCTGAGATGAAATCACATCCAGGCTGTCTGACCGAAGACCCACAGGGCTATGGGGTCACGCCAAGATCTCCAAGAAGCTCTAGTGCTAGAGGGCCAGCTCTGTGGGCACAGGGCCCGGGTCTGAGTTCACCCCTGAAACCTCAGGCCCTGGCAGCTCCGGCCCCGAGGCGGCGTTCAGGAAGTGCCTGTGGAATGACTGAGGGAATGAATCAACGAGGGAGGCCCGCCTCCGCATGCTCACCTCCCGCAGCTGCGCTCATCCTCGCTGCTGCAGCGATCACTGCTGGAGCTTCTGTGCTTATGTTTCTTGTGCTTCTTCTTCTTCTCCTTCTTTTTCTTCTTCTCCTTTTTTTCCAAACTCATTTGCAACTAGAAAATGCCCAGAACATAACCACACGAGATTACTGAGACCCCTGTCAATCCTTCTGAGTGGACTGGGTTATGCACAAACTACCTAACTCCAAGCCTCGGGATCTACAGGGGCCCTGTCAACAGCAGAGGGGCTTACCCCTGGTTGTACACAAATGCCCCCAGACTAGTGAACAGAATCTCTGGTGGGTGGGGCTAGGCATCTGTGTTTTTCACCAGTCCCTGGACCCA
The DNA here is from genome assembly GCA_963693515.1 of Pipistrellus nathusii. NCBI lineage: Eukaryota > Metazoa > Chordata > Mammalia > Chiroptera > Vespertilionidae > Pipistrellus > Pipistrellus nathusii. Next base: position 40,323,470 of record OY882873.1, read on the forward strand.
CTGCCTAGCACTTCCATCTGTCAAAAGAATTCCAACTTCACTGAAAGCACGTGGGAACTGAAAGATCAATCTTCACATTTTCCTTACCAACTGATCCAAGAAATAAACACATGTCATGTGAATGCTGGCATGAAGATCTGCCTCCTGATCTCCTGAACACACTGGATGATCATGCTTTCCACAGGCATGACCCATACCCCTTTTTCTGGAACCATGCCATCACATGGTACTTTCCCAACCAAAAGACATAAAATAGAAAATCAAGTTTAATTAAGCTTGATAAATTGAGATTGCATAAAATCAACAGGAAAAGGTCTCTAAGACAAAATATTTGAAAGCCATTGTTTTCCTTCTCGTAAGGTAAGAGTAAAAGGAGAGAAGTTCTCATGTTGAAGTAGCTAAAAGATACTCCTGGTGCTCATTTGATGCACTACTTACCAATTCTTTGATTTTCTTCATTTTCACAGGATTATTCAATACCTCTCTTTTTTTCTCTTCCTCCTTCTTCCTAAAGAGAGAAAATTATAAAGATCTTCACAACTTATTTTAGAAAGGAGGTTAAGTCACTCATTCCACTCTCCACAATTCTGTGTAGCAATCTTTTTTCAAAAGGCATGTAGGCAGGTCCTATGTTGAAACCTACATGATGGTGTGAAAGCCAGAAACCTTCCCCAAATCTGCTTACAGATTGGCATAAGGGACTGAATATTGTGAGGGTAGTCCACGCTGGTTCCCTGTGGTGTGATTGTTAGGCTTCCCAGTCAAGGTAATAGTCAGATAAACGGGGTCAGCCTGCGTATCTCCAAATTGTTAGGCTTCCCAGTCAAGGTAAGTCAGGTAAACAGGGTCAGCCTGCGTATCTCCAAATTCCCAAGAAGCTGCCCGTCTTTCTGACCTTGCTTCCACCTGGTATTTTGTATTAAGGGTCAACAGTAAACGAATAAATCTGGTCTGGTCCACTTGCCAATCTCTTCCCATATGGCCTACACCAGGCACCCACAATGGAGCCTCCTTCCCAACATCAAGCAGCCCAAAGGGAGACAAACGCTTTCACATGATGTAAAAAGGCTAAGGGAAACCACCTGTGAAGCGAGACGCTCAGTAACACGCCTGCTAAGCATCCCTGTGACAGCCCTCCCCGCCCCTCCAGCACCTGATGAGGAAGAGCGGGTCCTCCCGGATCTTGCTGGCCATGTCGAGGAGGGAATTGGCACCCGATGGGGCAAAGATAGAGCCTGGGAGGAGTCCTGTCTCCGAAGAGCAGCCTGCCTCCTTCTCCTCCATCTTCTCAAAAACGTATTTGTCGATGGGGCGCCCCAGCAAGTACTCGTCACGGTTCACCAGCCCCCCGGGACCCTGGTACATCCAGTCCAGTTTTTCTTCCTTTTTCCTGGATCAAGAAAAGGACATGTAGACACCGACACACAAAACCTGAGCACGAAGGATGGATAACCACAGCCAGCCAGAGCAGGACTAAGATGGGCTAAACACAGCACTCCACATGGCACCCGGGGAGAAACGGTGCCTGCCAGCGTGAAGCTTACCATTTAGCGAAGATCACTTTCACCAGCTAAAGCAATTTATGAGGAAAAACTATGTTCCTCAACTTGGGGCACAGATCTCTTGCCCAGGGCTTCTACAAAGTTTTAAATTATCCTTTCATTTCTAGAATAATCTGAAACAATAGCATATTCTGATAATCTCATTACCAAGATCAATTTCAGTGACTTCATACGCAGTCACTGTGTGTTTTGGTGCTCATTGTCCTATTGGCACAAGCAGTGACACTACGTTATGGAGATGGTGAAAAAAAGCCCAGAGATAAGCTTGTAAGAAAATTATGCTTTCAAGCCAAAGGGGGGAGCCAAATTATGTCACAGTGTCATTTGTTTAATATACTAAACAAAAATTTCCTTATAGTTCTGAGAGGAAAAAAGTGGTGAGAAAACTGAATCCTCAGACAACAGACAAAAAGGCACACTGAATTCATAAAAGCTTATGTTAAAGCAGCTAATACCCTACTCACACTGCAAGCAGCAATGTGTTTTCATCAAAACCTATAACATTAAATTACATGTTTTTTGAATATGATTATTTTGTGTATTTGTTTTTGGTTAAGATTATATAAAACTATGAACATAAAAAATGTTTTTTTGGTTACATACCTGGATGTTTTTTAAAAATTTTTTTTACTGATTTCTGAGAGAGAGGAAGGGAGAGGGAGAGAGAGAGACATCAATGCAAGAGTGAAGCATTGATAGGCTGCCTCCTGCGTGCTCCCTACCTAGCATGTGCCCTGACCAGAATCAAACCAGTAACTTTTGGCGTATGGACAATGCTCAATCAACTGAACCACAATGGCCAGGGCCTTTGGACATTTACTTTTTTATTTTAAATATATTTTTATTGATTTCAGAAAAGAAGAGAGAGAGAGAGAGAGAGAAATATCAATGATGAGAGAGAATCACTGATCAGCTGCCTCCTGCACACCCCCAACGTACATGCCCTTGACCGAATCGAACCTAGGACCCAGTCCACAGGCTGACGCTCTATCCACTGAGCCAAACCGGTTTTGGCTGGGCAGCGTAATTATTATCTGCTCCTCCTATCCTGTATTACACAAGAGGAAACAAACAGCGTAACATTGAGTGGGACTGTCCAGTCACACAGCTTTTACTGACAGACACACTGCCCCCCTAAGCCTGTAATACACAAACTAACAAAAGCAGGAACGAGGCCTTGGCACATACCGAGAGGCAGGGAGTAGCAATCACCCTCAGTTGTGGTTATTTCCTACACCAAGCCCTCCACATGTTATCTGTCCATCTCCCACAAACCTTAGAAGCTGGGAATTCACAGTCTCGTGGGTCTAGCTCCATGGGTCGAGCCTTCCATGGTGAGGCTCGAACATGCAAAGCCAGCCTCAGAACCCAGGTCAGACTGACTCCAAAGCCCATGCTTTTAACCAGCCACTGTGCAACAGCCAGATGCTGCCCCTCGGGCAGCCTGCAGTTCCCTGCACACCAGGACACCTCGCCCCCAACGCCCCCCGCAGCTCCTGGCTTACTTGACAGCGCCCACATCCTCGGCGTAGCGCTGCATCTCCTCCCTGGCCCTCTCCTCCCGCAGCTCCCGCTGCAGCTCCTCAATCTTCTTCCGCTCCGCCTCATGCTTCTGCTCAGCCTTCCACACTTTCTCCACATTGCGGAGGGTCTGCGGGTGCCAGCTCTTCTTCAGGTTCTGTGGTGATTGGCAGGAGGGAGAAAACAGTTCAGGGAGTGTATGGGTAGCGAATATAACTGGTCCTGCACCGCCCCCCAACCCCTCTGAACCCCGATCACACCAAGGCAGGCGTATGTAAGGCCAAGACTGTCTTTAACAACGACAAGGTTGGCACCCACAATCTCTCACACACCAGGGGGTTTTGGTCAAGTCCATAAAGCTTCAGGATAAAAAAGGCCCTTCCTGAATTCCCTTCTAATCCTTTTAGCCTGAAATGCATATAAGTCTGACCTCCATTGGCTATGTCTGGAGAGAGGGTTGGTGATGACGATACAGGAGGAATGGGGCAGGAGATGGAAAAGCACAGACTCTGTAAACCACATTCATTTTTAGGAGCACAGCCTTCTTTTCCTGCAGCTCACTTAGCCTGCCTGACACCTGATGGCTTACAGCCCCATCAAGTACCTCCTCCAATCTCCCTTCCCAGGAATCTCCCCTTGGTTCTGACCCCCCCCCCCTTCACCCTCCTCCTCTCCATCCTCCGCAAGAGCCAGCTCTGGTCCAGCTTTCCCAATCAGAGAAGGTTTCCTGGAAGAAAGGACATCTCAGAACAATTACAAATAAAGCTGATAATGTAGAAAAAGGGGAAGCAGGGTAGGATTTTGTTTGTTTTTTGTTTTTATATTTTATTGATTTTTTACAGAGAAGAAAAGAGAGGGATAGAGAGTTAGAAACATCGATGAGAGAGAGACATCTACCAGCTGCCTCCTGCACACCCTCTACCAGGATGTGCCCGAAACCAAGGTACATGCCCTTGACCAGAATGGATTCTGGGAACTTTCAGACTGCAGACCGACGCTCTATCCACTGAGCCAAACGGTTTTGGCAGGGGTAGGATTTTGTAGAGCGAGCCTGGGAAGGCACAGGAGCATTTCTTTAATTACTGTCAGCTGAATCCAATGGAGTTGGCAGAGCCAGAGGCAGGAGTGTACTCAGCTGGACCTTCAGCCCAGGAGCTGGGTTTCCTTATCTAAATCCAGCCAAGCATCAGCACACCCAAGCATGCACATAATCTCCTTTGTCTTGACCTTTAGTAAAACTTTCTGTATAAAATAAACATGCTGTATTGGCTCTGGGTCCCTGTCTCTCCATCAGAGGACCCAGCTTTTTCCTTCCATCTGTGTCTATCTCTTTCTTTCATTTTCTCAATCCCTAGCAGCCCTACTCAGGAACCTAACTGCTCTCTAGCTGTGCTGGACGCGGAGACGAGAGAAATATTTACAGCATTTCCAAACAGAATAGCGCACACAGATGAAGGCACAGTGGTGAGGAAGGATATAGCACCAACAATTCACTGTGGCTGGGGATGGAGTGTAAGCTGATGGGAGCCACTGTCTGGAGACATTTGGTTGCACAACTGGAGCACAGATCTGGGAGAAGGATGGTATGAGTGGCTAGAAGCCAGGGATGCTGGTAAACATCCTACAGTGCACAGGAACATACGAACAAACACACACACACAGAATTATCAATAGCACTGAGCCTGGGAAACCCTGGATTAGAGCTTTCCTGTTCCCCATACAATTAGGTGGTGACAGCCTGGGGCGGTGGGGGCTGAAGGGAGTTAATAGGGGGAAAGGGAGGACAAATGTAATATTTTCAACAATATTTTTTAATTTGCATTTTCCATGAAAAAGAAAGAGCTTTCCTGTCTCTAAATGCAGTTTTCCGAAAAATACACCAAATTGGAGGAACCTTGCTGGAGTATTGAAGCTCTAACAGCTCCTGGACAGGTGACTTAGTTGATTTGCTGTTTCGATTAACTGAACTTTCAAGAGGTCAGCATTTTTCTGATGTTGCACCAAGCTCTTGTGGATCACTGCCCAACTGAGGGCCTCAGCCCCTTACAAATGAATTATTCTGTTTAAGAGCAACTGCCACTTAACCTATATTAAGTGCTACAAATTCAGGAGAAAACTCTGACACTGTAGATAAGAATGCAGCACTGAAGGAGAAACGGAAAAGGTGGACCTGAAGATGTCTTCAGGCTTAACCCATTTTAAGCCTGTAGACAGGTGGTGCCAACCCAGGACATGGCTCAAGGGAAAGAATGGGGCACAAACCACGCCTACTCCAGCCCAGGACGTCGCTCTGAACTCCTAGCTGAGAAAGACAGATGTGTCCCAAGACAAAATATACAAAACAATGCCTGCGTGACCTGTCCTCGATATCTGCCTTCTTTCCTACCCGAGACTTCAACCCTTGTCCCCGGGCCTTCCCCCGGAATTTCCAGCCAAGAGGGCCCCCTAGCACACACACACAAACAACACCTGCCACCATGGGGGACACACCTGGCACCCCTCCCCAAGCCGCCGCTCAGTCCTTTCGTGGCCTTAGCGATCCGTCCCCTCTCCAGGCTCCGGCACACACCCCCACCCCCGCGAAAGTGATGTTGCGTTTCCACGGTTACCCACTCCCACCGGTTTCCGGCCGGAGCCCCAGCCCGCCTCCCGCCCCAGTCCCCCCGGCCGAGGCCCCCCTCACTTACCAGGTCTCCGCCTCCCATGATGGTGGAGACGTTTCCTCACTCCGGGGACCTGGCAGACTCAGGAAGGATCGAGAGGAAACAGAGAAATAGTTCAGGGACGAGACCTCCCCACCTCTCCTCTCCGGGGCCGCCGGCTGCCACTTTCCCAGCCGGATCTACATTCCACTTCCGGGAGGGCGTTCGCGTACGGCGACGGCGTCGCGGGGTGATGACGTGTGTTACCCTGTGACGCAACGTAGCGGGAGCGTCACGTGTGGTTTCGCAGTTCGAGGCCCTCAGGTTGCGGCGCCCGTGGTCCTTGGGTTGGCGCCCCTCTACCATCCCGCTAGGATATGTGACCTTGACTGGAATAGAACCCGGGACCCTTCAGACCCCAGGACAATGCTCTATTATCCACTGAGCCAAACCAGCTTGGGCAAGGCTTATTTTTTTAATTCACTACGGCCTTGCATGCTTTCATAAAATACGGTGCATGTCTGAATGCCTTTATCTTTACTATCATACATCCGATTGCTAAATTTGTGTTCACAGCTCTGACTTAATCTTAGATTTAGAATTTCCTAGGGAACCGTGTCCTTTTATTTTTATTTTACTTTATTGAATTTATTGGGATGACATAAATTTGTCTTTTAAAAAATATACTTTATTGATTTTTTTACAGAGAGGAAGGAAGAGGAGAGAGAGAGCTAGAAACATCGACGAGACAGAGAGAGAGGGACATCGACCAGCTGCCACCTGCACACCCCCCACCGGAGATGTGCCTGCAACCAATGTACATGCCCTTGACCGGAATCGAACCTGGGACCCTTCAGTCCACAGACCGACGCTCTATCCACTGAGCCAAACCGGTTTTGACATAAATTTGTCTTAATTGAATCCCAACCGATGTTCCACCGGTCATTTGGAGTGTACTAGTATTTCAGGACATGGGAGTTCATTGCCTTCTCTAGTAACTTTGTGGCTGGGGGTTGAGGGTTATTTATAGTACATATAATGGAAGTGGAAAAACAATGGGAAGGGGGCACCTGGACTTGAACCAGGGACCTCTTGATCTGCAGTCAAATGCTCTACCACTGAGCTATACCCCCAGGACATGCTTTGTTTGTCCTCCTTGTCCACTTGTGGTGACTCAAAATAATTAGGTTCCACCCATACCAGAGTGCTGGCAAGCTTTGTGTTCTAAAGCCCCGCCTTCTTTTGTATCCATCATCCACTTTGGCTTCTCCCCTGGCCACCCATAAACTGGGCTGAAGCACAGGGGAAAAATGGCCTGGAAAGTAGCTGGAGGGGAAACTGACATCGCGTTTGTAGGGAAAGTGTCCACCAATACAGTATTACTGTGTCAGAATCCTTGGATTAAAAAAGCACTCCGAGAGTTTCACCTTGTTCCTGCCCAACCTCTGGATGAATCCCTACTCTCAGGAAATCCTTTTAGGGCAACCAACGGCCCATCCCTGTGGCCACCCGGCTTGCTCCATCCTTGATGGAAACAGTAGCCAGCTCTGACCTAGCCCTGCGGATGTCTGGGGGAGAGTTGTTGAGGGCTGGGTAGTGTGGTTCCTCCTCATCACACTGGCAAGGGAGAACGGAGGCAGAATAGCGTGCAGCAAGCTGGCACTGGTTGGCATGGAATATAAAGGCACAAACCTCAGACCCACTTTCTCCTCTCACCCCCTCTCCGCTGGGGAGAAACGCTGAGGACAGAGAAACGAGTCCCCCCCCCCCCCCCCCGCAACTCGGGGGAAGAAACAGCACACTTGGAGGCACAAGTAAAAACAATTTTTATATAAAACGATATTGGGAGTTCATCTAAGCAACTGCCAAGGAAATTCAGCTCAAGGGGTACGGAAGGACGAGCTGCAGTTAGGAGAGAGGGAAGCGGGTGACCTCTCCAAAGACAGATGTGCACTGGCGGAGGGCCGGGGTGTTCCTGCGGTAGCCAAACTGGCCATTGTACCCCCGGATCATCTTCAGGTCAGCATTGTAGTAGTCGTGCCCGATCACCTGCGGGAAGGAATGCCCTGGCGGGTGGAGAGACAGGCCTGAGCCTGCGTGCAGCCCCCTCTTGCTTCCTCCGCTTCCACGGGGCTGGTATTAGGAAACCAACCCAGCCACGGGGGCTGTGCTCCCCATGGCTAGCGGAACCCTCAGCCCTCAAATGTCTCAAGCCTCTTGCAGAAAAGCCAAGGGTTGGTGAAGTCAAGGAAGCAGATGGCTTCCTAGAAACCCAGCCTCATACCAGGAAGAGCGAGCAGGAGGTATATGAATGGCCCGTGAGGGTCAGAAACTTCTGGGCGTGGCCAAACTTGCCTTGCTCCTAGAACTGAGAAAATGCCATCCTTGCCTCTGACTCATCTGGAGAACATTGATATGCTCAGCGTGGCCAAGTGTTACAAAGGGTCACGTGTATAGAGTGTGCCTAAAGAGGGGTGGGATTGGGGTGGGAGGAGTGTTTACCCTGTCAGAAAAACACCTCTCAATTCCCATTCCTGTTGCTGCTTAACTGTGCGGGTAACATACGCAGGAGACAGCTTGCCCAGAAGCTTTGAGAGGAATGAAGGCTTTAGAGTTAGGAAAGTGGAATCTCAGCCCTTCTCAGCAAATCCTTTAACTCCCTCAGTCCCAGTTTCCCAGGTGGTAAGTAACATAGGGGTAGTGTGAGGGTAAAAAGCACCTGACATGCTGTCAGATGCTCAATAACTAAATATAGATACAGCTTCTGCTCTTATCTATACTAATCAAAGGCTAATTAGACTGGGTCAACTAGGCTGGACACCTTCTGGACATCTGACTTCCTTCCAGACAAAGCCACAATGGGAGAGGCCAAGGCAGAGGCGGTTAGGGGCGATGATCAGGCTGGCAGGGGAGCAAGCAGTTAGAGGGCAATAAGGCCAGCAGGAGAGAGAATTTAGGGGCTGATCAGGCCGGCAGGGGAAGGCAGTTGGGAGCAATCAGGCTGGCAGGCAGGTGAGCAGTTAGGAGCCAGTGGTCCCAGATTGTGAGAGGGATGTCCAACTGCTTATTTAGGCCTGATCCCAGGGGGACATCCCTCAAGGGGTCCTGGATTGGAGAGGGTGCAGGCTGGGCTGAGGGACCCCCCCCCCCCCACATGCACAAATTTCATGCATCGGACTTCTAGTCTAATAGGAAAAGCTGGAGGATGCAGTCCCTGGCCCTCTTCTCCCCAACCAGGTTTCTCTCCACCCCCTCTCTCTCTGATCTGTGGGATGCACACCACTCTTCCTAGGGGGGACCACTTGCCTGCCCCTGCCCAGTTTCTCCTGTTGAGGTATTTCTGTTCTTCCCCGAAGATGTGGAAATAATCCACTATCCAGCCGTCCCTTCCTGTACCTCCACGGTCCTGAGCATGAGGGGAAGAATACGGAAGACGGTTAGGGAACAAAAGGACGGTCCGCCACCATGCTGAGACAGCCCACTGCGGGCTCCCCTGTGGCTTGTGGGTAGAGGTCACAGCCAGGGCTAAGGGGCCAGAAAGATTAAATATACTTATGATCTCTATTGCCTCTCAGGGAGAGGCTGTGTAGCGTGGCCCTTAGGGGCTCAGTGTCTGCTGCCAGACAGTTTCCAATTCCAGCTGTGCCACTAACAAGCTGTGTGGCCTATGCCGATGACTCAGCGTTTCTGGACCTCAGTGTCCCCATCAGGAAAAGGAGGGTTGCTGTGAGATGGTTCAAATAAAGGGCCTGGCATAGTAAAGTTCAGCAAACCTTATCTTTAAAAAAAAAATCTTATCTTCATTTAAATGAAAATAATATCTGCCACAAGTGGTGGTCGTGACAATTAAACTACTTACAAACGGAACAGAAAATTTCAAAAGTGTGTATGCCATCTTCTTTTCCAAGCCCTCCCCATACTCTGGCTCCTTCTGTCCTAAAAGCCACATGACTCAACAGCAAGTACACACTCAAACAGGGCATGTACAGACGTGTGTCCATATATACTTGTACTGAACATGCAAGTGCGCACACACAAACACCTGGGATAAAAAAACACCACCACCTAGATTTGTTCACGGAATAACCCCCATGAAGTCATATTCATACCACTGACATACAGGCGCCAACATGGGAGGCATAAGTGGTGAAAAGAATGGAACCAGCCCAATCAGGGTGGCTCAGTGGTTGAGTGTGGTCACGGTCCGATTCCCCGTCAGGGCACAAGTCGGAATTTCGGGCTTGACGCCAAGTAGGGCGATCAATGTTTCTCTCTCAGCAATGTTTCTACCTCTCTATGCCTCTCCTGTCCTGTCTCTAAAATCAATTAAAAAATATATATATATATATATATATATAATTTTTTTTTTAATGGAATCATTAGCAAATAGCCTCAGAATCTTCGACCCCAGGGAAGTAATGTGCCTGGGGAGAAGGGAGATCCAAGGAGAGCTGGGAGGTTTCAGCTCGAGGTTCCTGACGTCACCGAACAGAAGGCGCGGCGGCCCTTTGTGGGTCTAGAGTCTAAGACAGCTCTTTGTCTTGTCCCCTGAGGTCACATAGATTTTCGTGCTTTCCGAGAATCTGCAGTGTGAGGTCACCCTAAAGAGAGGTTCCATGTCGTCAAAAAGGACAATGCAATCGGTTTGGGAGGAGCGGACTTGGAGTCCGATTCCCTGGGCTTGCAGAAACCCAAAATGAGATCATTCTCAAGTTCAGGGATAGAACCTGGCCAGGTCCGTGTGGTCGTGAAGAACACTGAGGTGTGTGTGTATGGGGATGGGGGGATGGGAGGGCACTTGAGTGAGACGCCCGGATTTGGGATTTGGGGAGTCAGTCCGCCGCCAGGGACAACCTCCACAGGCAAACAGCGGGGGGCTTTGGAGAGTTCCATACCTGACCCGTTTTCCGCAAAACGGGCGGAACCACACAGCTCCTGAAGTAGCGGCGGGCGTGGTGGTCCTGCTGCGCGTTGTAGGGCGGGATCGCAGACCAGACCTTGGGCTTCAGCTGCTCGTAGTTGCGGGCCATGGTGCTCAGGGCCACGCCGTCCAGGATGAAGCCCTTCTCCAGCCGCAGCGGGTACTCGCCCAAGTGCACCATCCCAGCCGCCGCGGCCTCCCAGGACCCTGCTGGTGGGAGTGGGAGGGCCCCGGCATGGGGCACCCCTGCGCATTGTGATGTGGTCTCAGAACCCTTATGTCATAAACCCTGTTGTCCCCATCCCTGTAGCGGTTGTCCCTGGCGGCGGACTGACATCCCACGGGTGGCCCTTAGGGCTGTGAGGGAAGCTGCTTGCTGGGCCAGCGGGGTGAGCAGGAGGAGGCCATGCAAGAGACTGAAGGGGAGAAGGGGTCACTGAATGTGGGCCTGTGAGTGCGGTCGGGCCTAGCTTTGGGCTTTCCTTTAAGAGCAAGGTTCTCTGTTCCCACCTGATCATATGCATTTTCCCGACTCAGTTGTTGAAAATCTTGTGCCCAGATGGATCAGAGTTCAGATGGCATCTACTTCCAGCTCTCATTTGACAGAACTGGAAGTTGAAGCTCAGAAACGTCATGATATTCCCTAAATCCATTTACTGGTGGATCCAGAACCAGAGTTTGATCTCCTGACTTCCGGTTAAGTGCACTTAAAGCACTTCCACTCTCCCCACTCAATTCATCAGTATTTCTCTTTCTGTTAACCCCCCTAAAAACAGGCTGACATATTGCCATACTTTTTCTCTGGCGAACTTAATGTATATGATAGGATACAGCAAAGTGTGAATAATGATTTTCTTTTTTAATATATTTTATTGATTTTTTTCAGAGAGTAAGGGAGATAGTTAGAAATGTTGATGAGAGAGAACATCAACCAGCTGCCTCTTGCACACCCCCCACAGGGGCACATGCCCTTGACCGGAATCGAACCCGGGACCTTTCAGTCCGCAGACCGACACTCTACCACTGAGTCAAACCGGTTTCAGCCATGATTTTTTAAAAAAAATATATATATTTTGATTTTTTACAGAAAGAAAGGGAGGGACAGAGAGCCAGAAACATTGATGAGGGAGAAACATCGACCAGCTGCCTTCTGCACAACCCTCACTGGGGATGTACCCACAACCAAGGTACATGCCACTAATCGGAATCAAACCTGGGACGTTTCAGTCCATAGGCCGACACTATCCACTGAGACAAACTTGCCTCAGAAATAATGATTTTCTTTAGTATGGCTTCAGGTACTGTTTACTTCCCAAATTTCCCCCTTGATTAAATCCTTATAAAGATGCTTTATATATCAAAGCACACTATATGGACTGCTCACACCAGCTCTGAGGTGCTATTCATCCTTTTACAGGCTCAAGGAGGGATTATTTTATTCACTATTAAAAACTTTTAACATATTTTTATTGGTTTCAGAGAGAGAGAAACATCAATGATGAAAGTCATTGATCGGCTACCTCCTGCACACCCACACTGGGGATCGATCTCATAATCTGGGAATACTCTGACCAGGATTTGAACCATGACCTCCTAGCTTGTAGGTTGACAATCACTGAGCCATGCCTACAGCAGGATTTTTTCAGTATAGGACCTGGGGGATTCTTGTCACAGATTTGAAGTTCACCAGGCTGGAGAATGCAGTAGCAAAATCTGTTTTAGACTTCAATACTCCTAAAACCAAGGCTCAATCTAAACTGTGCACTGCAACTTAGTCTTGGCTACTCCTTGGAAATCTGGGCAGCTTTAAAAAATACGGGTGCTATTTAGTCCTACCTCCAGTCTGACTTAATTGGCCTGGCCACATTAAAAAAAAAAAAATTCCTCCAGTTGACAATCACGGCTCTCTGGTCCTGCTACATTCCATTCATCTTGGACAAAAGGTAGTCATCTCACCAAGTGACTGAGCTTGGCAGCTTCATGTACTCAAGCTTCAGCCTTACATTATACCAACTTCTAGGTAACATTCTTTCCCCATACCCTAAATATGTCACCTAATTCATGGTTTGGTAAGAAAAGCTACAAAAGTGTCAATACCTTCAGGCATAACTTACCAGAATTTATACCTATTGTGCTGGCATAATCGTATCCTCTTTTATTCTCAAGCCAGTTTGGTATATATGTGGCCACCCTGTCAAAACATTACGGTAGCCCTAGCTCGCTTGGCTCAGTGGATAGAGCGTCAGCCTGAGGACTGAAAGGTCCCAGGCTTGATTCCAGTAGAGGGTACATGCCTGTTGTAGGTGTTAGGGGGTGTGCAGGAGGCAGCTGAACAATGATTCTCTCCCTCCATCATTAAACTTATAAATCCAAGTGTGTATAAATGTGTATGTGGTTCCTACTGACATCACTCCTTGGGCTCCATAGGTGTCTAGGATCTGAGTAGTCACTCTTACTTATCTTTAATAAAAGCATTATATGCTAATTAGACCAGACTTCAAATGAAGGAGGCGATGGCAGCAAGGGGGAGAAATGCCTACTCTTGCATGAATTTAGTGCACCAGGCCTCTAATCTTGAATATTTTTCTCACTACACGCCAGTTTTCTGGGGTTTCCTGTCATTAAGCAGTACCTGCCACTTACGTTTATGAAGTAGTTTCTGTTTTACAAACGAGAGGAGAGTTGCATGGTGTTAAGAAAAATGACATGGTGTCAAGTAGAAATGAACAGAAGGCAAGCATTTCATGTCACCAGTTTTTAATGGGTTTTTCCTTTACAAATACTCCAGAGAATCATGCAATGCTGCCAGCATTGGATGCAATCCTGGGCCACAAGTCTGCACACTCCTTTGCTACGGGTCCTGTGATGGCAGAACCTGCATAAAAGAGAGGTGTCGGATAAGATCAGAGGGTACTCCTAGGCCCAAGAATTAAATCACCCGAACAACGTGGATCTTTTCTTACCTTTCATTTCCCCTTTATTATTTACTATGACCCCCGCATTATCCTCAAAATAAAGAAACACGCCATCTTTTCTCCGGTATGACTTCCGTTGTCTAATTACCACCGCTGGATGTACTAAGGAGGAAAAAAAAGACATTAATCTGTCAGGTCAGGTCCCAGGGCCATCATAATAAAGCATTTACACATCGTCCAGTTCCCCAACATTTCCCATTTGGACAGACGTATGCAGGATGCTTGCTAAACACTTCCTATACTGCTCCCATTTCACCCAATGGGTGGAAACTGTCAAGATCCTAGTATCACAGCAGAGGGAATAACCTGCCCCCTCCCCCACTCCAGATGGAATATATGGAGGCCAAACTGTTAATTCATTAGGCAATATTCCAACAGTACATATCTAACCCTCAAGAAAGTACATACCTTCATTTAAAAATTACTGCTTCCAAGAATTTGTTGGAATTAAGTACTTTCCATACCTTAGGTTTTCCAAATACAAACTCAAGTTTATTGCACAAAAATGAGACCTTCATTTTCATAGTTCACTAAGGCTAGAGAAAGTCTAGGTAATTTTTTTAAAATCTGCACAAAAAGTTCATTATCACTACCCTACCCCCCAACTATTGAAATGGCCTGACCAAATGGCATAAAAAACACTATAAATATTATACCAAACCCTTTCAAGACAACTATTCCAAGTGTTATTTCTCAGCATAGATGCTCTTCGTGGCACAGGACAGCATGTTGTTGTTAATTAAATCCTTGTAAAGCATCCTTGGAAGCACTAGCCTGTCTCCAAATTAAACAAATGCAATGCCATGCCTCTCAGGCACCAAACACTCTTCCTTGAAACCAGGGAGCCAATTAAACGGAGTAGGTAACATCTCCCTAGTCTCTTTCCCTAAATTATTAAGGAATGAAATCCAGTTTGGCGGGTTATCGTGGACCTGAGTGAGAACTTAAGCCCGACACTCCTTGAGTCAAGTTCTATGGACAGACAGCCTCTTGCTCTTAACAAGCACACACAGAGCGGCAGGCAAGTAGTATTTACTGAGCACCACCCGCTGGACCCCCATCTACACAGATGAGCATACAGATCTAATCCAGGATCCCAGGCTTCCAGTCCTGCCCCTTCCACATTTCTGCACTACATGCTAAGTCTACGGTGAGAAGTATTTGGTAGCGGAAATAAGGGCCAAAGAAAATGCACAACTACTTTTGGAACCAGTGGCGTTCTCTGGTCTGTCCCGTACTGAAGGGGACCCACAGCACATCCTGCTGCCGTCTCACCCACAGCCATGGCCAATTGCTCTGCCCTTCTCTGACTGCCCCCAGGCCACACATCAGATTCAGCAAGTGTTCTAAAAGGGAAGCCTGGCCGGTGCATACCACCCCAATCCACACACTGATTCATCAATACGTAACCACAACGCTACTTACTCCTTGCCTACCGAGACCCCAAAAGGACATTGAAAGTGAACCAAGTAAGACTCTGACCAAAAAGCTAAAAACGGGAGAGGGGAGGGGCAATGCAGGCCTACAAGGAGTAACTGGGACATGTGTCTGAGACCTGTCATATTTCTAAGAGATGGCTACGGCTTCTCAGGAAAAGCAAGATACCCCATGGCAGAGGCAAACTAAGCAGAAAAAAAATCAGGAGCTGAACCGTGAAATCGTACCAAGTCTCAGAAGCAGTAAAGCCAGACCGGTCATCACAAGTTGTAAGTGCTCTGAGACCACCCCCTTTAATTCATGTTAGCAGGAAAACTTCTAGAAACAGCCCAGGATTGGAGCACCAAGCAGCTCCCTGTTTTAGTTCCTATCAGAAGAGATTTAGAAGCAACCACGTCAAACTTTTCATCTCATCTAAAAAAAGAAAAAAGAACTTGTCTTAAAGGAGAAATACCATGTGATATTTCTATAAATATGTGATATACCTACAGAGTGCTAGATAACAGGCCTGATACTCTACATTGCCTGACTGTACCCACTTGAGAAGGAATCACCATCCCCTTTCAAATCAGCAGTTCCAGAAAAGGAGACCTGCTGAGGACATACATCAGGTCCAGAGGGTGTGATCTCACCTGGTTGAGCTCTAACCCAGCCATAAAAAATAAAAAGTATTTACTAAGTACCACCATATTCACCTGGAGCCAGGGAATCAGCATTGAGCTAAAGACCTTAAGTAGAAGAGACAACCTCCACGTCACATGCTCAGGGCTTTTGTTCCCATGAGTGTAGGTATGTGAGGTGGCCTGTAATTACCAGCTGAACTTGCTGGGGAAACGGCAGAGTAAATATTTGGGGGATGGAGCCCCTAGTTTACATGGCAAGTCAATGAGGAACTTAGAATATTGGTCTCACATTGCCTCTCAAAGGAAGTCAAGCTTTAAGAGGCCTGGAAGATAGTAAAACTATCAATAAAGGGAGAAGTCTCCAGCTGTCCCATCAGTTGCTGGACTCACCCTTCTTTCGAAGCTCTGGTTTGCCTTTTTTTACTGTGGCCATCACCATATCGCCCACACCGGCAGCAGGAAGCCTGTTCAGTCGTCCCTTGATCCCCTTCACAGAGATAATGTACAGATTTTTGGCTCCTAGAAGAGAAACGTAAGCACAAGTGATGTTTTCCTGAGGGTCTATCAGACAGCTCTGCCACTGTAACATTTCCCCAACACCCCCAAAGCCTCTCCCTCCACTCAGTCACCCCCACCCCAAGGCGGAGCATTGTCACACCACCGATTGAAGCAAAAACAGCACAACATTTGCCGCTGCTTCACCCAAAAGCGGTGTTTTTCCTTTGCCCTTTCTTGACGGCTCAGTGGGTCATTAGCAAAAGGCCCAACGAGTGCTTTTGAAAGGGGTGGGCGGGCCGGGTGCAGCCGCAGGTCTCACCTGTGTTGTCGGCACAGTTGATCACGGCTCCCACCGGAAGACCCAGGGAAATCCGGAATTTGGCCCCGGAGGACCCACCACGTCCTGTGAGTAAGAAACAGGGGAGCGCTCACTGTCCGGCCATGGTTCCGGGTTCCCTCCGCATTCTCAGGCTTTAAACTCATGCGCGTGTGAATTTATTGGAAACGGCACACTACAGACTCGCTCTCCAGGGCTCCATTCACGCCCTTCCCCATGTGCCAACCAGTTCTCAGGGCAAATGGCCAAATCCTCATGGCAACCACCTTTAGGTTGAGATAAGGGGCCTGCACGACTCAATTCTCGCTTCGACTTTTGCGCCACGGAGTTCTCCCTGTAAAGGCCGGGGGGCCGCGAAAGCCCCCCCCCCCTCTCAGGCCCAAGTCATCCCGGATTCAACCCCATCCCCGCAGCGCCGGGGGGTGCGGTATGTCATCATGTCCGAATCCCGCAGCTCAACGCTCCAGGCCCCCCGACCGCCACTTTCGGGGGCCCAGCCAGTGCTCTCGCGGGGCCCCCTCCTCACCCTCTCCGGCTCGGACGAGAGCCAAGCGCCCCAGCTGCCCATGGCCGCCGCTCCCGGCGAGGCCAGCTGCCACCACGCAGCAGATGGAGACGGATCACCCAGAGCCAGAGCCTCACCTCTCTTCGACATCTTGGACGCCGGAAAGGGATGGAAAGGAAGTGCTTGCAAAGGATGCTGGGATATGAGCCTTCACGCCCCGCCCACGACCGTCACGTGGTCCGGAGTTTGCTCAGCGCGACTTGTTATTACGTAATAGGCCCTGGAAGTGGGCGGTTACGGGGTTGAGGGCTGGGGAAGCGAATGAAACCTGGAGTCTCCCCTTGACGAGTTCGAAAACGGTTGTGAACACAGACACATTGGTTTGTTAATTTACCCAACAACCCTTTTTTTAAGCACTTAGTGCCAGGGACCTCGCTGGATGCTACCTTAATGGTTAAAACATCTGTGCTGCCCTGACCAGTTTGGCTCAGTGGATAGAGGTTCAGCCTGCGAACTCAAGGGTCCGGGGTTCGATTCCCGGCAAGGGCATGTACCTTGGTTGCTGGCACCTACCCAGTAGGGAGTGTGCAGGAGGCAGCTGATCGATGTTTCTCTCTCATTGATGTTTCTAACTATCCCTCTCTCTTCCTCTCTGTAAGAAATCAATAAAATTCATTTAAAAAAATAAAACAAAACATCTGTGCTGTGTAGGCGCCCCTAAAGATGAGGTATGGGAGGGCTAGGGAAAAATGCTACATGGTTTCTTTAGGATGTGATATAATTGAGAAGTGCCATTCTAGCACTACAGATAATTACAAATATATGTGTGCCTGGCCCCATACCCATCTGTATTAGATATCTTGCTTTGTTAATTATCCCTTTCACAGCTTCAGCCTCCTCCATTCTCCTGGTTTCTTTCTGTCAATGCTACATTCACTTAAATATTAATGGAGTGCCCACTTTATGCCAGATACTGTCCTGGGCACACACTAGACTACATCAGAGGACAAAACAGATCAACATTCTTGCCCTTATGGAGCTCACTGCTGGGTGGTGGTGAAGGTGGATATTGGACACTGAACAACCTATCATATATATAGCTAATATATATATATTAGCTATATATATGATAGGGGACACTTTGTATATTAGCTATATATAGCTAATATACAAAGTGTATATTGGGAATTTGACCAAGAGACTGGGGTTCAATCGCTTGCTATGACATGTGCTGATCACCAGGGGGCGGCACAGAAGGAAGGCAGGCCCCGGCTGGCAGCCAGCAGCTGGGGAAGGAAAGCCCGTAGGCAGCTGGCAGGCCCTGATCAGCCCTCCTTGCTGGTCAGGCCTAGGGACCCTACCCGTGCATGAACTTCCTGTACTGGGCCTCTAGTAGATACAATAATTGCAATATGTAGTATGTAGGATGATGTTAAGTAGTATGAAAACAATAAAGCAGAACAAGGTAAGAGACACCAGGAAGTGGGAGGAGGGGCAGGTTGCAATTTATTTATTTATTATTTATTTATTTATTTATTTATTTTTTGTCTTTTTAATGCTTTATTAAGTCTTAACAAGTAAATGGATATAATTGAGTTTACAGTTAGGTCTGGTCACTGGGCAAATGAGACATGTGAGACCTCACAAGAGTGCAGTGTGTATGCTAGAACTAGTTGTATCCTTTCTTCATAGACAAGTCACCTCAAGCAGCAAAGGACAATCTAAGAGCTTTCACTGCTGCCTCACACACGGCGAGAGGGAAGATGAAATTCCAGAGCCACTCCAGTCACACAGTTCCCAGGAAGCTGCAGGTAGGATGGCAGCACATGCATTCTCCACCTGGGTCAGCAGTATGCAGTGTGGTGCTGCACGACCCAGGCGGTTACAGTCTACAGTTCCCATTTTCTTTATGTACAATCTTAAAACCCACTTTAATTGCTTAAACATGCGAGTAGCACTTGTACACATAGTTATGACCTAACTGCAAGGTTTTTAATTTGTTTTAAGAACAAGAAAGAATAAGAAAGCACAGAGTATAGATTTAAGAAAGCACACAGAGTATAGATTTAAGAAAGCACACAGAGTATAGATTTAAATGGATTGTCAACAAGTATGAATGTAGAGATGTCAGCAGCTATTTTAGTTGGTTAACATACATTTCACAGCCATTATAATGTGTCTGGCACTAATTCCACACATATCCAGTAGTTCGCTCGGTATTCCACACCGAGGAACTCCTTGTACTGCCAGGCTGTGCACCAGGATGTCAGGCTCCATGGAAACAGGTGCACACACAATCTCCCTGATGCCACCTTCTGGGTGGTGATCCTCCACTGTAATAATTCGGCCAGCAGTGCATTTTGCATGGGCGATGATGGTGTCAGCATCCAGGGGTTTAATGGTAAACAAGTCAATGACACGGATAGGTATATCTTGTTTGGCAAGTTCATCAGCAGCTACTAAGATTTCATGCAGAGTAACTCCAGCTCCAATAACTGTGACCTTGTCATTGACACTCTGGCGAATGACCTTGGCCTTGCCAATCTCAAATTTTTCTTCTGGGGAGTAAATAACATCAGTTTCAGGTGGATTGGTCCGAATGTAGCATATCCCCTCGGTATTGGCCTCCAGGAACACAGCATACTCTGTGGAGACAGCATCACTTGGATAGAAAATGGTGCAGTTGGGAATTGTTCGGAACATGGCCAAATCCTCCAGGGCCATCTGGGAGGGGCCATCTTCACCAATGGATACCCCACAGTGGGACCCAATAAGGTTGATGTTGGATTCAGAGATGCTTCCAATACGGATCTGATCAAATGCTCTGGTCAGAAAGGCAGCAAAGGTGCAAACAAAAGCAATGGTCCGGCCACGAATAGTACATCCCAGCGCCACGTTCACCATGTTTTGCTAGGCAATAAAGCACTCAATGAAGCGCTCAGGGTGCTCTTTCTTGAATATTTCAGAGAAGGTGGAGTTCTTGGTGTCACCATCCAGCACAATGACTCTCTCATTTGCATGGCCCAGCTTAGCCAGAGCTAAACCACAGGCTTTGTGAGTAGCAACCTTGTCACCAACTTCGTAGATAGGCAGAGAGGTCATCTGTACTTCAGTGGTGTTGATTTGAGGCGAGTCTTCAATAGGGAATTTTGGTGTGAGCTGCATGTTGGTCTCTATCTGGCTCTCAATTAATTTAATAATTGCATCTGCTCTCTCTCTTGGCATTGGCTTTCCATGCCAATTTTCTGTATCCTCAACGCTTGGAATGCCCCGGCCCTTGAAGGTCTTGGCAATGACAGCAGTGGGCTTGTTCTTTACTTGAGTTGCTTGCCAGAACACTTCACAAAGCGCCTCGACATCACGACCATCCACCACGTAAGTGTTCCACCCAAAGGCTTCACAGCACTTCTGATAGATCTCAATGCAGTTTTCAATGGGCAAGACACCACTGTGGCCCAGGCGGTTGACGTCGAAGATGGCCATGAGATTATCCAGACTGTAGTGAGCGCTGAAGGCCAATGCCTCCCAAACGGAGCCTTCCCAAGACTCACCATCTCCCAAAAGGCAGAACACGCGGTAGCTGGCATGGTCAAAGTATTTGCCAGTATATGCCATCCCACACGCAGCCCCCAGTCCTGGTCCATACCATCCAATTGCCACATCAACAAATGTCAGTCGCTTGCAAAGGATGAATTGATCATTGTTTGGGTTCTCAGGGTCTTCCTGTTTATATCTCATGATGTGGAAGAATAGCACAGACATGATTTCAGCAGCACTGCTGCATGATGTGGGGTGGCCTGTGCTTGAGGCACAGGTGGCCTTGATGGAATGGATGCGCAGGCGATTGGCCAGGTCCCGGAGCACCTGCACGGTTTCTGCATCGGGTTTGTCTTCCTCCGGTATGGCAACGGGAACCTCAGCTTCAGCCATGGTTGCTGTCCAGACAGAGTCCGAGGAGAAAATGGCCGGCAGGTTGCAATTTAAAATAGAATGGTTAGTGTGGGCTTCACAGAAGGAGCTGACATTTAGAGCAAAGTCTTTCAGAGAAGTGAGTTAGTAATAGCCATGTCCAGGGAGGAGCCGTCTAGAGCAGCGGTCGCCAACCTTTTGGACCTCACGGACCACCAGTGGTCGGCGACTGCTGGTCTGGAGTCATCAGCTAATAAAAAACCCTAAGGCAGGAGTGTGCCTGAACTATAGGAACAGAAAGGAAACCAGGTGTGTCTGGGCAAAGTAAGGGAAGGCAAAAAGAATAGGACACAGGTCAGAAGCTAAGATGTAATGGAATCATATGTCGGGCTTTGTATGCTACACTGGCTGAGAAGAGGAACCATTTCCCTACTTAAACACGATCTGACTAATATGTCAGAAGGATCTCTCTAGTTGAGACTAGACTGTAGGAGGGGACACAAGGATACAAGTAATGAGATCTGTTAGGGAGCTCTGGCAGTAACCCAGGAGAGAAATGATAGTGGTTTGGACTCAAGTGGTAGTAGAGGTAGCAGCGGGTGATGTTGTCAGGTTCTGGATGTGTTTGTGGGGTGTGGAAGAAAGAGAAGAGTCAAACTGTTTCCAAGGTGCCCATTGGTGTGATCATTAGTTGAGCATCTCCTCATACACCGAGAAGTCACTGGTTCAATTCCTCCTCCGCAGGGCACACGCCCAGGTGGCAGGCTTGATCCCCAGTTGTGGGTATGCAGGAGGAAGATGATATTTGTCTCTCTCTCAGTCTCTACTTCCCTTCCTGCATTTGCACATTCCTTAAAGACCTGTAATCTAGTTTTTATACTCCTTGTATGACTGAAGTTATACTAGGAATTATATATACTGAAATTGTACTAGAAAAGTCACCATGACCTACTTGTTTTCAAAACCCAAGGACACTCCTCTGTCTTTATCTTACTTAACCCACAGCATTTCACACTGAGAATATTCTCATCTTTTTAAAAAATACATTTTAAAAAATAAGTTATCTTTTCCTGGGTCATCTCACAACCCCAACATTCTCTGCCCTGAGCTACCTCTTTTTAAAAAAATATATATATATTTTTTATTGATTTCAGAGAGGAAGGGAGAGACAGAAACATCAATGATGAGAGAGAATCACTGATTGGCTGCCTCCTGCACCCTCCCCCCTTGAGAATCAATCCAGCAACCTGGACATGTGCCCTTGACCTGAATAGAACCTGGGACCTTTTATTTTTTTTATTTATTTATTTTTTTAAATATGTATTTTATTGATTTTTCACAGAGAGGAAGATAGAGGGATAGAGAGCTAGAAACATCGATGAGAGAGAATCATCGATCAGGTGCCTCTTGCACACCCCCTACTGGGGATGTGCCCGCAACCAAGGTACATGCCCTTGACCGGAATCGAACCTGGGACCTTTCAGTCCGTAGGCCGACGCTCTATCCACTGAGCCAAACCGGTTTCGGCAGAACCTGGGACCTTTTAGTCCGCAGGCTGAGACTCCATCCACTGAGCCAAACCGGCTATGGCCTGAGCCACCTCTTTTTATTTTTATTGTGTTTTTTTTTTTTTTTTTTTACAGAGAGGAAGGGAGAAGAATAGAGATCTAGAAACATTGATCAGCTGCCTCCTGCACACCGCCCACAACCAAGGTACATACATGCCCCTGACTGGAATCGAACCTGGGACCCTTCAGTCCGCAGGCTGACGCTCTAGCCACTGAGCCAAACTGGTTTCGCCCTAAGCCAGCTCTTTGCTGAGAACAGTGCTTCTCAAATATTTTCATCTGAAGACTATTTTACATTCTCAAATTATCGAGCCCCCAATAATTTTTTTGTTTTAGAAAGGTTCTATCTGTTGACATTTACCAGATTAGAAATTAAAATGGTGAATGTTTAATTATTTATTTCATTAAAAATAATAAGCCTGCAAAATATGCTTTCCCAAACTAACGGGATGAATGATTTTGCATTACATACTTTTGGAAATCCCTCTAATATCTGGCCTTAATGAAAGACAGCTGGATCTCCATTTTTTTACATATCATTTGTTGTGATAGCGAATGTCCTTAAGGTTACAAGAATAAGAACCACTTACCTAAAGTTGTGGATTATCACATGGTACAGTAGTACCCCTTTTGTTTGCAAATTCTACCTGATATTGATTGTGAAATCTGGAGTTAGTAGTTACCATTACCTTTAATTCCTCCCCATCTTAACAGGTGGTATGGTAAGGCTTAAAAGTGACACAGTGAGGGGGCACCTGGACTTGAACCAGAGACCTCTTGATCTGCAGTCAAATGCCCTACCAGTGAGCTATACCTCCTCTGTTGCATGACATACATGCTTAATTGTAGTGTTTACTCACCAGCCATCTCTCAGCTGTTTAATAGTAGACTGGTATTTATGATCAACTGCTTCGGTTTTCCCAGAGAGATACTAAAGAACTAAGAAAAGCCGAAACCGGTTTGGCCCAGTGGATAGAGCGTCGGCCTGTGGACTGAAGGGTCCCAGGTTCAATTCCGGTTAAGGGCATGTACCTTGGTTGCGGGCACATCCCCAGTGGGGGGTGTGCAAGAGGCAGCTGATCGATGATTCTCTCTCATCGATGTTTCTAACTCTCTATCCCTCTCTCTTCCTCTCTGTAAAAAAATCAATTATATATATATATATATATATATATATATATATATGAACTAAGAAAAGATTAGAGGCAATCAGGACTCAAGTGCTAGGAGAAAAGAGCGAGGTCCGCTTTGACCTGTGCTTGAAGGTGCTGGCGGGGTGTGTGATGGGATTCCTCTCCTACGTTAACGACAACCTTCTCTGCCTCTGGCATCTGGAGTTCTTGAAAATTAATTTCCATCCTGCCTGCCTGCAACCTGCCTTGCAGCCCAGTCTTGCTGCCTCCAAATGGAAGGGCTTCCCTTGTCTTTCTCAAGACCCTCTCTGCTCCTGAGCCAGAGGGGCCCCTATTGTTTCTATTCTCTCCAGCCACTTCCTCGGCTTCCTTGGCTCCTTCAACTTTCAACAGGCTTCCCCTAAATTTAAAAAAAAAAAAAAAAATTCTTCCTCAAAAAACTCCCCCTTCTTCTTTCTCACCACTGATACCGATTTTAAAGGAAGTCTATACTTCATTTTTTTTCTCATTATCAACTACCTGTCTCCAAGTTCTGCTGCTCTCTGTATCAGTTATCTTTCTCTTCTTGTATATGTATTGTTTCTCCAAATATACTGTAAATTTATTTTTTAAATGTATTTTTATTTCAGAAAGGAAGAGAGAGGGAGAGAGAAAGATAGAAACATCAATGATGAGAATCCTTGATTGGCTGCTTCCTGCATGCCTTCTACTGGAGATTGAGCCTGCAACCTCAGCCTGTTGACCAGAATTGAACCTGGGACCCTTCAGTCCACAGGCCAACGCTCCATCCACTGAGCCAGACCAGCTAGGACTGGACTGTAGGTTCCTTGAGGGTAGGATCACGTTGCGTTCTTTTTTGTATTCCCTACAGAAGTTGGCACAGTGCCTCGTTCTCTATACCAGGATGCCGTCGGTTGTGCTCGCCGGCCAAACCACAGTCCTAGTTACACTCAGCTCTCTGACTACACCACGCCTGCCTCCAAAGCAGCTGAAGGGCCTTGGAAGAAAGCTTACAAGTTTGTGTCCCTCCAGGCTTTCCGTCTAGTACTCCAAAGGCTGATTAGGTTCACGTTCCTACTCTCCAAAGTGCCCAATTCACAGACTTCCTCCTGTCTCAGCTCTTCCACACCTTCTCTCTCCTTCTCACGCTCTTTGCTGCAGAGCTTGACTCTTCCTTTCTAGAGAAAGTCAGAACCAACTGAAACCGGTTTGGCTCAGTGGATAGAGCGTGGGCCTGCAGACTGAAAGGTCCCAGGTTCGATCCCAGTCAAGGGCATGTACGTTGGTTGCGGGCACATCCCCAGTAGGGGGTGTGCAAGAGGCAGTAGGGGGTGTGCAAGAAGCAGCTGATTGATGATTCTCTCTCATCGATGTTTCTAACTCTCTATCCCTCTCTCTTCCTCTCTGTTAAAAAATAAATAAATAAAATATATATTAGGAAGAGAGAGAGAGAGAGAGAGAGAGAAAGTCAGAACTAGTCAGAGGTAGTGTGGTCAATGGGTAAGAACCAGTCTTGGGGGCCCTGACTTCCCAAGGTGCAGGGACTCCCACCTGCCAGGTTTAAGTTACCAAAGAGAAGCCAACTGGTGCCGAGCTGGCATGGTTCAGTGGTTGAGGATCCTGCCTATGAAGCAGGAGGGTCACTGCTTGATTCCTGGTCAGGGTACATGCCCAGGTTTTGGGCTGCATCCCTGGTAAGGGGGCATGCAGGAGGCAGTGGACCCCTGTTTTGCTCTCACATGGATGCTTCTTTCTCTAACTTTTTCTCCCTCTAAAAATCATTTTAAAAATATTTTAAAATATATTTTATTGATTTTTTTACAGAGAGGAAGGGAGAGAGATAGAGAGCCAGAAACGTCGATGAGAGAGAAACATTGACCAGCCGCATCCTGCACACCCCCCACCGGGGATGTACCTGCAACCAATGTACGTGCCCTTGACCGGAATCAAACCCGGGACCCTTCAGTCCACAGACCGACGCTCTACCACTGAGCCAAACCGGTTTCGGCAATATTTTAAAAAAATAATTGAAAATAAATGCTTGATTCCTTTTCTAATCGTACAAGGCCCTCTCCAGCTCTCTTGAATCGCCTTCCTCTAGCCCCTCTAGGTTAAGGCCCTTGTAGTAGCCATTTTCTTTGCCTGGAATATGCCCTCATTCAGGCCTGAACTCCAAACTCACCTGCACAGAAAGGCCTCCCATGATTGTCCAACCTGAGATAGCACCCCTCACCCCTTCCTAATGCAGACTGGTAATTTTTAAAAATTGGTTTTAGCCCTAGCTGGTTTGGCTCAGTGGATAGAGTGCCAGCCTGCAGATAGAAGGGTCCCAGTTTCCATTCTGGTCAAGGACATGTGCTCGTACTGGGGCTTGATCTCCAGTAGGGGGCGTGCAGAAGGCAGACATTCAATGATTCTCATCACTGATGTACTTGTACATTTATTTCTGTCAGTGAAGACTCAGAACCTTTGTGACTTTCCTTTGAAAGCATGTTCTCTACCTAGAAAAGGCAGTTTGGTACCCAAGTTCATGTTTTCAAAGGGCTATGTTTTCAGGTGGTCTTTCAATTTTGTTCCCCATCATAAGTGAATTCAATATAATTTAGCAAGAAGTACCTAATTTTGAACAAGTAAACAATTTCAGCACAAAAAATTAGGATTGGCATAAAAAGAATTTATCAAACACTTACCAACAAAAGAAGGTGGGGCTTTAGAACACAAAGCTTGCCAGCACTCTGGTGTGGGCGGGACCTAATTGTATTGAGTCACCACAAGTGGACAAGGAGAACAAGCAAAGTGTGTCCAGGGGGTATAGCTCAGTGGTAGAGCATTTGACTGCAGATCAAGAGGTCCCCGGTTCAAATCCGGGTGCCCCCTCACATGTCCTTGACATTTTCCTCCCCTCACTCAGGTGTAACCCCATTATAAGGTGAATGAATTAGTGCTTCTAAGCAGTCCCCTCACTGAGTCAGGGAGAAGCCTTACTCTCAGGTGGAAAAAAAGCAACCAACACTTCCTTTCTTTGAGGCTGTTCAACATCTATTGGTCTTGCAGGTGGGCAGGGCGGTATTATTTTGCCTACTTTATTCTCTGACAGGAAGACTAGGAGAATGAATCCAAAGTTCAGTAGTTTATTAACTGCACAGTTTAACAGGACATACACAGATAGCCGGAGCTGGCAGGGCTCAGTGGTTGGTTCCATCCCCAGTCAGAGAATATGCTTGGGTTTTGGGCTCAATCCCCAGTATGGAGCGTGCAGAAGGCAGCTGACCGATGAGTCTCTCATCGCTGATGTGTCTATCTCTCTCTCCTTCTCCCTTGCCCTCTGGGGGGGCGGGGGGAGGGGGGAGAGGGAAAGACATACACAGATGAAAGGTAAAAAGTGGACAGCTTTCTCCTTCATATTAGCACCAAGAAAAGCCTTAGGCCTGGGGTAAATTTGAGGCCTAGTGTCCAGGAGGGTCTAGGTTTTGCCCCAGGAGGACAGCTTTGCCCATGTCCAGCCTCAGACACATGGAACAGCAATGGGAGCCCTGGGGGGAAATGCACTGGAGTATTCCCCAGGGGCCTGGAGGGATGACACAACCAAATTCCGGGTTTAAAATATCGCAAGTGCCCTTTGACCCCAGTAGCATGCCTCTTCCTTTCTCCTTTATTTTTCCTTTTTTGGGGCAAAACCTTGTCGAACGGGCTGTCCTTACTCCTTTCACATGTACTGTTTTCCTCTGGCTTAGCAATGATACTGTCAGTAACTTAGCCGACAAGTATCTGTCCCTGCCTTTAGGCTATGGAACTCGATAGCCCTGTATTACCCGTTTAGTGGTTCTCAAAGTGTGGTCCCCTGACCAGAAGCATCTGCATCTTCTGGGAACTTGTCAGAAATGCAGATTCCCTGGGGAGCCCACTCCGGGGCCTGCGGGATGAGGACCTGGGGGTGTCTTCACAAGCCCTCCAGGTAATTCTGATGCACACTCACGTTTGAGAACCACTGCACTAGATTATGACAGTTTGTATTCGGAGGAAAGTTTATTTTTGTAAATTAAAATGAGCTCTGGATGTGCCCGGGGCATTTTAACCTTCTCAAAAGTGCGTTGACTCTTTTCTCTACCTGTATTATGAGCAATAGCACGTTCACGTCACCGGTAATAAAAAAAAGTTGAAGTTTGGAGAAAGGCTGTGGCTTTCTTCCCCTTGACCTATCCACACCCCATCCGAAACGTAACACCAACGGCGGGGTCGGGGGCGGAGAGGGGGTAGTCATTTTGTTCCCAGATCCTGTGGCCGAGGAAATCCCGATATCTCTGGCCTCTGGCGCCAGCAATCGCACCAGATTTGGGCACAGATCCACCCTTCCTCCTCCTGCTGGGCACAAAGCAAAACCGAAAGCGTCCCGCTAAGGTTGGACATGAGAAATGCATTTCTGAGAAATCGTTTCTGTTTCCCTTTAATCCAGGAGTTAATCTTAAAATAAAGAGTCAAGAAAGATGGGACCCTATTCGTTGCGGGGAAGAAAAACCACCAAGGGGGCACCCGGATTTGAACCAGGGACCTCTTGATCTGCAGTCAAATGCTCTACCACTGAGCTATACCCCCGCGCCGCTCTGGCTTCCGGAGATGTGTCTTTGGATGCACCGGGGGTCGGTGGCCAGAAGAAAGGAATGGAAGAGGGAAGGGGGCCAGGCCGAAAGCGGAAGGTGCCCGGACCCGGGGCACTCCGGCCAAGAGGGGAGAACTAGCCCGGGCCGCGGGGCGCTGAGCACCGGCGGGAGGCACAGACTCCGGCCCGCAAAAGCGGGAAAGACGTGCGGCGGGAAGGGAGGCCAATGCAGGCGTGGGGCACGGGGTTCCCATCCCGTCCATGGGTTCATCCCAGGTAGCGGCGGGCACAAAGGAAAGTCCCCGAATGCGGTGAATCAGTTCGGGCGCTCAGGGGTGTGCCAACCCCGCCCTCGACGGCCTCCCGCAGCCCGCGCTCCGCCACCCCGGCTCCGGGCAGGGCTGCGGGCACGGCCGGCGCTCTCCGGGGCGCCTCCATCGGGAGCACCGGGCGCCGGGAGCCCGGGGGCCTCTCCTAGGCCCGCTCCCCGCGCCCACACCCCGCCCGGAACCCGCCTCCGCGCAGCACCCCGGCTCCCGGGAGCGCGCCCGGCGCGCGCCCCCGCCCGCCCCGCCCCGCCTCCCGCCCGCCCCGCCGGGTTTATAGGGGCGGAGGGCGGAGGCGAGCCAGTTCCCCGCTCCCGCCGCCGCCGCCGCCCGTGCCGTTGCCTCCGCGGCGCCTCCCGCTTGCCCGCTCCGGGGAGAGAGCGCGCGAGCCCGGGCGTCCCCGCCCAGCCTCTCCCGGAGCCATGAACCCCAACTGCGCCCGGTGCGGCAAGATCGTGTACCCCACGGAGAAGGTGAACTGCCTGGACAAGGTGAGCCCGCGGCCGGGGGGCGCGCCCTGGCCACTGCCGCCCGAGGGCTCCCGATCGGGGGCAGCGAGAGGGGCCGGGGCCACGCCGCCTGGCCCCCGCGATCCGGGGGGAGGGAGGAGGAGGAGGAGGAGGAGGAGGGCGGTGTCAGGGGTGTGGGGGGACAGACCCCAGGTCTGGGAACCGGGGGACCCGAGGCGAGGCCAGCGGTCCACGCGTGGCGGGCTGCGGGTATCGGGGAGCGGGCTCCGTGCCCCTGGGCTGGGCGGAGGGAGAGGGGCAGGGGGAGCCAGGCCACGGGGAGGGGGCGCTGGGGGAAGGTTAGGGGTGCAGCCCCGCCCCCTAGGCCCCGGAGAGTGAGAGAGCCGGCCGCTCCCTCTCCCCGCCGCCCGGAACGCCAAGTAGGCGGAAGCGCGGGGCTCGGGGGGAGGGGGCGGCGGGCGGGGGGCGGGGCAGAGGTTGGGGGGCCCCGCGGAACCGTCCGCCGAGGCCGCGGATGGCTGGGCTTCCTGGCCCGGGGACTGGGTTTGGGGGGGCTCCGGCGGGCGAGGGTTGCATCTGGTGACCTGGGCTGCGGATGAGGAAGGACCTGAGCCCCACGGCGAGACCCCCTGTTTCGGGCGATCTGGGGTCCCCTGGGCGGTGCAGCGGCTGCTAGATCGCGGGGTTCAGGGCAGCGCCCCAGCCCCCACCCCAAACTGGAGGGCACCTCGGGGTGCGGGCCGCGCGGGGCGGGGCCGGGGCCGGCCGGGGTGGGTGGCGGGCGGGTGCTCCGCGGAGATCGCCTGAAATTGTGCTCCGAGCCCGAGACCCGGCTTGCAGAACAAAGAGCTAACTTTTCAAAGCAGGTTTACCCAGTGGAGGGTGGGGTTGGCTGGATTCAGGGGAAGGCTAGGAAAGGGGGAGGTGTTGGGGGGAGGGAAGGGTGGCCTTCTGGAAATTCACTGTCCCCTGAGGCCCTTAGGATTTCGTGTCCGTCCGTCCCCCCCCCCCCACGCTGGACTTGTTCATCTGGTTGCCATTATGCTTTCGGAGGGGGTGGGGTGGAGAGCAGAATTGGGTGTTTCCAGCAACTTGGGGAAGAAGGATCTGGTGCTCTTTTTTAGCTTCCTTAGATCCTGAGGCAAAATGTGTCTCCTCTGCACCCCCCCCACACCTTCGGTCTGGAGGAGGGGCTTTGTGATTTTTGTCCCCTTCCTCATCCGGGCCACTTCCCAAAGCTGGCTCCAAGTTCAAATACTACCCCCCCCTTTTTTTTTTTCCTTCCTGAAATGGCAGGAACGGGGGCCTGGGATGGAAGAGGAGTGCAGAGCCCCAGGGCCAAGTTCATTGCTCACCTGACGCCATGTTTGCTTGGGACAGGACAGTTCATTGGATACTTAACTCTCCCCCTTGGGGTTAGAGCCTCCTCCGTGACCTTTGGCCTCAGTCAGGGTGAAAGGGCGTGGGGTTCCAAGGTTCTGAAATATTTTTGAACTTGCTCTGGGAGGAAGGGGCCGAGGGGGCTGCTGCTGTCTCACTGTCCCTCTGGGGCTTGGCCAGACAGGAGGGAGGAGGGCCCCGATGTGGACACAAAGGATGTGGGCCCTGACCTTCCCCAGGACTGGGCCAGGCTCCGGAGGGTAGGACATGATCTTGGAGGCACCGGCTGGGGAACCATTTGTCCTTGCACACAGGCCTCTTTGCCCTCCCCTGGTGGTGGGCATTTTGGCCTCTGTAACTGGAGTTCCCTGTGCCCCCCTTCCCCACAGTCATGAACTGGCCAGAGGCTGGGGGCGCTTTTCCCATATAAGGCAGAAGCCATGTAGATGAGAGAGAGGGCTTGCCCATCCTCATTCCAGGTTTTCTCCCACCCGCTTTATGAGCTTTATGAGCGGCTCCAGGCCTCAGTGATCCGGATCTGTCCGATGGGTGCGATGATGTCATTTCCTTGGGGGAGGGGCGGGGCCCTAGAGCACCGGGAATTGGTACAGGCTGTGCAGGCTGTGCGTTCCCCGCCTTCCTGGGATACTCCCTCTAGCCCCACACCTGGCTCCTCTGGAACAGAACGTGGGTGCTGAGTGTCAGAGGGGAGGGGGGTAGGAGTCCGGTAAGGTACCCTTCCCGGTAGCTCTTCTCCCGTCCCAGCTGAAGCGGACAGTCAGGTGGGGTTGCCTTGGGAAGTGGGGATTTAAATACATTTTTATTGATTTTTAGAGAGGGGGGGGGGAATAGAGAAGTAGGAAAACATCGATGAGAGAGAAACATCCATCGTGCCTCCTGCATATCCCTCCCGGGGATCGAACCTGCAGCCTGGGCTGTGCCCTGTCCTCCAATCGAACACGGAGATCTCACCGCTGAGCCATCCCTGCCGGGCATCCCCCCTCTTTGAGAGCTTTCCCTGGAGGAGGTGGTCCCTGCACCCAGTGGGGGGCCTGGAGTATCCAGGAATCAGACCTCGTCCTCCCAACTCTCTCCAGGCAAAGGATTGGCACTTCCTACTGGGGCCCGGGTGCCCCAAGGGCTGAGACCGGCAGAACCTTTAGTCCCAGAGGCCAGGTTGCTAACCAGCTTCCCCAGGCTTCCAGTTTACAACAGGACAGAGTCAAATTAGACGCACCCCGCTCCCTATAATTTCCCTACAGCACAGTCTGACCCAAAGCACAAGATATACCCCCGGTGTTAACCTTTGTTCCTCCCGGAGCCTTATCTCCCCAAGGCTTAGGTGGGTGAAGGCCATGTTACCCCTGATGGCCCCCCGGCCCCCAACTCGCCGCACCCCGGGAGTTCTGCACGCTGGATAAGTACAGCGTTGCTGCTGACGGTGTGTGAGCCAGGAGACCGAGGCTTCCTTCCCAGAGGACTTCTGGGATTAAAGTCGAGGGAAACAGGGTGACCTCACTGGCTAGCTCACTGGGCAAATATTTATTGAGCACCTGCCTTGTGCCGGGCACTCGGAAGGGTTGCCCTTGCAAGGCCTTTGGGAAGGGAGAGAGGAGCGGTCTCTCCAAACATCCTCCTCCTTTTGAGAGGTTTGTGGGCTTGTATCCCGGACCCTGTTGGGAAGCCTTTGCATCTGGGAGCCTGTGTGGGGAAGAATCTTGCCCTGCCCCTGCCCCTGGGCTGGCTTTCTGGGCTCCTGAAAGCAGGTGAGACAGTCATTCTGGACGTGCAGAGGAGTGTGTGTGTGTGTGTGTGTGTGTGTGTGTGTGTGTGTGTGCGCCAGTTTCCCTGGATCCTCCAGTGAAGGGCTCTCTGCCTCTGGTTGTCTAAATTGCCCCCTACTCTGCCCTCTCACTTCCATAGGGGCCAGCAAGATAGGAGGAGACTGGGCCCTCACCTGTTTGGCTCAGTGGATAGAGCATTGACCTGTGGACTGAAGGGTCCCAGGTTCGATTCCGGTC
This sequence comes from Pipistrellus nathusii, assembly GCA_963693515.1. Taxonomy (NCBI): domain Eukaryota; kingdom Metazoa; phylum Chordata; class Mammalia; order Chiroptera; family Vespertilionidae; genus Pipistrellus; species Pipistrellus nathusii. The sequence continues at coordinate 40,355,895 of OY882873.1, forward strand.
CAGGGCATGTACCTGGGTTACGGTCACATTCCCAGTAGCGGGTGTGCAGGGGGCAGCTGATCGATGTTTCTAACTCTCCCTTCCTTTCTGCAAAAATCAAGAAAATATATTTTTTTTAAAAAGATGGAAGGAGACTGGGCTGGGCACACTAAAAAGATAAGTCCTTGTAGGACGGTGCCCCATTTTACCAGCTAAAGCGGAGTGGCCATCCATTCACAGTAGCTGCTACTGATCGCGAGGTGCCAGGCTCAGTCTTTGCAGCAGCTTCACACAACAGATGTGGCTGCTCCTGAAACGATGAACCCCATAAACGGAGGCTCAGACTGTGTGTGTGGTTCATTTCCCTCTCAGCCAGAGGTGGCATTCAAATCCAAGTTCTTTGTGCTCCGCTCTTTTGCCTGTTACGTTGGCAAAACAGTTCTTTATTGCTCAGCCAGTGTAGCTCAGTGGTGGAGTGTCGACCCACGAACCAGGAGGTCATGGTTTGATTGCCCGGCAGGGCATATACCCGGGTTGTGGGCTCGACACCCAGTGTGGGGCATGCAGGAGGCAGTCAATCAATGATTCTCTCTCATCATCGATGTTTCTCTCTCTCTCCCCCTCTCCCCCTCTCCCTTTCTCTCTGAAGTAAAAAAATATATATTTATTTAACAAATAAATAAATTTAACAAACTTAAAGATATATATATATATGTGTGTGTGTGTGTGTGTGTATATGTGTGTGTGTGTGTGTGTATATATATATATATATATATGCACATGCATCTTTAAGTACTTTTATTTACACTATCTCATTAGTGTCCGGACGCTGGCCCGAGGAATGTTCTGGGCCTGGGCCTTTCCAGGAGCTGGGATACTAGGAATAATCATCTCCCCTGGGAATCTGTGGAGATGCACCAAAGTCTATGACTTTAAACCTGTGCCCAGGTGACCAACTGAACCAGGTTGGTGACCCAGCCAGGGTGGAGCTGGAGTTACCCCTAGAGAAGGGAAAAGCCACTGGGGCACAGGAAAGGAGAGGAAGGTCTTACTTATCTTTGAACCCTGAGTCAGGTAGCCTGGGTGCAGAGGGCAAGATGCCAGGCTGCAGGCACAGTGACCTGAAGCTGGCCGCGTGCCCCTCACCGAGAGCCGAGAGCCGTGAGCAGCGCCTGCCCCACCTCCACCCTGATTCCAGGGAGATAGGCGCTGGTCCCAGCCTCGCCCAAGAGCGGGCGATTTCCTTCTGCCCCGCCGGCCTCCCGTGTCGCTCTGCGGAGTGGGTTTCTGTGGACGGGGCTTCGGCTTTGGAGCTGCGGGCAGGAAGGCTGGCGGGCAGGCTGAGCCGTGGGGGAAGGGTTGAGGAGCTTCGAACAGGCCTGATTTTTGTGTGAAAGGGAAACAGGGACTTGAGGACAGTGGGGAGGATTAGGGTTGCCTGCCCAGAGGTTGTACTTTGCTCCAGATCCTGAATCCCAGAGTCACTGACATCTCCCTCCTGGGGCCTTTAAGAAAGAGGGACAGGAGAAAGGCAGACCGAGAGGGTCCTTGTGGGATATTATTATTTTTAATTAAAAAAATATATTCTTTTATTGATTTCAGAAAGGAAGGGAGAGAGTTAGAGAGACAGAAACATTAATGATGAGAGAGAATCAATTGTCTGCCTCCCGCACATTCCCCACAGGGCGGGGGGGGGGGGGGGGCAGAGGGGGTGAGGATCAAGCCCGCAACCCGGACATGTGCCCTTGGCCAGAATCGAACCTGGGACCCTTTAGTCCACAGGCCGACACTCTATCCCCTGAGCCAAACCGGCCAGGGCTGTCGGGGTTTTATTGACTTATGTCCCTGACTGAGCTGGTCACCCGACCTGACTGAGGCAGGGAGGGGGTGTCCCGGTCCAGGCTGGGCCCCTGGGCTGCTGAGTGACTGGCCATAGTCCATCCTCCTTGCCCTCCACTTGCCCCCTGTGAGGAGGACACGGGGGCAGGCGCTGCTGGTTGTCCTGAGCCTGGGAGCCCTTCCCTGGGGAGGGAAGTGACCTGAGCGGCGGCTCGGAGGGCAGCTAGCTCTCGCTCGGGGCGTGAGTCATCTCTTCACTCCTCCCCCCACAGCTGTGGGACCCTGGTTTTAGTTCCACTTTACAGCTGCAGACTTTACCATGCCCCTGGAGCCACTCGGAGCACCTGTGCTTTTATTTTTCTGCTCTCGAGCCCCCGTTAGGGAACAGAGAGCATCACCCCAGACCTAGTGCACCTATCTAGCTGGAAGCAAGAGGTGTCTGGGGGGTGAGGTGGGGAAGGGCTATGGATGGGAATGGGTACCATCCCTTTATATCGGGGGTCCCCCCTTCAAATGGCAGCCGGGAGGGGTCTTGTGGAAGGAACCCCCAGCCCAGTCAGTATACCCTGCCCCTTTCCAAGGGTCTTGGCTCCTGGGTGAGATCCTAGCCATCTGCTGGGGCGGGGAGGGGGGTTCCTGTTTCCTTCCCTTTGTCTCCCCCAAATCCATCAGGAGGCAGCTTTGGAGGTCCCCAGGTTTAGGACAGTGTGTATTCCTATAGGGGTGTGTGTGTGTGTGTGTGTGTGTGAAAGTGGGTCATGGTCTGGATTCCAGAGAATATTTTTCCTGACAGGTCCCTGAGGCAGTGGGGGGAGGTAGGGGCCTGGGCAGCTGAGCAGGCGGAGGCCAGCAGGCTGGGTGGTGACAGACCCGGGCGCCCTGCCAGTGCCTCCCAGGTATGGGGGGAGGGAGAGGGGCTGCCACTGTGGGCACTGACTGGGCAGGGACTACCCTCTTTCATTATTTATTTATTTATTTCTTAAAACATACATTTTTATTGATTTCAGATAGGAAGGGAGAGAGGGATAGAAACCTCAGTGATGAGAGGGAATCATCAATTGGCTGCCTCCTGCATGCCCCCTACTGGGGATCGAGCCCGCAACCCAGCATGTGCCCTTGGCCGGAATCGATCCTGGGACCTTTCAGTCCATAGGCTGATGATGCTCTATTCACTGAGTCAAACCGGCCAGGGCAAGGACACCCCTCCTCGGTTTTTCTGGCGGGTTGTATGTGTTGGGGTTCTGCACCTGGAGTCTGGGCTGGGCTGTGGGATGGGCCTCGGCTGGGGTGGGGGCTGAGCTTAGATCAGCCACCCCTCTGCTTCCAGACCTCCGGCTGGCCTTCCCCACACAGTGGCTCTCCTGTCACTCCATTTGCTGTTGTGCCCCTGGGGATTCCTTCTGTCCCCGGACAGGGGAGCACCCTATTACCCCGGGGCCTCTGGTGGACGTGGGCCATGGAAGGGGCCCTGGAATCCCAACCTCCCAGCTTCTTCTTCCTGTCCCCTCCTCCAAGGTGTCCCAGGGAAACTGAGTGGCAGGAACACACCTTTTGAAAGGTAGTGCCTTGGGGGAAATTCCTTGGCAGACAGCCCAGAGCCAGCCCTGTGCTGGTCACCTTCACACAGCTCCCCCGGCCCTCCCCTGGCCTCTGGCCTTCCCTGAGGGCTTGGGAGTGTCTCCTGTGACTTCTGGGAAATGAGGCAGAACCAGGCCGGTCAGTCACGCAGGCCGCCTGGGCTCCGGGGTCCTAGAAGCTGGGCTCCCGGTCAGTGCGGATCCCAGGGCCATGCAAACCCGAGGTGCATGGGTTTGGCCCAGCGTCACCATTGCTGAGGAGGTCCCTCCTGTTGCCTCCTCTCCCCTCCATTGGCCTTCCCAGATTGGCCTGCGTGTGAGAGTGGGTCATGGCCTGGGCCTCTCGGCGTTGCTGGAGTCTCACCTGTCACGCACCGTCCCCCGCGGTGTAGCCGTGCCGGGCACAGCGACACCCACCTGCGCCCACACACAAAAGCTCCCGGGCGGCTCCGAGCCCCCTGGTTGCGGTTCAGAGCTGCTGTGCCCAGCATCTAACACTCGGTGCTGAGGTGCCAGGTGCCGGCCGCGGGCTGTGCAGGTGATTTCTCATCGAATCCCGGACCGTCCCCGGAGGAAGCGATCTGGAGACGGCTCAGCGTGTGGTCCCTACAAGGTCACACAGCCAGTCAGGGGGACGCTCTGGTGTCCACTGTGGGGGATCCCCTTCCAAGGCTTTTAAGCAGAGCCCTGCAGGGCCCGAGAGAGAGAGAGAGAGAGAGAGAGAGAGAGAGAGAGAGAGAGAGATATGCTGGGTGCTCTCCCGGGTGAGGGCGCGAGAGAGGGTGCAGGAGTGGTGGATAGAGCCCAAGCACCCACTCCTGCCCTCTGGTTGGGGGTCCCACAGGAAGTGGGAGGTGTCAGAGCAGGAGGCCCGGGTGTGGGCGTTGGGAATGCCTGGGGGTTCAGGGCCAGGCCCCCCTCCTCCTCCTCTCCAGGCCACGTCAGTGCTGAGGAGCTGCCCCTCCTGTTCAGCAGCCCTGGCCCAGCTTTGCAGGAGCCATGGGGCTACTCCAGCTTGGGGCAGCAGGCAGGGTCTGGGAGGTGGAGCTGACCTCTGGGGACAGCCCTTTCCCCACTCACCCTCCGCATCTGCTCTCCTCCCCATCCTTACGTGGCCAGTGACTGATTGGGGGGGGGGGGTAAAAAGGGGGAGCGTGTCCTTGGCCGCCGGAGCTGGGACTGCGATGTCCCCAGCTCGCCTTGGGGAGCCGAGCCGCCCCCTCCCGAGGCTGCGCCCCCTCCCTGAGGGCCTGTGTCTGACGGTGTCCGCCCTCTGCCTCTGTCCCCAGTTCTGGCACAAAGCATGCTTCCACTGCGAGACCTGCAAGATGACACTCAACATGAAGAACTACAAGGGCTACGAGAAGAAGCCGTACTGCAACGCGTGAGTGCCGCCTGGGGCGGGGCCGGGCGGGGCCGGGGCGGGGGGGGGGGGGGGGCGGCGGGCCCCTGGGTGGATGGACCTCTTCCTCATTCTTCCCTCGGTGAGGGGACGTGGCCGCACGCACATCCACGCTCTGTCTGGTTGGAGTCGGTCCCCACGTCAGCTTCCCCATGGCCGGGTGAAGTAAGGGCTCTCCTTCCCATTTCACAGAGGGGGAGACTGAGGCCCGGGGAAGGGAAGGGATGACGTGTCTGGAGAGAGGCTAGTTCGCCCAGTGAAATGAGTATGTTCCTCCCCCTGACCGGCCGGGAGGGTGGGGTCGGGGGGTGGGGGGGAAGCGAGCGGCCCTGGTGTCTGCCCGTCTGTGTTCTCTGCGTCTCCTTTCGGCCTCGCTCTCCTCAGAGTGGCCGCTGACTGTCTCCATCTCTGTCTGCCCCTGCCAGAGCCCGGGCACTGATTCTTTGGGGGCCCGGGCAGAGCCCTCCCTGGTGAGGCAGCAGGAAGGGGGGCCTGGCTCCGGGGGGGAGGCGGCAGAGACCCCCGCCTTCTCCGATGGTGTGGGCTCGGACTCTGCCCTCTGCGCTGGGCCCTGCAGCCTGGCCTGCTGCGGAGACTGGGGCGTAGGTAGGGCCCCTCACCCCATGCTGCTGCAGAGAATGCAGCACCTCCGTCTTCGGGGCGACCTTGTGTGCGTGACAAGTGCAAACTCTGCGGGGTCTGGGGCGCAGGCAGCCCCTCACAGCCACCCCGCCAGGTACGGTTTTAGAAGGTCATGTCGGTTCAGCAGAGTCCAGTTTTTCTTTAAGTTCCCAGCCAGAGGCTCTGCAGCGGAAGTTCACCCCGGAGGGGGACTCTGGGACTTGTCTCAGTGGCCTTGGGGTCTTGAACCCCCTTGGGAAGGCTGCCTCTCTCCCCTTTTGGCACCCCCAGTGCCCTGCTCACACCTCCTCTCATTAGGCCCGCTGCTGCCTGCTAACCTGTGCCAGGTGCTGGGAAAACAGATTTCTGATAAAAATCTCACACTCAGGATACAACACGTGTGTCCTCCCTTCTGGGAGGGCTCAGGGGCACCCCGGGGAAGGGGAAGGTCGGGGGCACCACAGGGGTAGTCGCCTGGGTCCCCCTTTCTCCCCTGGGCTGTGCCTCCTCTTCTGTTAGCTTACTCTGGCCTCTCCCCCCAGCCTCCACCCCGCCCCCCCAAGGGAAATGGGACATTCCTCGAATTCTTAAGGACTCACACAAGCCCTGATTCTCTGCCACTTCCGCCCTCTGTTGGGGAGTCGGGTGGGGTTCAGCCAAGCCAGAGGCTGGGGCAGTGTTAACCCCTCGGTGGCTGGACCACTCCCGGCTGGCGTCTGGGCACTGAGGCTCCTCTGGGGGCAGCTTCGGACCACCGCTGCTCCAGGCAGCCGCCTGGCCGAGCCCCCAGCCCCTTGGGCGTGGCAGGGCCCCAGGCTGCTCTGCAGCTCTGCCCTCTGCAGACTGCGGTAGCCTAGAATTCAGGGAGCGCTGGGAGTTGGAGAAAGAAATCAGAGGTGTGCCCTTGTTTTCTCCACACTCCCTCCCAGCTCACTGTTCTCCCTCTTCTGGGGAGGCCGCAGTGAGGGGGGGTGAGGGGCTCCTTGCATCGGTGGAGGGCGGGGAGGCCCAGGGGAGGCGGAAGACGGAGCGCCCCTCCTTGCTTGGATCCCGCTTCCAAGCTGCCTGGGCAGGTCTGTCTCCTGGCCTCCAGCCAGAGCAGCGGGTGGGCCCTCCCGTTCCCCCAGCCTTTACAGCCGGGCCCCACTGACCTTTGGCCCCGCGGGGTGTCCCCTGGGAAGGAGAAGACGTGGGGGCTCTGTGGTCCGGCTGTGTTTCGCTCGGCATGTAGCACCCGCTTGCCCGAGGCATTCGCACGCTCAGCCAGCTCCTGCCGAGCAGCGGTCTGTGCCAGCGATCCAGACAGGGAAATCCCAGGACAAGCCAGCTGCAGGCCTGGCCTGCCAGAGCTGCCTGGAGACCTGCCCGAGCCTCGGTTTCCCCAGGGCTCCAGCTTCCTACCTTCCCGGGGACCAGACCCCCAAAGGCTCCTGAGCGCCTGCTCCGTGCCAGGCCCCGTGCTGGGTGCTCACTCTCCTTCCTTCCTGTTTTCTTCCCTCCTCTGGTCCCATCCTCAGGGGCACCCCGGTTCCGGATCCTGGGGTGTCCAGGGTGCAGAGCTCTGCCCTTTGTTCTGTGGGCCAGGCCTGGCTGCCTCCTCTGCAGCGCCGCCCGCCCAGACCCGGAGAGGCAGGGGGTCTCTCCTGGCCCTTTGCCAGGGCGCCGGGGGCACCCCCCCCCCGTGAGTGAGCGTTTGGCCTCCGCGTTCCGCCCTCCGCCAGGATCTTGCAGGGGGGGATGGTCAGGAGAGGAGCAGCCTGTCTGTCTTTTCCCAGAGGCACCTCAAGACTAATTTAAGTTCTGGAGAGGGACCGCAGGCAGCAGAGAGGCCTCTTCTGTTCCTCTCCGTGCGTTAGAGAGAGGCGTGGGGGAGCGGGCAGGCTCACTGCGGGGCCGCCGGGCGGGGGCGCACCCCCGCGGACACGCAGTCACACATGTGCCTGGTGTGTGTCCAGACACACACGCTGCCGGACGTGGGGCTGGGGAGAAGAGCCGGGGAGGTCGGCCGGAGAGGACGTGTTTGTGTTCACGCTCCGCAGCCACCCCGGCTGCTGTGCTGTGGGCAGCGGAGAGGGTGAGGCCTGCTTTGGCACAGTGGCCCGCGGTGGGAAGGCCCATTCACCGAGTCCTTTCTTGGCGTGTCTAGGTGGGTGGGGAGAGTCTGCTCCGTTTTGGTCAGAGGGATCGTTATACCCTTGATGATTTGTTTTCTAAGCTACATTTACTGAAAGGTGGCAGGCCTGTCCCCACAACAAGCCTGCTGCTTTCTTTTCAGGCACCTAGTCTAGGAGTCTGGAGGCCAGGGGCAGGGGCAGGGGCAGGGGCAGGGGCAGGGGCAGGGTGGGGGGTGGGGAGAAATTGCTGTTCTTTCCTCCTCGGGGGCATGACTCATGGAGGCTGCAGACCGGAGGTGCAGTGGGGGTGAAGTTGCAGGCCGAGAGAGGAACGAGCCAGCTTTTGGGGTGTCCAGAGGGGAGTAGACATGCTGGGAGGAAAGAGGGGTGCTCCGCTGGGTCCTCCCCTCCTCATGGACTGCCCATCCTTCAGTGTCCGTGAGCTGTGGGGGAGGGGCTGCGCAGGGTGCAGATGTGTCTGGTTCTGGGGAGCGAGGGGCTGTGGTCCTGGTCCTTCCACCAGGCCTCAGGGAGGGGGCGGGCCTGTGCTGAGGGAAGGGGGCAGTAGCGGGCAGATCCAGGTCTGTGGCGTGGGGCTTCCCCATCTCCCCAGAAGTTTATGCCTCTGACTGAGCAAAATGGGGTCCGGTAGCCAGGTTAGCGCCGGGCGTGGGGAGGGTTTGTGTGGTGCGTGCTTGGGACAGGGAGATACTCGCAAAGGGGCATCCACGGTGGCCAAATGCAGCTCCAGACAGCCCCGGCCCCTCACTCTCACCCCCAAATCCTTGCGCTCAGAGACGTGCCGGCCTCCAGGAAGCTCAGGGTCCCTCCTGCTCCCATTTTATGGATGAGGAAGCCAAGGCCCTGTGTTTCCAACCCCTGGCCAACTTGGCAGAATCAGTCCTTTCTCTGTGTTGCTGGCTTTGATACTACCCTGTGTCTCCTGCCCCCGAGGGCCAGTAAGTTCTTCTTCCCGTCTAGCCTTGATCTTCTTGGCTGCTTTCCCCCCCCCTCTGGTCAGACAATGCCTCCTTGTTGCTTCCTATCCCCACCACGTCAGCCCCGAGGCCTGGGGGACGGGTGAGAAACTGGGTTAGGGGGAGCCCTCCCTGCCGCCCTGGGCAGGGTTCCCAGCTGGGGCTCAGGGCTCCTTCCAGAGGCAGGATGTCGGGGCTGGTGTTTCTCCCCCTCCCTCCTTTTGGTGAAACCAAAGGCCCCTTGTTGCTTTTTGTTGGTGTATTTTTGTTCCTCTTTGAACAAAAAGCTATGGTTTTGAATGAGTCTGAGGCTGGAAGAGGCGAGGGTGCGTGCAGAAGGGGGCGCGGGACTGTGTCCGCTTCCCCTCTGCAACGCGGCTCCTGGCGGGCCTGGGCGCGAGGCTGGGCCCTGCGAACGGTCCCTGTCCCCAGGAGGCCCCTCGCCGGAGCCCAGCCTCCTCTCAGCATCCTCCCTGCCGTCGCCGGTGGCTCAGAGGCCCTCAGGCATAACCCCTCTCTGGGGTCAGGCCCCTGGTCCTGCATCCCTGCCGGTCATTGTTCGGACTTCAGACACCCTCTTTTTTTATTTTTAATATATTTTACTGGTTTTTTACAGAGAGGAAGAGAGAGGGATAGAGAGTTAGAAACATCGATGAGAGAGAATCATCGATCCGCTGCCTCTTGCACACCCCCTACTGGGAATGTGCCCGCAACCAAGGTACATGCCCTTGACCGGAATCGAACTTGGGACCCTTTAGTCTGCAGGCCGACGCTCGATCCACTGAGCCAAACCGGTTTTGGCAAGACACCCTCTTTAGAAAAGGAGAAGGTGGCTTCTGACGGGTGGTGACCCAGACACCCCATTGAAAGATGAATTCCTTTGTCCTCCACCCGTCCTGCCAAGCACGTCTCTCCCCAAGGCCCGAGAGCTGGGCCTGGACGGGTCCCCCTGAGAGAGCTGTCCGCGGGCCCTGAGCCGGCTGGGTGGCCATGGTGGAGGGGAGAGTGCACTGGGCCGTGCTCCTGGACACGCAGCCTCCGTTTCTCTCCCTGTGGAATGGACACATGGATCACACGGACGTGTCCAGCCCGTGGCCTTGGGGCAGATTTCCAGAGGGCATGTGCTCGGGACCCTGTCCATCCAGAAATCGCTTCGTGTGCCTGGAAGTTCTCTTGGAGGCTTAGCTGCCTGATTTCCCTGCCCCGTCCCTGTGCTTGCCCTCCTGGATGCAAGATCCCGTCCCCTGCCCCCCAGACTCCCTGTCCCTGAGCCCCTCCCTCCGAGCAGCATGGAGCTGGCCACGGGGGGACAAAGAGTGGCTGTGCTCTGGACCCGCTCCGGGCCGGGTGAGGACGCCTGGCTCTCCCCATGCTGGCCCCTGTTCCCTCGCCCCGGCCCCGGCTGGCGGTGGGCTGGGGTTCCGGGGGGTCACTCGCTGGGGCGGGGCCCCTCTCTCTGCCTTGGTGCCCACAGAGGCGCACACACATCCATTCATCTCGCCTGGGATGTGCGGGGGCGGGTGGGCAGAGCTTCCACCTGAGGACGGGAGGGAGGGAGAAACGTTCCCAGCAACTGCTTCTGGAAGGAGGTCAGAGGAGCCCTGTCCAGGGCAGTCATGCCTGCGGGGGCAGGGGCAGCGCTGCTGGGGCCGGGTCCACCCTCAGAAGACGGACGGATGCCTGGCTCCTGTCCTCCTCGCCTCGCTGTCCGCCGGACCCTCCAGAGGCATCTCCCGGCCCTGTCCTCCGTCCTCGCAGTGAGGACACCCGGCTGCCCGTCTCCTCCCCACCCCCACCGACCGGCTCTCCCGCTCTCCTGCCTGGAGCTGAGGATGAGGTTGCCATGGGAACCTGAAGCGCAGTGAGCAGGGGAAGGGGAAGGCAGGGCTGTCAGGCCAGGGCTGGGGCTGCGGGGAGGGGACAGGGCTGACCCAGGGTGGGGAGGAGAGCCCGGACTGCACGCCTGTCCACCCCCCACCCCCGCCCCGGCCTGGGGGTGGTGTGGGAGGCGGGGGTAAGAGACAGAGGCTCTGCACTCCTCTTATGTCCAGCTCATCTGGTGCAGGATGACAATCCCTCCCCTGCCCTCCCCTCCCCTCCCCTCCCCCGGCCACAGGAAGCCGAGACCACGTCTGTCTAGGCTGGGCACCCCTTCCCCTCCCATGGGGTTAGCTCCTGGCTTTGGGAGGTCTGACATCTGGGGGTCATATGACTCCAAAGAGGGAATGAAACACCCGCCAACCCCAACCCCACCCACAGGTTTTTGCTGCATGGCGGGGGCGGTGGGGGGGAGCGGCGGCTCCTGAGGCCCTGGTGGAGGGCAGGGTAGGAGGTGTGAGTGTGGCCTCAGTGCGTCCTGTCCCGGGTGGACCTGCTGGCCCCCATGTCCAGGAGACGGGGTCAGGCTCCTCCATTTGTTTGTGGTGGGTGGGGTGCGTGTCAGGTGCGTGTCAGGTACACGGGTCTAGCTGTCCTTGGGCCCCTGGAGCCCGCACTCCGCTCTAACCGTGCACACACAGGCAAACGGGAAACCCCGGGTTTGCAGACGGGCCCAGTGCACACGTGTTTGCCTTTGGCTGCTCGCTCCCCTTCCCACCAAACGCTGCCCAGTGCCACCGTCTCGGGGTTAACCCTCCGCGGGGTGGGCCAGTGCCCCCCTGGGGTCTCCCCACTCCGCCACCGGAGTCTGTCCTTACGGATGCTCTCCTCACCGCCCCCCTCCCCCGGGCTCTTCCCCTGCTGGGAGGGTCATCTCTGAAACTCCCCCTGAGGCCCCCAGGGCCAGCTGGTTCTGCTGGAGAGCCGACTGGCCCCCCCCCCCCCCCCCCCCGCCGTCCTCTGCCGAGCCTCTGGGCACGGGTCCCCAGGCCCTCCCTCCCCGGGGCCGCGCAGGAATTTTGATGGCGTCCTCGGCTGTGGGTGGCCCTGGCTTCGTGGCACCGGGCCAAGCCCGGCGACTGGACCCACAGCCGCGGCCCCACACTCGCCCGCAGGCCGTGCCAGCTGCAGGCACCTGTGTTTACCCTCCGTCTCCTCCCTTTCCTCCCTCCGCGGGGCAGCTGCGGCCCGGCCGACCGGGAGGCCTGGGGCTGGGACCCGGCTTGGACCACGTAGGTCCACGGTGGTGAAACAAGGACTTGCCAGTCCCCCCAGCGAGGCCGTGGCTCTGGTTCAGGGAGGGGCGGCAGCTGGAGAGCTGCGGGTTTGGTGAGGACACGGGGCTGGAGGGTGCTCAGGCCCAGCTCCAGGGCGTGCCGGCCTACGGGGTGGAACACGCCTGCCAGGGGGCCATCCTCTTCCCGGGGGCAGGAATCCGGGACCTGCCTGCGGGCGGCACAGCTGTGCCGGGTGTGGCCACCGGGGCTGAAACGGCCCATCTCAGCTTCTGCTGGGAGAAGCCACCGCCATTCCCTGAAGTCGTTGGGGCCCCTGCGGATCCCCACCGGCTTCACATTCCGGCGCTTCACACACACCACCGGCCCGGACTGCCTCCCCTCCGCTGGTGCGCTGGGGCTTTGTGAGGCCCCGGGGCCACAGTCGGCAAACTGCTCTTTGGCCCCTTGAGCGAGGCTCTTCCACAAAATACCACGGCCTGGGAGAGTCTATTAAAAAAAAAAAAAAAAAAAAAAAAAAAAATATATATATATATATATATATATATATATATATATATAAAATTGATTTTTTTACAGAGAGGAAGGGAGAGGGATAGAGACTTAGGAACATTGATGAGAGAGAAACATCGATCCGCTGCCTCCTGCACACCCCCACACTAGGGATGTGCCCGCAACCAAGGTGCATGCCCTTGACCGGTACCAAACCTGGGACCCTTCAGTCCGCAGGCCGACGCTCTATCCGCTGAGCCAAACCGGTTTCGGCTGGGTGAGTCTATTTTGAAGAAGTGGCGTCAGAAGAAGTTTTTAAAAAATTTAAATTTCTCTCAAAAGAAATCTCCATCGTTGTCCTATTGATATTTGGCTCTGTGGACTAGTGAGTTTGGCCTCGTGGGATGTAGGAGACCCGAGTTCTCGTCACGGCCCAGTTTCGGTGCTTGGTGTGGTGTTGGTTTACTCAACAAGTATTTGTTGGGGACCAGGTACTATTCTAGGAGCTTGGGGCCGTCAATGACCAAAAGAGATAAAAACCCACCCCCTTGCCTCACAGAAGTGGTGGAGGGAGGAGACAATAGCGGATGTGATAAGGAAGTTCATTATCAGGTCACCTCAGTGCCCTGTGTCCCCCGGGAGAGGAGGGGCTGGGCCGGTGGTCTGAGAGGCTCCTGCAGACCGGCTGCCAGGGCTTCCCCGGCTCCTGCCCCCTCCACGCCAGCCCTCTCTTTCTGGGGGACGGGCCTCCGGTCTGTCTGGTGCCTGGAGAGTGGAGGGTTTGGCTCAGCGTGCTGGGTCCGGGGCAGAGTGTCCGGGTGCCAATCGGGAGCCCAGCCTTGTGCCTTGTGCTACATTCTCCATCCTTTCTGAGCCTCAGTGCAGCCGTCTGTCCAGGGGGGGACAGCAGGGTGCGTGTTGGAATTGGGTGAATGGAGGCACGCATGCTTCTAGCACAGGCGAGCGTGGGCCGTGGTGGCAGTGTTATCTGTCACCCCAGGGTGGCCTCCTTTCTGGCATCAGGCTGACCTCTCACCTGTACTCCCTTAAGTTGGCCCTTGTTGGCCACTCCGGATGTGTGCACCTTCTCTCTCTCCCTGCCTCTTCCTCCTCCTCCTTCTCCAGGAAGCCCTCCTGGATATGCACATCCCTTTCCCCTTCATTTCTGGCTCTGTATCCCTCCTGGCCTTCCTCTCCTTCGTTGGCCTCCATTTCTGGTTTTAGCTGAAAGCTTCGTCCTGACCCCATCCTTATCTTCGCCCCGTGCTGGCCCAGCGCCCTTGACGTCCCTGGTTGGTAGACTCCTAAGGCATGGGTTATCCCCAAACAAGGGTGATCTGGAACCCTCAGGGTGCCCCTGTGGCCTCCCTTTGGCTCAGGACCGTTCTCCACGGCCCACCGGCCACTCGAGCCCGTTGTGTCTCCCAGGTCAGCGCAGGCTGGGTCTGAGCGCCTCTGCCTGGCGGCGGACACTGGGCCTGCCCGGGGGCAGAGGCCGGGGCGGGAGAGAGTCGGGTCTGTGAGCAGCCCAGAGGCTCCCGCCCTGCCCCCAGAGTGACCTCCGCTTGTTCCTTCCTGTCCTGCAGACACTACCCCAAGCAGTCCTTCACCATGGTGGCCGACACCCCTGAGAACCTCCGCCTCAAGCAACAGAGCGAGCTCCAGAGCCAGGTGAGGGGCGGGCGGGGCCGGGCCGGGGCCTGGGGGAGAGCGGGTGACGGGGGGAGGCTGTCGCAACCCCCGTGTTTGGCAAGGGCTCCTTCCCCTCGGGTTCCTCAGCGAGGCCAAGGGCCCGTCTCCCTGCCCCCAGCGCTGCACCCAGTTACTTCACATTTCCTGGCTGATCAAAGGAGGGGGAGAGCCTGCCCCCCCTCACCTAACGTGGGTTATTGGGGTGTCGGTGTCTGAGTCTTTCTGCTCTGGGGAATTTCACGTGGGGCCCCGAAGCCCCCCTCCTCTAGGCAGCTGCTCCCCTCATCCTCCTCCCCACTCACCCCCACCCACAAAGGGGGAACGCACCCCCCTGGGCTCGTGCCAGCCTGAGAGGACGCAGCCCAGCCTCTGCAGCCATGTCCCAAGGATCCTCTCTCATCAATCGTGTTTCCGTCTCTCTCCCTCTCCCTTCCTGTCTGAAATCAGTAAAAATATATAAAAAATATATCACTAAAAATATATAAAAAATATATCACTAAAAATATATCACTAAAAGAGAGAGAGAGAGAGAGAGAGAGAGAGACAGCCAGAACCCTGAGGAACCCGGGGGGGGGGGGGGCGCGGGAGAGGCGCCGGCCAGAGGTGTGTGAGTGTGTGTGTGTGTGTCTGTGTGTGTGTGTGTGTGGGTGTGTGTGGGTGTGGGTGTGTGTATCTGTGTGTGTGTATGTGTGTGTATGTCTATGTGTGTGTGTGTGGGTGGGTGTGGGTGTGGGTGTGTGTATCTCTGTGTGTGTGTATGTGTGTGTGGGTGTGTCTGTGTGTGTCTGTGTGTGGGTGTGGGTGTGTCGGTGTGTGTGTGTGTCTGTGTGTGGGTGTGTATGTGGGTGTGTGTGGGTGTGTGTATCTGTGTGTGAGTGTGTGTGTGTGTGTGTGAGTGTGTGTGTGTGTCTGTGTGTGTGTCTGTGTGTGTGTGTGTGTGTCTGTGTGTGGGGGTGTGTGTGGGGGTGTGTGTGTGGATGTGTGTGTGTGTGTGTGAGTGTGTGTGTCTGTGTGTGGGTGTGTGTGTCTGTGTCTGTGTGTGTGTGTCTGTGTGTGTGTGTCTGTGTGTGGGTGTGTATGTGTGTGTGTGTGTGTGGCTGTGTGTGTGTCTGTGTGTGAGTGTGTGTGTGTCTGTGTGTGAGTGTGTGTGTCTGTGTGTGTGGGTGTGTGTGTCTGTGTATGGGTGTGTGTGTGTGTCTGTGTGTGGGTGTGTGTCTGTGTGTGTGTGTCTCTGTGTGTGTGTGTGTCTGTGTGTGTGTGTGTGTGTGTGTCTGTGTGTGTGTGTCTGTGTGTGTGTGTGTCTGTGTGTGTGTGGTGTGAGTGTGTGTGTGTGTGTGTGTGTGTGGTGTGAGTGTGTGTGTGTGTGTGTGTGTCTGTGTGTGGGTGTGAGTGTGTGTGTGTGTGTGTGTGTGTGTGTGTCTGTGTGTGGGTGTGTGTGGGTGTGTGTGCACACTCAAGCGGAGGCAGGGGAGACACACACCTCCACACTCTCAGGAGGGGGAATTCACACCGCACTCATCCCCCAGCCTTTGTTGGCCTCACAGAAAGCTTGGCTACGGAGCTTTTTTTTTTCTGTCCCTGGAATCCAATCCCCGAGGGGAACCCCGTGCTCCCCAGAGGCCCCCCTGAGTCATCTGGGCTCCGGGCCTCCTGACTCTCGGGCAGGCTGGGGCAATCATGAGAACCGCCCTCACTCTGCGGTGGGTCCTCCCTGAGAGCCAGGCCCTGACCTCTGATCCTCACCACCAGCTGGTGGAGGGACTCCTGCCGTCCCCATTGTACAGATGGGAACACTGAGGTCTGGAGAGGCCGTGTTACTTGCCCAGACTCAGATTTCAAGCCCTTTGCGCAGGGCAGTGCCGTAGCCTGCTGTGGCCCCAGCCCCGTGCTCTCAGCCCGCAGGACACAGCAGAAGGGACTGGGGTCTTGTTGGATGCACCCAAGGGGCTGGATGGGGCCAGGAATCTGTGTTTTGGCCGCTCTGGTGCTTCAGGTGAAAGCTTTTGGTCTCACAGACAATTTGAGAGGCTTAGAGCTGGGCTGGGGATCAGGTGGAGCGGAGGGACCTGAGCTCACCCTCTCTCTGCTGTGAGGGCGGGCGGGAGCCCTGGGCATTGGGAGCACAGCTCTGACCTATAGAGGGGCTGGGGCTGGGGAGGCCGAGGGTGGAGAAAGGCCCCGCCCTCTTTGGAGAAAGGCCCTCCCCTTCCCCCAGCTGTGTGGTGGGAGCTGGCTGCTGCCTCCCCTGTTTTGTTTTTTTCTTTCCTGGTAAAATGGGGACAGCAAGCCCCAGTTGCCTGCAGGTCGGGGCTGGGCCCGCTGCTCTGGGGCTGGAAGGGCTGAGCTGGCCTGGCCGGGGTGACGGTCTGGTTCCTGTGGCCGCGGTGGGGGCGGGGCCTGCGCTGGCCGCTGCGTCTGGCGGGAAGGGAAGTGGGCGCCTCTGCCCCACCCCACGGGGCATCAGCTGGGCTCTCTCCGGGCCCTTCCTGGGCTGGCACCTGAGCGTCTCAGCCCTCCCCTGTCTCCAGGAAGCTGCCTGCGCTATTTCGACTCTGTTTCCCCGTCTCCAGATCGGCTCCCCAGATGGCTCTTTGGGTGCCTGGACACCTGGAGCCTTCCCTGCGGGGGGAGGAGCCACAGAGCCGGCCGGAAATGGCCCTCTGGGTGGTCCAGGCAGGCGGGGCGGAGGCAGGAGCTGGCAGCTCTCCCACCACCCACCCCAGGCTGAAGGGAGGCAGCATCTTTGGGGTGGAGCTGACTTGGGGGGTGTCTGTGTGGCCCCTGAGCCCAGGCAGAAGTGCAAAGAGGTCTCTCATTTCCCCCTCACTGTCATACCTCCAGGGTGCAGTACAGCCTGGGACTGGCCCAGGGGGACAGGAGCGCCCAGGCCTGCCCTGGAGCACGGTCCCCACTCCCTTCTTTTGGGTCTAGTGGCCTCACATAGCATATCTGTGTCCTGAGCCGATGGCCAGAGGTGAAATCCCGGATGGATGTCCCTCTATTAGCTACGGTGACCCTGGGCAAGTAAAGACTTCCAGCCTGAGTGCCTCATCTGTAAAATGGGGCTTAGTGGTCTCTCTCCAGAGGTTGCTGTGAGGATGCTGGTCTACAGCAGGCATCTGGAACAGTTTCTGGTATACAGTCAGCGCTCAGTAGCTGTTTGCATCCCTATTGTCCTGGGGAGGAGAGGGAATGGAACTCGGGCGTGATGCGTCCGAGGCACAGACAGTGACCTGCTGACTGCCCCCAGCACCGACCTTTCTCACCAGGTCTCCCCCCCTTCGGGTGTGTCCCATCTCAAACCTGACTTTTTTATTTTTTAATGTATTTTATTGATTTTTCACAGAGAGGAAGGGAGACGGATAGAGAGCTAGACACATCAATGAGAGAGATACATTGATCAGCTGCCTCCTGCACTCCCCTCACCGGGGCTGTGCCCACAACCAAGGCACACGCCCTTGACTGGAATCAAACCTGGGACCCTTCAGTCCACAGGCCGACGCTCTATCCACTGAGCCAAACCGGTTTCAGCAGCTAACTCGCCTCTGGAGAGGGGACTGACTTGCCCAGGGACACGCAGCAGAGGGGTGCTGAGCCCCGGCCCCGCCTTTTCTCGGCGTGGACGTCCCATCTGCCCCCCTGTGCCAGGAGTCAATGAGTTACCCCTCCCCGGCGGGGCGGTGAGGCAGCTCCCGGGCCTGGGAACTCGCTGATGTCACCACAGTGTCGCCATGGCAATGACTCCCCTGGACGAGGGGCCTGGGCCGGGCCGGGCCGGCCGGCCAGGAAGTAGAGGAAGGAGTGGGGAACTGGCATTGACAAAGCGCTTTCACAACCGCCCTTATCGGCGTGTGGCGGCCCACCGCGCCTCCGCCGTGTGTTGGCGGCTGTGGAGCAACTGTCTGCCATCTGCACCCCGGATCCGGGCGGGCGGTGTTATTGTCCCCTTTCACAGATTTGTAAACCGAGGCCCAAAAGGTTACGTCATTTGCCCAAGGCCACTTGGCAGATGGAGACGGAGCCTGTGCTGATTCTGGCTCCCTCTGGCACTTTGCCTGGGGGGTAGGAAACACACACACACACACACACACACACACACACCCTGTCCCCCGACTCCCCAGGATTCCTAGGAAAACCCTTTTACAGGCGAGGAAACCAAAGCCAGGGGCCTTGCGTTTGGGGCTTCTGTATCCAGAGCTGCATTGTCTGGCTCTCAGTGCCTTACCCGCCCTGCTGCCCCCTTCTCAGAGGGTTCCCCTCTCCACCCCCACTGAGAGGCGCCATGCTGGCCCAGATCTTCCCGGTGGGCTGAGGCTGGCAGCTCTGGGCCCGTGGGCTGGGCTGGTACCTTTGTCGTTGCTCTGCCCCTGCCTTTGTTTTCGGTCTGGATGGAAACAAAGGGATTTCTGGGACCTTTTGGGAAGAAGCCCGTGGATGGATGAGCTGGGGCGCCCAGGGGCAAACCAGGACGCCTGACCTGGGGGGTGGGGGGCGGAGGAGCAGCGTACAGAGGAACTGACAGGTGTGGCCGTGGCTGCAAACATGTGTGTGGTCGGCTGGGTCCCAGTGCAGCTCGGCTCGGTGGCCTGATGATCCCATGCCTGGGAGCTGCCTGGGCTCGTCACCCTGGAAACGGCCCGGGTCCTGGGCCCTGTGTCCCCGGCTGACCTTCCAGGACAGGGCAGGCCCGGGGAGGAAGTCCGGGCAGCTGGTGGGGTTCGGAGCAGCTGGCTGCCGAGGGGCACAGGGAAGTCCCTGGACGCCGAGGAGCAGTGCCCTGGGCATTGCCAGCCTCCATCCTGCTCTTCAGAGCCCCCAGGGAGGACACAGGACGCCTTGTTATTGTTTTAATGCCGTGGGCGTCCGGGAAGTCCTCTCTGCTGTCTGACCTGAGTCCCTCTCTCGGGGGGTCCGTGGGATTCTCAGAAGAGGGGGGAGTGGAGGGTGGCGGGGCTCTTCCCCAGAGCCTGGCGCCCTGTGGTGAGGTGCTGTCTGTCCCCTGACAACTCCATCTTCCCCTGCGGCGCTGACCTCAGGGCCGGCTCCCGGGAGCCGCCAGAGCCTCTCAAAGGCTCATTGATGAGTCTTCCGGGTGGCTGGCTCCCTGCCCTCCTTTCCGGACACCGACTCTGCCCCTTGGCACAGCCCTCACTTCATGGGTCACTCAAACACTCCCCGGCTCTCGGCGGGGCAGGGCCGTCCTGGCGAGGGCGGGGGCGGGCAGGCCGGGAGCTGCGGGAGGAGCCTTCTTCCCATAGCCCTCTGGCAGGATGGGCGGGCGGCGACCGGTCCGGAGTCCGGGGGCTGAGGCTTTGTTTGCATTTGGTGGCTCTGGACTTCTGCTGCTGAGCTGTGTGACTTTGGGCATGGACTGTGTGTCCCTGTGGGTCAGCTTCCTTACTTAAAACGGAGCTAATAGCCCTGGCCAGTGTTTCTCAGTGGTTAGAACATCACCCATGCACTTTTTTTTTTTTTTAAATATATTTTATTGATTTTTTACAGAGAGGAAGGGAGAGAGATACAGAGCTAGAAACGTCAATGAGAGAGAAACATGGACCAGCTGCCTCTTGCACACCCCCTACTGGGGATGTGCCCGCAACCAAGGTACATGCCCTTGACCGACCGGAATGGAACCTGGGACCTTTCCGTCCGCAGACCGACGCTCTACTGCTGAGCCAAACCGGTTTTGGCTCGCCCATGCACTGTAGCATGGATTGGTGGTTTGATTCCCGGTCGAGGGCATGTGCCTGGGTACTGCAAACCACCACCTGGAACACATGTCTCTCACATCCACGTTTCTCTCTCCTTCCCTCCCTCCCATTCCTTCTCTCCCTTTGCTCTCTAAAAGTCAATGGAAAAAAAATATCCTCGGGTGAGGATTAACAACAGCAACAAAAATGGAGCTAATAATAGTATATGCTGAGATTTAAGGGAGGCAGTTCGTGGAAGGCACTTGGCACTCAGAATGCACTGAATATGTATTGACGGGTTATCGTTCTTATTTTAACCTTTTTTTAGTTAAGACTCTGCTTTGAGTTGGGAAGTGGGCAGGGATGTCACTCCAGGGGGGTTCTGGTCCGGATCTCCCTCTGAGCTGGTTGCCAGCTCAGGTGGCCACAGGCTGGCCCCTTTCTGCCCCCCACCCCCACCCCGGAACTTGACGCCAGCCCCTCTCCCGTCTGGCCTGCAGGTGCGCTACAAGGAGGAGTTCGAGAAGAACAAGGGCAAGGGCTTCAGCGTGGTGGCCGACACCCCGGAGCTCCAGCGGATCAAGAAGACCCAGGACCAGATCAGTAACGTAAGCATCCTGCCCCTGCCCCCGCCCCGTGGGGCACACCGCCCGCCGCCCCTCCACGGCCGTGCCCCTCCCGGCGGGCAGACAGACGCGGGCCCTTGGGCGGGCCTGCTGGCGGCTGCTGGACCAGAGGGAGAGGAAGGGAAGGGTTTGGGGTACAGAGACCTTTTCTCTGTGTCCCCCAGACTCTCCCTCTGCCCACAGGGCAGAAATGGACGATACTTGGAGGCCTGTGTTTAGCTCAGTCACGCCCTCTCTGTGGGTTTTTCCTGGCCGGTAGGTGTTAGGGTCCAGAGTGGCTGCTTTGTCTGAGCACAAAGGTCAGGACTTCAGAGCAGGGTGGCAGGGCGGGGAGGGGCCGGCCTCCTGTCTGCCTTTGGGTGCTGACATTGCAGTCATTTCCGCTCGCCCTTCGCTTCCTCCCCCACCGCGGCTTGCTCTTCCTTCCTGTGTAAAAACCCCAGCCAGCAGCCTGTGGCCCTGCACCCCGGCCCGGCCCTCCTGGGCCCAGGACGGTCAGCAGTCTGTGCTGTGGCCGGGCGGGGAGTGGAGAGTGGGCGGAGGATGGCCGGGCCCCCTGGGGCCTGCGGCCAGGGACCAGGCCTTCGCTTCCTGCGTGGCTGAGCCGTCGACCCGCAGCCTGTGCGGCTTAGGGCTGTGGGGAGGCCGTCTCGGGGGCTTCGGGCCTGTGGGGTTGGGACACACTTGGGATCGGGGTGCAGCCCTGTGCACGGGGCGTTGGGGCACAGAGCTGCAGGAAGTGCCCGGTCCGCTGGGCAGGCGATCCTGCACATGAAGGACTGGGCAGGTGGCTGTCTGCCTGTCTGGAGCGGGCAGGGGTCGGCTGTGTCCCTCTGGGCTGAGGGGCTGGAGCTAGAGGCAGTGGAGGACCTGGGTGTCAGGCAGCCCCGCCGGCACCCAGCCCTGGGCTCCATCCCTCTCCCCGGCCGCGCTGTCAGGACGCGCTCAGAGCTCGGCTGGGCTCCGGCAGGGGCTCAGGTGGCTTCCAGGAGCCGGGGCCCGCGCCTCGGGGAATAGTCGTACCCATGACCCCGGCTTGCAAACTCCGACTGCTAACTACGCCTGGAACACATCTCACACCGCGACCCCTTCCCCACACCGGCCTGCTTGTTTATTTAGAGGGAAAACAGAATCGACACGTTCATGAGAGAGTCCTCGCTGCGGGGGGCGCTCCGGTATTTTCTGTTATATTTTGTAAAGATGCCAGTGGCAGGCTTCACTGAATGGGTTCCGCACTTGGTCGTTGACCTGCATTGGAAGTTGGAGGCTTCGGGGGAAGGAGGGTCTCCTTGGGCGAGGAAGGCGTGCCTCCCGGGGCCCGAAGCCCATGTCCTCCCCCCAGAAAATCTGTTTCAGGTGCTTCTTACTCATTAGGGCCGGGCCAGAGGTAAAGAAGAGGGAAAGAGCGCACCAGGGGAGAGCAGGAGGGAGGTGTGAGGGGGGATAACGGGGAAGAGAAGAGCAGGGATGGCTCACCAAGCTGGGATCTTTTTTTTTTTTTTTAATGATAAATTTTTTCTTATATGTTCTTTTCTTTTAAAATACATTTTTATTGATTTTTGAGAGGAAGTTCGAAGGAGAGAGAAACATCAATAATGAGAGAGGCTCATTGATTGGTTGGCTGCCTCCTGCACGCCCATCGTGTGGGGATGGAGCCCGCAACCGGGCAAGTGCCCTGAATGGGAATCGAACCCTGAGCTCCTGCATAGGTTGACGCTCAACTCCTGAGCCACGCCGCCAGGCAAAGCTGGAATCTTAACTTTTTTTTTTTTTTTTTTCCTTTTTAATATATCTTTATGGATTTCAGAGAAGAAGGGAGAGGGAAAGAGTTAGAAACTTCGGTGGTGAGAGAGAATCTGGTTGGCTGCCTCCTGCGTGTCCCCTACTGGGGATCAAGCCCACAACCCAGGCATGTGCCCTTGGGACCAGCTAGGGCTGGAATCTTGACTCTTAAGCCTCTGGCTGTTCATTGGGAAGACTCTTGTCCCCTGCCTCTAACCCTAATCTCCAAATACCTCCTTCACTCATTGCTTCTAGCCTGTGGGTTTGAGCCAGGTGTGTGTGTGTGTGTGTGTGAGTGTGTGGTGGAGGGGTGGGTGATGACAAGCAAGCCCAGTCATTTCTGCCTCCCTTTCTGGAAGGCTTCCAGAATATTCCACATCCAGACTATGGTACCCGCTCTTCTTCCCTCCCCCACTCACCCGTTCTTAGAGGTGTTACTGCCCCCGGAGTCCGGTAATAGAACTCACTGCGGCCAGGACATTCACACCTAAGCAGATAGCGATCTTATCATTAACCACGGGCTGCAATTAGCTGATTGTCCCCTGCTCGGAGGGGAGGTGAAGTGAGCCTGACCTGGTTCCGCCTTTGCAGCGTTAGCAGCCGCGTGTGTGCGCGTGTGAGCTGTGGCCACTAGCTGGAAGGCTTGGTGTTGGTGAATGCAATCACAGTCTGTCAAATGTGGCCTCCCACCAACCAATCTAGAATCACCTGGGAAGGTTTCTTGAAAATGCAGCTCGCAGCCCTCCTCCTCAGTCTGCCTGAATCAGCCTGTAGGGGTGGGACCCAGGGACCAGCGTTTAAGAAAATCCTTTCTGGAAGATTTTTTTCCCCCCCATTGATTTTTGGAGAGGGAGAGAGAGAGGGGGAAAAAACATGTTGATGTGAAAGAGACACATCGATGGGTTGCCTCCCAAACATACCCCACCACGCTGTGAGCTCCGCCAGGGAGCGGCATTGGCGGGAAATTAAGGATCTGACGTTAGGACTGGATTCTGACTCACCCACCGTTGAACCATCTCTTGAGCCTTGGCTCCTCATCTGTAAAGCGGGGACGATAAAACACATTTTTTTTTTCTTGGGCTGGCTGAGAAAGGAGGGCGAATAAAGCATCTAAGGACACAAACTAGGCCCTCAACCAACGGGAGGTGCTGCAAAAATAGGCCCTGGCTGGTGAGCGGATTGTTCCGTTCAGAGCCCGATGCTCCCTGGCTGCCGTGATGCAGAGTCATGTGAGGGCAACGCGTGGAGTCAGACCTTCGGTTTTCCCCGCAATCGGGAGAGCAGGGGGCTCTGAACAAACCCCAAACATCGCCTCGCAGAGAAAGTGTCTCTTCTTGAGTTTTGGGATGGACCCTCCATTAGTCATCCTGCCGACCTGGCTCGCGGGCCTGGTCAGTAGGCCCGGGTCCTCCACCCACGCTCATTTGAATGCCGTGGGCACAGTCAAAGCCTGGGGTCTTTCCATGGGGGCCCCGGGCGGTTCCTAAACTGGGGCTCTGCTGGCGTTCCCGGACTTAAGGGGTTTCCATTTGGGGCTCTTAGAAGATCAGCACTTTGCTGAGCTTGGAGCAGCGTCGACCAGCCCCTGGGAGTCTGGTAAATGTCTCTCTTCCTTTCGGATGTGCGAGCACCCTTTCGTGTGCCTATTTGATTCTCATACCATTAGGTTGGTCAGCAAAATAGCGAGCCTGTCTCCTCGTTTGCCGGGGAGGGAAGAGAGGGGGCTGAGAGCACTGGCCTGTTTCCCGGGGGGCCCAGGCACAGGGGAGCTGCGGCCTCGCTCTGCTCGCCCGTCCCTCCTCCGTGCCGCCTCTCCCGAGTTTGCCTGCCTGCTGCTCTCTTCTCCTCCCCCTCAGGGATAGACTCGGCCTATTCTTTTTTTTATTTTTATTTTTTAAAAAAGTATGTTTTATTGATTTTTTTACAGAGAGGAAGTGAGAGAGATAGAGTAAGAAACAACAATGAGAGAGTCATCGATCAGCTGCCTCTTGCATATCCCCTACCAGGGATGTGCCCGCAACCAAGGTACATGCCTTGACCAGAATCGAACCTGGCATCCTTGAGTCCACATGCCGACACTCTATCCACTGAGACAAACCAGTTAGGGCAACTCAGCCTATTTTACCATTTGGGTGGGGGTCCCTGCTGGGGCAGGAAGAGGAGGGGGCTGGCTCTGACCCAAACCCCTAAGAGAGGCTCTCTCTGCCTTCAGACTGGACCCATCCTGAGCTTTGATGGTGCCAGCTGGTCCTTGTAGCCCAGGCTGCAGCGAGGAACCATCATTGGAGCCAGCAGGAGGATGTAGGTGTGCCCAATGGGCCACACCCTAGAACCTTTAGCCCATACTTTCAGTGTTTGTGAAATGATTAGCCCGGTTACTAATGCGTTAGCCCCGCCCAGCCTCATGCTAACTCTTGCCCTGTGGGAGTGGGTGGGCTGAGGGGACTCGGGGGGCTGGACAGCTCGTCAGGCCTTGGCCAGGGGTTCGAGGGCACAGGATCACAGGGCAGGCTTTGCCCCGCTCCTTGCCCATTCCTCTGGCACCCCATTTCCTTATCTTTAAAAAAAATTTTTTAAAAATTGATTTCAAAAAGGAAGGGCAAGGGAGAGAGAGAAACATTAATGATGAGAGAGAATCTTTGATCGGCTGCCTCCTGCAAGCCCCTCACTGGTGGTCAAGCCCCCAACCCAGGCATGTGCCCTGACTGGGAATCGAACCCGCGATCTCCTGGTTATTCGGTTGAGGCTCAAATCACTGAGCCATACTGGCGGGGCTGCAGCCCCATTCTCCACTGGGAGAATCACAGGGCAGGATCCGGGTGGACAGGAAGTGAGAACCAGCTTCTGGGCAAATGGTCAGAGGCCTGGAGAGAAGGCAGGGCCCGGGCCTGCCTGGGATGGGACCAGCTTTTCTCAGCGCCCTGCTTTCTGAGCGTCCTTGGGGGTGAGGGGGGCTGGTCTATGTCTCTCTGTCCTACTTTCTCCCCCACACCCAGGCCAGCCCAGCACGCAGCCCGTGGGCCTTAGCACCCTCCTGGTCGCTGTCCTCCTCACGTTTCCTCTCCGACAAGCTCACCCCCGGGGGCTGCCCGTGGGTGTGGGCAGCGTGCCCGAGAGCCCAGGGACAAAACCCTCAACGCCCGGCTCTTGCTCTTTCTCATCTCACACCTGGTTTTATTCTTATTTTTCTGTGTACGTTTTATATTCTACTTTACATATCTGTAAACGGATACTTGTATTTAATTTTTTAAAAAAATATATTTTATTGATTTTTCACAGAGGAAGAGAGAGGGATAGAGAGCTAGAAACATTGATGAGAGAGAATCATCGATCAGCTGCCTCCTGCACACCCCCTACTGGAGATGTGCCCGCAACCAAGGTACATGCCCTTGTCCGGAATCGAACCCGGGACCTTTCAGTCCGCAGGCCGACGCTCTATCCACGGAGCCAAACCGGTCCCGGCTACTTGTATTTAATTTATAAAAGATGTAATTTGGGAGGAATGTGCTAAAACCTTTTACATGTTGCAGCCCAAGGATTTGGGCAAGCGGGGTGGGCAGGCTTCTCCCGTCCAGGGCCAGAGGGTAAAGACTCGGCTTTGTGGGCCACTTGCTTCTCCCCAGCTGCTCCGCTCTGCAGCGACAGCGCGAAAGCCGCCACAGATAACAGGGAAACGAGTGGGCGTGGCTTTATTTCTGGGCACTGAGATTTGCATGCCATAGGAAGTTCATGCATCCCCCAACATTAAAAAAGAAATGAAGTAAATAATTCTTCGCTCACGGACCCTGAGCAAACAGTCTGTGGCCCCTACACTAAGCCTGGGGAGCTTTTAAAAACGCATACTCCAACCCTAGACGCTTTGGCTCAGTGCATAGAGCATCGGCCTGTGGACTGAAGGGTCCTGGGTTCGATTCTGGTCAAGGGCATATGCTCCCGTGGCGGGCTGGATCTCCCAGTAGGGGGCGTGCAGGAGGCAGCTGATCAATGATTCCCTATCATCATTGATGTTTCTGTCGCCCTTTACCTTCCTCTCTGAAATCGATAAAAATTGTTTTTGTTTTTTCGTTTTTAAAGGCCTAACCCAGAACCCCAGCCCTGGGTTAGCAGGTTCTGTGGGAGGCCCTGGAGCCTGCGCTCTGACCAGCCGCACCGTGGGAGGGCTCGGATCTCGGCCGGTTCTGTTCAGCCCGCTCTTGTCTCCCCAAGGGCTGGGGTCCTCGGCAGAGTCTGGCCTCCACTGCGCAGGCCTGTAAGAAGCAGAGCCGCCTGCTGAGGGAGGACCCGGCTCTGGGATCTGTGTGCTCTTTGCTGGTCAGCGCCTCGGTTTCCTTGTCTGTTAAAGGGGGGCTGTGCTGTGCCCCTCGGAGGTGCTGACAGGTCAGACCAGCCGTGACGTGGAGCCGCAGCCCAGCGCCTGGCACCGACTAGGTGCTCAGGAAACAGGGTCGCTGCTCTTGCTGTTCAGGACCAGCAGGGGGCGCCAGCCCCTGCCGCAGGCACCGTTCCCGTTTGTCTGGTGCTTTCGTGTGCGTGGCCCTTGCCGTGGTCATCGCGTGGCACCTCCCGCTCACCCGGGGAGACACGCTGTCCCTTTGGAACCAGGCCCGGCAAGGCCCAGTAGCACGTCCCAGGGCACAGCTTGTGCAGCCTCGTGAGAGCCTGGCTCTCTCAGCCCGGGGCCTCGGGGCCCTGGGAGGGAGCTGAGGGCGGCCTCGGGGCCGTTACCCGTGCTGTCTGCCCTTGCAGATAAAGTACCACGAGGAGTTTGAGAAGAGCCGCATGGGCCCCAGCGGGGGTGAGGGCACGGAGCCCGAGCGCCGAGACTCCCAGGACTCCGGCTACCGGAGACCCCAGGAGCAGCAGCCTCACCACATCCCGACCGGCACCCCCGGTGAGCACGGGGCCTGTGGGGCAGAGGACCTGAGAAGCCTCAGCACTCACACACTCACACACACACACACACACACACTCACACACACAGTTAGGTCTCGTGCCCACAGAGGGCATGAGCTGGGGACAGGGCCTCTGCTGGGCCTGGGGAGGAGGAGGCGGAGGTGCCCCCCTCACTGCAGAATACGGGACACGGTGGGCACTCGGACCTCTGAGAGGTGGGCTTGAGCGGGACTGTGGGCTTCTGGGAGGGAGGAGGGAGGAGGGAGGAGGGAGGCCCGGGTTTGTCAGGACAGGCTCTGAGCCCCCCTCCTCCCTCTCCCAGTTTACCAGCAGCCCCCGCAGCAGCAGGTGGCCCCGTCCTACGGCGGCTACAAGGAGCCTGCAGCCCCGGTCTCCACACAGCGCAGCGCCCCAGGCGGGGGCGGGGTGAGTCGCGGGCCCAGGTGGGCGGTGGGCGGTTGTGAGGCCTGGGGCAGCCGGGGTGGGTGGGCCTGAGAGATGGGTGGGCTTAGGGAAGAACCGAGGTCACAGATTCTTCTAGAGACCCTGCCCGGCAGGCCTGGCTGCTCCTGGCCTTTGACCCCAGGTTCTACATCACCTGCAGGCGATAGGGATCTCGGCCTCTAGGCCAGAGGGTGAGTGTGGGATCGCGGGCAGAACCCTGGGCTGGGCTAGGGGCCCAGCCAGACCCGTCACCCAGGTTCTCTTACTCCGGCCGCCTGGGAGCTCAAGAGGCACTTTGTGCTCGGGGCCACCCAGACCTGGTGCTTGGTCCCCGCTCTCCCTGGGGGACCCCCTGCCCCGTGTTCTTCAGGTCTCAGCCTGCGCCTTTCTCGGAGGGATCCTCCCAAACATTAAAAGGGGGGCCCAGAGTCAAGCCCCCCCCCCCCACTGACATGTGCCTCGAAATCACGTGAGATCCAGACACGGTCCCTCTTAGCCCCCGACGGGGCTAGATCCCGATCCGGCCAGTCTCACCCTTGTCAAGCCACGCTGGGCTGAGGGCGTAGCCTCAGGTCCCTGCTGATTGCTCCTTAAAGAGAAGGAGACTTGGCCTCAGCTGTGGGTGCAGCCATCTTTGTGATGGCTGATGGTCCATTAGCATATCCCCTCTTTATTAGATAGGATTGTGACTTTTTAATTCTCACCTGAGGCTGTGTTGTTATTGATTTGAGAGAGAGAGGAAGGGAGAGGGAGAGAGAAGCATAAATTGGCCACTTCCTGCAACCTCGGTATGTGCCCTGACCGGGAATCGAACCTGTGACCTTCCGGGGCACCGCTCTAACCAACTGAGTTATACCAGCCAGGGCGTGCCTGCCTTTTAGTAGATGCCAAGTAGACTGGACACTCTCAGAAGGTGACAGTGAGAAAATGCAAGGCAGAGCCCAGGCCTTCCCGTCTCTGGCTCCCGGGTCCCTGCTCACCAGGCTCCACTCCGGGTCCCAGGCCGGCAGGGAGGGAGGTGGGCCCGGGCTGACTGTGCGCCCCTGGCCCCGCAGAAGCGGTACCGCGCCGTCTACGACTACAGCGCCGCGGACGAGGACGAGGTCTCCTTCCAGGACGGGGACACCATCGTCAACGTGCAGCAGATCGACGACGGCTGGATGTACGGGACCGTGGAGCGCACGGGCGACACGGGGATGCTGCCGGCCAACTACGTGGAGGCCATCTGAGCCCGCCGCCCGCCGCCCGCCCCTCCGCGCATTCCTCCGCATCCGCATCCGCACCCGCATCCGCATCCGCCTCCGCCCTGGCGTGACCGGTCCGCCCTGTGTCTGTGTCTTTAAATCTGCCACAGCTCGTTCCTCCCCAACCTCCTCCTGCTGCTTTTGCCAACTGAAGCCGCGTCCCGCCCCCTCCTGGGCTCCTTCCTCGGCAGGTTTCCCCCTGGACCAACCTCTCGCCTTTCCCTCTGGGGGAGCAGAGCGGACCTTCTGCGGGGCCCCTGGGCTGGGCTGGAAAGGGAGGTCGCTCGGCTCCCAGGCCTCTGCCTGCTCTTTTTCTCGGCCCCCTCAGACCCTCCTGCCCACCCCCTCACACACCCGAACATTCCAGGGCTGGGGTGAGCCCCCGGCCCCCAGGATGCGGGGAGGGGCTCCATGCACTCCCAGGAGCGGAGCCCCGGGATGGGGCCGGGCCGGCCACTGTGCGGGCGCCAGGAAGACAGAGGCTCTGCTTCTCAGAGACGGGGCTGCTGGCCCTCGGGGGTCCCCTCCCCACCCTCTCGTTCCTCAGAGGAGGGTGACGTTCCCGCCGTGGGGTCCAGGCATCCCCCGCACGTGTTCTCACTGTGATTTTGCTCTCCCGCCCCCGGAGACCCGGCGTGGGCCCGGAGCTCCCTCGGAAGCACGGCTGGTCACGCCCTGACCTTCCTTCCTTTGGGGACCGCTGCAGGAAGAAGGGGCCGGGCTGTTCTCTCCGGAGCCCCCTTTTCTCTGCACTTCCCCCGACACCCCCCTCTCCCCCCACTCCCCAACCCCCAGGAACCTGGCTCGCCTCCTTGGCTGGAAGCCGAGGTCCTGACAGGTGGGACGAGGAAGCCCCCCGAGATCTGGGCTGGGTGGGGCACTCCCCCTGCTCCTCCTGGAAGGGAGCCCCCTCCCCACCGCCCCCACGTGCATGGGAACCGTGCGAAGCCACAGGACCCGCTGTGTCTCCAGGACATGGCGTGGGGGGGAAGGAGTGTGTGTGTCTGCGGAGTGTCAGCGAGTGTGAGTGTGAGCGAAGGGCAGGGTATGGCCTGCAGGGGCCTCTGCCTCAGGGCGCACAGGACTGTTTTCCCCTCATATTTTCCTGAGCCCACCGTGAGGGGACAAGGGAGGCCCTAGGGGACAGAAGTTCCTCATATTTCCTTTGGAACGAAAATTCCTCTTCCGTCCCCGAATGGAGGAAGCCCGCCTGCCTCCGGCAGTAAGGGCGTGACTGAAGACGGGTGGGCGCTGACACCGCCTCCTGGGAGGGGGTAGGGAGCAGGCTTCGTGCCTTCAGGCATAGTCTCTCCCCCATCTCTGTCCTGCGCTGCAGACCAGGGGCCCGAGGCCCCTGTGCTACCCACACTGTGGGTGCCTTACTCTGGGGGCTCTGCCCCCCGGCCTCTCCCTTACTTCCTAAAGCGCCCCCTGGAGGTGTTAGGAGAGGGTCCCGGGCCCCGGGGCGAGGAAGGGAAAGATGGTGCTATCTCCAGTCCCTTCTGTCCCTCGCCCGTGGCTGTCACAGCCCTGCCTGGCGTTACTCATCTCCGGGCTTTCTCCCCCGAGTCCACAGGCCCCATCGTTAACATCTTTGCATCCTTGTCCCCTGCGTGGTGGCTGCAGGCATGATCGAGTCCTCTGCGTGCGTTAAGCTGGGACTATTGAGCCCAGAGGAGGGAGCTCAGGAAATGACTGTGGGGGAACAGGTGTGATCTTTCTGGGGGAAGCCGAGGCGCGGCCCCAGCCAGGGGAGGGTGGGTGGCAGGTTTCCTCCTGGGCCGTCTGGGGGTGAGGGAGCAATGCTGGAAACCTGGGGAGAGGCGCCAGCCCATTCCATTTCCTCTTGATCTCAAAGCACAACATGGATTCTGGGACCAAAGGTCAGAGACACGTGTTGGAGGACCCGAGGGTAGGAGGGCGGGAGGGGGGCTGGAGGAGCGAGAAACAGCCTTTTCACGCAGTTTAACTTTCCTTCCAAAACAAGGCGAGCCAGCCACTGGAATCTTGCTGCCCGGCACGCCGCTCCTCCCATCCTAAAAATAGGGGACCCTTTTTTATACAACCCACAGAGAGGAGGGGCTGCCACACTGGTGCTGAGGGACCCAGGGGCTGCGGGGAGTCCTTGTTCCTTTCCAGAACCATCCATCCCTAGAAGAGCACAGAACCCGAGGGCTGGGCTGAGGCCCCGGCCTCCTCTTACTGTCCATAGAGGTCTTAGCCAGTGTCCCAGGAAAAGTCAGAATGTGAATATGGCGTTAGTGGACCAACAATAGATGCGAGAAGCCCAACGGTGAGAAAAGTGAGTTCTCAACACCGCTTCCTGTTTTCTTCCTCGTGTCCCTCCAGGGAAAACTATTGCTTAATTTCTGCATTCCCCTCCCACCCCCCCTTCATGTATGCACTTTGGGGCTTTGTTTTGTTTTGTTTTGTTTTAATAGCTGGAAAAAAAAAAATACCACCTCACAAACCTGTATTTAAAAAGAAACAGAAATGACCGTGTGAGACTTGCCTCTGTCCGAACATTTCGTGTGTGTGTGTGTGTGTGTGTGTGTGTGTGAAGCCGTCATTCATCTTTTTATATGGGGTGGTCGTCTCTCCCTGGTTTGTCTGGTCCCCTCCCTCATGGGCTTGTGCTTGGGATCAAATCCTTCTGACCTGTTATGATTCTGAACGTTTGACTTGGACCACAAGTGAATCCCTCTGGTGACTCGAATAAAACTATAATTTTTACCTGCGGACTTCGCTTCTTCTCTGGCTCTGGCGGCGGCTGACTGTGTGTGACCATCTGTCTGGGGGCATTGGCCTGGCACCCTCCTGGGAGCCCTGCCACCTGTCCTTCGGGGTGGGGTAGGGGGGAAGAGACCAGTTTGGAAGCAGTCAGCCTACAGTGGCAATTTGCCTTGGCACCTACCCACCCGTCTACACCTGGCACTTGAATGACACTCGCACAAACTTCCGAGTTCCGTGTTCTCTTACTGTCTGACTTGCTTCACTAGGTACCCATCTCCCCACTGGGCGGGTGGTGATGGGTCTAACTCGGTGGTCGGCTAACTCATTAGTCAGCAGAGCCAACTACCAACAGTACAACGATTGAAATTTCTTTTGAGAGCCACATTTTTTAAACAACTTCAAAACAGACTCCCCCAGGCCGTGGTATTTTGTGGAAGAGCCACACTCGAGGGGCCAAAGAGCTGCATGTGGCTCTCGAGCCGCAGTTTGCAGACCACGGGTCTTAATGCATCTTTAAACCCCCAGTGTTTGCCCAAGGCCAGGCACAGAGCAGCTCAACAAATGTTTGAATGAAAGAATGAGCTCAGCTGGGGAGCTGTTTTCGCTCTGCCTGCCCTTCGCAGGCACATACCTGAGGAATGAACTGACGGAGCCTGGGACAGAGGGACTGCGGTGGGAGAAGGCAGGGGCGAAGCCGTCCGTTCGGTGGTCTGACAACCCAACGCCCTATTCATGATGCCTTACACCTGTGATCTTCAACGCACATTTTTTCATTTCATCTTATTAGCCATGCGAGAGAATGAACTACCATGGTGCCCATCATATAAGATGGGGTTCACTGACACCCAGAAAGGCCGTGGTTTGGGGGAAGTCACAGGTGGGCTGGAGGTCTTAGGACCCCGGCTGTGATGCTCACAGTCTCCTGCTACCTTGCTAGGGGGGGCTGCCTACCCAAGCCCTTTGCACGTCTCACTTCATTATCTCCTGAGCTCTGGTCTTCGCTCCAGGGGCCCTGGGTCTGACGCCCCACCAGAAGCCTCTCTGTCAGGCTAAGGAGGGGGCAGCGGTGGAGAAGGAATCCAGACCCTCCCGTCCAGCTGTTGTGTGGAGAGGGCATTCCCACTCAGGCTCAGAGGGAAGGCACTCCCTGGCTGCAGGGTGACGGCGGGGTGGGGAGGAAAAGGGCCTTCTTGAACTGAGCCTGCACTGAGCTTCCTAAGAAAGGGAATGTGACATAATCAGGGGACGGACAGGCCAGGTCAGCAGGGCTGACCGTGTGGGCAGTGTCGGGCGGCAGCTGGTGGGATAATTAAAGATAATACTGACGCCTGCTTCTCGGAAGGAGCGGCTGCTTCGGCTGCTTTGTTCCGCTAGAAGGGAATGAGTTGGCAGGTCTTACCTCCTGCGGGCCTGGCCCTTTTTGTCAGAGAGCGGCAGTCCCCTCGCCCCAGGAGGCTGCGCTCCCCTGAGCAATGAGAGGGGGCAGTCCTGCTGGGAGGGGATCTGCGTGCTGTCTCCTGGGCACAGGCCCACGGGAGGAGTTTCTAGACCCAATTCTAGAAGTGGCCTGAGTTCCCGAGACCTAGTGTGAGGAGGGGGGATACTAATGCTTCACCCCCAGGCCCTTCCAAAGAATTTTTTTTGGGGTGGAGCCCTGGACACTAGGCTTCAGAGATATCACAGGAAAGTTTTGTAATTTAATGGAAAATAAAGACAAAAAGGCATTAAGAGCAACACAATACATAATACCCACGACCCAGCTTAAACCAATAAAACATCAAATTTTCCCCCTTTCCCTTCAGAAAAAGCCACTTGAATTTGCATTTCTAGGCACAGGGGGGGCCTGAGAACTCTTTGGTGCCTCTCTGGGTGTAACACCAGGAGGAACGCTCTCTCGGAAGAGGATACAAAAGAACAAGAATGTGGTAATGACCACAGAGAGACAGGCATTGAGAAGGGGAGAGGCCTCTGGTGCCCACACTGTAGAGGGAGGGACCTGAGCTGAGGGGCATTTCAGACAGAAGGTGGGCCAGTCTGGGGCGGAGAGCAATGTGGACTCTGGAGTGTGCAAGCCGACTGGTAGTTTTTATTTACTTATTTATTTTATTGATCTTTTACAGAGAGGAAGGGAGAGGGATAGAGAGTTAGAAACATCGCTGAGAGAGAAACATCGATCAGCTGCCTCCTGCACACCTCCTACTGGGGATGTGCCCGCAACCAAGGTACATGCCCTTGACTGGAGTTAAACCCAGGACGCTTGAGTTTGCAGGCTGACGCTCTATCCACTGAGCCAAAGCGGTTAGGGCTGGTAGTTTTGAATCTTGGTCTCTGCCACTTCCAGTGACACATTGGGCAAATTCCTCGCCATCTCTGAGCCTCAGCTATAGGAGACCTATAGGAGGCTGTGTTCCCCTGAACGCAGGGAGGGTGAAGTTACACCATCTGGCACAGGCTAGAAATCCTGTGTCAGCCCCGTCCCAGAGATGCCAGCTGAGGCTCACATGAGACCTTTTCCACATCTCTCCATACGGGACCTTTACACCCTGCGTACGGCCACCCCACTCCCAACCATTCTTCTTCTGAGATCATTTGCTCGGGGCGTGAGAGGAGAAAGGGGAGAAGAAAGGCAGGACGACTCACTCCTAAGGGATCTGGCTAGAGATACGATCTCCTCCTCCGGCCCTCTCATGCAGACTCCACTTAGATACCAAGGGGTGGGATTGGGTTCCTGGGGAGAAATTGAGCCTCCTCAGTGTTGCTTGGTCTCAATCCAGCAGTTCCTGGGTTACCCACTCCCGGGCTTCCTGATTGGTTGGCTGTGGTGTATGGAGGTGGGGTAAAGGAAGCTGCTGATGGAACGGCAGCATCAATTAGACTCGGGCCCTGGAAGGGGGAGGGGGAAAACGAGGGCTGAGCCGTGGAGGGAGGAGGGAGCCATTCCTTTCCGCTGACTGCAACCTCGGAGCTCACAGCTCACATTTCTCTGCAATCCAGGGGCCTCCTCGGCCGAGAACTCCGTAATGCTGGATATTTTCATCCTGATGTTCTTTGCCATCATAGGCCTGGTCATTCTCTCCTACATCATCTATCTGCTCTAGTGCCTGCAGCTGCGGCGGAGCCACAGGAAACCCGCTCAGGGAAGAAGGATGAAGCTGGCTGGCCGAGCATCCTGCTTGCTGACGCACCGGTGGATTTTTGCTTCTGGTCCTTATTTCGGGTATTGATTCAAAAACAAAATTAAGAGAGATCTTGTTTTTTATCCCCCTCCCCCCCAGATGCATTGATGTAGTATTTCTCAGACCACTCTGAAAAGAATAAGAAGTGCTAACTTTTTTCTTTGTGACCTCATTTAAAACATTTTTTAAAAAATGAAAGCCACTAGGTGAAGGATTTTTAGGTAGAATGAGTTGGGAGTGGAGTGCATGGTGGGAGGGACTATAATTTTGTAGCTTTTTCTCTCAAGTTGCTCAAACTCCAAGTTGTCCGTTCTCTTCCGGTAATTAAAGGTTAAAAACACGTCATTCTATGCCAGCAGGGTGGTTTACAATTATGCTTGCACCATTGCGTTAATGAGTGACTCGTTCTCACTTGAAGATGAGCTAGGAAATGAGAATTACTGAGGAGTGGGGTTTGGGGGAAAGGAGAGAGGAACTCCTCTTTCTTTTCTTAGTTCCCAGAGCCTAAAACCAGGATAGGAACGGAGACCTTTGCCGCTGTTCCCATCTGACCCCTGTTGTTTCTGCGTTTCCCACAGTTCCCGGTCTCCGGTCCAGCAAGGCCTCTTATCAACAGCGGCTGCCCTGCCGCCCAAACAGATCCCTTCCAGAGCCTTCCGGATATGGTTAACCCCTGTCAAGCAAGGGACTTCTGGAATTCAGAGTCTGAGGCACTCGGCTGGGACATCAGGAATTCACGGGCATGGCTGGCAGGTGTGCGTGCTTTTGAGCTCTCAGCTGAAAACACAGATAGCTGAAATGGAGACTTATTAAAATGACCCTAGAGAACTTCTCAAAATTCATTTCGATAGGAGAGCCTTTCCTTAGGTGTTTTCTTTCCCTCCTTTGTTAAGTCCAAGACCACATTGTCTCTCTTGACCTAGCCACTTCACCCCTGCTGCTATAGATTACACCATCTGGGGCTGTGTGATTTCCTTTGACTTAGTCTCAAGCCTGAAGGAACTTGTCATCTGAGCTTTTAAGATTTACTTTCCTCGCTCCCCTAACATTTGCGCTCCAGCTTCTCACTGAAAGAGAGAAACAGTTCTATAGTCTCCTTCTTTGTGCGTGGCTGAGTCATAAATTATTGAAACAAGATGGCTATGCTTGTTATTTGGGAGAAATATCTCTCTTACTGCAAAGTAAATGCTTTTTTAAGTTGTCAAATGTTCCTTTTCTGGAAAAAAAACTTTCAACATATTTTCTGTCCAATTCAGGTTGAAGAAACCATATATTTTGGAGTCCAGAAAAGACTGAAAAATCCATCATAATTGTTTTACATTTGATTTTTTAGCTTAAAAATAAACAAGAAAGATGAACTTAATCGTTTTACCCATACCATTGTGTCCCATTCCCATGTTTTAAAAAGAAAAAATTGAGGCATTATAATATACTGTCAATTAAAATGAAAAACTTGCATTTTAGAATTCTGGCCAAGGAAAAACATTGTTCTAGAAGCTTTTTGTCTTGGCAACAAATTATGTGACCTTCAGTAAGTCATTGAACCTTTCAGGGTTTCATTTTTTTCTGCCAAATGGAAGCGATGGACTAGAAAATTGTTAATATCCACTTTGAAGTTCTACAATTCTAGGATGCATCATCTTTGAGAACAGAAATCTTAAAAAAAAAAAACACCAAAAAAAATCTTAATAGTTAACAGTATTCCACTTTCCTGCTCTCCCCAAGTGACATTTTATGACAAAAACTCAACTAACTACAAGACTCTTCTGGCACATTGTGAGGGGGAAAAATGACTATTTTTTACCCCAAACATATCTCAGTGGTACTTGGCCATGGTGGTTTGTAACA
Organism: Pipistrellus nathusii; assembly: GCA_963693515.1. Taxonomy (NCBI): domain Eukaryota; kingdom Metazoa; phylum Chordata; class Mammalia; order Chiroptera; family Vespertilionidae; genus Pipistrellus; species Pipistrellus nathusii. Next base: position 40,392,137 of record OY882873.1, read on the forward strand.
AAAATAGGTAATCTGATACACCAATGCAAAAGCCTGGCCTGACCATTAATACATTCAGAGATGATCTTTAGTTAGCTGTGGAGTCCTTGATATGACATTTCCCAGTAAAACATCTTCTGACTCTTTGGCATAGTTTTGTGTTTGAAACGAAAATTTTCTTCAAGTCAAGATAGCAGTGCTAGGTCATTACCTAGGCAATCAGGGAAGTGTTAGTATTTTGGAGGGGGTCCAAGTAACACAGTTAATTATTGTGGTGTAATCTTCATGGTATAGTCTCTAATCAAGCTCGCTCTGAAGTTTTTCATGAGGTCAAGGCTCTTCAGTCTGAACTCATAGAAAGTTGAAATGACTAATTAATTCAGTGAAAACAATCCGCCGATTTTCAGTTATACAACAGTGATATATACCACTGGCTCTGGGCACAATATAAGGACAGAAAGATTATCCATATTTTCAGTTACTTGTGAAATAATTACATTTTGGAAGAAATTTTATGACTTTGTGGGCCGAGCCTGCACGGCCAACGGGGTAGCTGAAAGGCTCAGAAAATACAGACAAAAAGAATGAAAGCTGGTTCTTGGTGGGATGTGGCTTTCTGAGAGACAGCGCCAACTCCCATAAGCCGAGTCTTTATTTTATAGCAGATGCCACGAGGCAAAGTAAGGGCGTGGTCAAGATGTTTACAGCATTCTCGTGAGTTTCGATCCTACTCCATATTACATGCACCTGATCAGGCTTTGTTTACTTGCAGCCTCTATCACTCAGGCACGTGGGGCCACGTGTTCGGACCATAGGTTCACGCTTACAACTACAGCTGTTGGCTATCATTGTGCTGGGAGGCTCTGCCCTCCAAGCTGGGACTTACACGTGGCCACGAGAGGACTGTGCCCTCTGATCATTCCAAGGCTTGAACCTGTCCAAACGCTGTAGCTGCACCCAACTTTATGCTTATATCCATCCTATAATAATGCCAGTTTATAACAGTGTTTTACAGTGTTTATCATTTTGATAATTAAAAAATTTTTTCATATTTAAACTTTTTGTATATTAAAACACTGGAAAACATAGCTTCTGTAATATAAGGTTGTGTTTGGTTTTAAACCTCATCTAAGGATATTCTTCCATTAAATTTTTAGAGAGAGTGGAAGAGAGAGGGAAAGTCAAGAGAAATATTGATATGCGACAAACACGTAGATTCGTTGCCTCTCCTGCTTGAGGCCTGACCAAGCAAGGTACATGCCTTTGACTGGAATCGAATCTGGGACCCTTTGGTCCACAGGCTGATGCTCTATCCACTAAGCCAAACCGACTAGGGCGGTAATATAAGGTTTTGGATAAATTTTACAAATCTGTGTCATAGGGCAATCATGTCCTACGAAAGGGGATTATACTTGGCCCGCATAAATGCAATAAAAACATCTCTAAATAATTGTAGATTACTTGGAAAAAATTAATGTGGCATAATGCTAGAATTATTATATTAATACCTGCTTTATTGATTAAAAATAAGGGGTTTGTATGGAAAAGTGATGTATTTTATTTTATGAGCAAGAGGACATATTTTGGGAAACAGTTAAATAATGAAAAGATAAATGTTACTAAGCTACACTCATCCAAGCAATGAGCTCTGAGTATATGGAATCAAATCCAAACTTTCAGAGTTTGAAGCTTAGCATGACATTAATTTATTAACTTTCAGAAAATGTTTGCTTATAAAAGGCTTACAATAAGCATTCAAATTTCAAAATCCCTTGAGTATCATTTTAAATTATTTACAAATAATGGGAATTTCCCTTAATAGAATACTAAAGAATAGTTGAAATAAAAAATTATCTTTGTAAAGTATATACTTTGCCTTTACCAACCTCCAAATGTTTGTTACAATGGCCTCCTCTAGTTTTGCTCTCATCTATTTTAAACAAAAATAAAAGCAAAGTCATATATAAAGAGGGAAACAGAAAAAGTCATTGACACAACTTCCATTATAAACTCAAACATACTAAGAAAGACACTTAGAAATAGTTAATAACTTTTTGTTCTTAGAAAAACACTGCAATATCTTGTAGTCATGGGAAATAACAGGTAATACACAATACTTAATTACATATTTTGTTTTTTGAAATTAGTATTAAACTAATTGTAGCATATCTATTTTAGCAAGAATTAAAATATTAATTGGCCGGGACCGGTTTGGCTCAATGGATAGAGCGTCGGCTTGGGGACTGAAGGGTCCCAGGCTCGATTCCGGTCAAGGGCATGTATCTTGGTTGCAGGCACATCCCCAGTAGGGGGTGTGCAAGAGGCAGCTGATTGATGACTCTCTCATCGATGTTTCTAACTCTGTATCTCTCTCCCTTCCTCTCTGTACAAAATCAATAAAATATATTAAAAAAAATTAATTGGGGATTTGGTATCTGAAATAGATAACAGAACAGTATAAAATACTGTTGTAGTTACAGATTATTATACAACTTAGGAATTGTTGCTAGTAAATGAAATTAATTTATATACTATAATATTAAGCATAAATATACATATACATAAATATATAGCTAATTAAACATTATTTTATGTTAAGGCATTTTATATTTTGATCATGGCAGGGCTTTAATAAATAAAAGCTTAAATAAAAATAAGTTCCTCAAAAAGAAATAATTTAAAGAAATTTATACATTCAATGACTTGCATAATGACAAACTGGACAACTTAAAAATGTTTGTAATTTTATTTTATTTTATTAATATAAATAACAAAATAAATAAAAGTTAACAAATATTAAATATTTACATATCAAAGACATTTTACCATAAACACAATACTTTAAAAATAATAATCATACTTTTTAGTTTGTGCACCTTGAATGATCTTAGAATATCTATAAGCATTTGTTTTATTTTGTTTTTAATTTAAAAGGCTTTCAAGGGTTAAACTAAGCTTGTTTTTTTAGTCTAATTACTTGAAGAGTTTTCTGGAGTTATATTTTCTTTCTTGATGAAAAAAAAGTATTCTTAGTCCTTTGGCACTTTTTTGTAACCTAGGAAAGACTGCCCAAAACAACTATTTTTGAGATCATATTTCTTAGTCTAGTAATGTTTCAATAAACCAAGGAGATATGTCCACAGACTGGTTTCTGACAGGGTTCACAGCTGCCTGTAGTGGAATTGGTAAAGAAGTTACATTGCTAGCAAGGTATCCAATAACATGAGGCTTTTACAGCAGCTTTGTATTTTTATCCTTCACAATATTTATTGACATAAACATTTGTAATCATATAATTCAGTACTACTCACTTAAAGAAGTTAACTCAGGTAATAGCCACACGAAGAGATTAATATTTGTTTTTTGCTGACATAAGATGGTTCCTCCACTTGTACCTTTTCTACTGGGCACATCACACTTGCTCTAATTTCCAAAGGTGAAAAATTATCATGGCAATAAAATCTCTGTTATTAACAAAACAACTGGGAGCAGGAATTAAGCTATCAGAGATGGGAAAGGTGTGAAATAGGTGCCTATTGTTCATGCCATGGGAGAGCAGCCTTGAATTCTTCAAAGCCGGAAAGGCTTCCCAGGAACAGTAATTTACTGCCGGATCGTGAAAACAACAAAGTTGAGGAGTCAGAAGGGCATGAGAAGGAATTATCCAAAAAAGTACTAAGAAGATATTTTTTCAGCCAACCTGAAATGCTCCGGGGGTGAGCATCGACCAGGAACCAAGTGGTCACTGGTCATATGCCTGGGTTGCTGGGCTCGATCCCCAATGGAGTGCATGCAGGAGGCAGCTGATTGATGATGTTCCTCTCTCACCCATGTTTCTATCTCTCTATCCCTCTCCCTTCCTCTCTCTCTCTAACAAAATCAATAAAGATATATTTTTTAAAAAGATGTTTTGTGGTTTCATAAAGTACAGAGTATTTATCACAAGATATAAACTTTAAATTAGTGTCTAAGAAATGTAGTACCATTAGTTTGTTATTAGTACTATTATGGTGTGTGTGTGTGTGTGTGTGTGTGTGTGTGTGTGTGTGTGTGTTTAGAAACAATAGTAAAGTTAAATGTAATGCTGTCATTGAGCTTTTTGGGCTTGCCTTCTAGTGGAATAAAAATCATCCTACAAATAGAAGTCAAAGAATTCTGAGGAAATCACTATGAAAAGGGAAAAAAAAGAGCTAGAAGCTCAGGTTAATCTTCTAATTCATAAAAAGGTACAGAATAAATGAATGATTTGAATTGTTAGTATTGTTATGTTATTATGACTATTCTGGAGTCAGCTAGGAGTGAACAATCTAACATTCTTAGGCTATTCATTTTGCACACGCTCGGTTTTTGTGGCAATATGATTGCATATACCATCACTTAAACATCAATATTAATGATAATATGCTTTCACAATTTAGGCTCCCACTTCAAAATTTGATATCACACTTTATTCCTAATGACGAATATATTCAGCAAAAACCTGGACTGCTGTCCAGCTGGGTTTGGGTTTCATTCACCCTTTGGAAAGATAACCACCATCAACTCTAATCGTATAGACTTACTGCAGCCTGGTTTCTCTGTTACAATAAAATTACTGTCGACCCAAAAAGTAAAAACAACAACAACACAATAATAATAATAATAATAATAATAATAAAAACCACACTGGATTGCTGAATTGAGGAAACTGCGAATTTTGTCTCAAAAGTTATTTTTATCTATTAATAATTGAATGAAGAATTTTTCAATTTACTTTTTATTGGTAGCAAGATGATATCATTTACCTATTATTATACCCAAAGAATGAATCAGATTTTTTACGTCCCAAATTTCTTGGGATGGTGAGATAATGATCTCACAAGTATCAAGAGTAATGCAATAATGTGTTTTTCAAATTTTACAGCAGCAGTCATGTCAAGTATATGATGAAATTCAAAATCCAGGTAAATACTTTTAAATTAAGCCATTCTTCTTTTGTAAATTTCTGAAAATAACTGCTGTAGAGACTTAGGTAATTCAAGGAACACAAGGAAACTTCACAATGCCAAATTGCTTCTTTAAGAGAATGAAACTTAACATCTATGTAATAAACTTTTAAAATATTCACTATTTATGTTAAATTTTTTACTTTCTTTCCTTCATTCCCCCTCCCCCCGCCCAATAATCTAATGGAGTATATTCTCAACTTAGAATTACTAATATTTTGATAAGTAAATGGGTTAGGTTTTCCAAAGCATGTAAGAGAAAAAGAGTGAGAGAGAAAACAAAAAGCTAATTAAAATGTTTTGTACTCTGGTATCTGCCAACTTTTAATCTTCATAATTTAGTGGTGAACTGGAAGGAAGAAAATGAAATTGAGAGGAAGAAAATGAAACTAGGATAAAAGCAAGGACTTGTTTTTTTTCATAAATATGCAAATGTTAACCTCTGGAGAAATAATTCCTGCAACCGATGGAATTACAGTTGGACAATTCATCAAAGAAAGGGAGTTAGTTTCTGACCATCCAAGGTTAAGTGCTTATGCTACTGAAATATAGTAAAATCTTGTTATAAAAATTTACATTTTCTCCACAAATTTCACTCTTCCTCAATCTTATTAAATCTCTTACTGAGCCCCACTTGCCAAATACTTGAAAATTTTCCACTATTTCTATCCTACTTCTGCAGGTAATTTCTATATCGTCTAGTTGTTTCTTCCCTTTATCAGGTCAAGAGGTGATTTAAATTAAGGGCTTAGAAAAAGAGAGCCAGTGTCTGGAAAGTTGAGTGGGAAAAGTTGTGTGTTCACCCAAGGAGAAGAAAATGGAAAATCCAGGAGGGTCCAGCATTATTTCAGCCTCATTAGGCGCTATTATTTTCTACTTTAATAGTAGAAGTGATGCTAGTCAGACTAAAATAGCCCTGGAGCTTCTTAGAATTCATTTATTTGAGTGAAGAAAAATCCCACTCCTGGGTTGCTTTTACATCCATGCTTCCAGTTTCTTCAAGTTCTACTCTTTAAGATAGGGAGAAAAGCTTTAGGAAGAAGTGCAAATTATTTGTGCATATTGTGCTGGCATCAGAATATTTTCTTTCATTTTATATTTTCCCTTATTTGCAACATTTTACTCTAATCCCCAGAAAATAAAATATGATTTGTATTAAAACACTATATACCCCTCTCTTTATAGACTTTTTATATGATTTATTATATATATATATATATATTTGTATATGTACATATATAAATATTCATGAATATGTATATACCTATACACACATACTTTCTTTGGTTTTTGATTTGTTAGTTTATACAAAAAATGAACAAAATATAATGGTCTTTATAACTATATGCCAACAAGATGGTTTAAAATGTGATTTATATCTGCACATTCCAAAACCTCATATTGCAAACCTTCATAAAACATTCTAGGCTATAGCTACACAATCTAAGCACACTGAACAGATACATAAATTTGGGTCTGCTCAACTACAGAACAAAATTTTCTCTTGCTTCAAAGTCCCATACATACAGTCTGGCTGGCCCCAGACTGTTGGACACTAAATTTTGGTGTTCGGTTTATAAAATCTGGAGAGAAACAGCTTGTTTTCTAGAATAATCTCAATATATTCTTGGATTTGCCTATAATTTTTATATTAATAATGATATAAGCAGTTGCCACTAAAATGCTGTGCAACTTTAGAATTACTTGGGTAATAAAAAGTTCCCTGGGTGCTATTTTTGATTGTGGAAAGTAGCATTCTTCTCATCGTTAGTTCAGTGAGGTAGTCTCTAAATGCACAGCTTTCTGAGTATTTAGGTAGCGATAGAATTGATGGTCAAATACAGGACCTCCTTATGGAAATTAGCTTGAGCATGCACAAGATGGAACAAATTCAAAAAGATTCTGTCCTCTTCATCTCGATCTCCTATATGCCATACACAAGAATGGACAGTTGGGGGAAAATGACAGTAAAGTTTTAAATGTATGATCTATTTAAAACATAAGATGTCCCAATTTTTTCTAATATACGTAGCAGAAGACTAGTTATTGATCTTAATCAGATGTTAACCATTGAGATCATGGAATTCTATAACAGCACTAACTTAGAAGTCAGAGAAAAGGATGCTGGTCCATGTTACTTTCAACTTTATGACTGAGGGTAAGTCAGATAACTATCTACCGGTAAGCTTTAGTTTTCTCATCTGTAAAATAGGGTTAATTATCATGTTGGCTACCTAATAAAACTGTAAAAAATGTACATTAAAAATATACAAATACAGGATATTATTGTCATTAGTATGATAGTTGATTAGTGAACAAGTTAAAATTTTTTGTTGTGCAGAATGGAAATCGGATCCTATCAGAGCAGACTCTTTGACTTTGTTTTCCATTAAAACTAATATCAGATTTAAAAAGTGACAAAACCAGAAACTAAATATATCCCATGGAAAAGCAAACAAAAAATGTCTACTTCTTCTATTGTTGGTTTAGAATAAAAGTCTACACAGAATTATTCCTGACTCAAGTGGAGACTAGAATGCATTTTATTCACTCCTGCGCACTATCTACACGCATACTCACCAGACATAATTGACTGCAGCATTTCCATTATAATACATGCAAATGCATTTGCCACATTCTGCAGGAAGCTGGTTTTTTCAACTGAGGTACTAAAGACTTTACAGACTTTTTGCATCATTTTAACTGCCCAGTCCATGCAGTATAGTTCTTTCTCGCACACCTGATTTAGACATACAAAGCATTATGGAATATCTTCATTTAAAGAAAGCTATAAAATTTGAAAATTGTATTAATTATGATGGTTTATGATTTTATATAATTTATTTATTACACATGGCATTATATTGAGTCTATAAATGAGAAATGTTTTTATATCTAACATTGCTTTCAAATGGTATAATTTTAGTGGAAAAATATGACAAAAAAACTCTGGTTCAAGATTATCATAGAATATTATATTTAAAAATTTAGTTATATATATATATATATATATATATATATATATATATATATATATATATAACTAGTCCTCACATGAGGATATTTTTCCATTGATTTTTAGGGAGACTGGAAGAGAGAGAGAAAAACAGAAACATCGATGTGAGAGGAACACATTGATTAGTTGCCTCCTGCACGCCCTGACCAGGGCCCAGGCCAGGGAGGAGCCTGCAACCAAGGTATGTGGCCTCGATCAGAATCAAACCCAGGACCCTTTGGTCCACAGGCCGATTCTCTATCCACTGAGCCAAACTGGCTAGGGCAATTTATTTTTCAATTTAGTTTACATTTAATATTTTTCTGTATTAGTTTCAGATGTACAGCATAGTGGTTAGAAAATCATGTACTCACTGATCCCATACATAGTTATCATGATATTAATTTTTTTAAAAATATATTTTTATTTTTTTACAAAGAGGAAGGGAGATAGTTAGAAACATCTATGAGAGAGAGTCATCGATCAGCTGCTTCTTTCACACCCCCTACGGGGGACGTGCCCGCAACCAAGGTACATGCCCTTGACCGGAATCGAACCCAGGACCCCTCAATCTGCAGGCCGACTCTCTATCCACTGAGCCAAACCGGTTTTGGCTATCACGATATTATTGACTGTATTCCCTATGTTATAGTTTACATATCTGTTACTGTTCTGTAACTACCAATTTGTACTTATTAATCTCTTTAATCTTTTTTTACCCAGACCAACTGTCAGTCTGAGCTCTGTATCTTATTATAGAATATTAATGTAAGAATTAATATTGAAAACAATTGTTATTTTTATGGACAACAGACTTCTGCCCTTTCACTCATGCAATAGATACTGATGGAGCACATGCTAAGAGGTGGAAATATGATAAGCCATAAAGACAGGGCTTCTATTTTGAAGGAGTCTAATCAGGGTAACAGACAAACAAGAAATTTCAATAGGCAAGAGAACTCTATAGTATTATCAACTTTTCATCTTGGAAGTTGTAGGAAATACTTATCTTTCTATTGTTTAAAAAATAAATATTTAAAGGAAAGACTACATGTTAATAGTTAAAACTGAAAGAAAAAGGTTTATTTATTAACATTCTAAATGGCCATTTTAACATATAGCTAAATAATATACAGCATGAAAATAAACTTTATAGTAATATCACTAAACAATATTAATCTGATAGGAAAGATGTATTGCCTACTTATGTGTAAGGAATGGTACAAGGCACTATGAAAAGCATGTGACACAGTCCTGGATATCAAAGAATTTGCAATCTGTTTTGGGAGATAACTTACCACTATAAGTAAATGAAGATAAAGAGAAGACAAATCTGAGGCAATTTAAGGAAAATTAATGATCAGAGTTGAGATGATAATCAGGGAAGGCTTTCTGGAAGGCTTCTTCACCCCAGTGACTTCCTCTTCATTCTGTTTGCTATGGTGCTGTCAGAGTGACCTTTTAAGAACTTGAAGCTGATCACATCACTCCCCTTCCTAAAACTTTTCAGCAGCTCCCTATTAGAGGATGTGTTCAAGCTCCACAGAAAGTCTACCAGCCCTTCATTACCTAGCCTCTCCCTTTCTGTCTGATCAAGCTTCCTCCTCTTCCTCTTCCTTACATTTTACCCTTCAGAAATAATACTGAGCTACTTACAGTCCTGTGAATATAGCCATGCAATTCTCTTCCCCTCTCTTTTGGAGAAAGTGTGTTTAATTATTAAAATAAATATTTATATAGAAATTACAGTTAATTTAGTAGCTTTATTCACATTTTAAAAAGAGCTACAGAGGTTTCATTCATGTTTTAAGCAGTTGAGTTGGTAATAACCCTGTCTCCACTTCATAGGAAATGAATTACTTCAATTATTCCTTACAACAGCCAACTTGAGGATTACTCCATTGCTTGTGAATTATTGGTTGAGCTGGCATCTGCGATGGTAGCCAAATAAGTGATTTGCCCTATCTGCCTTGTGAACTTCTATTCATTTTTTAAAGTAAATTTGGTTTGAGAAAGCCCTCACTATGCTCTACTCTCACCCATATTGGTTCCTCTTTGCTACCTCTGATTGTATCTTTCTGCATATATAGTTTTGCACTTACCTCACTGAATTTATTTATATATGCCTTAATATCACTTAAAACACTATAAACAGCTTTCTGTCAGAGAACTGTTTTATGAATTTCCATAGACCTAGAATCTCACATAGTGTGACCTGTAGTAAAATCTCAATTTTTATTAAATGAATATTAAATATATTTTAAATGTTTTGTTTTGAAAAACATTTTAACTATAGAAAGTAGAGAGAATAGTATAATGAATCCCATGTATCCACTTTCCAGCTTACCAATCTTGTTTCACCTTTACCTCCATTCCCTACCATATCCTCTCCCTGCTGCCCATTGGTTATTCTGAAGCAAATCAAATAGAGTACTATATTTTTAATTTTTTAATTTAATTTAATTGATTTCAGAGAGGAAGGGAGAGGGAGAGAGAGGAACATCAATGATGAGAGAGAATCATGGATCAGCTGCCTCCTGCACACCACCCACCAGGGATGGAGCCACAACCCAGGCATGTGCCCTGACCAGGAAACGAACTCGGGAGTCCTCAGTCTGCAGGCTGATGCTCTATCTACTGAGCCACACCAGACAGGGCAAGTACTTTATTTTTTAATAGAATTTTTGAAAAAAGAATATAACTTGGCAGAGCTGTATGATGACAATCTAGACATGAATTAGGGAAAGGTTAATACAGAGAATAATTCCAAGTATGATAGTTTATTACTATTTACTTTTTGTTAATCCTCACCCAAGGATATTTTTCCATTGATTTTTTTTTTTTTTTTTTAGAGAGTGGAAAGGAGGAAGGGAGGAGATGGAGGGAGAGAGCAGGACATATGAGAGAGAGAGGGGGGAAATGAGATATATAAGAGAGATACACCGATCTGATCAGTTGACTCTAGCCCTTGCCCCAACTGGGGCCTGGAATTAACCTACAATCCACGTACTTGCCCTTGACGGGGGAAATAGAACCTGAGACCCTTTGATACTTGGGATGATGCTCTATCACTGAGCCATACTGGCCAGGGCATATATTTAAAATTTTTATAAGTATATATTATAAGATATATACCTATATACTTATTCTTTCTAAATGTTTTGTACATATTTCAGTTCCTTCAGGGCAGCTTCTTGGCAGGTCAACTATAATGTTAAACAACTTGTTAGAGAAAACTTATTTTTTACTTACCAAAGCCAAAAAGACTATCAGTCTTGCCAGTTCAGCGGTCCGTCCATTCACAGCTTTACTAGCCATGAAAGTGAAACAGATGTCGTTCCCACTTAGGATTAGGAGACGTGCATTATTTTCTAGAAGCCACTCACGAGGAACCACTTTTATTAGAGAAAGAACAGTTACTATAAGAAATTGCACAATAGCTATAGTAAACATCATTAATTACATGCACAATTATATCATTTCATTGGAAATATAATTATTGCCAAGGGAAAAGCTAAGAAAAAAATACTTTAGTTTTTTAATTCCAGCATTTAACTGGAGACAGAGATTACTGCCATGTCATGGCAGCTCTTACACATATACTAGTAATAGAGTCAAAGCATTTTTCCTACAGATAGATCAATAAACAAGGTAGCTTAATCATGTGAAAGGAAAGAACTCTTGAAAACTTCAGAATCTAAAGAATTATGCATAAATGGGAAAAATTGTTTCACTTCTGCCATACCAAGAGAGGGATTCTTCTGCCGAAACCGGTTTGGCTCAGTGGATGGAGCGTCGGCCTGCAGACTCAGGGGTCCCAGGTTCGATTCTGGTCAGGGGCACGTACCTTGGTTGCGGGCACATCCCCAGAAGGGGTGTGCAGGAGGCAGCTGATCAATGTTTCTCTCTCATTGATGTTTCTGGCTCTCTATCCCTCTCTCTTCTTCTCTGGAAAAAAATCAATAAAAAATATATTTAAAAAATATATTTACGCAGCCAAGGAAGGTGTTTTTGAGAACTTGCAAAATGGGAATAATTAAATTATGAAGCTTTCAAATAATATTGGTAACAAAAATATACCTATTACATTCACAATTGAAGAAAAGTAAGTTGATTATATCCAGTCTCTTCAAACAATGCCTAATTCTTTAAATATTTTAAAGCATTTAATGATAGACAAGTCATTTGGTACCTGTAGAATTACCATTATAATTTTATAACTGTATTCTAACAATAAATTTCTGTTACTCTGTGTGATAAATATGTTATTTTACCTGATAGTTCATCTATAAGACTGATAACATCATCTGCTGTCCACTCTTTGATGCCTGTGTCATATAGTAATTTAATGGCATCAGCCAGGCCTTTCAGACTAGATTCATCTGTAGGTTCTTCTATCATTTTCTGCCAAACCACTTGTCCTGAATGATAATTGAAACAAAAATTAGGTTATGACAGAATAGTTGACTTTGTGATAAAGACTTCATGGATTATTTAAAAAGGAAATTGGATTGCATAATGGAATTCATTACTTATATGTGCTATTTTCATAATGAAAGTCAATTCTGATAACAGTATAAATTTGAATGTCTCTGACTGATGTGATGAAGCATAGCCATAATAGCTAAATGAAGTAAAAAAAAAAAAAAAAAAAAGGTAGTTTCACTAAGCAGAATAGTGCTTTTAGTTAAAAGATAATGCTATTCTGGTAACAAAAATTGGGACAATTAATGTAATTTTATTGAAATAAAATAAAATCTGAAAAAGAGAACATGCTTATTTGAGTATCTCCCAAACATTTATATCAAAACAGAGTTGTTCAGTTGATTTTTTATTTAGCAACAAACATAATATATATTTTTTATTGATTTTTTACAGAGAGGAAGGGAGAAGGATAGAGAGTTAGAAACATCAGTCAGCTGCCTCTTGCACACCTCCTACTGGGGATGTGCCCGTAACCAAGGTACATGCCCTTGACCAGAATCAAACCTGAGAAGTTTCAGTCCGCAGGCCAACACTCTGTCCACTGAGCCAAATCAGTTAGGGAAACAAACATAGTCTTGAATTAAGATAATGTTTAAAAATGAAAAGCAGCTATTTTAGGTAAACCAGAGATGATAGGAATATATTTGGTAATGGCTTGCAGCGAACATTTTCTGTCTTGAAGCTTAAGTTATGCACAAGTTAATGTATAAATCCATGAAATCATGAAATATTTTAAGAATGATGAAACTGAACAAGTACAAAAAGATATGCTTCCTAAAGTAAAAGTAATTAACCAGTTTTATAACATATATTGCTAAAAAATAAATGCTCACCATCTTGAGGAGATATTGGTCCAAAGATGATATATAGTAGTCTTGCCTGATTCACCATTGGCCATGGTTTTAATATACGTGTCAACCAAAAAGCAGAATCACTTCTATGTGTCCAGTGATCAAACAGGACATTCCTACAGAACAGTCTGATCCTTAACTCCAGTTTTCGGGAATTTCCTATGAACACAAAAGGCTTGTAAGCCATTCTTCCTAGAAAGGTTGATGTGCATAATAAATAAGTCAAATTTATTATTATACAATTATTAATATACTAAAAGCATTAATTCACTTTCCTCTGTAAAACTTTTAGATTATTAAGGGATTGTTTTTAAAAAGCTTTATTGAGATATGATTTACATTGCACATAATTCACCCATTTAAAGTGTACAATTCAATGGTTTTTAGTATATTCACAGATATGTGCAGCTATCACCAAGTAAATTTTAGAATATTTGAGCATCTCAAAAAAGAAATTCTGCTCTTTTAGTTACCACTCCCAGCCCCAAGCAACCAATAATTTATTACTTATCTCTATAAATTATCCTATTCTGGGATTTCATATGAATGAAGTCATATAGTATGTGGTCTTTTGTGACTAGATCCTTTCACTTAGCATAATGGCTTGAAGGTTCATTCATGTTATGGCATGTATCTAGCTTAAGTAATAAAATATTATTAATACAGTTGAAGCCATCTGAGTACTTCTCTTTCTCTAATCACATGCCACTTGAACTTCACTATCCAATTCAGTGTTTATCATTCTCTTATATTTCTTTGTTGTTTTACAATAAACAGATATCACAATTTATTTTTTTATTTTATTAATTTTTTACAGAGAGGAAGGGAGAGGGATAACGAGCTAGAAACATCGATGAGAGAGATACATCAACTAGCACATCCCCCACCAAGAATGTGCCTGCAACCACTGTACATGCCCTTGACCGGAATCGAACCTGGGACCCTTCAGTCTGCAGGCTGACACTCTATCCACCGAGCCAAACCCGTTTCTGCCACAATTTATTTTTAAATATCCTTTTGAACTGTGCTTTTTTTTTCTTTTTCTTTTCTATTTTAACTTCTATATGTTATTTCTGAATTTTGATTCTTTACCTGGTTTGCTGAAGACAATGGTCTGCATTTTGCGGGAGAGATCAGTCAGCTCACATAAAAAGTTAAAAACACGATGGCATTCGAGTTCATCCCAACCTGCTGTTAAGGTCTGAGGATAATAAAATAAATGAAACATTGCAGATGTTTAGAACACAAATCAAAACATAAGTCACTATTGCCTAATGAGCATATAACTGTCATAGCATATGATCCAGGTGATGTGTAATTTTTATCCACTATGGAACTATTGACATTAATAAGACATTTTACATAAAATATAGGAATACTCCCAATCCAGTTTCTTTTTCATTGTAAAGGGTGTATGTTTTCAGAGAACTTCTAAATGATACTGAATATTGAACTCTGACAGTATGAATAAGTATGAGGAAAATAGCAAAGGCCCAAACCCTCGAACGCAGCTTTAGACATCTGACTATAAACAGTCTAAAACTGTGGCTTAATTTTAGACTACAGTAGAATCCCTTTGACCCCCTCTAGCTATCATTTATGAAATTGCTTACAAAGGATAATGATTTCATTTTAGTGTGACAATTATGAACATTTAAGACATTTGGATGTGAACAAGCAAAAAAAAAATTTATTAGAGCAAAATTTAATAATTATTTTTTAGCAAATCCAAATGTATAGTTAAATATCTATGGAAAGGAAATTCAAATGGTATATCACTATACAGTTGACCCTTGAACAACACATACAGGCTTATAATGTGCAGGTCCACCTTATGCATTTTTTCCCCCCCAATAAGTACCTGTAGCGTTTTCAATATGAGGTTGGGAGTACATAGATATGGAGAGCTGACTGAATGCATTGATCTATGTCATTATATATAGGGGACTTGAACATCCATGGCTTTGGTATCTGTGTAGAGTCCTGGAACCAATCCCCCTAGAATACCAAGAGACAACTTAAATTTTGGGGGAGTTAAAGTTATACACAGATTTTCAACTGTGTGTAGGTTGGTGCCCCTAATGCCTGTATTGTTCAAGGGTAAACGGTAATTAGATTTTGAAGATTTCTTAAAATAGTTGATCTAGCCGAGACCGGTTTGGCTCAGTGGATAGAGTGTCAGTCTGTAGACTAAAGGGTCGCAGGTTCGATTCTGGTCAAGGGTATGTACATTGGTTGCAGGCACATCCCTGGTGGGGGATGTGCAGGAGGCAGCTAATCAATTTTTCTCTCTCATCGATGTTTCTAGCTCGTTATCCCTCTCCCTTCCTCTCTGTAAAAAATCAATAAAATATATTTAAAAAAAATAGTTGACCTGGATTTCAGTAGTATATAAATTAATTTATTATTTCTGGAAGGACATATAAGAAACTGCTAACATTGGTTAATTCTCTTGAAGGGCACTCAGTGGACAAGGGACAGGTCTTGGAGGGAGAGTTACTTTCACTTTATACCTTTTTATTTTATATTAGAGGCCTGATGCACAAAATTCATGCACTCGGAGTGGGGGTTCCTCAGCCTGGCCTGCTCCCTCTCAGTCCAGGAGCCCTCAGGGGATGTTCAACTGCCGTGGAGGCAGGAGAGGCTCCTGTCACCACTGCTGCATTTGCCAACCATAAGTCTGGCTTCTGGCTGAGCAGTACTCACCGTGAATGCTTACAACTACCAGGGGGCAGATCCTGTGTCGAGTGTCTGCCCCCTGGTGGTCAGTGCGCATTATAGCGACCGGTTGTTCCGCTGTTCAGTCGATTTGCATATTAGCCTTTTATTATATAGGACAAATACATGTTCTCACATTACCTGCTCTCTAAAAGAAGAAAGAAAGGGAAAAAAATCTATCTTGAAAGAAGGCTAGTAAAAGGGCCTACCCAGGGATCAGAAGGTGGCTGTCAGGCTGGGACAGTAGCAAGATTGTTGTAAGACTGTAGTAAACCTCATAAGGTTATTGTAAGTTTTAAAAGTTAGCATATGTAAATTGCTTAGAATCATATAATATATTAATATATTATTTATGATAATATATTATTAATATCAAATAACATTACATTATGTTATTATCTTCTTTGTTTACAATAAAAGTTTAATCAAGCCCAGGAAGTGTGGGGCTCAGCAGTTGAGTTTCAACAAAATATTCTTAAAATCATACCACTGATTTTTTTTCTCTAGCTTTATTGAGATATTACTAACATGTAAATTAAAGGCACACACTGAGTAATTTTTTATATGTACGTATTGCAAAATGGTTACAAGGAAGTTAATTACATCTATCACCTCCTTAGTTACAATTTTTTCATACATTTTATTTCTAAAATCATATCTTAAATAACTAACCCAAGACTTAAAACTCATTACACACACATACATACACACCTCATACTATTTCTAGTCTTTTTTTTTTAATATTTTATTGTTTTTTTTACAGAGAGGGAGAGAGAGGGATAGAGAGTTAGAAACATCAATGAGAGAGAATCATCATCGATCAGCTGCCTCTTGCACACCCCCCACCGGGGATGTGCCCGCAACCAAGGTACATGCCCTTGACCAGAATCGAACCCGGGACCTTTTGGTCCACAGGCCGACGCTCTATCCACTGAGCCAAACTGGTTTTGGCTATTTCTAATCTTTACAACGATGGCTAAAACATTGAGAACATTGGTATAGAGCAAGTAAATATTAAACATTTCTTACCAGTGAGAAACCCAAGAAGAAAATTTGAGGTGGCAAACACTATTAGACTAATAGGTCAAATTTTTACAATTTTATTTAGTTTTTATTTTTATTTTAATATACTTTTATTGATTTCAGAGAATAGAGAGAGGAGAGAGAAACTTCAAGGATGAGAGAGAATCATTGGTCAGCTGCCTCCTGCACTCCCCCACTTGGGATCCCTTGACTGGAATCAAACCTGGGTCCCTTCAGTCCATAGGCCGATGCTCTATCCATTTAGTCAAACCAGCTAGGGCTATTTTATTCTTTTTTTAAAATTATTATTATCACCTTTTTTTCCCCATGGAACAATGGATTACATGCTCTACTTGTCAATAGTTCAAAACATTCATTTTCTCATTTCATTAAAAAAAAAAAAGTACCTGTAAAAGCCTGCCATAACATGATAATCCTGAACACTGCATAGGAGCTGCACAACCACTGAATTTAAAACAGGGAACCTGTAAAGAGAACAAGTATTCATTCCTCCTTTTCAGTGGAACTGTATAATGATTTGACAGTCAAATTTAATGGAAATGTAAACATTTTTTCAGTATTAACTGAAAATAACTAAAACATTAACATTGATTAGCATTATTATATAGGTGGGGATTATGAAGGAAATATAAAAAAAAAGGCTGCCTTCAAGGAGCTCACAATTTATTTAGGAGATAAGATATACACATGTGAAGTTACTTTAATGATTTAAGGCTAGAATATGTATAAATGGTAAAATGATCAAAAAAGTACTATGTCGGTTATTATGAAAGCAAAGAAATGAAAATTTTGGGAATGATCAGAAAAGCTTATGAAGGATATAAAACAAGCAATGTCTTAAAATAGGATTCACACATAACAAATGGAAAAAATTGATGAGAGAAACAATAAGGGGAAAATTGTGCAGAGGTAGGAATAAAAAAAGTTTATTTGGGAATAAAAATATGATCAACTTAACTAGCCTCAAAGTAATAGGAAGTACAGTTGCATGTCAGGGAGACCTTCAATACCAGCTATGGACTTTGGACCTGATCTTGCTGAAATTGAGTAGCCACTGAAAGATTTTTAAGCGAGAAAATTAACTTGATGAAAGTGATGCTTTAGGAAAAATAACCTTGCTTCACTGTCTTGGGGACTGAAAGAATGGATGCTAGAAAGGTTATCTGGGAAGCTGCTATAATAATATAGATCTGAATTCAATGCAAATATGGACATGAAAAAAGCTACTGCATGAGAAATAGTTTGCATACATGAGAAATAGTTTGCATACTACTGAGTATAGAACTGAGCCATCAGTGTTTGTATGTTTGAGTTTGAATAGTAAAACTCATTTTCTTAAAGAGATTATAATACATTGATATACATTTGCAAGTCATAAATGATCATAAAAGGGTTATTTTATATATTAAAATACTTTCCTATGTTTTTGTATATTTTAACATTCAGAAATTACTTCTTCTTAATAAAATATCTAAATCACCAGTTTAAAATAGCCTCATGATTCCCATGTGGGATAAAAATACTTTTATATTCTGATAAACCTAATAACCTTAAGTGATGTATTAAATTACATAAAAAATATTTTACTATAAGTAAAAGATTACTATACTACATTTTGGTGTTTTATTATCTTTGAGTGCTTGGTAAAGTATTAGATTATCAATTAATTTTTTAGTACTAATTCATGAAGTTTTACTAATTAAGAATAGAACTTAAATGAGTATAAGACAATAAAATATCTTTACTGAAATCAAGATTGTGAACTAATTCAGAAGTATAATCTTACTTCTGCGAGTATCTTGTGAATGTACTTTAGTCTCTCCTTTGTGGGTAGCAGCAATGTACATCTTTTAAATAGTAAACCTGAGAAAGTAAAACAAACACATGAAAAAAAAGTGACAACAATTTAAAAAATCTATAAAGTGCAATCAATTAAAATATATCTATAAAGCACTTCATAATGTTTCCTGAAAATTAAGTATGTATACCAGTGAACTGTGAGCTGATAGATTTTTTTAAAGAGGAAACTTGGGAAGAAGGGTATAAAACATATATATGTTGAATACTAAGTGACTCTGATGTCTACCTAAGAGGCACTAACATAAAATCTTATAAAATATTATGAAATTGATACTATAGGACAGATATGGAAATGTTTAAAATTATTTAGATTTTAAAAGATACAAGACAAAAAATACACTAGGAAACTTTATATTGTCTTAATTCCATAGAAAACATATTCCAGTATCTCTTGAAATCAACCTCATGTCCACAAAGGAAAATGTTTTGAATTGTAAAACATGGAAAAATGGGAAAAGAGATTTTGTATTCTTTTTGGAAAAAACAATTAAAGTCATAAGTCCTTAAAATTTCTGAGGGTTGAAGTCATTTTTGCTCACAAAAAATATCCAGTTTGGATGAAATATCTGTTTCTTCCTTCAAAGATACCCTTTTATGGTGTTTGCATGTTAAGAATGTATAGAATTTTGTGTTTAGATATTTAAAAATGAAAAAAAAAAAAAAGCTCTTCAATTTCCAAGAGAGGTCTGTAACTTCAATTACAGTGACAGGAAGTGAATGATTCGTTCCCTCAAACTTTAAGTGGTCTGTTTTCCTAAAATGGCAATACATTGCTAACATTCCTATGAGGGCAAATATCCTCAAATTAAAAATAAGATATATGGAAGGAAAATATATGCCTGAATATCATGGCTCTCTTCAGTTTTTACTTTCTCTGCTTAGTATTTTAACATAATATAATTACTACTTTATGTAATTCTGTAGACTATATGAGAATATAATTTATTTTTAGAAGTTGCTATGTTTGGATAACACATGACCAGAATTGAGTTTTAAACATAAACCCTCCCTACTTTTGTACATAAAAAGACATTTTCAGTGTTTGGTTTTTAGGCTGAGTTCTTTTCCTTTCATGTTTTGGCATTCAGTCCCATGGTATATCATAGCTAGGGAATTGCAAGCTATAATTAATGTTGGTTGCCTTTTCTAATGTAAAACTGCTATTTTTAAGGGCTGCAATTCACCATATAAACCAATACAGGCTGACATTAAAACACACACACACACACACACACAAAAAACACACAAGTGCTCTGCTATATCCTTTGGAGACCAACTTCTTTAATTTCTTCCCACTAAAATAATCAGATGTAATGTTCTTTCCCCACTGGCCATCTGCTCTGTTTTATATGAAGAAGCAAATTAAAATTTATAATATTCAAAGAGCAGGATTCTGAAAATGTTACATTAAAATCTGAAAATAAGAACAGATCAGATAGAAACAGTAACATGAGAAAATGGCAAGTACATCAAACATTTATCTAAAGAATTAGTCAGAAGCCAGATATCTGCATCAAAATTAAATATAAGGTTACAATCATTGCATGACTAAAACTGTTTTAAAAATTTAGCTCTTAAGATCAATACACACTTGTATTTTAAAAAAAAAATTACTGATTTTTTTACAGAGAAAAAGGGAGAAGGAGAGAGAGAAACATCGATGAGAGAGAAACATCGATTAGCTGCCTCCTGCACACCCCGCACCGGGGATGTACCTGCAACCAACCAAGGTACATGCCCTTGACCGGAATGGAACCTGGGACCTTTCAATCCGCAAGCCAAGGCTCTATCCACTGAGCCAAACCGGTTTTGGCCACACTTGTATTTTTAAAAAATATATATTTTTATTGATTTCAAAGACAGAGGGAGAAGAGGAGAGAGAGAGAGAGAGAAAAAGAGAGAGAGAGAGAGAGAGAGAGAGAGAGAGAGAGAGAGAGAGAGAGAGAGAGAGGAACATCAATATGAGAGAGAATCATTGAATCAGCTGCTTCCTGCACGTCCTCTACTGGGGATCCAGCCCACAACCCACACGTGTGCGCTTGACGGGAATCAAACCCAGGACCCATCAGTCCACAGGCTGACATTCTATCCACTGCGACAAACCAGCTAGGACACACATTTGTATTTTTAACTGACTTACCCATATAATTGTCTTAATGCTTTGTTTGTTTGTTTGTTTGTTTGTTTGTTTAAGCAATTGAGCCTTGGTCAGGGAAAAAGCTTTTTTCAGATAAAAAGCAAGAATAAGCTCATTACCTAACCAAGTACCACTTTCTCGGCAACTAATGATGCTTGAAAAAAGATATTTACAATAACAAGAAGCAAAAAGTAACTTCATATTGTTATACACTTTACTAAGCCTAATCATAAAAACTGAAGCCAATAACACTGTAATAAAATCATATACTTTTCATTTAGTCTTGTTAAATATACCTGCCAAATACAGTTTTATATATTTATACATCTATTAATATATAGTGTTATTTTATTATCTTAAAGCTAGACATCCTTGGGCTACTAAAACATAATACTCATTAACTCATCTGTATACCTTTATTTAAATCTTAAGATCACTTTGATGTTTGGTTTTATTGCCATGCTTTGGTTGATTATAAAGTGACTTCATAATTAAATTGTTGTCATTAAGTAAGTAAAAAATAGAATTTTATTTTAGCACTCTTAGGAAAAATAAAATCAATAGAGTGAAAGACAAATGAATACAAATCAAGGGAAAAAGATTATGTAAATTTCCTTTGTAACATTAATTTAATCATGACATAATGACTTATTAGTAAACTCTACAATGCTTAAAAACAGAAAGCCATTGTTTCCGATAAGAGAGTAAAAGAATAAGTGATCTTCCGCCATAAAGTGTTTAGATTTCTATTTTAAGGACCAGATTATGGTTGAAAGGGAAAAGAGGTATAAAGATAAAACTCATTAGATCCACAGGAAATAAAATATAATATACATCAATTTCCTAAACCGGTAAGCCACCTGGAAAAAAATCAGAGGTGACACTGTATCCACATAAAATCATAAGGGCTGACACTTTACATGGAAATGCATTCTCTTATCTTTAAAGGTTAGTGTAAGGGACTGCTTTAAGGGAAAGTCCTCACGTTGAGGAGTAAAAGCATCATAGAAACAGGCACCAATTAGGAAATATTCCCTTTCCCAGGAGTCTCACAGAAATGTATAATAAAATCCCACTAAGTATAGTTCTTTACTTGTTACAATTCTTATGACACAAATTACCTAGAGATCTGTAGTGTTCCAACAGAGCAGAGTCTTGTCTCTTGCCAGGCAGCTCAAGGTGATGAAAGTCCTGTAGTAAAAATCTTTTGCTTCCTGATGAGGTTGAGATATAATTAATAATGTGCTGGCTGACTGTTTTGGACACCATGCTTAGCATGCTGATATCCTTCACTACCAAAGGAAAAATATACATATATATATATATGAATGCCTCAAATACAGGAACATTACTGTTAGTACAGTATACTAATTTATAAGTTTGCTCATTAATAATAATATTAAATAATAGTAAACATAAAGAGGAAAAGTTTGAGTATTGTACTTTCTCATTGTATCTGTTACCTAACAATGATGAAACTTTGGAAAATAAACTTAATGTGAATACTATTAATTCCAGCAGGGCTAAAGATGACAAACTAGTTCTTGGGAAAAATAAAAATATAGTCTCCAAACCTCACCTGATAAATATCTTAAGATTATTTGGAATATTTCCAATGGCAAGGCTTTAAAGTTTCCAAGTCCTGATAAGGGCTGAGAATCTGAGTCCAGGGTGTTGGAAACATGGCTGGATCGACGACTACTACGTCTATATTTCTGGTTGGGAATCAAAGTGAAACTGCTATTTACTCTAGATGCCATCCTTTTCTTATCTTGTGAATTTATCCTGGTTAGAAAAAACGAAGTTCAAGAGACAAAGAAGAAATTATAGTGATGAAGAGCTATTGTTTTCTTTAATGAAGAGGTTGCTATTTTGATGGGAAATAGTGGTCTCTATATTTACAAAGCTTTTTAATATGGTGTCCAATTTATGGAGTTCCCACAAGTAATCATTACAGCATATGAAATATTTATAAATCTCTCTCTCTTAGCAAAATATTCTAGATAATGAGTCTTAGTAGAAAATGAGAATATATTTGGATGAAATATAGGCTAATACGCAAAAATTTTTAAAAAGACTCAACACAAAAGGAACCTATATAACAAATTCAACACATTCAATTTCTGTCAGTATGTTGCTTTTATAATCTTTACATTAAAAAGTCAAAATATTGATGTAGCTTTAAACTTTTGCAGTAATGTTTTTCTATTTCTTTAAAAATGAGTACTGACATCTTTTGTTAGAAAGAATAAAAACAGAGAGATAAAAAATAGAGGCAAAAGCTTAGAGTTTTTAAAGTTCTCCTAGCTCTAAGAGACTCAGAAGGTTGCCTTCCCATGAGCCATGACATGCTGTGTAAATACATACACAAGAAGTGAAATTAAAGTCTTGTAAAATTAATGAGACAAATGAATAAATGACTAACAATGTCCCCTCAATTTCACTTTTGGTTAATTACAGTTACCCATCAGCCTCAGGAAGGGCCTGCACAACCTGATTTCAAAATGAGCATTTCTTAGAGGGACCTAAAATCGCTGATATCTTCTTATACTCAATAATAACTGAAAACAAACCAACAACCACTCAACACACACAGTGACTGTCACGATGGCTCCCATTCAGAAAAAAAAACCATGGTCTTTTACAGACAGAGGCGTAACCACAACTCCAGGCTAAAGCCCCTTGTTTCCAAGGTAACAGCCCAGGCGCTTCGCCCGTGGCAAGTATCCCCGGCCAAAATGCTTTTTCTCCTTTGGCCAGAAAACCGCTGAAATCACCTTGTTAACTCATTCCACTTAGAAGGTGGCACACATCAGCCTCAAAGCAGTTACAAATCTGTACACGTGACCAGGGAGCTCAGGGCTTCGTGCAAAGCAGAGAACCTCCCCGAGGCCAGGCGGCGGCCATGGCCACCGAAACCCGCAGGTAGCACCACCCACAGCCATCGCGATGGTGCACTGAGCGTGTGCACCGCCAACACGTTTACAAACTAAATCCGAAAGATTCGATTTGCTTACAAACGCTTTGGTTTATATCATTCCAGAACCATATATATATATATATATATATATATATATATATATATATATATATATTTCTTTATGACAAAAAAAAATAGGTGTGGTAGGGTGGTGGGGATTACTCTTTTGCAATCCTTTTAAAATTGTAATTAAAATGGCCATTTCTCCCCATGCCAATACATGGACTTCCACAAGGACTGTAAGGGCTGCATGTAAATTGCACCAAGTGGGAGAATCCATTTATTTCACCCCCGAGGTGGGTTTTCCCCCTCACCGTGGGCATTTTAAAGCAGGAACCCTTATTATCCATAAAATCCTGAGGAACCGGTCAGAGGGCCTGGGGTGGGCGCTTCTGAGGCCGCGGCGCAGGGATGTGTGACCACCAACGACATATTTATGTGCCCACAGCCCCTGTGTCCCCGAGGGGTCAACGCACGACGCCCAGATGCTTTTAAAACGAAAGCCTTTTTTTTTTTTTTTTTTTTTACAATTTATTTTCCTCTCAGGCTTTTCTGGAAAAATTGACGAGGTGTCCTCCCCACTTATGGCTGGTTTCCCGCCGCCCCTCTGGGGCCCGGGAGCCACAGCCCCAAAGAGGAGCCGCCCCGCCGCCCCGCCGCAGCCCCGCCGCCGGGCTCCGCCGCGAGAGGAAGGCGGCGAGCGCCCCCTGGGAGGCGCCCGGCCTCCTTTCCGGGAACGTCGCCCGCGGCCATTCGCCGGGGTGTCGATTCCGCTCGAACCCCGGAAAACCTTCCGAAGAGACCCACCCTCTCTCCCCGGGGACTCGCCCCAAACACCTCCAGCGGGGCCCCCTGAGAGGCCCCCGGGGAACCGGCCGGTCTGCGGCTCACACCCCGCGGGTGCATCTCCCCCGCTTCGCTCCATCCAAGAGGAAAACCCCCTCAAGAAAATACGGGGAAAACAAATCTCTTTTTACCACAGATTTTGACAGTTTTCCGCCTAAAGAATCACAGGAGGATGGGATTTAGTCGTTTTGCCCCACCATCCTCAACTTAGAGTTTTTTAAGAAAAAAAAAAAATCTCAAGACTTTCCGGCCGGCGCGCTGCGCTGCCGCCTCCCAGGAGCCCCGGTGGCCTCGAGAAGACTTTAGAATCCTCCCAGGAGCCCCAGCGGGAGAGAGGCCCCGCCCCTCATGAATATTAATGATCGTGCCTCCCATAGTGTCCTCCTCCGCTTGAATAATTAATGAGGGTGAGAGGGCCCTGGAGCCGGAACCCGGAACCCGAGGCCCCAGCCGTCCTCTGCTCCCAGCGGAAGACCGGAAGGGACGGAGCCGTTAGAATCCGGGACGGGGCTGGGACGAAGGAAGTGCCCCAACCTGGTGAGCCGTCCACCTGCCCTCAACCACTTCCTTCCCTTTCAAACTAGTTTTGTCTTTTTTTTTTTTTTTTTTTTTTTTTTAAATTTTCCCCAGCCCCGCCCCAATAGGGTAAGTTGTAGGAGCTGTCACCAGAATTTCTGCGAGGGAAAAACCTCCAAACGTTCCTTTTTGAAACCCATCTGGGGGCCTAGCATCGGAGGAAGATGAGTGCCTCCAGCCTCTCAAGATGGAGTCCGCGGCACATCTTTCAGGCTTGGCCCTCCTGCCTCGAAGATGAAGTTCGCGTTCGTGTATTCACAAGTTCAGTGGCTCTTTATCGAAGCCTGCTCTGCACCAGTCACTACACAGTAGCACTCAACAGAGAACAAGGCAAAGTTTCTTGCCTCCGTGGAGCTTATTAGTGCCATGGGAAGATAGAATAAACGGACACAATAAACTACAGACGGAGAGCAATGTTATGGAGGAAAGAAGGCAACAGGAAATAAAATGGTGGGAGAGGGGTCACCTGTGCCCTCTTTAGATGGATAGGTCAGGGGGGTCCCCCTGAGGAGTTACTAATTTAAAAACGAATAGATGGAAAGGAGCCAGTCAGGATGAGCGTTGGGGGACAGGAGGAGGGAACATGGGGAAAGGTTTTGGAGCAGTTCAGGAATTTGCAAGGCTGGCTGGCTGAGTTGAGTGAGCAAGTGGGAGAGTGGCATCATGGACATCATGGAGACCCAGGCACAGATGGGGACATGCAGGCCCTTGAAGGCCTAAAAGAGGGTCATTTTAGAACCCCTGTAGGCCCTCTGTAGTCCTGCTTGGGAGAACCTACTCCACATTATATTCAACAAAATACCATGTGCCCACATCCCTTGTTAAAATAAAATATACAAATAACTACAGAAAGGTTGATTTGAAATTTAGGATTAGTTAACATTGTTTTATTATGTAGTGACATTAATTTTGATTTTGTAGTTTTTTTGGAGTCCATTCCCCCTTCCCCCTTCCTGTCTCAAATATTTGTTGGCCCTTGACAAGACCTCAGCCCCTGGGCAGTGGCCCATGAATGAAGTGCCTAGCGGATACAAAGAGGCTGAGTGTTGAAAAGTTTAGGTTTCATCCAAAGCCCCATATAAAGTCATAGAGAAGTTTTAGCAAAGAGTGATATGGATCTGAATTACATTTAAAGATTTCCTAGCTGTTGCTGAAACCGGTTTGGCTCAGTGGATGGAGCGTCGGCCTGTGCACTGAAAGGTCCCGGGTTCGATTTCTGTCAAGGCGTGTACCTTTGTTGCAGGCACATCCCCAGTGGGGGGTGGGGGTGCAAGAGGCAGCTGATCGATGATTCTCTCTCATTGATGTTTCTAACTCTCTATCCCTCTATCTTCCTTTCTGTAAAAAAAAAAAAAAAAAAAAAAAAATCAATAAAATATATATAAAAGATTTCCTGGCTTTTAAGTGGAGAATGAATGAAGCGGGTAGGAGTGGAGGTGAGATCTGCTAGGATGTTTTTGCAGGACTGGGGTGTTGGTCCTGGAGACATAGGTTTGAAACGTTTTGGGCCCAGAAGTAACTGAATTTGCCGATGAGTTAGATGGGGTGGGGGAGGGAATGGAAGGAGTTAGGGATGACTCCCAGGTTTTTGGCTTTAGTAAGTGGGTGGATGTTCATCTCATTTACTGAGGTATGCAAGTGGGGAGGAGTTTTTCTAGTAGAGAATGAAGGATTTCATTTTGCAGATAGTAAGTTTGATATGGTAGGAGACATCCAAATGAAAATGTCAAGGAGGCAGTTGAAATTTACAAAACTGGAGGTTGGAGAAAAAAAATCTCTGTACAGATATATTTAAGAGTTGTTTTGTGTATGTGTGTGTGTTGCATTCGAGGGATGTTGACATTCAGAAATTGGGAAAAGGAGGACAAGATCTTAGAGATTGAAAGGAGTATTTAGTGGAGTAGCCTGGAGAAAAACGGCAGAGTATGGAGTCCCATAAACCTGAAATGAATTGTAGAATGAGTTGGCAGCCGTGACAAACGCTGCCGAGTTCAGCACCGTGTCCGTTAGAAGGGTCCACAGTGTCATTTCCCATCTCTGGAACCGATGGTGATTTTGCCTTGCCAGCTACATCAAACTCAAATCCCTCTGACATCTCTCCACGTCCTCTGTTCTCCATTCCTCCCCTACGTGTTCATTCATTTGTTACACGTGTCTGATGACTATTTTCGGCCACACTCAGTGTTGGCTGCAGGAGGTGTATAGTTCCTGCCTTGTAGTGGCTCCCAGTCACAAGCACCGTCACCCCTGAAGCAGTAGGCATTCTGTTTTTTCTTAAGGAAACAAACCTGCTACTTCAGCAGGAATGAGGGGGAGAAAGGCAGGAGGTGGGGAATGTCTCCTTAGCAGATCTGCCCCTTCCTCTCTGTGCTGAAGCGTCCATCAGAAATGACTTTCCTCCTTTACAAATCTCCCTCCAGGTCCCGCTTAAAGATTCACACGCCAGAAAGCTAGTTTCTTCACGAAGCGAGCTTTCTCTCCTAACGGACAATGCAGACTCCTCCAGATGCTTTGTGTCTTTTGCAGACAGAAGACCAACAGATGTGGACATGGATCTACCAGGAGCTTTAGGGCTTTCTGTTTGCATAGGATCCTTCCAATTTTGAGTTCAGAAACTGCAGGTGGAAGTTGAAGACATATTATCTGATAGACTCTAAATTCACTAAAAGTATTTGTTGCCGAAACCGGTTTGGCTCAATGGATAGAGCGTCGGCTTGGGGACTGAAGGGTCCTGGGTTCGATTCCGGTCAAGGGCATGTACCTTGGTTGCGGGCATATCCCCAGTAGGGGGTGTGCAAGAGGCAGCTGATCGATGACTCTCTCTCATCGATGTTTCTAACTCTCTATCTCTCTCCCTTCCTCTCTGTACAAAATCAATTAAAAAAAAATTAAAAGTATTTGTTGATTTATGAAGCTTGTTGTACTTGTAAGGATTTATATGAGAATTCTAGTTATTGATTACATCAGTGCCTGGCCCAAAAGCTAAGTGCTCGCCTTAATCTTTTTCCATGCAGACTTGGCTTTGGAGAGCAGTTTTAGGTTCACAGCCCCACTCGGGGGAACCCGGATTAGCAGCACCCAGCGAGCTCCAGGGGATCCTTCCCGTCATGCCAGGCACCAGGCACAGACAGGTTGCTATTGTGGCCCACCTCTTTTCTATAACTAAAAAGAATTAAAGCCGCTTCTAGCTTCCCTTCTTAGGCAAAGTAATGTCCTTTCTAGTTTGATTTCCTTAGAGTTTCCAAATCCTATTCCATCCTTCTGACATATTTCTTATCTTGTATTGATGTTGCTTTGTTTTTGTTCCCCGCATTGGTTATTTTTTCTTCCTACAAAATCATAATGATTTGAATGGAAATATAGTGATTTCTATGCTATTCTGTTACGCACTTATGTATTTGAATACTAAGAGTAAAGCCCAACCATGGATGATTTTTAACTTCTCTTTTGTCCTTTTTTTGGGTAAAGAAATGGAAAAGGAGGATTTAGTGGAGTAGCCTGGAGAAAACCAGGAAAATAGGAAGTCACAGAAACTTGAAATGCTTTCTTGTTCTTCCTTATTTTTAAAGACTAGTCAGCTGAATCACAG
Organism: Pipistrellus nathusii; assembly: GCA_963693515.1. NCBI lineage: Eukaryota > Metazoa > Chordata > Mammalia > Chiroptera > Vespertilionidae > Pipistrellus > Pipistrellus nathusii. The sequence continues at coordinate 40,421,182 of OY882873.1, forward strand.
GAATTGCTAGCAAAAATAAAGTGATTTGCACACAGGGCAGTTGGAAATTATATATTAACACAAAAATCTGGAAGGGTATGCAGAACTCAGAGCTATTACACAGAGTCCTTAGGATGCAACATGGTGACAAGATTTTATCCAAAAATTGTATTTTCAGGAGAATAGCAAGAAATGCTTCCCTTTTTAGACAAGGACACCAAGGTCCAAGGAGTAAGTGTCTTTCCCAAGGTTTTCAATCTCAGTATCCTGGCACGAAGCCAGTGTGAGTAATTGCATTTAGGTTATGCAAATTTTGTCTTAAAAAGTGCTACGTGAAAATGCCTCTTATGAAATAATACGTACAGTATTATTTTAAAAGAAAAATGTAGCCGGGACCGGTTTGGCTCAGTAGATAGAGCGTCGGCCTAAGGACTGAAGGGTCCTGGGTTCGATTCCGGTCAAGGGCATGTACCTTGGTTGCGGGCACATCCCCAGTGGGGGGTGTGCAAGAGGCAGCTGGTTGATGTTTCTTTCTCATCGACATTTCTGACTCTCTGTCCCTCTCAATTCCTGTGTAAAATCAATAAAATATATTTTTTTTAAAACGAAAGAAAAATGCATACAGGAGCATATTAAGTACTAGAAGGGATGGCACTGTTCACATGACAACAGTAGTTATTTTAGCATGGCAATGTTATTTTTTCTTTTGTGTTATTAGAAAAATGTTTAAAATGTACAACATTGCATATTCATGGGCCACCAATGAAAGAGATGGAGAAGGTTTGGGAAGTGTTTTTGGATATGTTTTCGTGAGTCTCATCATACACTGAGAGATGTCATGAATAAATGTACTGTGATGTTGGAGCCAGTCCATAGCCCTGCCTGGGACATCACGAGGCAGAAGGATAGCACAGCAAGGAGTGGGTACAAACCTCTTTTCACAATCTTTCATGAAAAAACAGTCCTGCTCCAAGACTAGTGTTTAGAAAGGGATAGGGTCCTGGTTTTGTTACTGATAGATCCTCCCTTCCTCCAACTGATGGACAGACGTAAACTCCACCTGCAGCCGGACATTCCTGAGCATTGAACCACCAATCAGCACCTGCCAAACACCCTAAGCCCCCGATTCCTAAGTCCTTAGGTCCCTAATCATAGGCCTTACATGAAACTACCTATCAGCATGTGCTGAATGCCCTAAGCCCCGTCCCCTTAAAAAGTGCTGTATCCCGGCCTTCACTTTCTTCTGCTTCCCCCCCCCCCCCTCTCTCTGGAAGCAGCTGGCAGTGGTACCCTTCTCTTCAATAAAGCCTGTGTCCTGGCATCCCGGTCTCCAGCCCTTCTCTATTTCATCTTTTAGTTACCCCTCAGCATTTGGCTCCAGGCAGCTCTGCAAGAAAACCTTGAAAAATGTGGTTCCGATAGAAAGGGGCTTCCACCCTCTAAAGCCAGCTCAAC